>OY282595.1:10121086-11321086 GCA_958298965.1 Chrysolina haemoptera | reverse complement strand
GAAATGAACGAACTCCACCGGTCAGTTTTTCAAAAATCACTAAAAAACTTACTAGCTTCAGACTGACCCTCTATATCGAAGATATGTGCAGGAAATATACCCTTTGGTGGATTCGTACCGGCGATATGAATAATCTATGCATAGTTGATTTGATTCGTATATTCAAAAAAGTCTGCACAATGGCCATTTGGAATTCTGGAGAAACTAACTAAAGCACCCTGTATAATATAAACCGTTAGAATTTGATATAAACCGTTAGAATTAGAGCTTTGGCGCAATAGTTGATCAAAATCACGAGTTCTGCAATTTATACAATTTTCTAGCAAACTTGCCGAAAGCCAATTTTCCATTGAAAAGGTATAAGGTCCTTTCCCCACCGAATATTCAAGACTACTCAAATGCAGCGGCGTCACCAATCAAATTTTAATATTCATCAAAAATCTATACATTTTCTAATGATTTTATAATGTATGAAGAGGATGCTTCAAAAAATTTGAAGAGATAAACCTACGAAACATTAATTGCATATTCTCTTGTGTGAAGTGCCCCGAATTTATCAACTAAACACGTTAAAAAAAGTATTGAAAACCGATTATTCAACGTCTGCTTTTCCACAGAATAAATTTTGGTGTTATATGGATCAAGGAGTTTGGATTGCATACGCTTTTCTCCTTTAGAAAGAGCTGCAGTTATTTTGTAAACATGCAATTATTTTTGTTTGTACGTTTATGATAATAGCTCGTTTTATTTTTCATCTGGCTATTGTTTATTCATATGTGTAGTTTCATGAAACCAGTTCTGGTGATGTGAGAAAGGTGGGGTAGAGTATCGCAGTAGGGATAAATAAAGATAGCAGATACTTTATTCTTTGATAGGATAGCTTTTTGGTGAAATAGTTGAAGTTTCATTATATGATACACTATCTTCAATAATAATTTATGTTATTGAAATACCATCATTCATTCAAAGTCGTTCACTGAAATAAGAAATGAGACATGATAGTGAACGGAAATAACAAAATGATAATGAAAACTCACGTCCTTTACATTCTGAGATATCGACAAGGTTTATTCCCCGTAAACCAAGACGACCACAAAATTATAAACATAATCTCGTCGCTATCAGGACGTACAACAAACAAAATTTAATTGAGAATGTTTTACAGTTATAAAAATTTTCTGCTTTTTCCAAAACATATAAGGGTAATAAACAATTTCAGTCATTATTTCAGACGATATTATCCAATGAAATATTGTATTATCCCATCTCTTGCGATATAAAGATCAATCAAAACGGTGTGCCCTTTATAGTACAGTTTCTGATTCCTTTCGAGCCTGTTAGCCTACGTACGGTACACATGCACTTTAAGTGAACTATAATTGTGTATTGGAGCAAACTTGCACAAGTATTGTGATGGTACAATTGACCTGAGACTTGAAGAAATTCTAAACTGTATACTTGTGCAAGTGAAGGTGGCGAAAGTGTAATAATTGTAAGCGTATACTTGTACAAATTGAGGCTTGTGGTGAAATTCTCACTAATAATAATCCCGACAAAACGCAGAATTTTCAAAAAATACTTTGCTGGCACGAAAACTGTGTTGCTTAGGAACACAACGAGAGCTTGCTCGAGTGGTGTTTTGTACAGCAACACAGTTTTAGTGCCTAGCAAGGTGAAAGTATTTTTTGAAAATTCTGTATTTTGAAGGGATATTCAATTAGACAATTTCACAAATACATTATAATATAAACTAAATGAGTATTGCAGGAACTGTTCATATATTTTTTTAAATATGATATTACAAGTATATAGTATTTCAACAATGGTAACATATCAATAATAATAATTATATAACAATGAAAGTTTCAAAATGTAAGAAAAAAATCAGGGGGTCAGTGGTTCAAGGAACGGCTATCCATTTTCCCAGGGGGGAAACGCAAAAAGTGTCCTGGGAACGTATATTAACCAAAATTAATCTTTTTTTATTTTACTGTTCATCTTGTGTAATTAATGTCAGTTGGAGAGTTAAACCGTCAAACTGATGTTTCTATATTTACCGTGATTGTCGTAACTATGGAAATGTACACAAGCTAGAAGCGAAACACCGTTTTGAAAATACCACGGGCTGGAGGCAGTGTTTTCAAAAGTCCTGTTCTCAATGGTTCGAAATGAGGAAATAATGGCATTTTATTGGTATATAATATGAGGGAAATTGTCGTTGAGATCTGCATAGGATCTTCCGGTGACAAGGAATCGTAATGTGGCTATAAATCCCTGTTTTGACCCTACAAATTACTACATATATCTTACTGTATCTTTTCTCTCAATCAAAGGGGTAAACAAAATTTTTTTTTCAAAGGCAGAGCTTGTACGAGTAAGGGAGACTGGGGACCAACAGTTTACGTAAAAGTGGATTCTGAACCACTTTACCTCCGTGACGGCGATGGGGATCGAACCCAAGACACCAAGACTTTATCATGTTTATTATTCATTAGGTATAACAACTAATACATAATTTGCGACCATGAAACTTTCTTGAATCTTTGTTCGTAAAATTATCTCAAAAAATACAACTCGTGCTCATAACACTATCGAAAATTCTGTCAGAAATCTTAAACACCATGAAATTGCTTTGGGGACTGTTACCAAGAAATTTGATCTCGTTGATTTCTGAGTTACAATCGATAATACTACGTGCACTCGTGTTATTACTCCCGATAATGTCCTGATAAGCCCGATAATGTCAAAAAATCACTAATGCTCTTGAACACAATTCGGGTGAACCACAAAGCGGTTTTGTATGAAATGTATTAAGCCGCAAACTTCCTCTTTCCACCAAATATTTCAACCTTGAAATTTCATACCTTTCATATGATTGTGATAATATAAGATATTGTCGACAATACTTTCCAAACACATACATATACATTTCAGAATATAAAAAACGGTAATTCAAATTAAAACATATTTGGAATGAGTATGTACCGCCAACTCCCAACTCGTAGTTAGTGAAATGACGTCATGTTACATGTTGACGTCACAATTTCCTTGACTGCGTGTGAGTCCTGAAAATAACGCCCAATTAGTGAAGTAAATAATAGTTACTGGAATACTGACGTGAATAATAAGACGTCATGAGGACGTTTTTCACGATTTACTTCATAACTTCCGTACTTGATCATGAAGATCTTAGTTTTTATTTTTTTTAGTCCAACTCTGAAATTATATATCCGGAACGATTCACACTGTAACTTTAGTTCATTAAATAAAGCTCAGCAAATTGCAAAACCTCGCAATTTTTTCGTCCTGCATCGATTTGCATAAAAATTTGGAACTAGGCTCATCTTACCCACTTCTTGAAAATCTATATCATGCCGATGGGCGCTGTTTATTTTTTAAGGGTGTAAACTACCCCTAATTGTCAAAACTTATAAAATAACATTTTAAAGCTCAATAAGGGTAAAATTTAGTATGGAATAGTTGGATAATGATTGTTTTATGCCTTAGAGCTTAATATCAAAATATTTTCACCCTTTAAAATCAACCCTTGTTAGAGCTCAATGTAAAAAAAAAAAAGATTTACCCTGAAAAAAATATTAATTTATTACGTTGATTTGATTTAAGAATTCTGTTGATTAACACATTTACTAATTTCGTTTTGCAACTTTTGAACCCTCATAAATCAACCCCTATTGTAGCTTGAATAAAAAAAAGTTACCCTCAAAATTATTTCATTATTTTTCATTGTTTTAATTTAAGAATGTTGTTGCTTAAAATATGTATTTTCATTTTACAGTTTTTATTTCAACCCTCATAAATCAACCCCTACTGTAGTTTAAATAAAATGTACGAATGAATGCTAAAATTATAGACGCATTTAAGAAAGAATTATAAAACTCGGGCATTTTAGATAAAAAATATAGATAATTATGAATTTATTTATGCACTAACCGATTTATTTTTATAACCATAACAAATACATTTGAATAATTCTTTAGAAGTTGTCAGCGCACGTGTTTTTTTTTCGAATTTGAAAATACACGGACAAGGAATCAACGTAATATTCAGTCACACACGTAAACACATGAGCAGAAGTTTTCTACCTCATTTTGGAATAAATGTGAGTATGGTTTTTTAAACATAGCTTCTTCATTTTTGATGAGAGAAAGTTCATCCAGAAACTACTTTGTAGAGTTTTTCAAGAGCTACAAGGTGATCTGCATCGAATATCTATGAATCCCTTAGTTCTGAAATGAGGTGAGTTTAAAGGACTCAAATAAGGTGGTGCTCGCTTGTAGAGGTCTGAAATGGCCACATCTCGCCAAATATTCATCGTACAGAAAATCTACTGGAAGGAAAATCTTTGCAAATGAAATAGCTACAATTCGATACTTCAGCATTTTTTTCGTATCTCCATTATTTTTGGAGTTATTTTGAAGAAAATGGCATTTTTTACGAACTTGCAGAAAATATTACTTTTAGTCGCGAAAAACACGAAAAAGTTTTTTCTTCGATTCCTGTGGTCAATGTGACAAAAAATGTCTACCCCTGATATTGGGTGACAACCACCCCCAGGATAAAAGCGCCCCTCGGTTTGATATAGATTTTGATCTTTACCCACTTTCAAATTTTCAAGAAAATCGATGTAAGACGAAAAAATTGTTGGAGTATTGCCATCTATTACATCTCTCTCTTTATATGTACAGTGTGACCCATTTAAGATGGAAGCACCCATACAAAGCATTTGTCAACCGAATTGAATGATTTTGTTTTCTTTAGGTAGGCATTCAAAAAGTCTACTAGGACACCAAATTTCATGTATAAATCTCCATTTCCAGGGCCAACTAATTTTATTTTTCAAGGTCAAAAATCTAAAAAATTACTAGAATTTTTTAAGAAAAAATCTGACTACACCACTAGATTCGCGACATTTTCAAATGGTACGTATCTGGATTACGTGGATTACTTACGAAAAATGTAAGTTTTATATGGGTGCTTCCATCTTAAATGGGCCACACTGTATATATATAGAAAGAACTTCGAAACCAAGTGAATGGTATCTGTTTGTGAGGTTGCAGTCAATTTTGAGGATGCCAAGGAACAAAAAGAAACTTCTTTGGTATAATGTCAAGCTTTCCAGAATTATTTATTCTCTTCTTCAGGACTAATATCGTGAGTTTTGAAGGAAACTAGCCACTTCATTACAGTCAGAAAAATTATTTAATACTTAATTATTTCTATTATTTTTATCTAAATGTGAATGAATCTTAATATGTGTATGACCATGTTTTATTTTATCTATATTATGCTGCATTTTAGTAACGTTTGATGATTTGATCCTCTGACTTTTATTTGTAACATTGTCTCGTACCATTTGCATTTCGATCAATTTACGAACATTTGATTTAGCTATTTATTCGATTGATCTAATTGTATTTTCATACTTTTTCTCTTCTGTTCTTGCGAAACAAGTGCAATAGTACGTATTGCTCTGTCGCTTTATTAATTTTCTTATTTTTTTGTGTATTGGCATCGAAAAAATAATAATGAAGCTTTTTATATTGTTTTCATTTTGGTTGAATTTGGTACTTTTTACGAATAAACTTCATTATTATTATATTATGAATTTAAATAAAGTCCGATACTCTTTTTACTCGTAATCAGCACACACTTGTCACATACAAGCTAATTTGGCATAATAATAATAATAATACTTCCTCATAAACACTCGTAGAGTGTACCCAAAGGCATGGCCTGTGCGGGTAGAGGACGGCTATTATTATTATTTGCCGTGGCGCTCCGAAGAATCAACACTTTAACCATTGTCCTGAACTGATTTGAATAATAGAATATCTCCACAATCGAGTCACGAATCGCTCATATGAATGAAGTAACTGTACTCTGTTGTTACAAAAATTGAATAATATATTTAATACAATTTTCTTTCGAGCAAATTAATTTTTTTGGTGATCTTTCTGAAGACCTTCTATGAATTATCTTTTTATAAAAAATATGCCTATCAGGTCACTATCCCACACTGAATGGGATTTACATCATCACTCTGATCCGTATGAACAATATCCGTCACAGGTAGATCAATGTTGAAACATCAATACCAGAGGGGAAATAGCGACTAAAGTTTGTCTTTCAGTCGCATATGATTCCACAAAAGATTTTATGAATTTCCTATTCATATTTTCGAACTAAAATCAATACCAGACTCATTCAGCATTAAATGTATTTTCATCACTTTCCTGAAGATGGTTTCAATGTTTATTGAAATAAATTGATGAGTTTCTCAAACTGATAATAAGGCCAAGGAGATGGCCCACGAACAATAAAAATTAACTCGCGGATATTCTGAAATGTAGTTTGAAGTTTCATTGTGCCGATAATTTTTTCCTAAGAAACAAAAATGAACCACTTGAATAAGTAAAATTAGCATACAATGTCATATCACGAACATACAGAATAATAAACACATGGTAAATCCAATTTATTTTTACACATGAAGAAATGATGCGTAATGTTTTCGAACAAAAGATCCTTCAGCGGCGTCTAGTTGAAAATCCGGGCCTCCCTCTTTCAACGAACTTTTGAAAATGATGAGAACGCGACATTCAAATGGGCATGTCTATGAATGTAATATGAGAAACTCACCAGTTCAAATGACTCATGATTGTACTGAAGAGGTTCGTTTCATGCAAAAAAGTCAATATGGAAGTCGAAGAATGATTGACAATTTCAAAATAACAAAGAATTTTTTTTAATTTTCTTGAGCTCCTTTCTTTATTCTAACAGCAGTCATTAATATTCGTATGCTTATTTTTTCAAGATTATCAGTTATTATAAACTTTCATTACTTCGTATATCACAAAATAGGTATGTTATAATAATATGCACAAGATCTACGTGATTTTTTCTGAGCTGCCGAACGAAAAAATGTGCAATTTTTTTCGTTATTGTTATTTCAACACAAAACACTGTGAAAGTAAATATGGAGGAGGGAAAAAGCAAATAGGAATAGGTATTTTTGTTTTACCTACTGGTGTTAGCTCAGACAGAAACCTGAACAGAGAGTTCCACGGCTTCAGCATATTTGTTTGTGAAAAGCCTTAAATACAAATGGTTTATTCAATAAGTTTTAAGCTTTGCGATTTAGGATATCAGAAGTTGTGGAAACAAAACAGCTTTGCGATTTAGGATATCAGAAGTTGTAGAAACAAAACAGGATGCAAATCAGAATTTAATAATAAAGCTTGAATTTTACCAACGTGATTATTATTTGTGGGACGTGAACAGAATGATAATGACATTGACAGTTTCGTTTTGAAAGAAATTCTGAAATCATAAAACTCATAGTTAAAAACATCAAACTTTAATTGTAAACCATAGCAGAGCGTTTTCGACTAAAAAGTCATCATCAGTGCTTACTCGTCAGGTATACAAGAGCCAAAACCATAAAAACATCATGTGTCCAGAGGACGATGGAAGTGATTTAAAATTAAGACATTTTATAACATTAACAGATTGGAAGTCTGAGCCAGATTTAACCAGGATAAAATAATTCTAATAGAACATGTCCATTTGAATGTCTATTCTGAAATAGGTGAAAATTGAAATAGAAAATTTCAATCAATTTAATCTGTTAATGTTATAAAATGTCTTGATTTTAAATCACTTTCATCGTCCTATACGTGCACACAGCTTGACAATCTCCCTAATATTTTGATTGCCATCTATTGCTCCTACAAAATCCTGGGAACGATAAATTGAAATTTAATTTAATTAAATAAAACTATAGCATTCCACATGCATTCTGGTTTCTTATATATTGAGTAATTTGATTAAGAAGACACTTGATGTGTATCACAAAGTATCAGAAATCAACGAACCAATATTTGTGATAAGTAATGTAAAATTTGCATCATCATTGTGCTATACCCAGGCAAGTTGACCTTGAGTAAACTGATGAGAATTCAAAACAATACGGAGAGAAAACTAATTTTAAACCGATTACCTAGAAAACGTGCATAATAATGGAAGAATATATCGACAGTAAAATTCATAGATATCGGGAAAACCAGCGTTTAGAAATAAAAAAAAGCCATGGGCGTTCATGCTCATCTATTAACGAGCAGGGACGGCGTAAGAATTAACAGGGAAATATAAATAAAGTCCAGAGCGGTTTTGCTAGCATTTTTAGCTTCCATCATAATGTATATCGAAGTCAATACCAGACTGAACAAGGCTACTTAAAAAATTAATAATTTGAAGAAAGGTAACTTGTAAAATATCAACTGAAAATAAATAGGTACATGTTGTTAAACGTTTGACTGCTATGATTTTGACACTATTTCTTCTCGGGCGTCCAGCTCTTAATGCATTGAAAGTTTTTTTACGTCGTTTACATTTTTTGTATCTGCGATTGTCATCAGCTTAATTTTTCACTATATTTATGTTTTTATGTTTGAAATTATAAGTTCGTTTTTCAAAATTACGAAACGATTTCGTCGTTTTTATCGTAGATATTTTTTCTATTTTCAAAAATATTCATATTTTTCATTTCTCAATAGAGCCTTTTCGATATGAAAACCTTTCAATAGGTAATAGACCAAGAGCCCGCGACTGCCAGACTTTCAGTTACCAGAATTCTAGGATAATATTATCAGAAATTCAGCCAAAGATAACAACAGTGATATTTACCCCAACTACGGAAATATTACAGCAGGTGATATGAAGAATTATCCTGATAAGTGTTTATGAAGGAGTATTATTATTATTATACCGTTGTCCGTCAGTCCGTAACTTACTACAGTACAGCTCAAGCTGACACTTCATCATTTCATCATAAATCTATTTATTTTCTCTACAATGCCACTTTATGTTGAGTTAATTGTGATTTTTACCGTACAGTATCTTCCATTATACTTATTGTATCAACGCCAATTGTTATTCTGCAGGCAGATTGAAAATGTCATTGAATCGTGTATCGCAGTTTTTGTATTTCATGTCCCATCGCACGTACCGTATTAATTTTAATATATTCAATAGTATAAATTCTGTTCACGTCTTATTTTCAAAAAGTGATTATATTTATTATTCAGAAATTCATTGATCCCAATTTTATGAAATGGGGATAATGTGATTCTATTTGCTCGGAAAAAAATCTTGGAGAAATAAATTAAAAATCTTTGCCATTCTATCACAGATAAATTAAATTATCTGACCTCATTTATATTCGTTATATGAATGGGATTGATGATCTCATATAAACAGATATTCCAAGAGATAATATGACAATGATAGTTTTGGAATGAACGCCAAAGCGTATAGTCACTAACAGATATCGAATGTTTACTATCACTAGGAATACAGGAAGAAGATTTTGCAAATGAAACCACACATATCAAACCACAACAGTGTCGCATTTTCATCTTCGAAGGAAATAGTTGAAACTCAAAGACGATAAACGATTGAAAACTTGATATCACAAATTGGCTGGATCTCTGTAAGAAGCCTTCACTCTCGACAAATTTCGGGGTACATTAATTTTTTTGGCGGTTTAAAACGAATCCTTTCTCAAAATTCTCGATTTGGTGGATATCAAAATCGTTCTCGCTGACATTCGAGATCTATCATTGATGGGATCTCTGTGAGAGTTACAGGGTTGGTTGCATAATTTTCTATCAAACAAAATGCTTTTTCAAAAAAGTTTCTTATTTATTTTGGAGTTACTTAAATAACTTTCTCGAAATGGATGTACCGTATAATGCCCAGTTTTCCTTCCGTATAAGATAGGGTTTTCAAATTTGGAATCCGACGTTCCGTCTTCCAAAACCATCATCACTAAGTAGCTCAGTGGTTGAGACTGTGGCATTCAAAACCATTGACTGCTGGTCGGCTAGGTTCGAATCCTAGCGACTACAGATTTTTTTCTGATGGCCCGAGAAACTGCTAGGAATTGCACGTTAATCCTTGGCTCACACAAGTTTCGGCTTTTGATGGCTGCAGTTCGTAAGGGGACGACAGCTGATTAACAGAAAAAACAATTTTTGAACAATTTAATTTTTAAACCTATTATTTCTTAAATACGGACCCGGATTTTTTTTCCTTGCTAAAACCAAACACAAATTTCAATTTTTGAACGTTTTTATGACAAAAATTGAGAGTTTTTGTTTAATACCCCCTATTTATCCCTGATGGATTATTTTTCATGGGGATATTTTAAAAACCGTCTGTTCAAGGATATTCCATACATATTTACGGATACATTGAATATATAAATATTGAAATTTGTTTTTTCCGTGAACCGGCTGCACCCATTCGAGCAACCATTAGAAGCCTTCGAGAGACTTGTACGAGCTAGGGAAGACGAAGCCCCCTATATTTTAACGTGCGGTAATAAAATATGGTGATTGCTCGACAGGGGGCGCGGGGGGGACATCTACTCAAAATTTTTAAATGTCATAGGGGGTCAAGTGTCACATCGTTGAAAAGGGAATTCAATTCTCTTTACAACCATCTAAATATTTTTGAATTTTGTTAATCATTTTTTTTTCCAATTTCGATTTTTATGTCTTTCGAAATTTCAAATTAGATCTACCCCCAGCGCCACTTGTCGATTGATTGCAATGTTTCTTTTCTCAAAAAGTAGTATCGGTAATGCCCAAAAAAAAAATTTTTGGTTTCATTGTTCCACATCAAACCGTTCAAAATCGAGGTATGTGTAGTATTCAGATCCGCATTTATATTTGATATTTCGAATTTTAATTGCAAAAAAAGTTAACGAAATTCAAGAAAACTAAGATGGTGGAAAAGAGAATGAAATTCCCTTTTCAACGACGTTACACTTGACCCCCCATGCCATTTAAAATTTTTGAGTTGATGTGCCCCCCGTGCCCCCTGTCGAGCAATCACCATATTTTTAATTTCGAAAAGTAGTATCGGTGAAACCCTCGAAACTTTTCTTTACATTTTTCTTCATCGAACCGTTCAAAAGGCTCTAAAAGTCGCACTGTATATTAATAGGCAATGTCCCCCAAAGATGATAATGGAAACGACATTGCAAGTGATTTCAAACAGCAGAGATTGGTCTGGCAAAGGTGGGATATTATGTCCATCTTCAGACTAGTTTGGAGTTACTAGCCTCTCATCTCTAGGCATCCGAAGGATTGGGACAAAGTTCGAAACGTTTGCAGGAGAGTAACAATTAAAATTAAACGAATAATTTCAACAGTGTGTCGAAATGCTGTTGTCTCCAACGATTTAAGAGGGATCCATACCCACTTGAAACGATTTTCGTTCTAGTATCCACATTAGTTAACCAATTTAGTTGCAATTTTCACTGTCCGTTTCAGAAAAAAATGTATTTTCCGAGAATCTTTTTTTTTTAAATTTGAATTTCGGAATTAATAACAAATTTCATATGTTCCAGTATAATGATCATTGATTTTCTACTGTGAAAAATGAAATGATGGGACCATATTTTCTCGAAAACAGAGCATGTTTTTTTATCTCCCTCGTATATGCTCGTGAATAATTCAATTCCTATGTTTGTAATTGAGGTTTGGGATGAAGCAGAGCTTTTTATCCAGACTGTTTTTTTTGAGAAATCAATAATAAAAAAGTTTTCCATATGCTGCGAACTTTATTCCGGACACTGTCAAAATTGGGAAAACCTTCATTATGTTTGAATAGAAAACATACATTTTTTCTGTACTTTGTTACGCTCCTTAGCTAACTGTTCGAATGATATGGTCAAGATCAATGAGACAGTTCGGTTTTGAAATAACAAACCATCGTCGCGGTTTTACCCGCAATGCTATACGATCTACACGAAATAATGAATGAATTTGTGGTTTGATTGAACGCGTGAAAGACATTTGGTAGAAAGTGAATTTTACAATTCAAACATGACTAAACAATACCGAATGCTAGGAGAAAATACACCTGTTGATTTCCACATTTCGGGTTTGTCCATGATCGTCACGAAGGCTTATTTGTTGACATTTATTTCACGTTCTTTATGCCTATTTCACTACAGGGCCAATCCATTTTTAAAAACCCGAATTCGTGGAAAATGATAATATGGGGAGTATGGAAATGGTTTTCCCGGCGGTCAAATCAGTAAAAAAAAACATGGTGCCTCGGTTTTTCAGAGAGCCTCAAGGGGTGGAAATTGGGTGGAAAATAAAAAAAATGTAATTCCAGAAGTTGACTTGCACCATTCATTTTCAAATATGTTGTTTGCCGGGGTTGAATTGACTGGAAAAATGGGGTGGCCGAGTTTGTCAGGCAGTCTGAGGGGGTGAAAATAGGGTTGAAAAATTGAAGAAAATTATAATTCGGAAAGTTGACTTTGTACACAAAACTATTCTCATATATAACCATTATACCTCAATAATTGTTCGCAGTTATTCTCTGTTTGTTGAACTGTACCATATAAACATGGTTTCCATGGCATATTTTTATAACCAAGTGTACATTTGTACTGAGCCTCCAAATGCAGATAATCTTGAATCAAAAATGTATTGCATTATGAAGAAGAATATTATTCGTTATTGAAGTTGAAATATTCCTGCCCCAACCAACTCACACCATCGAACAAAGAAAGTATTCACAATAGTGTTCATTATCAAAGTTGAAATATTCTTGCACCAAACAACTCTCATTATTCAGTGAAGAAAGTGTTCATATGTCTCAAAACAGTTTCTTTTCAAGTGGGCAAGAGGATTCTGTCAAAAAATCAAACTAATATTTGGTTGGAAGAATACAATCGACTTGAATTAATGCAATTATGCATTGATGCAAAATATCCTTTTATCAGTGCAGGTGATTTCATTAGCACGTTTGCGAAAAAGTATTACTTTACGCAGAAAAATGTTATTATTCAAGGTATTTGCATTCTGTATCCAACTGCATCCACGCCAAGCGGTGAAGACAACCCGTGGACGGTAGCAACTACAGGGTCTTGATGAGAACACGCAAGATGCTTCTGTTCGTTTCTCGATTATCTACACTCACCACCGATTGAACTTCTTCTCTCGAGTCATGCTGTGATCTATCCAACCGAGCAATGAGATAATGTGAACGCGCATTTTTTAATACAACTCAGTAGCGCTTCCATGGTGATATATTCAAATGGTATTCTATCGTTAAGAGAAAAAGGAAGAGGGTAACAAACAAGGACATTTTCCATTGGTGTAGGATACAATTTTATGGATCGCTGGAGAATTTTCAACGAAGAAAATTTGCGTTCTATATGGTAGATGGAAGGACTCAAACTGGATATTTGTTCAAGGTTTTGATATTATAAATATTTCCTTCTTTCCGAACCATGAGAAATATATGCACAGAATAAAATAAGAAGGGCGATTAACCATGCATGGATGGTACATTAGACTTTCCTCTAGAACCACTAGATGGACAATTTTAAATGAGATATCATCTTCTTCCTTTGCGTAAGCATCCCTTGCGTGAGGGTTGTTCAGACAACACCATTAATTTGAATGAAATGACCTGTAGATTTTGCATTTTATTTTAATGTCTGTTCAATTTTGAGTTACTTTTTTCTTAACTAGAAATTTTCATTAGAATGACCTATATTTTTCTAATGATTATGAATTATTCAGGTTTTTTATTTCATTTTAAAACCTCCAGCGGTAAAGATTTAGAATGTTCCCCCCATGAAGCCGTGATTGAGGCATCTCCTACTGCATAAACTCCATTACACATTTAAAGGAATCATTTTTAAATTTTGAGTGCATTTGCAGGAAAGTTTGTTTTTACATTTTTTGTAAATGATCTCATTTTGTGCTTTTTAGTTATGGTTATTATTACAAGGCCTATTTTGTCTGAGTTTTGAGTTATCAAGCTATGAGAAAGCCATCTAAATATTAACTCATCCGTCATCCTATAGCCGCCATCTTGAATTTATGAATTTTAACAAAACACTCATGATCATCTACCCCAAATACTCCCTTCTAAAAATTTTTAAGAGAATCATACGAATCGGACCATAATTACAAAATTCGTCTGCCATCCTGCATTTATGAATTTCTACAAAAAATTCATAATCTTTTGAATTCATACATTTTTGACAACAAATTTATAATCTTCGATCTCGACAACCTCAAAATACTAATTCTCAGTCGAATCGGGCCATAATCACGAAACTTGATCACCATGTGGAAGTCACCATCTTGAATTGATGAATTCGAACAGAAAATTCATAATCTCTGACATACTAATTTTGAATGGAATCGGACCATAATCACAAATCTCGTTTTCCATTTTGGAGCCCTTTTGCTTTTTTCTCCAAGGGGATTACGAACACCTGTCAAATTGTGGCAAAAAGTTTTTCTTCCAGGTTTTCGGAAAAAATCCTCAAAAGCAGAGCTCGTTCGAGCAAGAGAGATCCGGGACCTACAGTTTATGTAAAAGTGGATTCCGAACCACTTTAGCTTCGTGAGGGCGGTGGGGATCGAACCCGTGCCGCTTGAGTGAGAGCAAACGCTCTTAACACATCTATACCACTTCTCTTAAAGATTTGATTACAGACAGATACCCGGACAGGTGAAACTAAATGAATATATAAATAAATAAGCTTGTGCTTCATGAAGAATGAGTTCAACATTAAAACTTCGACCCGACAAGGATTTCCAATGTCAATGTTACTTTTCAGTATATCTATAGAACCATTCATAAGATTAGCTGACTTCATTCTGAAGTGTATCAAAATTGGGGGTAGTCTAAGGAAGATATCAGCGTATGCTGATGATGTTACCATATACAGTATCGGAAACTGTGGTATAGACAGAAATTTACGCGAGCAACAAGGAACGCAATGATATGATAATACCACATAAATAAGAGAGACGACTACTGCGCGCCTCTCCTGTTACCACGTCCGACGAATTAACAGCTCAGTCGATATCCCTTTCTCGAGCGAGTAGACGAGAAATTCTAATGCTCACATAATATAGCAAGGTTTTCTTTACGCTCTCTATCATAAAACCACCGTACCCCCGATGAAAACTTTCCGATACCGTAAAGAGGTAATATAAACAAAATAATTAGAATAATTAAATAAATCTGTCAGCAGGGCTAGTCAAGTTCATTGGATGAAGCTTTAACTTCATTCTAGTATGTAATGATGAAGAAATTATTTTCATTATGAAGGAAAGGTCTACACTTAATCTCCTAAGGATCCAGAAGAACTCAAATAAAGTGGACGACAAATGCAATGAACCTCAGAGGCTGCAGGAACAGATGGTAGATGGTTCAACCTCGCCCTGCTGCAAGCAACAAAAAAAAAACGCTTGAGACAACTCCTTATTTCTGGCAATGAATAAACTGGAATCAATGATTAATCTGAAAACAGTATGTATTCATCTAGTATTTTGATGTCAACTACCCACGATGGCTCTTTTGTATGAAAGTTTGGTGAATCATCAAAAGTAATGAAATAAAAATAAATGACAGGTCATTAATTTTCTTCGACCTTGCCATTCTTTATCACCTCGCACTATTTCAGTTACACCTTATACAGAAATTGTCCGGTTCAGCACCAAGTATATTTCTCGATGCTTGTTGCATGGAGAGAATATTAATGCACTTGAGCGTGTAAGTAGACGTATTTTGCTTATATCGTACATGCCCCTTTTAGATTATATTACCATCATCACTTCATATTTAGACACTGTCAACATGGTCCATCTCACGGAGGAATTATTCTGTCTTAATTGAAAGAAATTTGGTGAAATATTCACGATTATGGCACATGGAATCGTAATGATCAACGAATTTCACATATTATATCAATTTATACAAAATCATCGCGTAAAAAAGTATCTTTCAACAATTCATAAAAAAATTAGTCATAACGAGACAGGCAAGGAAAATGACTATGAACCATATTTTTTGAATGCTTTCTGTCCGAGATACAGGGTGATAGAAATTAACGAAAAACAAGCTGAACTTCTTTAATGAGTTTTGAGGTGTTCTTTTTGTGTAGATATCATCTATCACTTAAAATATCAGGAATTCAAATGAATAATTGATAGATTAATCGACTCACCTAAGGAAGATCAATCTAGATTACTGGAACTCTGGATCTGCAACGGTAGTATAATGCTTGTACATCAGTATCGGAAAGTTTTCATCGGGGTATGCTGGTTTCATATAAGCGTAAAGAATAGCTTGCTATTATGTTGAGAGAGCATTACAATTTCTCCTCGACTCGCTCGAGGAAGGGATATCGACGTGGCTGTTAATTCGTCGGACGACGTAGTAGGGGAGGCGTACAGTAGTACGTCTCTCTTATTTATGTGGTATTATCATATCATTGCGTTCCTTGTTGCTCGCATAGATTTCTCTATACCCCCGATGAAAACTTTCCGATACTGTATACGAACTGCACACTTTTTTAGAGCGATAAGCAAAAAACCCATTTCTTGTTCTATATCTCCATACTTTGAAGTGGGAGAAAAGTAGATCGTTCATGTGGTGGGAGGGATGAAGTGTGGCAAACGTTACAGATCCATAGTTTAGGTAATTCTGATTGATCTTCTTCAGCTAAGTCGATCAATCTATTATTTACTTTTCAGTCTTCTTCTGTAACGTTTACCATGTAGCTGTTAAAAGACTAGACAGTAAAATTACGCAGAGAAAAAAAATAGTGAATTTATTGGAAAAACCATGATTTAACAGCCTTATCAGGATTAATAGGTAGTTAATTTTCGAATATATACTGTAATAATAATGAGATTGTAGATCATTTGAAATTGCGGTAAACTAAATTCATTAAAACCTGTGGGCCCTGGGCAAGGTAAATAGAATATTTACCTAGTAATGACATACATTTGCTTTACTTATAAAAAGAATCCTTAAGAAGCTGTCGTATTCCTACGTCGTAAATAATAAAATTGCAGAGAATCGAATTTCCGTGTTTCCTTTTGGTCACGGAAATTCAATTCTCATTAAATATGTATGTTTATATGAAACAGATGTTTAATAAAAAAATTCAAATTAGAAAGATGATCCTCTATCTGGAAATGAGGTACATCTATAATAAACCTATTTAACTCCCAAAGGTTTAATATCATGAGGGAAATTTTCCTTCATGTGCTGACAAGCTTAGATAGCTCGCTATTCTAAAAAAAAAAACTGCCCACCTAGAGCAATTTTCATAAAATAGATTTGTCTAGATGACTTCTCAACCGGATTCTAACGTTGATGAGGTGACATTCCTGAAGTTATGATTAACCTCTATGTCCGGTTTTCGGAGAAACTTCTATCTGATGTATTTGACATTTCCTCCCAGGATGTCGTGTTGATCTCCTTCACTGCTTCTATCTCTCTCGCATTTGGCTTGATACTTTTTTCCAAGTTGTATATTGCATTTTCACTTCAGAATTCGGCCCCATGTAAGTAGTTCTGGACGTTCAGAGACTAGAAATGTTAGTCAATGGTCTCAACCTGTAGGGCTGTTGCCTTCAAAGATTGCACTTCTACTACTTCCTGCAAATTCGAACCGAACAGCTATTCTCATATTTCCCATTGTGGAGATAACCCATTTAAGGTTATAGTTCAACTGAATGTCCAAGTTGTATCTTTTTCACTTACAAATATAGACTCTGAAGTCTGTAAATAATTGACAGGTGTCTGGTAAGGCTGACAGAACCTCCTGATTTAAGCATTCCGATGAGTTTCTCTAATTCTGCCAACAGTTGTTGGTCTAGTAGGGCTCCCAACAGAACACAAAATGGTCTCAAAGACAGTAGAGTGCTTCATATTCAAGTTTCAGATAACATGAGTGAAGAGAATTGTTACTCACATATATTTTGTGCCTCATATCAACACTATTGTGAAGATAATTGAGATCTGTGGTCACAGCATCCTCGGTTGGTAACAGTGACGTAAAAATGTACCTCACTTTGAAGCCCATTTATAAGTAAGAAACGGTATCACAGAGATGTTTGTGTTAACTGGCCCTACCTAAGGTTAGTTTGTTATGGTAAGGTTAGACTAAATAATTAATACTTAACCTCCACACACTTAAATGTCTACATAAGGTTAGTTCGTTCTGGTTATATCAGACCAATTAATTACTACTTAAACAAGTGTTTTATTTCAATGCACAATTTTTTATTTTTAAACTGTGTTAGACAAACGGATAGACGGAGGCACCTTGCGGATATTCTTCGGCCTTCCCTTTCTAAACTGGGCTATAGCCCGGGTCGCAACTTGGCAGCAAAATGGTCGATTTTCTGACTGCGGGACGCAACTGGGCTGCAGCCGATAAAAGTACTGCCCCCTACGACCATTGAATTATATCTTCTTGATACTTACTGTACAACAATGCTCTTTCAATCCCAAGCAGACTTTGAACCGCTCTGTACGTAGAATAACAGGTGTTTATGTTTCTATCAGTGGAAAAATCCCTTCCCATATTGATTCGATGAAGCGTTGATAAAAGCTCGCCGATCAATCAAATGATCGCGGTATTTTTGAAAGTTCCCAATTTCAACCAAAATGGTTTTAATTGGCTTTTTTCACTTATTTTATGCGTGGATTTTTCTCACGATTACCGAAATAAGAAAGTGTGACATGTTACCGCACATTTCGTGATTTTGTCCATTGAAAGTGATTAGACGAATTAGTCCAGACGATAGAAATAATTATCAACTGTATCAAGTGGGTGAATCATGAGTTAAAAAAATCTACAACAAAAGTACATGTGTTGAACAGACGTATATGTAAATAGAATAACTAATACAACTCGAGTGACTCATCCAATTCGCGACGATTACTAGGAAATTATTCACTCGGAAATTGAAGCGAATCAAAGATCTTGAAAACATTTCATACTCTTCAATTTCGACACTGTTTTCTGAAGCTTTTTCTTGTTAATGTGATGTTAATCATTTCTGACAGTGAGTGGCACTTTTAAAAATGTGATTGTATATAACTGTTATTCTCAACTATGATGTGTTTTAGAACATTTTTAAAACTAAACCAATCGATATTTCTACAGTTACTGATTCAACAGGGAGGTGAAAATGAGAAGTTCATTTATTGCTCTACTAGTGGGGCAGTCTTTGGGAGTACACAAGATTTTTTGCAGTTAATGTAAAGTCTTGTATACTACCTTCATATTGAGGGTTCTAAAAATACTGTCGAAACATCGAGTAATTCGAGGTTCGTATGGAATAACGATACATTCAGGGAGGTTTTCCTCTGGAAAGTGGTAGAATTGCGAAGGGTTTTCTTAAATATCTGTTTCCTAATAAGTTTGTCTACCAAGTTTACAGAATAACCGTTCAATCTCTCCTTGTTTAGTGGAAACGACAAGAGTCTATTCACCAATTGACTCAAGATTCAATTCCGCCATTTCGTGCTGTATGCAGTGGTGAGAACTCTCAGGGATGTATCTGAGTGTGCTCGTATCCTTCCTGTAGATATCCAATTTAAGTTGATTTTGGTCGTTCCAAATACAACAAAAAGTTTTTTTCGTTTTCAGTTTCATACGTAAACGATATATGGTTTGAAACTGGCTATTCAATTCTGAAACAGTTCTATCACTAAAACAAATGTGTCGAAGATAGTCAGGAATCTGTACAATATTATTTGTTATGTTGAAAAGGGGAACATTCTCCATGAAAATTGAAAAATGGAAAATGTGATTAACTTGTAATATCTAACAGAAAACAACTAGTTTCCCGGCTAAAGCCACGCTGGACATGAGATATTGTGAAAAGACTATAAATAAAAAGAAAAAATCTGAATGTGAAAATTCGCATTTTCATTCAGATAGTTAATTTTTTTAATTTTTTTCATTTCCTCTAGTTTTCATTGAAAATTCATTAAACAAATTAGATAGGTAGAATGTTATTAAAAAATACCACTCACAAATCGTTCATTTCATTGAAGCAAGGTTCGCTTCTCTCGCATTTCATCCCCAATACATTTTGGTCGACGAAAATCTATTTCGCTTTGCCAAGCTCATCAGGGAGATTGATAAAATTGGAAAGCAGGCTCTTCAGAAGCAATTAAACACATCAAGGATGGAAATGATGGAAATATTTCTTCTGCGGTAACACTTTGAAAGTTATTTTTTGACATAGACCTGTCATGGGCATTGCATATCGATTTTTGTTCGAAAATATAAATAGGATATTCATAAAATGTGTTGTGGAATCATCTGAATACCTCCCAAGAGGTTATCTTAAACGATGGAAAATAGCGACTAAAGTTTGTCAGATAATTCCAGATTTTATGATCCTGTATTAGAGTATAATATTCAGTTTGATTTTTGTTTGAAAATCATTTAAAAATATTGACGGAGTAACTACCATATGAAAAGGAATCATTTAATCGTTATTATAAAAATTAACTTGTCCGAGAGTTTTGCTTCTGTTATAAAATTAAAAAAGTTTTTAGGGCGGGGTAATATTTTTTTAACACAATTGATTTGTATGATTTCGTCATAAATGAATCATTAGAAACAAAAATTCTTCTTGACTTGACATTGTTTATGTTTATTACTGAAAAAATTATTGTGTACCGTGTATTTCCTAGGTTATGAGGTAACAAACAAATCTAAACATTTTTGTGTTGATGAAAAAGACGGCTCAATTGCTGCTGACCCAACCATTCACGCAATACCTAATAATTACTTTTTTGTACAACATAGTCTAATTGTTTGATATCTGAAAGACATACAGTTTAATGTCTATGAAGAGAAGAAAATCTTAGTAATGTTATGCTTGATCACTTCAACCAGGGTCGTCCGTTAATCAGGGGGCAACCTCAATTTAAAATTAAAAAGATGCCTTTTCATGTCATCCTCTTGGGCCTCCTTGTAGAGACACTAGTCATATAAATATAATGGCGAAATGGTCGTCATATTATTCAGCTGACTATTTTACAAAAGGCGTGGTATATGAGGTTTTTTGTAGGACTTGTCAATCAGAAGAAAGGTTCAAAAAAACAAAAAAAGGAAAGAAGTCGAGAGTCCCAGGATATTTTTCAGAACTTATCTGTTAGAGTTCGTTTTGCAAAATCTTATCATCAACCGAAAACAGAAGCGTTATAATTCAAAAAGTGAAATAGAATATGAAAAATATGAACATACCTCGGTAAATAATCCCACTTAGTTCAAAACCGAATCCAAGTTTCAAAAATTTATAAAAAAAATGCTACAACGATGTAGCTATATGAATACTAAATAACTCTTATAAAATCGATAAAAAAACGACTGTTGTTGTTATTTTGTTTTTCTTGTGTATAAAAGTGGCATCTGGTTCAAAAGCAGCAACTACAAATGAAAAAAGATATGGTTCTGGATACCTACGTTTATTACTGGTGCTCTACTGATTTTCGTTGGTTTTTGGATATATCATTCTAGATGTCTAAAAAAAGCAACTTTCCCCAGACTTTTTTCTGGCCCTAACTACAAAAATGTTAATGTAATGTAATGTCAATAATAGAAAATATTGACTGCGAATGGATTCATTTTGATTTTTGAGTATACCAGGCTGTAAACATTTTCGATTGACTTTGAATATATCAAATATGATGTACACTAACAGGATGAGGCCCGTTTGTTGACTGCTGGCACAAGTGTGGACTTTTCGTTGACTTTCTTGTAGCGTTTTCTGTAGATGAAGCCAACGAACTGTTTTGAATTTATTTTACAATATGTCTACAGAGTGAGCTCAAAATCGTTTCCCATTATTCAAGATTTTTTTTTCGTCAATTGAAAAATGTATTCGAACAGTTCGTTAGCTTCATCTACAGAATATTCTCCGCGAGAAAGTCGACGAAAAGTCCACACTTGTGCCAGCAGTTAAAAAACGGGCCACAGAAAAAACGCGTTATTTGCCTCATCCTGTAAGTATTTACACCATAATTGACATATTCGAAGTCTATCGATATTTTTCTCAGCATATTATATCTAAAAATTAAGAAAAATCCACTCAATGACATTATTTCCGATAATTGGAGTTAGACGTTCAACCCATTTTTGTTCATCACCCTGTAAGGGTCAGAAAAAAGTCGGATGAAGAGAGTTGCTCCTTTTGACCTCTAGTAATTGGTGGAAAATTATCTATCTTTTCCTCATATCATTTGATCAAGCAATATTAATAGGCTGTCACATTTTGAGAGTAAATTGAGGAGGTTGATCAAATATTAATGGAAAGTGATATACTGGCTATCTCTTTATCCAAACTCAATAAATTATACTTATGCTATACTTACAGTTTGGCAAATCTATAAAGGAATATCGATAAACGTTTGAGCTGCGCGAAATAGAATGAGAGAGTATTCGGACGATAAAGATGGTAGTGTAAATTGCAGATCCAGTTATAATGTACATTGAGCTCTTCTGATACCGATAGGCGTGCCGATTTCATATCCATTTATAGGTTTGCCAAGCTGTACCTACTTTTATCAATTCAGCTTCGAAGTTAATCCATTAGGTCCTATGAAAATCAGAGCTTCAAAATCTACATGACATATTGAACGTCCTATGAAAGTTTTCATTGCATAGATAATATTTGTATATACGACGATTACCAGGATCAGCATCGGACCCAATACAGTTCCTTGTGGTACTCCTATATCTCAACCTTCAATTAGGAACTGAGTTCCCTTTCAATTTTCACTGAGAGCAATGCCCTAATGCCGAAAGAAAGACTTGAAATGATGATACATCTAAAATTAGTGTCAATCAAATTCGAAATAAAAATCTGTAAACATTGTGGAAATCCTCTAAAAAAGTATTTCCTGTCAAAATGAAAGCTTCAACTCGGAAAGTGTTTTCATTCTTCAATCGATTAGATTGATAAAAATGGTGGTTTGTACTAAACAACTGATTGGGAGTCAGTGAAGCAGTAAATATATCTTACATTACACAGTAACGGATAGTAGGCTATGGATTGAGTTTCGGTTGCAGCTTTACACATGAGCGACTCGTTAAATAAGATGGATGCAGGATATACGTGCAAATCTGGTAGGAAAATATCGTTAACAGCTGACATTCCACTGCACTTTTTCGAAATCCGAAGAAACGTTGAATATTAATTATGATATGATAAAAAATATGAAAGTCAATATTCATAATATTATGAAATTACTCGAACTGACATACAACTGTGTAACGTTAAGTTCCTGATGATGGAATAGCCTGTTTTATTTAAATAGTTACTTTATGGGTTTTTTCTTCTGTTAGAGATATACATTATTGGATATTTGGATAGCTTATCCACTTGGGATTGAGATTCATTGTTAATATTCTCAAAGGAAATATTATATGCTTATTTTGAATGAATTGTCAAACATTTTTTCCTTCCTAGGGAGGAAACGTATGAGTTTCCTGCCTGATTTGAGGGAGGAAAGTGTATACTTTCGATAGGGGTAGGAGGAAAAACATTTTTACTGAGCAGGAAACGTTTTCCAGCAACATAATCTGGAATTTTGTAAAAATCGTAAAAGTAATTACAAAAACTTTTTAAAAACGTTAGAAAAACGCATGAAAAATCACTGCACGTGTGTTTTGGAATGCAGAATGCCTAAGCAAAAACATTCAAAATAGTGCAGGGCATGAAAAAACTATTAGTCACTAGCACTAGACATAACTGACATATTTTATGGTGAGTTTATACAGCAAGTAAAATAAAATAAAGTAAGATGTATAGTAATAATTTTTGGAGTGTTTATACAGCAGAGTAAAATAATATAAGAAATAAGAACCTGCCAAACAAAATTTTTAATTTTATTTTGGCACCACCTCAAAAACACTCAGACTTTTCCTATTTCTATTCAAAGGTCTTATTTTAAATCGACAGTTCCTTGCTTTATCCATTGAAAAATAATCCCATATTGCCATCATTATCCTTATAATAAAATCTTCGTCATCTAACGGCATCTTTACTAGGCTAGAGAAGTTTAATTGCAATTTTCCATATTGGCAATAAAAACAATGAATAATGCAATGAGAAAATAAAAAACGAGCACTCAGCCATATTATTTATATGTATGTGTTCTGTCAATTGTCAACTTAATAGTTATTTAAGTAACAAGGAATTTTAAGACGTGTTAACATTCGAGGTGAGCGAGTACGATCCGAGGCAAAGCCGAGGCTTGTCGCTTGCCGAAGATGTTAGCAGTCGATACATTCCGTTACTTATTACGTTTTTTCCGCTGTTTGTTGACATTTCTCAAAATTTGCCTGGATTGAAGTTTGTTTTCTTACCCTTCCTTCATGATTATTCGTTCCGCTATTTCATTCTAAGTTGCTTGTGCGCGTAACTAAGTTACTTAATTAACAGACAACAATAATATTCAAAAAGTCTCATAACCTGAAAGTTGATATAAATGAAGCTGAAGGTATTATAAGTCAAAATCATTATTACCCTAGGCATGTAAATGACACTATTTACATTCCGTTGTCAAGGTGAATTAGTAAACGAATGATATAGGCCATTTACCTCTTTTGTTGCTAAGCATGTATGGACTATTTACAGCGTCGGCAACGGGAAAAATAATATAAAAGATAACCATGTTTTATTTTACTTCTCGTATTTTATTTTATTTCACTTGCTGTATAAACTCACCATTACTGATAGGGTGAAAGTAATTTTTCGTTCGCTACTGCACTGACATCTACCTTCTTTCGCAGTGAACCCCCCACACACACAACAAGGTCGATTAAAAAACAATCATAGCATTGAAATATACACATTTAGACAGTATACGCCTCTGAAAGTCACGTCACAGCCAACTAGTTTTTTAATCACCTGAGTGTGGCACAAATCCTATGGGTAGAATTTCATTCATTAAATCATCGTCCTCAGGTAGATAGGTAGTGGACTAGAAAATTCACATTAAAAATCTATTTGGACAATGATACGTCAAATTGGGAGGTGATAGGGAAGTACACTTGATGTTCTTCCGATTGATTTATTGTTGGGGTTTTTAGAATATATCGGTAGGACAGAACAAACAGGTCGCGATATTATTTTGTATGATTTTTCGTCACAGTTTTCATGGTTTACTATAGTAGCAGGTTATCGTAATACCCATCAATAATTTACACACATTCTGGAAGTAGCAATTTTGTTAATAATTATTGTGGCTTTAGCAAATTATCTATTTAGAAAGAATAATTTATAGTGTGTGCCGTTTGAAAAGATGTTTGTACTGTTTCGTCATGGAGTTGTTGTTATCTAATTCTTCTTCGTAATTTTTTGGCCCTTGCCCCCTTTTGGTGCATTCAGCCAGGGCCTGTTATCTGATTTGTTTTTGCCAAATATTCACGTTTCGATTGTCAACCGAGGTGCCGTCACTGGTGATAACTATGTTCTTAAATGAAGATGCGAAAACGACAAATACCTACCAAACAGTCAGGTGTTGTACGCATACGTCTTCAAGGAACAATAGAGTTATTTTTTCTGCCTTGAAAGTTTTATAATTTTCGTGAATTTTTGAAAAAAATCTATCAGAAGTTTGGATGAATGTAAGTCGATGACGAATATTGTTCTCTAGGTTCAAAAAAAGTGGTTTCATTTTATAGGGAATACGCACCTCAGAGGTCTTCAATATTCTCGGCATCCCTATTCAGTCAGATGTATTTCAATGTTCGTGGGGGAAGTAGTTGTTTTCTGACATATATTTTCCTCAAATTTCCCACTTACAAGCCCAAGACGCTAGCCATTGCACCACCGCTGATTCTCAGATGGACATGACTGTATTGTCATACTTTCCATCATGCAAGTATAGGTCCGTTTCAGACAAAAGCAGTTAAGATGCGTTTTGAATTTACAAAAAGGGTTCATTAAGTGGGTAGGAGAAAAAATCATACTATTTCATCTATTTCATCACCATATTATCCAAGGCAGACCTCCATTTCCTTCCATATCGAAAGCCTCTACTACTCTATCGCTTCACCTTAAAATTCGTAAGAGACTAATGAAATCCTGGAAATTGGAAAATTTTCGAGACCGACCTAAATATTCAAATTTAAGATTTTTTCAAGTTTTCCCAAGAGAAATTGAACACATTTTTATTAAATATGTAAACAGGTGACGAGTGTTATCAATCTTCCTGTTGTGATAACCTTAAAAACAATATTTTATTAACTGATAAACACGTCAAAACAAATGAATCATAATTTCCATTTTCCCACGCGAACTGTCCAATTCGTACATCGAAACGAAACAAAGAATAAACTACAAAAGCAAATTGTATACAAGTAGCCACGAAGAAATATTTCCAGCTTAGCACATTACAAATAATTACGGGTTGGACTGTGTAATGTTTTCTGAAGTGGAGAACGGTGCCCATCTACAAGCTCGATCATAATCAGTTCCAAGACTATCAAAAGTGAATTGAACTACCTGTTGAATATTGGTTTCAATTGAGCCAGTGGCGGAGACGCATTTTGAAAGGAGGTATCAAATATATCGAAAGAAACAATTCCTTGAAATTTCAGTGGCTGCATAGTTGGTATCGATCTTGAACATTAGAACCCAAGCAGCTATTTCATTGTGTTGTATGACACACACGACTTACCAAACAAATATAACTTCACCCACCTGAAAACTCTTAAAACTCTTCCTCTTCCAACTCTTCCAAAGCATAATTAATGGAACGCAAATAACAAAGATTGAATCATAAGGGCCCATTGTACAAACGTGAGCTCAGCCGAAGCTCATCTGAACCAAAGCTTAACTTTTGGTTCGTTAAGCTCCAGAGATGAAGTTTCATAAGGTTAGGTTAGGTTAGGGTTAGGTTAGGTTAGGTTAGGTTAGGTTAGGTTAGGTTACGTTAGGTTAGGTTAGGTTAGGTTTATCAGCTTGTCAAAATTCCGCCTGGGATAATTTTAGTTTTAGTGTGATATTTTATTTATTTTGTATGAAATAATGTGTTAACGTAATACTCCACATAATGACATGTTCTTTTGATTATTAAAAAAATAGATGGAAAGGCAGAAGTTTTCCCTATTCACGAAGGGAGTTCGGCTGAATCTCGTCTCGGGTTTTTCTTTAATTATTTTTGTTTTCTTACATGTCTCCATATTCCAAATAAACAGTTACTTCATTAATGAATTAATTAAATAAGTAAATTTGATTCTTTTATCACTTGATATTATTCAATATCATTTCCTTATTACTGTACTATTTTGAGCGAGTTTAGTTGTTAACAAAAAATGAAACAACTTTGCACCGACAATTTTGAAGCTTACTTCAGTCAAAAGCAACATTACCAAAGGTACTATCTGCTAAACCGGTTCAGCCCCCCCTTTTGCAAGGGCGGCCGCTATTTCGTTTCCTTCTATGCCAGTGTGACCTGGTGTTGCGCCTGTCAGTTTCATACTGCTCTAGATTTATTGCAGTTGACTACCTGAAAATATGTTCATTGTTACAGTCTTTGGTGCCGATTTACCAGCTCCTTGCACACATTTCAGTGGTTTTACTGGTATATACGTCTGTCTGGGATATCGCAGCTAGGTTACCTGTGCCGAATGAGCGTTTCACTACAGAGTTCAACCCGTAAATTCCAGCTCTGAATGATTCTTAATAGGTCAGAGTGAAAACCACAGTGCAGGATGTCAGGATGTGTAATAGTTGATTGTTTTTGGCATGGTGCCTGAGGGCATTCCCAGTATGTTGTGAACTATTACTCCCTCCAGCATGCTGGTGTTCCTCATGACACATACCTGTAGCAAGAATTAAAATCGACCAGACTTCCGTATAGGTGACCCGCAGGGTTAATTTGAAAGATTGCCGAAAGAATTGTCCATGCGGATCACCTATAAGGAAGTCTGGTGGATTTGAATTCTAGCAGTTAGCTAATGGCCGCTTGATAGAGTCTATATGTTGCCCGCCTTGACACACTCTCTCCAGAACTATGCTGCAGTTGGCGTGGAGAGAATGGCCCCTGTTATCGCTAGACACGCGTGTCTCTGCAGTCCTACCCAAATGATGCTGACTTCCTGATACTCATTGTATAAATCGAATAAAGTGTGTGTCAATGCGGTCATGTATGTTCACCGCCCCCAGAAATAGTTAGGCAATATCAAACAGACATTTTCGATTCTCCACGGAGATCCGCCACTGACAGGAGAAACACTGCGCTCCCATTCATTCATAAATTCTTTAACGGATCACGTTCTTTTTGTTGCACCGTCCATTCAAACAAAAAACGAAATTGCTCTTGGTGTAATACGGATTATAAATCGAAATATAACATCTACATCAGCGGTTCCAAAGCACTGTGAGCCGGAGCATCGCAAGTAATTGAATTCCTGTAAAAGGGTTATTCATTTTTTGCATACACAATCTACATATATGTGAAAAACTTCAACAGTATAATCATTTCAGCATATATATGTCATGAAACCTGTTGAGGTGAGGTCAGTGAATTAGATAAAGAGATGAGAAGATCTAATGAATATACAGGGTCTTTCACGTCGAGCGTTCATTAGGAATGTAAGGAGAACCATTAAAATAAAAACTTTAATTATTGTGGTAGTGGATTTTACATTCTCAACTAAAATATTTTCAACGTTCAGTCTCTTTCCGTTATACCAGAAGTAGAAGTCTGTGATTCAGCTTGTTCGAAATTTGTTTCTCAATTAATTTAAACAGAAATTGTTATTTTGTCTCGGCATAATGTAGTGCTACATCTTCATTATTTCAAATGTACTTCGGGTGTCTTCGATTCAGATTGGAAATTGAAATTTTTTCCCACCAGAATTTGGCGCCCAACGTGGGGCAATAATTTTCTTAACTTCCATAATTTTAACCTGACCGAGCTTTTCTTTAGATAATCATTTCAATGAAGCTTGTTAAGTTCATCTGTTCCCTGTAATCAATACTCTTGAACCAATTGAATTGTGAAGAAAATAAATCATTATCGTTATTTTTTTAACAAATAATTTTTAATTTAAACAGTTATAGTTAACGTTCCACTGATAACATAAAACAATTGAAAAAAATTTGAATTAATCCGTCTACCAAACCAACTTTTTCAAAGATTTCAATAATATAGAAGTTAATTGCAGAGAATGAATTGTTTAAGGGAAGGTTAATTTCTATGGGAGTACATGAAATTTATCATACTCTCTGTTGGTTAACCAATTTAAAAGAGGATGTCAATAGTTATTTATTGTGTTTTAAATAGCATTTTATTCTCAAAAGAATTTTTAAACGC
This sequence comes from Chrysolina haemoptera, assembly GCA_958298965.1. Classification (NCBI taxonomy): domain Eukaryota; kingdom Metazoa; phylum Arthropoda; class Insecta; order Coleoptera; family Chrysomelidae; genus Chrysolina; species Chrysolina haemoptera. The sequence continues at coordinate 11,291,863 of OY282595.1, read as the reverse complement.
AAGAGCAAAGCTCGATTGATTAATTTTTGAATTTTCTGGCATAGGCCAGTAGAAATAAGCAATCAATTAATAATAATTCCAAGAGTTTTCAAACTTTGGTCAAGTGAATGGTACATCGAAAAAGCACTAAATCTCAGTTTGCAACCTGTCAAAATTGTCAAACTGTCAAAATAGCAATTATATTTCCCGCCTCGTTTTCAAGATTGTAGTACACTCTGTCGCACCGGTGGCGTCAACTTTAAAGCATCTAAAAACTTCCATCTCCATTAGCATATCCCAGGAGAATAATATGTCGAGAAGAATTCCAACGAAACACGACCAACAATATTCCTTTCAGTCGAAAATGGAATTTGCCAGAGTTTGACAAATATCTCGACATGAATCTGAGCCTTGTAAAAGATACCATGATAGATTAATTAATCTATGGATACCACCAATACATGAATAAAATACAGGCCTCAGTCAAAGTTTGGCGAAAAATATGTATAATTGTCAGAGTTTCCTAGGAGGGTTACCAATATATTCAATACTGATAAAGGTTATCAGAAAATAAATTATAGTTATAGTTATAATATCGCTTATATATACTCACTCCTCGTGAGGCATGACTTTTGGAGAAAACTCATCTCTGTATATTGAACTTTAAAAAAAATTAATATCATAGATGTGTGACGTAGGTTATTCTATGAGTTACAGATACGAAAGCTTGCCGCGCAAAGTTATCGGTTTATACTTAAAAAAAAAATAGGTATTCTTGTGTGACAAGCTTTTGAACATGTATGAAAGCTATTCTTTATTTTTTTGTAGTTTTAATTTCTTGCTTCAATTCTTTTAACCGACTTGATTATTATTTTGTGGCAATATTTTCTTATATACCTACTTAACAAAGTTTACTTTTGTCAAGAAAATATATTCAGCTGATAATTTTTTCATATTTTTTCCATATTGAAAAATGTTATTTATTTGCATTATTGCAAAAGCAATATTAAAAATTCATTCACATTTTTTAGTCAGAGCACGAATTCCTTGAGACAACCTCTGATTTCTAGAAATAATGAAGCATCTCGGTAACCATCCTTGAAAATATCGCGCTAGTAAAATTTACGACCTACTAATCGGCAAAAAACCAAACGAGGTTGTACCCGCATTACAACATAATATAGGATGAAAATACATTAGATCTTCAAATTATAGGACATTTTTTGGGTGGGCCTGGTAATTTGTACGTTTCGACACTTTCCTATGCACGGGAGAACGTCGGATGCTCTAAGTGGATACCTACCTCAGAGATGAGATTTATAGCCTGGCAGATGACTAATTGTTGAAATATCAGTTATTATTCGACGGAGCGGCATTGCTGGAACAACCAGTGCCACACACGAACACAGATTCACACTGAGAATATGTCAACGGAGTCCAATGATTAAAGGTGGATTTATACGAATAGGCTTCTTTTTCAACATAATTTATACATTAAAAAAATTCGTGTTTGCATAATAGAAAGAATTATGACTCATTGGTTGTTCACGCAATACTCATTAAGTGTTATAAACGACGAAATGAAGTGACAATAAACGTATCGTCTGAATAACTGATGAAGCACTGGATTCTGATTAAAAAAAATTTTTTTAGTTTTTGGAATTTGATGTGTTAAAAAGTGTCATTGACGAGGGGGAAACCGCTTAGAATAGTGTGTACACTAATTTCCAAAAATCGTAAGTAATGCCACTAATACCCTAGTAATTCCCGAGTAATACCCCCCAAGTAATGCCAGTAATGGCCGTCAGAAAAGTAAGAAAAATATAAAATCGTGTCTTTTTTTTCCATTGCACAATTCGGATTTCTCTAATTTTTCAGACAATTCCTTTTTTTGCTTTTACCGATTATAATTATTGTTCTCTCACTTCTGAATTATTCCTGTTATACCCATGTAATACTCGAGTAATGCCCAATAATACCCGAGTAATGCCACTAATTCCATACAAATGGTTCCATTACATCTTCACCATCAGCTGAAAATGCACTCGCAGAACAGATGAATCTGTGCTGTTTTCGTACAATTCCTATCAAATTTATAATAAAGTTTCAACAAATCTTTTTTTTTTCATTTGATAATGAGGACATTTCGAATGAATTATTTATTAATTATGATGTTTGATAAGTTCTGACAACTAGTGTGTATTAAACAAATGTAGTCATTACCATCTCAGATGAAGTTGTTTTTTTTTTAAATATTTGCGCTTTCAGAAGAGCAACTCATGATAAATTATACATCAATGAAATCAGAATGAGAAGCACTATTTTTGTGTGGAAAGGAACAATATGGCACCCATAATAGAAAAAAAAGTTAATGCTGATTGCCCGAGTGGTTGCCAGAAGACGAAACGTCAGACAGTAAATCCGAACATGACAACGTGTAGCTGAAAAAAAGTATCAATGAAATGTATTTTTAGTTTTGGGCGATGTTGTCAAATACTCTGAATTTTCCAAGTTTCAACACAGTATTTTGTTATGCACCAAAATACGCAACTTTGCTCTAATTTAAGCTTTGACGTATCTCCTGTAGTTTAGGAGATCCCAATGGTGGGGGTCGAATTTGAATTAACCTGTATGCCTAAGATATCTGTAAAGTTTAAGAAATCATTCACATCTGGTCGCATTTCTCATATCTACTATCTATGTGTAAACCTCGAAATTTTGTGGACGAAGAAAGTTCGATATTTTCGTTATTTACGTTTACCACGTATTTATTGCTGATGTCATAAAAGTTGTATCATCAGCATATGAAATGATACTTTCCGAATTGATGAACTTAGGCATATCATTTATGTAACACAGAAATATCAGAGGCCCAAGGATGGATCCCTGAGGTACTTCGAGATTGATTTCATGTGAGTACATTTTTCTGAAATTTAAGTAAGACCTAAGCCAATCTCAAAAATTTTCTCGGAAACCAAGGCCTTCCAGTTTGTTTGTGGCCACATTTATGTTGATAGTATTAAATATTAGATACAATTCGAAACATAAATTATACGCAATTTGTGCCTGCATTGCTGATTCTGAAAGCCAGATGAAACCCGAAAATCTGCTGGTGTGACAAATTGTAATGATATGTAATAAACAACATTCCCACTTCGAATAACATTCTTTGCTGGTGCAACATTTTCATTTTGATTGACTGCGGTTAAATTGCGCCAAACAATGCTTGTCAAACCGATACAGTGCCCTATTGTAGTGCACAATGCATCGACGTTTAAATATTACACTATATTCCGATACGAAATTATCTCACGATCTTAAAAAAACGAAACGGCACATCAAAAGCGATCATTTATACCGGAAGCCCAATCATGCTTTCCTTCAATTTGGGTGCCCTGTCATTAAGTCAGAAGAAGCGCTCGAGATTTACCTGGTTCGAATAATAACAGAACCGTGCGCAAAATTTCAGGTATCGGTATCTGAATCGATAAGATGAAAGATCTTTGTTTATCGATGTTCCTATACAGAAAATGGTGAAAGGTTGAAAATTATTCCGAGGTAATTCCAGAAATTTCGATAGGTAGTCACCATATAAGTATACAAAATAATAGATTTTTAATTTGTATTGGCCCTAAGGAGCTTTTATCTGGTCAATTTGTATATTTATTATGAACCAAAAGAATGCACCAATCGCGCAGTTTATAAAATACTTGGAGTTGGAAACATTCAAAAATAGTTCCATAATTCAATACATGTCTACTAATCCAGTACGATTGGGTTAACTTGGTATGCTAGTAGTTGGAACCATGATAAACACGAAAAAAATTGTCTACCAAAATTCCAGGGGTGGAACATATTTTTTTTTCTTTTAAAAATATATAAATAGATTTTTGTTGTAATCTTGGAAAGTACATGATTTACCGGAAAAACAACTCAACAGGGTGAAAAACAATTCAATTTTCCACAAAAATTATTCCTAGTAATTTCTTATGAAATGCGCTCGTTTGCTCAGAAAACGTGATTGAACGCCGACATAAAATTTCAGGTTCACCCTTACACGCCGCTGAAAGTTCTGGCGGAGCCGAATATTTGATTGGTCATAACTCTGCCAAAAATTATCGGCGAAGGAAAAGGAAAAGTTCATATCGTTTCTGAAGACTCCTACCTTCCCATGAAAATATAATACGCGAGTATTTGAGTACCTAAAATGTGTTTTGTCGCACTTCACGCAGATGTTTGAGGATGATCCGAAAATCATGAATAATTTAGTAAATATGGAATTAATGTACCCTCTTTGAACTATATGCAACAATTTTAAAGTAGTGTGATAGGTCCCACTTATACATGCCAAAAAAAAATTGTTTTACTCCTGCATCATTTTCAACTTACCCATAAAATCAGCATGCTCTTCACTAAATGTTGATATTAATCGCTTATTCTTATCCTGCATATATATATATATATTTAATAACACTATTGTGAAGTGCAAACCTCAAGCTTGAAATCACATATTTAATTTTTTATGTAGGATGTGTATGAGCGATTATTTTCAATATTCACTGAAGAATTTGCCGGGATTATGGGTGAGTTGGAAACTGAGGCAGGAGTAAAACCCAATATTTTTCTTTGGCATGTATAAGTGAGACTTGTCTCACTAGTCTTAAATCGTTGCATATGGTCCAAAGAGGGTACTGATTCCTGCTCCAGAATAATTATTTCATATCAACTAAAATATCCATGACTTTCGGATCCTCCGTAAATATGATAGAAGGGTTATGTAAAGTGGGACACATTTTAAATACTCAGATACTCACATGTTATATTTGCATGAGGAAGTGGAAGTCTTCAGGAACGATATGCACTTTTTCTTTTCCTTCTACTATAATTTTTAGCAAAGTTATGACAAAACTTTTTTTCGGCCCTGCCGGAACTTACAGTGGCGGTTAGCGCGAGCATGAAATGTGACGTCGGCGTTAAACCAAGTTTTCTGAGAAAACGAGCGTATTTCATAAGGTATCACTAGAAAACATTCTTGTGGAGAAATGAATTATCTCTCAACCTATCGAAATCGTTTTTTCATAAATCTTATATTTTCTGAAATAACAACAAAAAAAAAATTAAGAAGTTTCCTATATGTTGCTTACTTTGTGGATGAAACTGTATTTTCTTCCAAAGATGCTATATTAATTTTATAAATAAGTATCGATTTTACAGATTTAGAAAATATTATTCATAAAATAATTGTTTTTCGCCTCATTTAGTTGAAGATGGTACCGTTCATGTAGTACATTTAGCATTCAGGGCCGGTAATGTATGATTCCGTTAAAATCATTATTAGTAGTTAGTCCTTTCATTAAAATGACTGCCACTCTATCAACAATCATTCATTTGTTTTAGTACTGAAACTGGCTGTTAGAATCAATAGTGACACAGACGCCCATCATCAACAATGATTATTCTTTGATCATGTCGTGAAGTACCGCAACTCTTTGTTAAAAATTGATTATTTGTTGAATCAACTTAATCAGAGCGTAAACTATTGGCCCTTATAAGGTATCAAAATTCACCGTGGGTGCGTGAGTGCGCATCCTTTATTTCAAATGACCATTCACCTAAAATAATTACAATATGGTGGTTAGGAATTGTCAACGATCAATAGTGTCATATTTTCAATGACTAACTAGTCCAGAACATTGCTAGTTTGAAATATCAACTTTATTGCTACCTAACCGTATTCTACTTAGGTAATGATATACTCATTACTAAGTAATGAATTCAGTAATTTTTTTGCCCAATCTCCATATATTGCAACAGATTTGATGCAATCTGGGATTGGATTAATACCACGTTTTTTCACAATACCAAGAATGGGAATTGTGCAAACAATTTTTTCCATGATACGTTGTAACAATCTGCATGAAATTATGTATGAAAGGTGCGTAGTCACTCATGGTTTTCCCGTGAATCCCTTATTCATGATTGTTCGGGAGTCCACTGAGCTGGGGTCAGATTTACATCTCCTCAAGGATTTCCGAACCTTGAACACAAGAGCTAAGATTTCTAAAATCCGTGGTATATCATCGACACAGCAGATTTTGTTTGGCATTTTTTGAATATGAAAGAAGTGAAATGGTGGTGTGCTTCTCTAATCGGTTCCAGAGATGGCGTCCTCATAGGATTTTAAGTCATTGACAAGATAAAGAAAAGTTACCTCGAAATTGTCATGTACCTGAATTGAAGACTCGTATATGAAATGTAGGTCCTATAAATAATTCTACATACAAGTTGTATTGGATAAAGTTCCTCGAAAATGCATATTGGTAACAATTAAAATTATCTGGGAGAGTTATTTCGTATGTTTAACTTATTATATTTACCTACTCATTTTATATTCATACGCAATACTTGAAACTTCTATCCATGGAATCTTACTTCAAGAATGACTATACAAACGGCTGTTTTAGAATACCGAATTCATAGTATATAAATGCAAGCAGGAAAACGAAAAAGCAACTGTAACGCAATAAAAAAAGGAGTTCAATAGTCAAACAGACCAGAAGCGTTCTAATGCATGAATAACAAAGTTGAAAGTAAGGTTATATTTCAATCTGTTCGTCCCATCATTTAAATACTGGATGTAAACTCACTGACTTTCCACATTTTCACTTTATCGTCATTGCTCAGATACTTTCATATTCTCTTATTTTTTATGAAAATTGGTATTGTTGTGTACGAAGTCGTAGAAGGGCCAACAACAAAATATTTTTCGAAACATTTGGAATTGCCACTTTGAACTGAGAATTGTCACTTTGAACTGACAATTGCCACTCAATTGGCAATTGCCACTTTGAACTGGCAATTGTCACTTTGAACTGGCAATTGCCACTTGGAACTGACAATTGTCACTTTGAACTGGCAATTGTCACTTTGAACTGGCAATTGTTAATTGCAAAAAAACAATATTTATGCATGCAGTTGGCAATAAATATCTTTTTTGAGCAACAATTTACAGTTCAAAGTGACAATTTCCAGTTCAAAGTGACAATTGTCAGTTCAAAGTGGCAATTCCAAATGTTTCGAAAAATATTTTGTTGTTGGCCCTTCTACGCCTTCGTAGTTGTGGAAGGTCAATTCAATATCAATTAAATAATGAAATCCAACATTCCTCGCATCCTCTACAATAAGAGTTTGTTGGCTAGTAATTATTTATAAAACACAACTGCTGTTCTCTATTAAACTATGTTTAAATAATGGTTCTGAAAATGAGGATCCTCCGTGGAATATATATATTGGATGTTCTCGAACTGAATGAAAACTCCATAATTGTGTACTTAGTAGTATTTATATATTTCATTGTAAATCCATAAATCATTGATGATTTAGATCGAACCGTAACTTCTGCTACATACCAATGATATTAAGAGAGCATTACAAAGTAATTCTTGTTGAAAACTTTGCCAATAATCTGAAAGATATAATGCAACGCTCGTAGGGGGCAGTATCTGTTTTCTGTTGAAGACCTTCCAAAGAATAAACCTATCGTATAGGTTGAAGCGGAAGACGGGATTAAATAATCCCTTTTTTATTATTGTTTGGTAGTCTTCCTTTTCTCTTGCACATATTATGGAGCTCTTAGGTCCCTGATGTTGGCTGAAATGATTTTGAGACCGTATATCTCTTACGCAATATAAAACATACAGTAACATTCAAGCCATAATTTTGTTTTCGATGTTATTGAATGTCTTTTCATAGTCTTTTGTCAATTGGTGGGGAAACGTCTTCAAATAAATAATAGGAATTGATTAAAAGTTGGTTTTTGAATTAGAACAAATATTCTGCAATTCTTCTAGTATATAATTATTTGGTGCATTATATGTTCATCCCGAGCTAATATGGACTTTTCATATACAGTATCGGAAAGTTTTCATTTGGGGTATGGTGGTTTTATGAGACCGTAAAGAAAACCTTGCTATATGTTGAGAGAGCATTACAATTTTTCCTCTACTCGCTCGAGGAAGGGATATCAACGTGAGTTGTTAATTCGTCGGACGAGGCAACAAGAGAGACGCGCAGTAGTGCATCTCACTTATTTATGTGGTATTATCATATCATTGCGTTCCTTGTTGCTCGCGTACATTTCTGTCTATACTCCAGGGGTGCAATTTTTGACCGTTCGCAATGATAACGTGTACTCGTATCGTCACATTCTGATGTTATCTGCATGTCTTTTACATACTATCCGTAACTCAGACTGTAACGATACGTGTAGTCGTTGATATTGCGAACGGTCAAAAATAGCCCCTCAGATGAAAAGTTTCCGATTGTTCTAACGTCACATGGTTTCCTTCCTCAGATAAGTGGAATGTTCAGGATATTGGGATATATAAGGTGTCTGCCTTAACTCTTATAATACCATTACCAAAAATATGCCTAAACAACAGTTTCAACATAAATTCCAGGTCTTTGATACAAAACTACCAGAAAATGAAATCAGTTCCCGGTAAACTTTGTAGTAGAATAAATATACAACAGACTTTTCAAAGAAAAACATACTATAGCTCTGACCCATTATTTCATTTGTATTTCTATGACTGAATATGGTATATTTCTAGATATAAACGGTGACCAAAACAAACCATTGAAATCTGTTTTTATTCACAGATGACGCCCACCTGTCTAATTCATACTCAAGTATCCATTATTAGAGGCATGGGGAAAACTCACAAAGGAATAATGATGCATTATCAATAACGTTATTCACGAACCTTCATTCATAAGCATAATTATTAATCTAATTAAAATTTTCCAACGAGATTATTTTTATTATCATTGGGTAGAGAACTCTATTTTGGCTTGTAATGCCCGTTGTAATTTCGTTTGATAAATCTAACTGGTTATAGATCATTTTTAGTTTGGCATATTCTTCGTTAAAGTTGGGAAAAACTATGAACGGAAATATGTGATTAAATAATATATTATTCAACGACCGTGTACTGATGGCTATTACTCATGAGAATAATGTTTTTGATGTGAGCCGTAGGCTAGCGATAATTTGGCAGAAGTCCCTGATGGTACCAAACGCGATCAAACGCTGAAAAGCGGAACATTCTCCATGAATAATGAAAAATGAAAAATGTGATTTTTTTTTATTTTGTAATATCAATAACTACTTCCCGGCTAAAGCCACGCTGGACATTGAACTACATCTTATAGATATTGTGAAAAGGAAAAATCTGAATGTGAAAATTCGCATTTTCAATCAGATAGTTGATTTTTTTTAATTATCTCTAGTTTTCATTGAAAATTCATTGAATAAATCAGATAGGGAGAATGTTATTAAAAATATCACTCACAGAAATCATTCATTTCATTGAAGCAAGGTTCGCTTCTCACGCATTCAATCCCCAATACATTTTTGTCGACGAAAATCTATTTCGCTTTGCCAAGCTCATCAGGGAGATTTGAAGAATTGAAAAGCAGGCTCTTCAGAAGCAGTTATACACATCAAGGATGGAAATGATGGAAATATTTCTTCTTCAGTAACACTTTGAAAGTTATTTTTTGACATAAACCTGCCATGGGCACTGTATTTTGAAACATTCTCTATGAAAATTGAATAATGAAAAATGTAATAATTTTGTGTAATATCTAACAGAAAAAAACTTCACAACTTCAACAAGATTTGATTCCCAGCACCAGAGTATTGGTATCTTGAAAACAGTTTCGTAAGGAGTATTAAAGTCAAACGTGGTTTTTTAGGGTGTCGGGGTGGCCTGTACCAACCTCCAGCGTGTCTGGTTCTACGGCTAGGTCACCTTTTCGAGCCAATTGTTTGATTATCCTGTTCGACTTCCAGGACTACTTTTCGGTTGTCGAACAGAGGTTAGCAGAAACTAAGGTGATAGATGCCCTTGTGCTCGTAAAATCCTCCAGGAAACACCTTCGTGTCATAACTTGAGCTGGAAAAGACCTGGCTCGACAGCTATGGGACTACTTTTCGGCTGTCGACTCTGTTTTACGTATAAGAGCTCCTAACTTCGTTCCATGGTCAGGACACCTTTTCACTTCTGTCGAATGAAGGTTTTCCGCTAAAAATTGCTTTCAGGACTTCCTCAGGGTTCCGCTCTTCACCGCCTTTCCCAAAATTTGTAGTATCGCGACCGGGTTTTCTGTAGAGGAATCGCCTACGTATCATAGTCTAAGTTGTAAAAGTCGTTGTTCGGCGGCTTGGACTACTTTTCGGCTGTCGACTCTGTTTTACGTCTAAGAGCTCCTAACTTCGTTCCACGGTCAGGACACCTTTTCGGCTGTCGAACGAAGGTTGTTCGCGAAAGAGAAAAAGGGGATCCTTCACTTCCGCTAGTGATAGGCCGTATTGCGAATACATAGTACCTCGAGGCCTGTACATCAGACCATTCGGGACTAGCCGTTTCTAAACGTCAAAGGGGAGGGAATGCTGATAATTAGAGGTATCAATACATTCATTCTCTAACTCGTTCCTGAACAGTATTGTCATGGAAATATTCAGAGCTGGCGCCATCTAGGAGGTCAAGAGCGAAATGATAACAGCGGCCTGAGTGATCACGCCACCTATGGACGAAGAACGGTGGCGTAAGCCTAAAACGCCCGGAAGGATGGCAGAGTTCTCGAAATATCTGGAACCTATATTTCTAACTATAAGAGGCCGTGCGCGTCGCTGTTGGAGGTCGGAAAGTCAACTGTTTGTACTTCAAAAATGGATGTGAACCGTAGTACATTAAATTAGGTTTTGCAGTGTAATTATTCTGTTTTGAATGTTGAGTAAAGAATTTTAAAGTGAAATTGAAAAAGTTCTTCACAGAATAATTAAATCAGATACATTCGGTCTTGGTGATATTCTCTGACAAAGGCACACTGCAGGAGATTTCCACTCCAGTGGTCATTCCGTTTGTACCTGTGAGCCTATACGAAGTTGACTGCGAAACTGAGCTGAACCCATTTATTTGTTTATTGGCCCTGAATCTTGTTAAGAAATAAAGTTGGTTTTGTCTACCTAGATTGGTTGTGTTCTTTCCTCTGTATATCATAGAGCTTACAATAAAGCAGCCGATATTCCTGCAAAACAAGTGACTGCAATTAAAGCCTGCAGGTTAATCTGTATAGAGTCATAAGAACTGTCCCCTGGGATACCGTATCTCCATCTGTAGCTGCCCTGGGCCTCCCACTTGCTGTGGCAGAGTGGAGCATATCACTATAAAATAACTGGCGCCCGAGTGATTTATTGGGTTTTGATAGGTTCCCAGGGAACTGTCAAGATACAATAACCGACAGCGTCATGGTGACGTCCGCCGGCAGAATCACCGAAAGTACGTTACAGGCGTAAAAATATCTACAGGGTTCTATTTAAAATTATCTATATCCGGTAAAACCAGAAATGATATTCAATAGTTTTTTCATGTAAAATATGGGCTTTCAGAAACTGTAAATATCTTCAAATGCAAATGTGAAAAGTCAACTTGAAAAACAACTGAATGGACGCTCTGGCCAATGATTCCGTTATAACTCGGTAACTTGGTAAATGCTGGTTGAATCGTGAGCCAATTAAAGCTTCATCTTTTCATTGTACGTACCCATAACCAATAAAATGAGGATCCGCTTTTCAATCTCAACTACGCACGGAATATTTCATCACAAAAAATCCAATATTCAAAATATTTTCTTTTCTTCTCGATAACAATTATATAGAATAAACGAAAAATGTAGGAAATTGGTCACGCCGAAACGAGTGATACATCCGAGTTACCTAGGTAGTATCCATCACTCTCGTAGTTCCACATAAATTAATAAGGCAGGGACGGAAACGAAAAAAATTAAATGCTTCACAGGTTTAAACTTTCGATTTTCATGCTCTGTAATTTGTTTTATCCAGTTCGTGAAATCGTTGTAAGTTCAATCTTTGGAATATAATTAGTTTCCGTAATGGATTTTAGGTTCATTTTAAGAATTATTGAAACATGAAAAATTGAATTATATTACAATTATTTCTGAGTAATTGGTAGACAAAAGAACTTATATTGGATTTTCCAGCCATTTATATATAAATATTCATTCAGTTTAGAATTTTCAAATCGAAGAATCTGTTTTTTTATTTTAAGGAAACTAATGTTCTGCTAGGACAACTCATTGAACTTAATGAACCTATGGGTACAATCGGAATATTCGGATCGAAAATCCATGAGAGAACATCTAATTTCTTGGCTAATACCACGACGAACATTGAATTACATCCAATTAGTATCCGTGCAGAGTCAAGGCTTGCTATGCAATAGATTGTTGCATGGAAACATTTAACGAAAAATTTGGACCACCTAAAGATTGATTTTGGGGGTTTGCCCCTAATCAGTATAAGGCAGGAACTGATCAGATGTCCGCAAGTGAAAGTGAAAACCAAGTTTTTGATAGATACTTTTTCATGAAAGTATACTGCTGATGGTAATACCGAGCATTGATATGGAAAACTTCATGTGTGATCGGCTATGTTGGTGAAAATACAAGCTTGGTTTTTGTTCGCATTGAATTCTACAGAGTTATTGGATACCCTTTTCTAGAATTATAGCCAAGTCGACATTTAAATCGTTCACGTTCCTCCCAGTTCTTTGAAAGAGGAATCGGTATGAAGGGTACCATGAGGCAGCTCCTAAAAAATTACAATTTTAGTGCATAGTAGCATTTATGCGTGGAGTGTTGAATGAAACTCCATCAACCACCACATGGAGATATCTGCCTGGGGTTGATGTAATGGTCAAGTTGACCACAAATTTCTTTACAGATACTAATAAACTAGATATAATTCACGGACACGATGGACTGAACTATGCATAGTCATACAAAAATGAGTTATGGGTCCATGACTTACCACTCTGTTCGCAGATTCACACTATGTCGGATGTCAACTAACATATGTTCGTAGAGATGTGTTTTAGGTATTTTACGTTTATTCAGAACTTTTCATAACTTTTCCATATGGAATATAGAGTGTGACCCATTTTAGATTTTTTTCGTTAAGTAGACATTCAAAAACTCTACTGGGACACCAAATTTCATGAATAAATTTCCATTTTCAGGGCCAACTATTCTTATGTTCCAAGGTAAAAAATCTAAAAAATTTACTAGCATTTTTTTTAGAAAAAATCTGACTACACCACTTGATTTGCGACATTCTCAAAAGGTTCATATGTGATTTACTTTGAAATACGTCAATCAATGAAAAAGTTATAGGGAAATGAAATTTGAAAAATATGCCGTTCAATCAACCCGCCAATTCAATTTCAGAACTTTTATCAAAAGTCGGAATACACCACTGTAGTCAGGAAGTCATAAGATAATAATCATAAGATAGTAAAATTCAAAAAATATGTAAATGGAATTTCAGGAAAATGTCATTTTAACTCATAATTTTTTATTTGTTTTATTTATCAACAGATTTCGATGAAATCCAGATCAGTTTATTTTGAGATCTCCTAAATCCGGTTGTGAAGTCAAAGTTCTGATAAAAAATTTGAAATAGAAGTCGTGGGTTGATTAAACGGCATATTTCTCAAATTTTATTCACCTCTAACTTTCTTATTGAGTGACGCATTTTAACGTTATTCACATATGAACCATTTAAAAATATCGCTAAAATATCGTGTAGTAATTTTTTTTAGATTTTTGACCTTGAAAAATAAGAATAGTTGCCTTAAAAATGGAAATTTATTCCAGTAGACTTTTTGAATGTCTAACTAACGAAAGAAAAATCATTCCAATCGGTTGAAAAATGTAAGTTTTGTACGGGTGCTTCCATCTTAAATGGGTCACACTGTATTTGAATTTTTCAATGGACTCTTTCCTGTGATTTATATGCAAGAATAAGTTTACTGCTCAAATCGTCAAAAAAGTCCACTTGGGTTATCCTTTTACAGATATCGAAAATACGAATATGTTCACCCATAGAGAATTGATTTGAAAACAGATTGAAAGCTTTGACATGAACAAAATCTAATCTTTCAATTAGTCTCAGTGACATTTTCAACGAGGCACATACTTAATAACTACCCAGCATCTTTAGCTGATACGCCGAAACAAAAACTTTCCAACTTCCACCAGAGTTCGAAGTTCGAACTAGGTGCCGTTCTAATTAAGACACGGTGACACTTTAATAATACGTCAGCGCCACGGGGGATGTATACGAGGGGCGCGGGGAATGGGACTGTCAAAATATCCCCCGTTACGGGCCAATTACGGTAGTGTCAGCAGCATTCCCTCGGAGAGTGTGGTCAAACGCCACCCGTTGCAACTTAGCTAACTCAACATTGCAATTAATAAGCTCTCGCTGACAAAGATAACGTAACGGAACTTATATTCCCGAACTTTATTAAGAGGATTTGCTTTGTCTTTCATCGAAACTTTGGTGATTTATTTCGCAAAACCTGCTTATAGTTGAATTTGCGAAATGTTTGGGAGCGTTGTTAGATGATTTTCGTACTCTGCGAGGGCTGGAATATTGTTCTTATGAGCATTTTTTTTGTGCTTGTATATTCGAAATTTGTTCGAGAAAACTGAATCTGAAATAGCGGTAGAGATAGAAGGAAACAAGCAGCAGCATAATTTCGATGGAAAGAAAAGACATTCCGAGAGAATAATAGCCATTATTGCGACCAGCACAGCGCCTCGTCGTCCGGCAACATCTTCGATTGTTATAAATCGCATAATAATCTCGTTACATTAAAAGCTAAAATTATGATACAATCTTGTTATGATGGCTAGTAACACACAAAATGAACATGGAGTCGCGTGTCGCAAATCTACGAGTGTATGGCCATTGCATGGGATATGATTACACTATTTTTTATACTAATCATAGAAAAAAGTATTCCTGACTGATTTTTTAAAATTACATTTTTTCAGTGACAAAGTGGAATAACAGTAAAATGGTTTTCTGATTACGAAAACAAAGATATTCTACCATGATTTTTCGGAAACTGAGGTTTCATCGCTGCTGGCGTGCAGTACAATACACTTGAAATGATTCATTCAATGTCATTTTGTACATTTTTGGCGTATATCGGGTGGTCACGAGATTTTTTACGTCACGCCATCTGGTCAAAGATAAATCAACTCCTGTAGAAAGAAACCCATTTGAATATGACGACCGAGTCATTTTGACAGCGATAAAAAAAGTGCATTCTTTTTTATTGTGATAAAAATGGGTGTTCCTCAAAACCAGGCTTCATCTAGTAAGCGGCTACCCCTTCAATTTCTGTCATGACAGCTATGATTGTTCGGTATTGTCGACACAATATGAATCGTTTTGGAAAAGTTTCAATTGGACAAAATACAAAAAGCATTATTACAATAAATTGTGTTGTTAATAACTACTGCTCCTTCATTTAATGAAGGTGTTTATTATTGTTGTACTTATATTTATATAAAAAGTTCATTTTCCGAAAAAATACATTTTTGTTCATAGAAAAAGTATGGTATGTAACGCGTTCATAAATACCCCTAGAGACTCGTTTATCAAAACTCGTTCTCCATGCTGAATGATTATTTTCTGTTGAATGCTTGCCAACGAAACACGTATATGAAATTTGCAAAAGTCTGGTATATCATATAATTTGATGATTTGACATTAAGAAAATGATATCGCAATATTTCTCGAAAACACTGCTTCATTCTATCTTTTTTTTTGAGAAATATCATATAATTAATTTTTTCTATATTTTAGCTCTGAGGAAGCGAATATATTGATTCGCGAAACGTTGTCAAAGACGTAGAATAGCTGTTTTTCTGTCCAACACCCAGCAGTTCTTGCGAGTAAGTATATTCTGAACGCAATCAAAGTAATCAAAATTATTGTGTGTGTAAATAGGTATCTGATAATTGTTATTAGTTAGACATAGATTTTTTTAATGCAAATTGAAATCTTTTTGCTCCTGATGATGCTAACTTTTTAGATATTCGGGTAGAAAAGGTACTCCTATAGTGTGATCCATTGCATCTTCATCATTTCTATGTTTGTGCTGATACAAATTATTGACACATTTCTAATGAAAGTTTGTTCTGCACTATTATAAATATTCTTCCTTTTTTGGGGGATTGATTCAAATTCTTAAATGACTTCGCTTCACTCAAGTGTAGCTAACGCATTATGAACTGCACATGCTGCACTTCCTCATTGTTCTGACTACGCCGACATATCTGCATTCAATCAAAATTTCAGTTTGGTATCAGACGGACAATAAAACAAAAAATATTTGGCCAACTTCCTCTCTAACATGTATTAAGGTAGGCCTTTAAGCAGAAAAAATACAAAAGGAAGGAGTGACTTTAAGGTTTCTTCTATATCAATTTACGAAATCACTTCTCTCCCTGTCTCGAAATTCCCATGTAATCTAACCCCTGCTTGTGGAAGGTACGAAAAAATACGTCGAGTTAATATACCGGTTATTTCGTCAAATGATATTTACATTTTCGGTCTATAACTCATTAAGAGACTTTGATAATAGTTTCCTTGTTGATGACAATCTCAATAAATTAATTTGAAAAATTGGCTAGTATGAACTCACTATTGATAATTGATTGAAAAGAGGTGAAGAGAAATGTGGATGAACTGATTTCTCGAAATCTGTACGCAAAACCGGAAAACTTAAAGTGAAGGAAAACACACATTCGCCGGAATGATTTTTTTTTCATTTTCATCTAAGTTACATGTTTTAACAAATTTCAGTGCGTGGTATGGGGGATATATTCTAAAATTCACTTATGAGTTTTAACCATAAGTAATATAAAACATACTTGATTGTTTGTTTTTGTTTATTATTTCCATCAACCGGCGGCAGCCTTACGAGCAACCCTCAGATGTCCTCGAGAGACTTGTGCGAGCTAAGGAAGACACAGCTCTTACCTTTCAGCCTACATTATCAGATACTCATTATCAGGAGCTTCAAAATAAATTAATTTTGAATTCTTCTTGGATACAAATCTTTGATCTATTTTTTTTTATTCAGGTGAACCTGGAGTGCTGATGGAACTACATTGTGTTTGGTAGTCCAGAACTTATAGTGGAATTACAAATGTAATTTAGTTGATCTTAATCGATGGGTATTTGAGTTCAAACAATTTTAAACGTATGTCTGTTCAGACATATTAACCATGGTATTGTCGTTTTTGTTGGGTCCCCTTGTATAAATAATTGACGTGTATTGCACTGATGATGGCCTACTAGCCCAGATTTGCAACTGTAATATATTTACTACACGTAATACAACTCTTTCGTTCAACTGAACTGCTCTTATATTCGTATAGTTACTTACCACGTTCATATGTGCACCAGTGCGCAAAGAAGCAACTTCTGCCAGAGTTGATAGTGTTAAAAGTAATATTATTTTGCACTGGTAAAAACATTATTGAATAATATTGAATAACATAGAGAATTCTTTCATTCAAAGCACGAAGTAAAAAAATAAATAATTGAAACAAACCAAAAAAAAAAAAAACATTTCAATCAATAGTTCCAAAAGATGAGGTATGAGACCCATATCTGAATGAAAACAACTGCCTGTCTAGCTAATACGGCAACAAACTTTCTATCACTATCGACCTATACTTGTGCAATATTCCTCAAAAAAAGCGCTATTGTCATTTCTTCTTGAAGACCCAGTTCGCCATCAGTGACTAATATTGCACAAGTATCTGGTAGATGTAGTTCATCATCCATCGCGGTATTGGCCAGGGATGTAGTTTGTTTGGGACAGATATTTGACTCACATCCGATCTTTTACGAGGATATTTTCGATGTATTCCAAATATTCATGGTTCAATTCCATTTTGCACATTATCGAATTTTTAAATGGCCTCAATCACTTCACATTTGCACCCTCAAAAGAGAAAAAAAAAGCAGTCTGACCTGGTGATTCTTGCTTATAAGAATTCAACGAACTATCTGTACTTTGGGAAGACCGAACACCTTGCTTTTTGAAGACCGGGTCCCTCAAATGTGAAAAGGGGGAAGGTTCCAGAAAGGGCCTCTGTCCTAAACCTATCGCCCTATATGCAGGATGTTGCAAACCTACAAAAAATAAAATAAATGAGAAGTAGACTTCGCAAATTACATCAAATGTTTTTTTAAGAAATTAACAGAATTCGAAGTGATTAGGAAAAAGATTTTATTTGTGGAAATACTACTCATGCATGGAATAATAAAATCTATTTTAGGCCTTCTCAGAATCCATTGATTACTGAAACTCATCTAGAACTGATATGCAGAAAACTTTCAGAGATTTCTGATTTCTGTTGTCTGAAGTTCTATTCACCTAGGGTCGGTTCATTCATCTATCACATTCCTCTGAATGAATTGCTTCAGGAGGCCTTTCAATGTTTTTGGAATCACACGTTAAAAGTTAAGGTTATCTTCTTCCCTAGTTCGTACAAGTCACTCGAACATTCTCAAGGGTTGCTCTTAAGGGTTGCTCTTAAGGGTGCAGCCGGTTGACCAAGAAAATAAATTTGAAACTAAATATTTTCTCGTTCTTTAAGAATTTGAAAATTTTAAGTAGAAGAATCAGTTGAAAAACCGACCATGTAGGCCTATTTTCTTTGGTAGTAGAGCCCTATCGTCTGGAAACGGATATCCACTTTACAAGGACGTGGGTTACAAAGGGTCGTATATAAGATTTAATTTTTATAACATGAGGTTGATACCCACTTTCCAAAAAGGAACAATTTGGAGTATCGTTTTGATAAAAACTAGTACTCTTTTTTGACTGAAAAATATCATTTTTTTACTATCAAAAATTAGTACTTTTCCACCACCAATCAAAACGAGCATAATTTTTACTATCAAAAACGAAGCACCTTCGTCAAAAAATTCAACAATTGTAAACTATCTCGCTCTCTCTCTTTCTATCTCTCTCTCTTTATCTTTCTATCTCTCTCTTTCTCTTTCTATCTCTTTCTCTTTCTATCTCTCTCTCTCTTTCTCTTTCTATCTCTCTCTTTATCTATCTCTCTCTTTGCGGCATGCCATAAAGGTTGTCTTTGGGGTTATCGCTCGTATCAAATTTTTCAACATTTGATTCAACTCAATTTTGATACATGTTATCTGATTTAACATCGTAAATCAGCAAAACATCCATCATGAAGCCGTGATAGAAACCATACAGGCACACCATGGAAATGTCAAGTATCGACATTCCGATATACAGAGGCTTATTGAACAACAGATCTGTCTTTGCCACCTCGATAGCGACGGGGTTCTCATCAAAAATAGTGCAATTCTTGAAATTCAAGTTGGAAATTAATTTTTTTCCGCCATATAGCCCTTCCATTTCGAGACCATTTTCACTACACGGTGTTTCCTTATGTTTTCCATAGTTTTCCCGAATACTGCGTTGTGCTGGAGTATGCGTTGTGAACAGATCCCGCAGAAGATATTGACGACACTGCTCTTCCGAGAGGGCAAAATGTACTTTAATTCAATTTCAGAAATGAAACAAATAATTATTTAATTTCCTTCCAATTTTATAACCATCATGAATGTTCTTTTGATTTTTTGATACTGGTATTATGATATTGTGTGGTGATGGTTTTGTAAGCATTGACCGAATAACAGCACATTTCATTTATTTTTTTTATTTTTTGGGATACCCACTTCTACGTGGAATACGTTTTTTCAAAACTGCATTTGAAGGCAAATCCTATGGAAATCAATAAAGCCAATTCGTTCAAATACTTTCTTGGTTTCTCTTTGGATTATCTAAAGAGTATTACTTTTACCATCGCAGACGGGTGTTAGAAGGAAACGTGTGGTACATACCAGATGGGACTGTGACACAAGTTTGGTATAACCGAAGGTCAAAAGGCATCACATGTTAAAAGGTGCATCTTCCCTAGCTCGCACAAGTCTCTCGAGGATTCTTGGGGCAGCCGGTTGATGGAAATATTAATTTCAACAAAAATAAAAAAATTATAATCTATAAATCACTTTTTGTGGACACTCTTTACCTATATCAAGTTTTAAGCTATAAATAATTAATGATGTAATTCAGTTTCGATAATATCATAAATTTTCATTATTGCGCAGATATAAATAATTCAATTTCAATGGAATAATATTTTACGGAAAATATCGGTTATGCATTTATTGTTATGGAAAATTGATACATTGAAATAACGCATTTCACGCATTTCATGAGCAGATTATGATATAAATTCTTCATAATTGCTAATGTATTGCGATTGTTTTGAAAATGGGGTTATTGATTTCGTAATAGTTGTTCTAATCAATAATGAATATAAAGACAATATTTTGATCTTTGAAGATATAAACGATTATTAAGAACTGAAAATGTTGAATATTTGAATTCGTGACACCAGTATACCTTTCGTTAATGTTTGAATAAAAGTTTTGCATTTGTTTGTAATACTTATTTCAGGTTACAAGGTACTCCTGTCAGTATTGAATCTTCTTAAAATTATTCACTGCATACTTTCCCGAAAACCTAAAATTAAGTGTAGTAGTGCCTGTGCCTGAAGTCTCAAATGCTGTAGATGTATCTTGTTTCAGACCCATAAACATTTGCTTCCAGTGGAGAAAATCATCGAAACAGGAGTACATGATCAATTATTGATACAATATTTTTCTACAAATAAGCTTCTTCTTGGTAAAAACTTTTTCGAACAAGTGCGTAATAAACCTGTGCGTAAAATTATCAACTGTGCTTAAAATACATTTTCACACACTACTTATTCATACACTAATGCAAAAATAACGTATTTTTCGTTCAATATAACTAACTCGGAAGTCATTATTTGATAATATAACATAAAACATCCAAATAAATGATACAATTTCTCAATTTTAAGCGTTTTAACGATCAATAAACAAATAAGCTGCATAGACCATTTCAAATTAGTTATTTCAACAATTAATATGATCACTTATGGAACTTTGAAATCCAATAAAAACATCAAGAAAATAAGGGTATTTTTTTTCGAAAAATGCACATAACTCGAAAACTACTCGTCTTCTGAATTGCGAAAAAATCATACTCATTTGACACCAGAAGTGACATATTTTTTCAAATTATCATGAATATTAAATCATTTATACGCGAGCAAAAAATTAAATAATGAAAAATTGATTTTTCTCGCCATTTTGAAGGTTAATTTGAGGTTATATCAAAAAGTATCGAATACAGAAGTTTTAGATTTTATTGTCTACAACTTGTGTATTGAACATTTTTCGCTAGACTGATGCAGCCCCATTTCACCATTTTTCGTGTTTAATTTTATTTTTTCCTCAAAGTTGAAACCCCAACACATTTTCCACCTGGTCCTTGCCTGCTGCTAATTTTTTCATTTTTAGCGTTTTAAATTCGTTTTGGCACTATACCTACCATGCCAAAACGAAAATGTCACGCGTGTTAGACGGTTCGCATTGATCAAACAACGTAGTGAACTGTCAAAATTAATGTTCAAACATTGGTCCATGTAAGTCGAAGAACTAACTTCACATGAGCAACTTATGTATTTCATGAAAATTGCTTGACGTACCGAAACTCAACATCGTTTTTACCTGAACCTTAATCCGGCACCGAAACTCACCACAAAAAAATTATGTTACCTGCATGTTGCACTGATCCCCAGCTTGAATTCACCACAAAATAAAATAATGTAGTGTGTGGAAATTGGTTACATACAATTTCCGAGCGGTTATTATTTAGTATGATCGAACCAGAACGAACTAACCTAACGTAGGCATTTGAGTGATTCGAAATGGGATACATACAGTTTGCGAGGAGTAATTATTTAGTATGATCAAACCTGAACGAACTAACCTTACGTGGACATTTGAGTGCTTGGAAATTGAATACATGCAGTTTGCGAGGAGTAATTATTTTATTGTGATCGAACCAGGACGAACTAACCTTATGTAGACATTTTGAGTGCGTGGAAATTGAATTGGCGTTAGTGATTGTACCGTTACGAACAGTTGTAGTTACTGGCATTTTGAGGTACTCGTTTAGGTATTATTATTTTTCGGTGGTGAGTTCCAAATACGACCCAAATATGAATTTATAATTTTGTGGTGAATTCCGGAACACCGAAATTGACAATTAAAAAAAAAATTGTTTAACATGTAGGCCAAAGTTCAAATCGGATATAACTACGTTGATAATCCTCTTTGCGCCAATTCAGCAAGTCTCATTGAATATTCATTTCATTTACACAATCAACGCTTCTAGGACCTATTATCAGTAATTCAGTCATTGATGAATGCCGATATGGCTAGCCGATTTTATCAGAGTAAAGGTCAGAGCATTTCCGAATTCTATCCAGTTTTAGTGCACTCTTGCATCAACAATAATAATGAGCTTTGGTCTAGCAGGCCATAGTAGTTCTATCGTGGTAAATGGGGTAATTACTTACAGAATAATGAGCCAGTAATTGCTGCAATAGCAGATTTGTAAATTGCTAATCTGACGCATTTGTCAGTGATTGGTTTCTATGTGCGTGCCTATGTGTGAAACTGAAATTCTACTGTATTTCAGTTAGGTGCATATGTAATCCTGCCGAAATGGATGTTTGGAAAACTGTACGGGCCCAATTTGTCATAATTTATGCAAGTCCGAAGTATTGAAACCTCTTGTATAGTTGAAACAAAACGTTGAAACAATGATCTCTCGAGAGGAGTTGGATTTTAAGAAAACATTATGACAATCACACGGACAGTGAAATATATAACAGATATGCGATTCCACTGGGCACATATGGAAGAAATAGACATGAAAAAAATTTCAATTTTCTACAGCAGATTGTTAAATTCTCAAGGAATGAGAATATACCTACGAAAGCGCAAGAGGGCCACAAGAGTATTTTTTTCAACACTTTGACTGTAAAGTCGAAATTTCGAGGAAAAAGTCGAAATTTCGACTCTAATGTTGAAATTTCGAAATTCATGACTTTTTTCTTGAAATTTCGAGTTTAATGTCGAGATTTCGGCTTTTATGTCGAAATTTAATAAATTTAATCACTCGAAATGATTAAATTTCGAGAAAAAAGTCGAAATTTCGACTTTACAGTCGAAGTGATGAAAAAAAAATCTTGTGGCCCTCCTGCGCTTTCGTATAAATGAGAAGTATGTGAAAATGAGAGAAACATGTTGAAACAATGGTTGCCTTGTATGGCTTTTAAACAAAAACTTCCACAAACACAAAGCATTCCAAAATATATTTCAACTAGGTATTATATAATTCATGAACACTGATTAAAAGAGTTTTCAAAATAATCTGAAAAACATGAAGACGTTTCACAGGAATTGCAAATAATCCAGTAACGACAGACAAACTCGAGCAAAAAGTGAAGAATGAATTGTAGGAACCTAAAAAATGTTCATTAAAAAAAATATAATTTTTTTTGTTATTATTTCAGAAAATATAAGATTTATCAAAAAACGCTTTCGATAGGTTGAGAGATAATTCAATTCTCCACAAGAATGATTTTCAGTAATACCTGATGAAATAAGCTCGTTTTCTCAGAAAACGTGGTTGAACGCCGACGTCACATTTCATGCTAGCGCTAACCCGCCACTGCAAGATCAGGCAGGGCCCAAAAATTAGATTTGTCATAACTTTGCCAAAAATTATAGTAGAAGGAAAAAAAAAGTGCATATCGTTCCTAAGACTTCTACTTCGTCTTGCAAATATAACATGTGAGTATCTGAGTACCTAAAATGTGTTTTTTCCCACTTTACATAACCCTTATAAGATATTTACGGAGGATCCGAAAATCATGGATATTTTAGTTGATATGAAATAATTATACTGGAGCAGGAATCAGTACCCTCTTAGGACCATATGCAACGATTTAAGGCTACTGAGACAAGTCTCACTTATACATGCCAAAGAAAAAACTGGGTTTTAATCCTGCCTCAGTTTTCAACTCACCCATAATCCCGGCAATTTCTTCAGTAAATGTAAAAAATGAAGTATGTAATTTTAAGCTTGAGGTTTGCACTTCACAATAGTGTTATTCAATATATATATATGCAGGATATTAATAAGCGATTATTTTCACCATTTAGTGAAGAGAATGACGATTTTATGGGTAAGTTGAGAATGAGGCATGTATAAGTGGGACCTGTTACACTACTTTAAAATTGTTGCACATAGTCCAAATAGGGTAATGGGTTGCTGCTTCAGTATAATAGTTCCATATTTACTAAATTATTCATGATTTCGGATCATCCGCAAACATCTCCGTGAAGTACGATAAAACACATTTTAGGTACTCGAATAATACTCGCATATTATATTTGCATGAGAAGGAAGAAGTCTTCAGAAACGATATAAATATTTTCTTTTCCTTCTACGATGATTTTTAGCAGAGTTATGACCAATCAAATATTCGGCTCCGCCAGAACTTTCAGCAGCGGGTAAGCGTGAACCTGAAAGTTGATGTCGGTGTTCAATCACGTTTTCTGATAAAACGAGCGCATTTCATAATAAATTACTAATAATAGTTTATGTAGAGAATTTCGTTTTCTTTCATTCTGTTGAGCTGTTTTTCCGATAAATCATATACTTTCCAAGATTACAGCAAAAATGTATTTATATATTTTTAAACAGAAAAAAACATGTTCCACCCCTGGAATTTTGGTAAACAATTTTTTTTCGTGTTTATCATGGTTCCAACTACTAGCATACCAAGTTTGGTGGTGCTACAATCGATCATCGTCTCAAAACCCAATCGTACTGGATGAAAAAGCATTTAGGTATTCAATTTTGGTTGGTTGCAGTTAAAAAAAATTAAAATTTGTCAACCTGCTGCACCCTCACGAGCAACCCTCAGAAGTATTTCAAATACTTCGAGAATTCGAGTGATAAATAATGTTTTGGGCCCGTAACGTCATCCAACTGTCCTTGTCATCCTCGGCTGGAGAATTCACCATTATATGATGAGTTTTGTGAAGCTAACACTTGTTTTAGTCAGTGAACGGGTTAATAATATATGAGACTACTAATTGAACCAATTGATGTTTTATAGATTTGTAATTCCTGTACTACGCGTTTCCTGTTTACAAATTACCTGACAAATATAAATAAATTATCCAATGGGGATTTATCCCGTTCCGGGGAAAATTTATCATTCGATGAATGTATTCTGCTTTCTGCTGCATGGAGTTACCAGTAAGAACTGCATTTCGTATATTGAGATCTTAGAATTTGGTTGTATAAACACGGTTGACTTTGAAGATGTTGAAAAGATATTTGAGACATCTTGGATTAACATGTTTCAGACGAATCACCTTTCTCCCGATTTTTTTTTTGTTATAGCCTGGGAGGCGGCATTGTATTTTTTATTTTATTCTTTTATTTATTTTATTTTTTGTGTAGTCGATGGTGCGTATACTGCCGTGCTAAGCCTATTGGCGGTAACTGACATTCGGATTTATTGTTGGAAAAAAAGTTCTGAATTTATATTATGATATTTCAGTACATGCTGAATCTCCCCTAACGGTGGGAGAAAATTGAAAATTCATACACCGTTGGATACAGAATTAAAATACCTTTCACACAAGGTGCCATGTGACCTCCCCCCCAATTTGAATTTTTGAACTGTTCAAAAAATAGTAAGGGTGGGGGACTATTTAAGTCCGCACTGTATAAGTTAAAAAATACATCTAGATTTAAAGTCAAAGCCATCTGAGAGAGGTTTTATTTTCCACCCAACACAATAGTTGGATAATTTGTTATATTACTCAAATTTTTTAATGAACCGTTGTATACAGGATGTCGTTCATTTATAGTTTTAAGCAAATCTAATTTTCGCATCACTTAGATGGCCTCGACTAAAAATCTCTCAGCTCAATCAAGTTTTTCAATGCGCTTCGTATACTGCGTGTGATTTGCTATATTTTGTTATTTATATTCAATAGAAGCACAAACGTTTATCAAGAATAACTTTTTGTCATTTGTCGTGTGATTTGCTATATTTTGTTGATTTAGATATAATAGAAGCACAAACTTTCATAAGGAATAATTTTTTGTCAAAAAACGGGGCAAATTTTTCAGTTCAATGGCAAGCTCTTGAATCTGTAACTCACAGAATAACCTAGATACACATCTACAGAATTATTTTTTCCTCCCTTGGATGTTTGCTACATCCTGCGGGAAAAGTGGCACTTTCTTTCCTTGTAATACAAATAGCTATAAATCGACGACCGAGCCAAAAAATACTTCAAAGTTATTCCAAACAGTACTCTGGAACGTTCCTTATTACATTTATTTGTTGGTAGATTTTCAAGCCCTACGGTTTATTTAGAATACAGAAAATTACCACGTTGAAAATAGGATGCAGAATTTTAATTAACGTTTGCGGTGGTGCACACAAATCAAATGACGATACACAGATTATATTGGATTAAACTTAATTGAGATATTCATAACATTAATAAAACAAATGGAAATATTTTTGATTTTCATCAGCAACAAAAACCACAACAAGTCAAATCCATTCTGTGGTTTGTATTCCGTTATAATGACAAATATTGGAAATTTCATTTGGGAATGAACGCGCAAAGAAAAATGATCGGGACGCAGGACATGAATTATAATTATGATTATTCTATCGATTAGAATTGCCAAGAACTTTTATTCTGAACAAATTCACGCCTGTAAATAGTATTGGTTTATTTTGATTGAAATTCAGTAATTTCCACAGCGAGTATCTTCTCAGTGAAGTATCTGAAGTTACTGCATTATACAGAGTGAGTATAATACCTAGCTAGTGATACACGAGAATGCAAGTTTTTTTTTATATAATTCAAGCTGTTTGAACCTTATTTTGTTTTTGAAAAATATTTTCGAAAACTGAAACTTTACTTTTGAGAACAAAACAAAAAGTCTTTTTGCTGGAAAATGATAGGTCTATTAAACCAGAGACGTGAAAAATTATGGGTAACATTGTTGGAACCTTGTTACAATGCCACTATACCCTGAGGCCGAAATGACTCAGGCATCTAGCATCAAGGTGCCCAAGAGAGGCACTAGAACTGACTTGTTTTCGAATAATACTGTCCATTCGTTCTTTATTATTATGCTCGGTACATAAGCTTTGTTGGCTTAGATGTATATGGACTCTTTGAATTTGCGTTCAAACCAGTGTTCTTCCTTGTCTGAGACGTTAGCATTTTCTACTGAAAATTTAAACGAAAATCAAAAAAATTGCCTTCACCAAATACAGTACGAATGCGGACGCCGCTACATAACTGAAACTAAAAGACCGCTCAGCTTCAGTATTAGGGTAGACGAACACAAACGCAGGACTCAACGGGGAGAGACGTGAAAGTCGGGAATAGCAGAACACGCTTGAACGCAACACCACCGCACACAAGGCAGAACACTGCTTTAAACGGAAATTCAAAGAGTCTATATACATCTATGCCAACAACGCTTTCAGTCAACCGAGCTTCGAAATAGAGAATGTAAGGAGAACATTATTCAATAACAGGTCGATTCTAGGAGAATACAAACGGTAAGGACCTCTAACCATTCCTACGCTTGGGTATGGCCAATTAAGAAAACATGTAATCCTGTTAATCACCTCAAGACCTATAAAGTTTCTCTCATACACTCAGGCGGCCAGTACATACTTGATGATTATGTGTAGTATTTGACGATTCCTATATATTTATATATGTCGACCAGAAATTAATAGCTATTAATGTAACGAGATCATTATGCGATTTTTAATAATCGAGTTGCCAGGCGACAAGGTGCTCTGCGCCGAATCGCCTGTGCTACTTCCGAGATTAATTTAAATTCCATAAAAATCAAGTTACATTCAAAGCTATCGTATCACTGACAACGACGATGTGAAAATAAAATAAACAACTTTGGTTATGTCACGTTATTGTCATTTTAGCGTGACATTTGGTATCTAGGGTATCATGAAGTAACTAACGTATTATATTGTTATTAATGTATAATGTGTTGTTATGATGTTCATGTTAATCATTTGTAATGAAGATTTAACTTAAAGGAAGCTTAATATGCAATCATACAATAAAGATTATTATTAAATTATTATAATAAAATAATAATAAAATTATGAAAAAAGTCTTTTTGAAGACAAGCTTTTTTCCAAAATTGGTATGTGAGGTTTTTTTATGTCGTATATTTCGAATTTTCTGTCAAAATTCATAAATTAAATATGGCGGCTCCAAGATGTCATTATGGTCTGATTCGATTCAAAATTAGTGTGTGAGGGTTTTCGGGGTCAGAGATTATGATTTTTCGTAAAAATTTATGAATTCAAGATGGCGCGTCCCAAGATGATGGACGAGTATTGTGATTATGGTCAGATTCGATTCAAAATTGGTATGGTTTTTGGGGTCGGAGATTTCGATTTTTTAGTAAAAAAAATGATAGTAAATTAGTGCTAATTTACAGTTGCAACTGTAAAATATATGAAAAAAAATATACCTTCTAGAATGGCACTTCCAAGCCGTAGTAACTTCCCATGGACTAAAAAGTAAAAAATAATTGACAATTTAATTTCTCAAATGTAAAAAAATCGTGGGGTGCTTGATAAAGTTCTCTTGAGCTCTTGAACGCTCTGTATTGTTAAATTAAACTAAAAAATATGATAATATAGAGCGAAAGCACCCACGCCTTTTCTACATTTGAGAAATTAAATTGTCAATTATTTTTTACTTTTTAGTCCATGGGAAGTAAAGCGTGTTCTTTATTTTTTTTTAAACTATTATTTTTCCTTATAGTATTACTGATGCTCCTTGTCGGATAGGCTACCTTCTAACAGTTTTGAATCGGTAGGCACTACTTACTAGGAACTGTTGTATACAGGGTGTTCCAAATTAAGTCGGCACCATTGCCAACTCCGTTATTATTGATGCTACGAATTCGGTTAAATGGGCAAACTAGTAGCATTTTTAATGGCCTTCTCGACGCCGAAAACAAAAAAAAAATTGACAGTCGCGTTTTCGAAATATTTCATAAAATGATATTTTTTTAAATGGAACACTCTATATTTTATCATGCATTTCGACTCGTAACTACTTTCTCAATAACAAAGCTCCTATGACTTTTTTTCCTAAAGTTGAAAATGAGCGACTTATGTGGAAATATTTATTTTTTTCACTAGTACAAAAAATTTCTTTGTTTTGGCGAATAAAACCTCATGATTGTTCAAACACCCAATTTTGGTATTTATACGAATGACAATATTTTGTTACTAACAGCAAAATAAGACAGTAAAAAGAAAAAATTGCGCTGGGATTTGAACTCGTAAAACCCGTCAATTGACACAACTGAGCTGTTTGGTATTAATTTACAAAACGATAATTTCCATCTTAAAACCATTCCACTAGCCGTATTTAGTTTGTGAATCAAAATATTTCTGCCATAATGATAACTTTGAAGCCGTTTTTGTACAGAACAGAAAATGCTGGAGCGTCATATTAATGCGGTTGGAAATAGCTATTTGTGTATTTAGAGCGCAAAGTGATGGATTGCCGCTCGAACAAAGAGAGTTACCGCGCGACGCGAAGCAGAGCGCGGTAATCTTTGGCAATTACACTTTGTGCTCGAAATACACACAATATTTTTTCGACAAACGCAGATCTCAGATACAGACAATACACTCGTTACTTTATTGATCATTGATTACCTTATAATAATATTCATTTCTTTTATTATTTTCTAGATTAAAATTGAATTTACAATTCTGACAATTTTTAATAGATATAGCCAAAGTCGGTATCCAAATTACTGGCAATACAATCCATATCTCTAACACATAAAAAAAAAAAAATGGCTCGACCACGATTTGAACACGGGTCGCCGGCGTGAGGTGAAGGAGCCTTAGCCTCTAGACCAAACAGACGTCTTTATAGCTTTGACTTAAAAGTTGTTGATACTCTACACGCCGGCAAATCGGGGAAACATCTGAATAAGCGAGCGTTTTCTCAATTTTGTCGCTTTAAAGCGTAAAAGCTGTCAGTTAATGACATTCATCAGAAAACATTAACTTTTCGTTGAGATTTGAACGCGACAAAGGCTACTTTGTTATGCGGTTGTCAAAAAAAAAATTATGTTTGATTCGATAAAACAGAATTATTATGAGCAATCAAGTTGCCTTGAAACTTTGTTGAAATACAATTTGTCAATTATTCTCCAGTATATCATGACAATGTCATAAATTATTGTAACTGTCAACTACTGTTCGAATATTTTTCGAAATGCCGTTTTCCCATCAAGAAAAATGTGATATGTTAGAATCCTACTTGGTTTGCCAGAAAAATAGCGTAAGAGCACTCCAACACTACAGCAATTCGTTCCCCGATCGTGAATTACCTAATCGGCGTTTTTTTGCTGTGCTTCATCGTCGATTCAGGAACAATGAAAAAGTTTTTGAGAAGAGGAGAACTAAAAAACCTTTTGTAATATCTGAAGATACAGAAATTGACGTTTTAGCCTACTTTGAGGTAAATCCAAATAATTCCATCAGAGATTCATCTAGAGAAATAGCTGTTCCACTGACTGTTATTCAACGAATTCTGAAGAAACATAAGATTTCTCCTTATAAGTTAAGACCAGTGCAAAC
This sequence comes from Chrysolina haemoptera, assembly GCA_958298965.1. Taxonomy (NCBI): domain Eukaryota; kingdom Metazoa; phylum Arthropoda; class Insecta; order Coleoptera; family Chrysomelidae; genus Chrysolina; species Chrysolina haemoptera. The sequence goes on along the minus strand of OY282595.1, from coordinate 11,261,239 downwards.
ACTAGAACCTGGTGATCCTGAGAGACGATTGGGATTTTGTCGGTGGTTTATGAATAAGTGCAGACAAGATCCAAACTTCTATAAAAATATTATATGGAGCGATGAGGCTAATTTTTCAAATCGTGGAATGTATAATAGAAAGAATTTTCATTATTGGAGTAGACATAATCCATTTCTAGTCCATCCCCACAATCCGCAAAGACGATTTAGTATTAATGTTTGGTGTGGTCTATTTAGAGGCAGAATTATCGGTCCATTTTTCTACCATGGTTCTTTGAACGGACCCCGTTACATTAATTTATTAACAAGAGTGTTGGAAGAGTTTTTCGATGATCTTGATCTGGAGGCTCGTCAGATGATCTATTTTCAGCAGGATGGAGCACCGGCACATAATTTCAGTGGCGTAAAAAGAATGTTGCGAGGCTGTTTTGAAAACAGATGGATTGCTACAAATGGTCCTGTTAAGTGGCCCCCTCGCTCACCAGACATGACACCTCTAGATTTTTATTTTTGGGGATTTCTGAAAAATGAGGTGTACAAAATAAAACATAATAATATAGATGAACTGAAAAATTATATTGAAACTATAATTAATAGAATTGATGGCCGAACTGTGTTGAATGCAACACGTAGTGTCAAGAGAAGGGCCCAAATATGTGTTCAACAAGAAGGCGGTGTTTTTGAACATTTACTCGATATTTTATAGCGCTTTATCAAATCCGATTTTTATAAATGTTTCCTATTGACAAAACTGACTTATTTTCAACTTTAGGAAAAAAAGTCATAGGAGCTTTGTTATTGAGAAAGTAGTTACGAGTCGAAATGCATGATAAAATATAGAGTGTTCCATTTAAAAAAATATCATTTTATGAAATATTTCGAAAACGCGACTGTCAATTTTTTTTTTGTTTTCGGCGTCGAGAAGGCCATTAAAAATGCTACTAGTTTGCCCATTTAACCGAATTCGTAGCATCAATAATAACGGAGTTGGCAATGGTGCCGACTTAATTTGGAACACCCTGTATAGCTGCGTGCTATTTATACTAGTGAGTGTCCGGAAGCCATCAGGTCTGCCGTGCAAACATTTCCGCCCTACAATTTCCTCCGCCATTATTACTGAATTATTTGTAGAATTTTGCGTTCCCTGATGACCCGACATCTGTTAATGATTTGTCCTAATTATCCCACACCACAGCACCTAGTGGAGCGATTCAACGCTGATCGAAGCCACCCCCTCACTCTCACTGGGGTAGCTCTTCATCAAAATATCTACGGTACTGATATGTTCACTGATAGGCCAAGCAATAGAGCCGCAAATGATTGCTTTTTGGACAAAAAGACTACCTGGAAGCCGCCTGTGCCATCCCGTGCGGACTGTCCTAGTCCGTTGTTTATTCCCACCATGTCCTCTACCCGAAAATGCCATATTTTAATTTGTTATAAACAATAAACAACAAAAAATCGCGTTTGTTTTAGTTTTTTTATTGTAAAATGGAAACTATTGAAGCAGTGTTGACGGTGCAAAAGGATGAACTGTAGAGAATTGAATTCCGAAGAGAATGACGGGTCAAACGATCCGATTGGATAATTAGAACCGGAGAAAACCGGCATCTGACTGAGCTGAAATTTTGCACGTGTATTAAAGCCGATGACAATACAATATTAAAAAAATCTCACTGCACCACCCCCCCTCAAACTATATAGATAACGCCAAGGGCGGATCTATGCAACATTTCTGGGGGGGTAAAACATTTTTGGAGGGGGTAAAACATATTAAATCAAAAACAACGATGATTTTTGAATTATTATAGTATTTTTTTGTTATGAATCGAGTCCGTCTGGGGGTAGGAGTAATAACCCCAATTACTCCTCTATAGATCCGCCCTTGGAGAACGCGTAGAAATTTGTAAAACATTTTGACGCTTCTGGGAAATTACGCGGGAAAAAATAATGTCGGTTGGGGGGCTCATAAAATGAGAAAACTAGCGAAATTACAATCCAACAAATAAACAAACATGAGGCAAATAACTAAAAAAAAATAACCTTCTTTCCCATTGAAATCCAGATAGAAAACGCATAGCAATTCGTAAAATATTTCGACGATTCAAGGCGTCGAATATAGATTATCAGTAAAAATTTGGAATCATTTTCGAAGGTTTCGGGCGTGGATAATTAGGGAAAAAAACTGTTGGTCAGAAAAAAGTTGGGAAAACTCGCGAAATTGAAATCATCGGATCGTTCAATAAATTGATTTAAAAAAAAGTTTACCCCAGTTTTAGCTAGATGAAGAATGCGTTGAAACTCTAAAAAAATGTTCTAGCGTTTCGGAAGTGTAAAATTACGGCTGAACAGTTTCCCTTTCCCCTTCTTCTCGAAAAAACTTACAAGAAGCAAATAAAAAAATCCGTAAAAATTTTTGAAAACATCGAACCGTTGAATCAATTAACTTCAAGAAAGTTAACCCCCATGATGGTAATACATATGGGGAACGCGTAGGAATTCGGAAAATATTTCCCACGGTTTCTGCCGTGGAAAACTACGTCAAAAAAATGTTGGTCAGTGGGTTCGGATCCCTTCTTTCTGGAAAAACAGGAGCTCAAGAGAATATAATTGGTGAAATTTGTAAAAATTGTGTGAAAGATCAGGCAGTTGAATAATTTTCGTACACTATCGTACCTACATCAGGGCACCTGGGGCACCTGTTCAGACAAAATACAACGAGCGTAAGAAATCTCAACAAAAATAACAAAATTGTATTTTTTAATTGATTTCTCTTATGTCATCATGATAGTTTCAATCGACAGACCTAGTTTATCAGGAGAAGTTTTTAACTATTGAAATCAAGCAATTCAAACAGTTACCATAGTGCCATTTCAGTTATGTGCGTAGCAATATTTTATTACATAAGGAATAAATTCTATTAGCTTCAATTCATTTCACTCCAAACAAACAATGGGCTACAAAAAACAATAGACTACTGAATGGAAAAAATCTTATGAATGCTAAAGAGAAATTGTTACGTAGATAAACATAATACGATCAATATGAAATCTGATCTACTCGGTTAGTTGTAACTCATACCATTGAATTGGATCAGCCACTAGAAAAATGCATTATATGCCTATTTGATAAACATTAGGTATAATTCAGCCATTACGAAAGCAGAGCATATTTTATTACAATTGTGAAAACAAATACTCATTCATTACCTGTATAGGAATCCGTACGGGAATCTGCAAGGACTGCAACTGACAGATTGAAAACATCTCGAATAAATCCGAGAATAAATCTAATATATAGAGTGATGTTGGGAATGGTGCTTTGTGCTATATGTCAGCGTATAACACGATATTCCACATTAGAAACCTGTGCCACAATAGACGCTTTTTCGCTATTTTTGTCATCACTTAGGGTTTGTCTCATACTGTATATCAACTGTGGAATGGTTCGTAGTGAAGTATCCATGGAGCTCAAAATGTAGAATAAAAATATAAAAATCGTCACCAAAAAAACTGTCACTTTTTTCTCACCTTGTGCAAAATGTTGAATTTGTTGTTTGTTGTTGTTGAAATAGTTTGGTTTGTTCACAGCTTTATTGTATAGGGTTTATTAAGAATTTCATTTTGAATAATGCTTGACTCACCCTGTATCTAAAAATATTTTTTCGTCAAAAACTAGTCTAAAATTATTGCCTTATGGAGAGGCAATATTTGCCGCCCAAAACATTTCCACTTGAGATCTTTTCCTAAAAGCAAAATTACTTAAAAGAACCCCCCACTTTCCAACTTCGACACCCTGTATTTCGAAAACTAGCCATAGGATTGAGTTGGGCCCGTAGACAATTTTGTTCAGGAGGTCATTTTCTACAACATCAAAAATTCAGAAAAATTTACCATTTATATTTTTTCGGTTTTCTCCAGATTTCCCCGAAAGTATTCGGATTTTTCCAAATTAAAAAAATGCATTTTACTATATAATTCAATCGTTTGTGAAATACCACTGATGAGGAATTTGAACCACTCTGTACTAGGTGAACGATTGATTAGAAAAAATACGATTTTGCTCTGGAAAACAATGAATTATCATCCAACTGATTTCATTTATAAGATTTATTTCATAACCTAGATTCATTAAAAATATATCATTATATTAACACACACGTTATCAATACCACAGGAAGTGAAATTTATCAAGCAGCTGAGACGTAGTGAATTTGAACTACATTTGTGAGTTATGTACGTAGAATAATACTAGTCAAAGAACGAACATTTTTTTGTGAAAAAAAGGAGAGGAGTTTCAGTAGAAATAATCGCTTGTATTGAATAAAGATTGTTGATACATTTGTTTGATTATACCAATGACTATACCAGAATTTAATAAAAATACCCACTCATGAAGGAAATCAAATCATTTAAAAAAAAGCTATAATTATATTTTTCATAAATGATGTTTCGATAGTAATTTGCTACACGAGTCTATCTCCTAGAAGTGAATCTTCGAAAAAAAAATGTGCGTCGCATTTATTCAATTCTCTATTTGCATGCAACAGTTTCTATAAAACTTTTCTTCCAGATTGAAATGAAATAATTTCAGCAACGTTGAAATATCACTATAACTAATCTACAATCATACTGACTGTGAAAGTCGATGACAGAATGATTGATGAATTTCTGATCTACTAGGTAGTTCCTCAAGGTAGTGTGCTTAGTCATTAGCGATGGAAAGATCTACATGTTTGTAGATGATACATCAATAATTATATCTAGTACTGATGCGGCAGACTACGAGACAAGTATTAATTTGCAAACAAATTTTATTTTTTTACTACTAAATTTTTAGTCCAATTAAATAAATTGTGCATGCAAAAATATCTAATGTATTTACAAAACATTCATCAAAAGTTTCAGACCAAAATAAAACTTCAAAATATCTGTAAATTCTGAAGCTACGTTTCCACCGGAGGAACATTGAGAGACTTTTTTGTTTCCCATTGTTTATCTTTGTTTCCATGGGTAGAAACTTGTGGCAATATACGTAAACTTCTTGGTTCCACTAAAGCAACTAAAATTGTCAATATTGTTTCTTGAGCTAGTGTTTCCACTCTAGTGTTTCCACTGCACGTTGGAAATCAGCCAGAATGTGGAGCAAGATGATGATAATGATATTTTTAGTGATATCTTCAAGAAAGCGAAAGAAGTTACATTCTCAACGTTTCCAGTACGATAGCAACACGGATTTGTTTACCCATGTTCCCTATTTTCTTTTTAAGTTTACCGCTCAAAATGGAAACCGATGACAAGTATAAACAGTCAATATTTGTTGTTGAAATATCAAGAACTTTTAAGAAACATTTTGGAATATTTAAAGGAACAGGCAACAGCAACAAAAAAGTTTCTAAATGATCTTCCGGTGGAAATGTAGCTTCAGGTGGCTACATTATTTACCGATGAGCATCTCAGCTGAAAAGAGATGTATAGACTCAATTTGTTCCAAACTGAATTTCTGAAACTGAAACTATTCTTTGGTCCATTCCTCCATCAACTACATGTTTTAACTCATACTTTCATAATGTTTTAAGTGACATTTTTGTTACGTCATGCTGTCTTGTTCTTTTCAAAGATAGAAATTAGACTATTGGATATTTTTCGATTACTGTCGATATTCGAAACTGAAATAGGACTGTGTTGAGTTTTAAATGAAAAATTAAATTTTTAATTCTTTTGATTTTTTTTTAAATTCTGAATCCTACAAAAGTGCTGAACGGGCATGGCAATGAAAATATTATAACTGCCAGTTCAAACTGGCAATACTAATATTTTTTTCATAATGTCCGTTCAGCGCTTTCGTAGAATCCAACCATATGCTATATGACGTTATTCATCGTCAACGTGACGTCACAATTTAAAAATAGTATATTATGATACAAATGCCTCAAAGGCACATATATACACGTGTATTATGCGCTATATTATGTCCGCATCATAAATGCAAAAATAATTCCGGAAAAGATTTTTAGATCAGGATAATGTCCTATATATATATATATATATATATATATATATATATATATATTTTATCATCTACAAATAGTTAATGAATGGACATCTAATGTAACGTTTAGTTGACATGACCAAACTAGGAACTAGGCGTTGTTACCTATTATTAGCAATAATATTTTCAGCACAGCTTGTCTCGATCTTGATTTCGCACGATTTTTAGTACATTCGACAAAGACTATGATGCAGGTATAACAAAAATATCTTCTTTGGTTCACATCAGACATATTAGTTATGTAAAATTTTTTGAGTTTATATAGCATAAGGTTGAATTCAAAACAAATTTTAGCAATGAAAAAAATTGGCGGAAAATTTGAATTTTCAGAATTTGAAAATAGGATATTTCGGGCCCCAGAAGTCCTGGAATCTTCAGAACTTAGGGAAAGACGTATTTTATCCAAAATTTTTAAATAAAGAATTCAAGAAAATGTTTAGGTGTGGTGCTCATCTTCAGAAAAGCAAAAATTTTTTCTAAATTCCAATGCAAAAAACGATAATTTTACTTTTTTTACGCCCCTTTTAATACATGAAGACCATACTATTATGGTTTTTGAATATTTCTCTTCATACAGTTTTTTAGATTTTTTTCGTTTTTGTAGATAATTCCTGAAATATGGAGATTATGAAAGAAATTGTTTGAAAAGACCACTAGGTCCCACATAGGGTATAGTCCGTATATCGCCGAACATTTCAGATCGGTAAGTATCGGTTTCAGAGTTTTCAAGCAACCAGCTGCACATATACGGACCCTTTGTCACTTGTCTTCAGTCAACAATTTGAAATAAATAAATAAAGTATAATTTTTTCTTCAAAAAACAATTAAATGTTGTGCTTTCAGACCCAAAGACCTTTTTTAAGATAAATATTAGATTTTTTATCCAAAGTTTCGAATCTGGCACTCAATAAAATGATTTCAATTGACAAATGACAAACTGGAGATACCGAGGAAAAAGTAGGGTTGCTCTGGTGACGGATAAATCACCGAAGTTTCACGAAATAGTCACCGAATTTTCAGGAATTTGGTATATACGGACCGCCAAATTAATAATCAGAGTACCGAAGGATATATATGGACCATATCCATAATTGGAACCATGGTATGTAAGTATTCAAAGTTTTGAAAAACTACAACTGTTTTTTCAGTTTTGGATGGACTTAGAGTCTACATACATAATTTTCCTCTGATCATTTGAACAATACCCATTCTAGTTTCTGATTTTTTGTCAAAATCAATTATGAGTGTTACAAATGGTACAACCCTAATAACACTTACTTTTCATCAAGGGATGTTGTCTATCGATATCGATACCGTTACACCTGAGAAAAACTTCCCCCTATACTGAGTTTCCAAACTTTTTTGAATTATCACGGTGTGTATCATCACGTTATCGTGTCATATACTATACTTTTCCAACTTAGATTAGGAAGAAAGTTGACTGTCATCACTGTAAAATGATTGATATAAGTTTTTCGATACAAATACACAACAGGTTGAGAAGAGAATTCCCGGTAACATCGGCAGAATAAATGAGAAAACCATCGGAGAATAAATAAATAAAATCACTGAAAAATTCAAAAGTATACGGTAGCAACAAGGTAGGTTAGTAAATTAGCCATAAAAACCGCTACGTAATGACGGGGCTTGCTCAATGCCGTGCCTTCTGCTCGGTAAATAAGCGCTCAATCGGTAATAGAATCCCGCTCCTGATCTGTTATAATCACAGCCGACTCAGATCACGGACACTGAAATCCAATTTACGAAAGTGTTCACAAATTACCTGTGATATATTCAATTGGTTCAAGCCGTTCTCAGTTTTTTGTCGGGCGGCTTTTTCTCAGCTTGGTTTAATTATTTTTTTTTCTCATCGTCAGATTATTAGATATTCGTATTGAATGAGATGGGAACAGGTCGCTGGAGATGAAAAACATTTATAGATGAATGAGAATTGCTCGAAAGCATAAAATAAAAGTTGTGTTCAATAATGTTCATTGAAACGGTGCGGTGCGTAGACAGCATTTTTAGTTTTTAGGGATTCAACAATTACAGATTTATGCAAAGACCAACAATAATATCTCTGCTGTAATACTGCACAAAAAGCTTACTAAAAAAACAATTGAAATTTTAGCATAATAATAAAAGTAATAATAATAATACTTTATTTTCCAGAAGAGAATTAATAATTGTATGGTACTCGTCAAAAATGTTGATTGTTGAAGAAAATGTTATTTATGCCTCTTACAGAAAAGTAATAATCTAGTGATAAAAGAATACTCGAATATTTTGTAAAAACTAGAAGGTACTGTAGCAGGTCGATAGTTTTCAAAGAGCCATGGATCACCTTTTTTACACGCTTTATATTAGCTTCACTTGTATGTTTGTTTATAACTGACTCCTTGATTTTCACCCATTTCCAGACGTCCGAATGATTTGGAATTTGGCAGGAGCTCTGTATTGTTAAATTATACTAAAAAATATGAGAATATAAATCGAAATCAACCACGCTTTTTTTACATTTGAGAAATTAAATTGTCAATTATTTTTTACTTTTTAGTCCATGGGAAGTAAAGCGTGTTCTTTAGTTTTTTTTAAACTATTACTTTTTATGAATTGGTACTATTTTTTACAATCTTATGAAGATCTGGAACCCGTCGATAAAGATAAATCAACAATTTGAGTGAAAGGTGGAATGAGGAATGAGGAATGGCAATACCTTTTTCTTCAGTCTGTTGAGCAGTGTTGAATAATTCGGTTTCTGAGTATGAATAAAAAAAGACTGATGTCATAAATTATTTAAAATTTTTAATGTATTCATTGAAATTAGATTCAAAAGATGGTATTTCACTAAAGATTGTCTATCGAATGATGACGTGAAAAAAATTATAAATATTGCGGAATTTTCATAACCGTTTTGAAATTGTAAGTATAGGGTGGGGCGGAAATTTCGGTAAGTACTATCATGGGGCAGCGAAAAACCTAAGAACGGGCGTCAATGATTCTGAAAAAATGGTTCCTTAATATTAATTACAAGTGGTAGAAAAAATTGTTAACTAACAAATCCGTTTTCAAGCAACAAAAAAATTTTTTTGAGACCGTCTTATCATAAAAAACGGATTGATAGTAATATTAAAAAAAAAGATTAATCAAGCATTTTGATTTTTAATCTAAGTAAATTGTCGATAACAAATTGAAAAATAACAATTTTTTTATTTTTCCAACCGAAATCTATTCTGAGACTTTTCAAAAATAGCTCCAAAAAAATAATAAAATCTCATATTTGTTATTTAATAATTATCGCAATGTTCCTGTTTGGGGTTAAGGAACCATTGGAACCATTGAAACCATGGGTTCCAGAGGAATTAGCTGAGGAGGTGACCTTGAACCTCTCGAGGACGCTTATCCCAAGACCGTTGTGCGCTATGAAGAATAGCATCCTGCACGAGATGACCCTCCATAGCAGTGGTTTCTCAATGCTTCTGCCGCAGTGAACTAAACACAACGAATCTAAACAAGGAATGTTGAAAAAAATCCCCTTCAGTCAAGGGACAGTACTAGGAACCACAGCGTGGAGGAGGAAGCCTGCGCTCTGGGGCTCTGGGGGGCGACTGGATACCCTGTCTAGTACACACCGCGTCTCACAGAAGGGGGCTTGCCTTAAACAGCCGACCAAGTAGAAGAGAACTACAATAAAAATCTCCCCAAGTTCAAGGTGGAACAGCATAAGCTGAAGACTGCATGGCTGGTGGGTAGACTAGCTGCTATTATGCGAACTCCAGGGCAACCGGTGTCCCCCGGCTTCAATTGCCATCCTGCGGCATGCGGGGCTCTGCCGTAGGAGACTGTTCTTTCCCTAGCTTCTCGTGGAACCAATTATGGAAGAGAGAGAAAAAATCAAGGTGAGGAAAACTTCCCAAAAAACACAGACGACGAAATCCTCATGGAAGCGGGCAGCATCACGCAGGACACCGAACGTCCTGACATCGAAGCTGACCTGCTCGAATCTGGCTGCGACGAGGATACTGGTGAGTCCCAAAACCCTCTCGAAAGGGAAGGACAAAATCAGGCTCAGCGGATCTGCCAGAAATAGGTTTGAATACCTCGTCAAACAAGGCCTCCCATTAGAAGAGGCCAGATTGAAATCCTCTGACAAAGGACTGAAAAGAGTCCGGTCAGATGAGAAGACTCCCGACGGTAAACTGATGAAAAGACCGATGGCGAATGATAGAGGCTGCAGTTTCTCACTGCCGACCAAACCAACCTTCAGTCAAGTTACCGGAGGCATGAGAGTGCAAGCCAGACTATTCGTTTTAGGACGTATTTCCAACACTCTGGGAAAATTATAAATATTAGTCCTACAGTTTCGGAAGGTGGGACTTTTTTTTGGGAAATTTTCTCATCTTTTTGAATCTTCTTTCAAATTTCAAATGTCGAATAGTTTTTGAGATATTTTTTTCAGTTAAATGTTTATAACTTTTCAATTGCTGCAAGCAGCACTTGAATTTTTCCAAAGACTATCTACACGCTATTTAAAATCGCATGACACCTCGCTCATATTTTTCGGAGGCGCCGAATTAAGTTTGTTCTGGAAGACACTTGTAAATCAGACTATTATAGTGAGTTCTCATTCCGTTATTACTATTTTATTCCAAATTTTAATCAACCGTCGCACATTTCTCTTATCTGTGTGATTTTAGGGGAGGGGGGTTATGAGTGTTATGACCCTTGTGACTTCTCCTCTTGTACCAGCCCTGTGTGTAGTTCAAATTACTTCTCATTTCCAGAATAAACAAGAAACAGAAATAGTACTAAGTTCAGAATAAAAATTTTCATTTCTCTATAATGATTCAAAATAGCAATTTTTTTTGTCTTACCCTGATGGAATTCCTTATACATTATCAACAAAATCAATTAACCCTAATAAATAATTATATTCATTCATTCTACAAATACTTATGTTGTTTCGAAAACAGGAGAAACGCGCATATGTCGATATTATTAAACACATGTTTTCATAACGAGAATTGTTCTTTGTCAATGGTTGATGCTTTGAATACCAAAATAACCTATATACAGAAATACAAAAGGATACCAATTCATTACAATTCCATCCTTATGGAATCAATGAATAGAGCATACCTTGCTTTCGCACCCTAAAGTAAAATATATTTTTTCAAATTGCCATAATTTTCTGCACGCAAGCTAGTTCATATTTGTCACGATTAGGAGCTATTTTTTCCGATACTTTTATAATAACCTTCGTGAAAAGGCGACCTCATGGTTTTAGTTGTAGTTGGGGTAAGATCAATTTTTATTTAAGTTTTATCAGTGACATGTTCGATGTCGTATTAGATGTTTTGTTTTATGAAACGTTGAGTGGATACATTTTACTACTTGATGTAATACTCAAAAGAAAACAGATTTCTCACATGAATAGGTACCTCCAAAGAGGTTGTCTTGAATGATGGAAAATAGCGACTCAAGTTTGTCTTTCAGCCGCAACTGATTTCAACTGATTTTATGAACATCTTGTTCATATCTTCAAATAAAAATCAACATTTCACTACTTCTTGTCCATAATTTGTTGACATGTTGACTATTAGTATAGTAACCACAGACAATTGTAAGCCACAACTGACGAATGAATCGTAGCACTTTTAAACTCGACACATGACTTTCATATACTATATTAGAAAAAAAATTGTTTACCAAAATTTAAGGAGTGGAACCAAAAAAAAAACGTATTTAAAAAAAATTATATATATTTTTTGCTGTTGTTTCGGAAAGTATAAGATTTATCAAGAAACAATTGCAACGAGGCAAAAGATAATTCAATTTGTCCTAACTTTGCTAAAAATCATAGTAAATATCATAGCAAATATAACATGTGAGTATCCAAAATGTGTTTAACCCTTCTACGATATTAACGAAGGATCCGAGTCATGGATATTTTAGTTGATATGAAATAGTTATACTGAAGCAGGAATCAGTACCCTCTTTGGACCATATGCAAAGATTTTAGACTAGAGAGACAGGTCTCACTGAGACATGCCAAAGAAAAAACTGGGTTTTACTCCTGCCTCAGTTTTGAACTGCCTCAGTTTTGAACTCACCCATAATCCCGGTAATTTCTTCAGTAAATGTTGAAAATAATCGCTCATACACATCCTACATGAAAAATAAAGTATGTGATTTCAAGCTTGAGGTTTGCACTTCACAATAGTGTTATTAAACATATATGCAGGATATGAATAAGCGATTATTTTCAATATTTACTGAAGGGAATGCCGGTTTTATGGGTAAGTTGAAAATGAGACAGGAGTAAAATAAAGTTTTTATTTTGGCATGTATAAGTAGGACCTGTCATACAACTTCAAAATTGTTGCAAATGGTCCAAAGAGGGTATGGGTTGCTGCTTCAGTATAATAATTCCATATTTACTGAATTATTCAATATTTTCGGACAAACATTTCCGTGAAGTGCGACAAAACACATTTTAGGTATATACACAAATACACGCATATTATGTTTGCATGAGAAGATAAGAGCCTGCAGAAACGATATTAACTTTTCCGTTTTCTTCTCCGATCATTTTTAGCAGAGTTATGACCAATCAAATATTCAACTCCACCAGAATTTTCAGCGGCGGATGAGGGTGAACCTGGAAGTTGATGTCGGCGTTCAATCACGTTTTCTGAGCGCAGTTCATTAGAAATTACTAGGAATAATCTTTGTGGAGAATTGAATTGTCTTTCACCTTGTTTTCCTGATAAATCATATACGTTCCAAGATTACAGCAAAAATCTATTTATATATTTTTAAACGAAAAAAAAAAATGTTTCACCCCTGGAATTTTGGTAAACAATTTTTTTTTTCGTGTTTATCATGGTTCCAACTACTAGCATACCAAATTTGGTGGTGCTACAATCGATCCTCGTCTCGAAACCCAATCGTACTGAATTATATATAGTCTAATTTTATAATATATTGAAAACAAACCATTTTCTGTGTAAAAGTAAATATATGATATTGAATCAAGCCACCCCTAAATGAGACTCTGAGGATGTCCCAGAATAAAAGGGACAATCTCCGATGGTCGAATCAATCAATGAAACTGAGCTTTATTGTCTAAGAATAATTGTTCCTGTTGACATAGCATAAAAAAATAATAAGTGGAGAAATCCACCATGTCCAATTATAAAGTCAAAAGTACAATACTCAGATAAAAACATAAAATATGGATAGTAAAGAATACAATTACAAGAATATAAACAAGTTTAAAAATATATAAAATATAAAAATGAGCCATAAGACAATAATAAGATTTATATCACTTTCAACACCAACTAGATACCTATCATATAAGTTAAATAACCTAGAAATAAATTATACGTGATATTAAAAACTTTAAAACTCTTCGTTGTAATATTCCTGCAGGTCTTAGTACGCTTTTTGAGTGAGGAAATCTTTAACTTCCTTTCTGAATTTCTTTATACTGCCAATTGCTTTAAACTGGTTCGGCAGTGGCCGGTCGAAGTACTTTTCTTGACGTATCAACAGAAACTGTTTGAAGGAGGACAAATGGAGCCAATTCATATACAAATATTTCACCAACACAGACGAAAATAAATGCGAAAAATATTAATATCCATATGCTGCCATGATACCGATCACGACTTTATATAAACGTATAGCGCTACCTGTCTTGCTGGCTATATGGTAAGTATTGCTGCTTTCACTCCGGATGAGAATACGAAAATTTTTTATAACAAAAATTATTAAACTCACTTGTTTTGGATCGAGGTTCCCTAGGTCCATCGACGGTAACTTTTATAGCTTTATTGTACGTTGCTACTTGTGGAGGCATCGTTGATACCGTAATGGTGATTGAGAACGACTTTCCTGAAAAAAAAAATCAAATTAGTATTAGTATTAGTATTAAAGACCAAAACGAAATGGACACACAAAACGTACGAAAAGTAGCAAGATTATGAAACGGACGCCACATATGAGCTGAGTGCCAAAACACAGGTCAACTTTTGAACATAGTATAACCAAGTAACCCCATATTTGAATGAAGACATTCCAGACGCAATAATTTGCATTTTGGGAGAAAGAATCTTGAAGAAAGAGTAGCTATGAAAAATCAATTTTTTAATCCAATATTCTGCAAAAACCCATCCAATAGATACTTCCGTCGGCAAGTCTGATAGAAAATAAATACGCGGAGAGTTGTGCAATTATCTTTATTTGCTGAATTTATATTCTTATAGACAGATTTTTTATGCATAAGGGGTGAGTTAAGCTTGGAACAAACAGCAAGGATGAGCAAAATAAAAGATAATCGTCCTTTTGATTGAACCTATTTTGAAACCTTTCTGTTAACTCAAGAGTTGTTTACCTAGCATGATTCGTTCCATTGAGGCAATTTCCAAAAATGTTCACAGACGATTCATTCAAAAAATGTCTGTATTTGCAGAATCCTGTTATATTTTGGGCAACTATGTCATGACTTAGTGCTCTAGACCTTCGAAAAATTATTACTGAATACTGAAAATTAGATTGAATTAGTTCCAAGGCGAACCAACTGATTCTGTTCTTGAACAAAAAAAAGTAGCTTTGCCAAAAAAGTAGCTTTGCCAAAAAACTAGCAGAATTCTTTTAACAACACAAAATGGTCTCAAAGACAGAACAGTTGCCAAATGTTACTCACAAGAGTATAAATGTGACATTCCAGCTAGGAGCTTCACAAATTCACATATTTTTAGTGATCGACACTTTTGTGAAGATCATTGAAATCTGTGGTCACTATTGTGAAGATAATTGAGATCTGTGGTAGCATCCTTAGTTGGTAACAGTGACGTATTCACTAGAGCATTCGTTCCGCATGAGCAGCAAATGAGCACCCAACGAGCGAATGCTTGGACAGTGTGGAAGCTGATTTGAACACGAACAGAATGCGCGTGGGGTGCTCTGGCCGATCCGTTTTTTGTTGATTTTTTCGTGCTCAGTATCAATCAGCACTCCAAGAAATTTAAAATGTGATTTATTCTCAATAATATATTCATTTTGCGTTATGATCAAGAGTGCATTGAAAACTTAAACTATTGATTTTGATTATGTCGAATGATGATTTATTCCAACCACATTTTTTTTTTTGAAATCTGAAGATATTCTTGCTTGCTAATCAGCGAATGATATACAAATAATGTTAAATTTCCTTTTATATTAATAGTTAGTGAGTCGTTCATATATGAGAGCACTGATCCCTGTGGGACAATTTGATTTTTCCCTTTTGAATAAAATCCAACCTCTTTAAGTGTGGATGAAAGATTTGTGACAATAAGTGAGAAACTTCATACATATTCATATAATTTTTTTTATTAATGTCTTCCCTAGTTCGCCTATCCGTCTATTGACGGAAAGAACAAATTTTCAACAAATTTTGATCAAATGCATATCAATAATGAACTTTTTGGTTGACTATCTGTTTGGTTCTCATGCATAGATAAAGGTGTAGAAATTACTTTCTGTCATGAAAAAGCATTATTATTATTGATATTTATCTCGTTTGGTCATCTCACTGACTTTAAACATTCATAACTAAAATGTTACTCTGTTAATAATTTATTACGGATTGACGATTTGTTTTTTTTTCTGCACGCAATATTATTCTGGATTGGGATATAAATGACACGCCCTAGTTCTTTTTGATATTATTTAAACTGCTTTCTTCACAATGGAATAACCAAAGTAAAAATATGACTACGTTGCGTTACTTTCTTCATAATAAATAAGATTCCAGAATAACAGGTGCCTGAGTAATAAAAAAGCAACAGAATTATTATAACTGTAGATATCAATTTAAAAAACGTTATGCAAGAATGGCGTCGGTTTTTTCGTGCAATATTTGCAATTACCGATCGACTTGTTTCTGTTACCAAAGTGTGAGTGCACTCAAGTTTGAAATGGCATCCACTGGAATTTGAATACATTCATGGTGGTAGAAAATACAAATTCCCAATTTAATGCATTTCCGGTACCAATCAACGCCATTTAAGGTATTTTACATATTAACCATGCCCAATAATACAGTACCGTCTAAATTTCTTACTAATTTCAGAACCAGTAGATAAAAACCTACATTTTTATAGAAAAATAACAGCTGAAAGTTCTAAAATGGTGGCTGGGCCCCATCTTAAATTATTTTTTTTTTTTAAGAAAACTCCTTCTATTTATCTGCTCATGAATCTCAACAGTTTCTCCTATACTCTTACTCCTAAATTGAATTGTTTTCGAAATATTAATGTTTGGAATGAGATATTTTCGACATTTGTATGACCCAAATAAAAACAAAAGTAATAATTAATATATGGAACACGACCATGGCTCGTAATTCAGACGACAAGTTTGAAGCAGTTTTGATTTCTGGAAAAGCTAGAAGAAATTTTCATCTAGCAGTCCGTATTTGCGCAAACTTTCAAAATCAACAACACCGCCACAGTCAGAAGAAAAAAGGGATGGAAATTTTTGCTAAAATGTTAATCAATCTGACTCAGTCAACATCTGCAGTTGCCTTATACTGTGAAGTAAGATCGAAAAGTGTCCACAGAGTCCTAAAATAAGGACAATTTTATCCCTATGAAATGAAAATCCTTTCACGATCTCACACGGATTTCACGTTTTTCCTTCATGAAAAAATCAACAAACAGAACGTACATACTGGAGCGATACTAATCCGCATATTTTTAGAAAGGGACATAGCCAGATTCCTGAAAAAGTGAATTTTGGACAATCACGTTGTTGGACCGATCGAAGGCAATCTTACAGATAATCGCTACAGACTTCTAGACACTGAAATGGAACCTCGAATAAGACGAATTGTATTAAAAAATCAAGAAGAGTTTGATGTGCAATCATATTTCAGAAGTTCCGGGAACCTTTCCATTTCTATCACATGTAAAGATAAACTGGGCGATGGATACTGTCCAATCTCCGGCAAAACAACCGACAGCCATAAGTTAACGAGTAAAGTAGAAACACCTGCGAATTTGACCATAACTAGGAAGAAATATTAAATTATTTCAACGTATCTTGCTATAAAATCACCCCAATCTAGCTGACTGCCGTACGAGCTTTACGCTGTCTTTGTTATTACTACATCACAGTTTACAGCAAAAGATTCAGTTCTCTCACTTTGCGTACTCTTTATCACACGCGCATGTAGGCGCTGGCAACTCATACAGTATCGGAAAGTTTTCATCTGGGGTATAGACAAATCCATGCGAGCAACAAGGAACGCAATGATGTGATAAAACCACATAAATAATTATCGACGAATTAACAGCCACGTCGATATCCCTTCCTCGAGCGAGTCGAGGAGAAATTGTAATGCTCTCTCAACATATAGCAAGCTATTATTTACGTTCTCATGAAACCACCATAACCAAGATGAAAACTTTCCGATACTGCATATGCTCAACTGTTTCTTTCCCATGAGAAGATTGGCGAGTGGTCGATCTGATTCTTTAGATATAAACTGTGACTACGCCTTAGCCAAAGACAGGACGGACTGGTACAAATTTGATGATAGTTTCGTGAATTGAATGTCTTTTTTTGAACTGAACTTTTTGGAGCTCTTTAGAAGTTTTCTTTCAAAAATTCTCTTCAGATTATGTGGTATTGCACACTTTTCCTTCCCAACGAAATTAGTGCTGAGAACATATGACCAAATTTATTAAAATCGCGAAACTTAGAATGGAACTTTTCCTTTTTGCATTTTCACTTTATATCACAATCAACAAGATGGTCCTATAACATGCTAGACATATTGAAGACAGATAAATCATCTATAATGTCAGATCCTGATGATTTTTGTGATCAATGCAAGTTCTGTATTTAGAAGCCATAGAAATACACAAACACCAAGAGAACTTCAACAGAAAGGAGAAGAGAACAAATCTACCAAAAATCTGGCACATAGCATTGAAAGGCCCCAAAACGAAGCCATGTCACACGAATCGCGCGGAAAGTACGCGTGAACCCACCATTACGGAAAGTCGCGCAAAATCACCACTATAAATGACGTGCCAGAAACGAGAGCTTCAGTTGCAGTTGATTCGTCAAGAAGGGTACTTCGACCACGCAACTGAAGATGACTGCCGCAGTTGCACTCGAAACGTTTGGAGATTTTAACCAAAGAAGCAAAACCCGTAAACCAACCAAAACAACAAATTAAACCTATCACAAAAATTCAAAAGTTGGTATTACTGTTGCACTGATCGAGAATATTTATTTATGAACTGCTACATGATATTTTTTACAAAGTAACAATTTTGAGATATCCCAGGAGTATTACGAACTTTCAGTAGGTTTTATAATTTTGTGAAGAGGTTCCTCAAAGAGGCCAGGAATATCTTAGAAACATCAACCATTCTGATAAATTATTTGTCGAACATTTATTACTGATGTGGAAAGTTTTTGAAAACAATATCTTTCTCCTTCCACTTTCCGTTTATGTAAAACCTTCCTTTTGATATCTTGTTTTTCGTAATTTTTGTGAAATCTTAAATCTCTATTGGATCCGTACTCTGCCAGAAATACGTGGTATTCGTCAAAATACATGAGGAATTTGCATGCATTATAATATATACACTACAAATACTGAGAAAACTATTATCACAGTTACGATAATGAAACCACGTTATGAAAACCCCACTGAAATACGTATACTTACCACTGAATTTCGTAATTTTATCTAGAACGTTAAAAAATTGTGGAAATTGTGGATTTCTGTTGCTGTAATATGAGCCATATCCGCAGGTTACTGATAATTTCAAAATTCTTTGTACACCACATTTTGATAAGAAGAATACCGATAATGAATGAAAATTAAAAAAAAATCGTACGTTTTCTCGAATAATTATGGAATAAAATTGTTATTTGTTATTATAAATGTATTTGAATTAGAGAAGTCTAATGCATGACTATAAATTCAATCTAGCTTTCTAGGATCCGGTGATACACGAGGAGGACAAAAACAATTTGTAAATTAATTAGGTTTTTCAAAATTGAATGAAATTTTGGATCGTGTACAAGGTTTCAAATTTGTAAATGCATCAGATTGAATGTTTTCAAAATTTGCAACAAAGTTTCAAAACTTTTGCAATTAAGTCGAGACCACCTTGATCAAAACAATTACTACGAATTGAGAAAATATATGTTTCGATCAACGTAAAAGGTTGCAAACTTACAGAACTATTTGGAATACTTTTCCGATGTATCTGTTAAGTTTGCAGAACTTTTGAATTTTTCTCTAATGGTATATCAAAGAAAAACATTATAGGTCTATAAAAAAATGTTTCGTACACTTGAATTGGTTGCAAACTTGATTCGTGATACGAAATAAACATATTCAATACTACTCCAAGTTTGCAGAACTTTTGAAATTTTCTCAACGAGTATACAGCCAATTTCACGTTAATTGCAATTTTGACAATGTTGCGGACTCCGGAACAGGTTGCAAACTGAGATTTAGTGTTTTTTCGATGTACCATGCACTTGACCAAAAAAATTTTTGAAAGTAATTATTGTTGAATTTTCGATTTTTCATGTCTATCTCTACTGGCCTATAACACATAACAGTCCCTACGAGAGTTATCTTCGTTTCAAAATCGAATATTTATTATTATAATGCGGTTATTTTTGTCGTCGTTTTACCTAAGTGTGAAATTGTTTATTAAGAGGTTTTTTTCATACTTCCTGTGGTCAGTGCGGCAAGAATTCCAGCGAATTTTCGTAGTCTATGAATAAGTTACTGATACTGAAAAAAATTCAAAACGGAATAATACTTCCGACATGGCTGGTCAAAAAGTTATCTTATGCCAAATTCACACGAGAGATTTTCCAGCATCCTTCAAAAAAATATTAGGTATAATGAAACTAATGGGTTTCTGGGCATTCATTCACGCGTTAGCTCTTATAACGTGGCACTTTCTTATCGAGCTATGGTCAGCTGAATTGAATTTGTAATGTACCTTCCAATGACATTATTTCAAATGAAAAATCTGAAAAAAATCAGGGATCATCTATGTAGTTTCTGCACTTATCAAAAAAAAGTTAACAAAAACCTCACGAAATGTGAATTTTAGGGCATGCAAAAACTAAACTTGACAGATTTCCGTATCTAAGAAATTGAATATATAGCTTTTCCAGTTTGTGATAGTGAAATATGATTCTGTCAATTATAGGAAAGATCAGAATTTAAGCTATTGTGCAAAAGAAATCTAGGTTTTTATATTCTTAAAACAATACACCCGACCCACATTCACTTCAGTGGTCTTTCGAAGTTTGCAATGCTCGGTGATATCTTCCAATTTAGAGGAAACTTCAATTGTATGTCGTGTCTAGTTCCTAATATTTTTTTTTATGTTAAGCGTAAGTATATTTTATCTTGACGAAGGAAAACCAAAACCCTTCACGTACAATAAGTCTACTTAATAATTATTAAAATTATTTCTCCAGACTGGTTTCCGAATTTGGCTGGTATTGTTATTTAGTGTATCATTTCTGAAACAAACGTTTACACGTTATTTCATATTCCAGATGGATTTTCTTCTAAATTTTATATTTACGTATATGTAGCAATTGTCCAAAATTTTATATTATAGAGCCTTGAAGATGGCAAAGTACATTGCCGAAACGTTGCCATGTTGAAAAATACTGGTTTTTCTTCAAGACGATGTAACCCCAACAACTTATATTCAATAATAACATAGGCGGTCGAAACTCCATCACTCAATAAAATCTATATTTTTGTGTGTGTGTGTGGCATCGACTGTAATGGTTATTAGTCACGTGTTCTGGATAGGCTTTGTTACTGACTCCATATGCCACCTTAGGAGCAGCACTGTTAATTATTAACGCAACAGTGAATCGTGGAGGATTATTCCCAGGCAGCAACAAGATTCAAGCACTCAGACTTTTTCATCTGAAAATGAAAAAAAACCTTGTATTATTATTATTATTATCTGAAAAAATAACACAGTGCTTTTTTTTAAATCATGCGGTTTTGTAATCTAACTGCACAGGCAAAGGTTTTCAATAACCGGTGTAATAATGGCCGATATACTTTAGTTTTACACAATGTTAGGCGTTGTGTATCAATTTGCATAAACAGTTTCTGTCTTACACAGGTGTATCCTGAATAATAATAATAATAATATATGTAATAATCACTTCTTGAAATAATCGAAATAAAATTAAGTATATGCACAACTAACGAACAAAAAGTAAAGAGTTCAACCTCCACCGACTGTGCACACCTTGCCGATCTCCCAACTGAAGAAATTACCAGGAAATTCAGTTGCGAGAAACACCAAGCGAGAATGGAACATAAATCCATTCGAGCACTGGGAACCATAACATGGTACACGGACGAGTCCAAAACTCCCGAGGGAACTGGAGCAGGAGTCTTTGGGACTCGCACCAAATACTCCGAGCCAATGGGACAGTTCCCCAGCATTTTTCAAGCGGAAATTCACGCCATAGGAAAGTGCATTCAGTTCAACCTCGACCGGAAATACCGGAACAAGGAAATCGCGATCATCTCCGATAGTCAAGCAGCCATCAAAGCGTTGAGCTCTTCTAACATCAACTCGAAGATGGTTTGGGAATGCCTAGACAAACTTAATGATCTAGGCAGGAACAACAAGGTGGCCCTCCTCTGGGTGCCGGGGCACATCGGAGTGGAGGGGAATGAACAAGCAGGCACCCTGGCACGAAAAGGCGCATCAACGCCATTGATCGGGCCGGAACCATTCTGCGGACTTGGAAAATCTTACTTCCGAGAAAAACTCAAAAAAGCTGAAGAGGCACTGAGAGCAACATACTGGCTAAGAAGACTTCCAGGGCTGAGGCAGGCCAAAGATCTCCTCGGCATTTTCAACCGACCAAGATCGAAGACACTGATTAACCTCAGCAAAACTAGTCTGAAGACAATCACGGGATTTCTAACGGGGCATTGAAGACTCAAAGAACACAAAAGGAAGCTAGGCTTGGAGGAGGAGGACAGCACCTGCAAATTCTGTGGGGAACATCCAGAAACACCCCACCATATATTGCTGGAGTGTTACGCTGTACATCATAAAAGATTGAATATACTGGGATCATAACAGCTGACTCTGGGTGAAATACCACGAGTAGACCCCCTCAAAATCCTAAAACACCTGATGGAATTGAGGCTTGAAGGGCTGCTGTAAACAAGAACACCTTGTGATAGCAGAAGAT
This sequence comes from Chrysolina haemoptera, assembly GCA_958298965.1. Classification (NCBI taxonomy): domain Eukaryota; kingdom Metazoa; phylum Arthropoda; class Insecta; order Coleoptera; family Chrysomelidae; genus Chrysolina; species Chrysolina haemoptera. The sequence continues at coordinate 11,238,901 of OY282595.1, read as the reverse complement.
GGGGCACAATAGATCAGGTCGCAACGCATCAGTCACCATCCATACCTATACCTACCTACCAACTAACGAACCGCTGTTTATATTTCCAAAAACATTCAGTGCGAAAAGCCCATCTGAGGAATACTGAGAAAATGAACTAATTTCTCAACGAAAGGTCCTGAACGAATCGAACTTTTTTATAGCATTGCGTGGTAACTCAAAGGGTTAACAACTTCGTAATATGCATACCTATACCCACCATGCAAGAAATTATTATATACTTTCGTGAATACCACATGTGACGCCAATTATTGTAATTTCTCGCAAATGTTAAATAAAACTAATAATATTCAGTCAAATTATTGGCCTTGTCGCGTGCCACGTGTGGTATAACCGAGGATATAACAGATCATACTATTTTTATACATAATTGACGAAATTAAAATAAATATTTCGTATCTATTTAAAAAATAATTTGTCTGTGTGCTCAGTAGCGCAACATGCTCGTTTTGGTCTTGTAAGAACTGGATCCGATGACCCAATAATCGCATGAATAGAAGCAGGGAAACTATTTCAACTCGGTATGATTCTTTATTGAATTTGCCTAAAGCAAGAGCTACCTCACCATGTGCTCCCTGATCAGAAAAGGAAAGGAAAAGGCCCTTTTTTGAATCTCAGTACTGCCTCCTAAAGTTTAGTTACTTTTAAGTCATACGTCACAAGTCAATTTCGACATCTGTCAAGGCTACCATTTGTTATTTATTAGAATATTTTTCAAAAATGTTCATCAATCATTGTTTTCATCCACAGCATCCAGGTACTTGTAGCTTTTATTCATTTCACACTAAGGTTTTGATAATAAGTATATCATGCTATTACTTTTGACTCAGACTCTTAGGTTATGTTCGGTTTGTTTACATTTCATATTTATTTTTCAGAAATCACGAGATTATTGAAGATTATTCACTGCCCAAGAAGAAGATACTGAACCATTTCACCACCAAGTGTCATTTATATGGATCCTTTCTCCAGGAAGAAATTCACAACTTATCAAGAGGTAGGAATAACTAACAGCGGAAGAGTTCGAAATATTGATAACAGGTTTTGTTTCAGATTCCAACCTTCTTGCCAGTTCATTTAATAATGGTATTTCACTAAGTATTGTGCATTATCTTGCGAAACAATAAATAAATACAGTGCATTTTGTATCCTTTTAATAGTGATTTGAATAAATCAAGGTAGATGAAAATCAACCCGTAACAGAATGGTTTCCTCCACATAAAAAACTTATTGTGGATTATTAACACCAGTTTTTCAATCCTCAATGCATCAACAATAATAACTGATCCATATAAGCATGTACAGAGGTGATATCCCGGTGCATCCATCCATCAATATTAAAAAGATCATTTATGTACAGTATAAAGAGCACTGGACCTAATACAGTTCCTTGCGGAACGCCATACTCAACAGTGCACTCTGTACTCAAACTACCATTGAGTGATACCTGTTGTTTCCTGTCGCTTAAGTAGCTTTCCATTTTTTTTCTAGCTACCCCTCGAAATCCCAAGTCCTCCAAAATATCCAATAGTTGTGAGTGGCAGACCGTATCGAATGCTTTAGCAAGATCTAAAAATACACAAGCAGATTTTTTTCCATTGTCCAAACTTTTTGATATCTTTGCTGTCAAATACGCAATAGCATCTTAGGTCGACTTATTTGGTTGAAATCCATACTGACGGTTATTAATCAGTTCGAATTTATTAGTAAAGGATGTAATCCTGTTTTTTAACGCACTTTCGAAAAGTTTTGCAATATTGGATATTACTGATATTGGTCTGTAATTTTTAATAATGATTCGGGTATGTCATCGATATCTTCTAAATCGATTATAACAAATAAGGCATATGTTCTATTCTATAAGCAAGATAACTTTCAAGTACACCGAGAGAAATATCTATTAGCTGTAATACAAAATTGTATAACCGTTAAATGATTTCTGAATTGAATAGGCGCCAACATAGTTCACTTTTCAGTATGAACAACGTCTTTTTTTCAAAACAATTGTATTACTGTTAAAAGTCTCTCACTTAATAACGTATTTCAATAATGTTTTTTCAATACCATCTTTTAACTGCAATCGTGTTCTTTGTCAAAACTAAAAGGTAACATTTAGAGACAAAAAGAACGTTTTGAAAAAAAGACCTGTTTCATGTTGAAAATGTTTACATTTTGTATTCATCCGAGAAAATTTAGTGGTTACAATATTTCAATTAGCAGCTATGAGATTTTTTTTGAAAAAATACTTGTATAACTAGATTTTTCTGGGTGTAGGGTGAAGTGGGGTAAGTGTAATCAGAAAAACAATAGTTGGACTTTAAATGATAATATCAAGAGACCCAAAAGAGCTTCCTTTTAGATTTATCACAGTAGTACTACCTAGCTAATAGACAACTAACTGAGGTAACTGATTTCGTTCTACTAGCAACAGTGAATTTGTTATAAACAATAATAATAAATTATGTTCGCTGATTACACTTACCCCAGCATTCGGGGCAAATGTAATCACGGCTTGCAATTCTCATATGCATCGTATCCTAGAGTATTTGAGGCAAGGGTAATGAAGTATGAAAAATGCAGTTTCAACCAAAAAAAAAATTAGCCCCCTACCTCAATTTTTAAGGAAGTTATAGACTTTTTTTGGAATGAGTACACAATTGTCATATTTACGTTTAATGAATAAGACACTGTACAATGCCGTTTTTTTTCCTTTCACTTATTTGACGTTATACGTAGCAAAAGATACTGGAAAAATCAATTCTCCTCTCAGTCCTAAATTTGGTTCAGGTAGAATCAACTCGATGTCTGAGAAAGGCACCGAGTGATGATCTATCTGTTCCGGCCAATGAAAAATGGAATGTGCAGAGTTTTGGTCGGATTTTTTGAGAAACATAATTAATGGTTGCGATTCTTCATCGAATGCTGTGATTTGACCAACTTAAAAAATTACATTTTTCTTTACTTTGAATGCGACCAGAACCCAACTTCTAACAACAGGTGTTTTGATGCCAGTAAGTACCGCATCGTCTTCTTTCCGGGCAAATGTCATCAGTGATTACATTTACCCCAGTCTTCGTGATTACCCTCACCCCATATGTACCTTTTGGGTAAATGTAATCACCACTATTTTAGTTTTTGTGGACATCAAAATCAAAATCTGACAGCAGAATCGGATTCCCCGTGTAAAATAACCTAAGCAAATTATTGAAGCCTTAATGAATTATTTGCCATAGTAATAAAAACATCAAAATTACAATCGGCACTTGCATAACAAGTGAAAATGCAGGTGATCCATAACACAACTAACATTTCGAACAGAGACCTTGAAAAAGATAACAAACATTATATACAGGTAAAAAAAGAGTTGCAGTTTCAAATTATAGTTGGAAAAATATTAAAAACGGTAATACAGAAATTAGAGAGTGCCTGATTACACTTGCCCCATGATTACATTTACCCCACTTCACCCTACATCTTTAAGATTCTATTGACACTTTTTTAAATTTTACTTACCCCTTCCACTTCTCCCGACGAATCTCAGATCGTTGAACTTCGCCACTTGATTCTTCATCACAGCGGTGCAATTTCTCAGTTCGGCGCAACAGTTTTCATCGTTCCCTGCCCTTATTGTGACAATTGTTCCATCACCAATGTCACCCACGGCCACTACTTTGAAAGCCACCGGTAACGTTTTGTTCGAACGCCAGTGCGATGGCAGCGGAGAACACAAAATATAAGGGCTACCAGTTCTGACAAGTTCCCCCGCATGTTCCGACTGGATCTCGTGGATTCTGTGCTCGAACCAGTAGAACTCGGGATTCGGATATCCTGACGATGGTTCGCACATTGTGGATTTTGGCCACGCTTCTTCAGAAACGTTGCAAGAGGTAACGGATACTGGAAGATGCATCACCTAATGTCTATTTGAGTTTATTATTCACAAAACTATTGGAACTTGTCTCTTTATTGAAGTTGGGGATTGTAGAAAATTTCTGGGGGATGAAGTGTCAACTGAAGTTATCTGAAACAAAAGGAAAAATTTATTATTTGCAATGGGCAACAACTCTCAATTATAATAAAAATGTTTAATCTAATACTGAGAAAGTGGCATTATTTTGAAGTGACTAACGACTCATTTGTTGCAGACGCTCATACAGGGTGATTCTTGACCTATACGCACAAACTTAGCGACTGATAGGTTTTGAGAAAATAATGACTGAAGTAAAATCACCAATAGATATCACCCCCAATGTCCACTACTAATACATTACACCCTATCAAAAAATCATTGCATTGAAACGTGTGAATATTTGTTACTGAAATTCGAAAGTTGTCAACATAGTCTAAACCATACTTGATCATCCGTATCGGTTTTATCATTCTGTTATGAAACCTACAGCCATTAACAAGTTGTTTTCCAAAAAATGTCAAATGGTAGGTAATCCAGTAACGACAGACAAACTCGAGCAAAAATTAAAGAATGAATTGTAGCACTCTGAAATTTGGCATATAACATCTCGACATCATGTATTATTAGAAAAAAATTGTTAACCAAAAAATCAGGAGTGGAACCTAAAAAAAATTTCATTAAAAAAAAAATTGCCTGTCAGCAATCACCATATTTTTTATTTCAAAAAGTAGTATCGGTAAAACCCTCGAAACGTTTTTTTTTTCATTTTATACATCGAACCGTTCAAGAATTAACGGGGGAGGGCTATTAAGAGCCGCACTGTATATACATCGCCTTTATAATGCAAAATCACCAATGAATAACTAGTCTCAAATATGTAATGTATGGCTATGTGTTATTTATAGAAAACTCAAATATTTCGAAACTTCTAAAATAAATGGAGAAAGGCAGTATGAAAGCTGATGTGCAGCAGATGTACCTACATACAGCTAGAAGGTTAAACGTTAAACGTTATAATTTTTAATCATACAGTGACCGCCAAAAAGTATGTAACACATGGGAAAAAAGTTTATAATTGAGAGTATTGAAAAAAAATTCTGGGGAAAATTTTGTGCTTGTTCGATAACCCGAAAATAGATTTTGACACATGTCATGTGATCACTGGTATGGCGGCGAATTGAAAAAAAAATGTTATGATATGGCAAAAATGACAAAAAGTGGGGCCATACCAGCGATCACGTGACATGTGTCAAAATCGATTTTTAGGTTATCCGACATGCACAAACTTTTCCACAGATTTTTTTTCCAATAGTCTAATAATAACCTTTTTTCCAATATGGTACATACTTTTTGGCGGTAACTATATATACACTGGAATTCACCTTCTTGATGAGTGTTCCAAAGTGACTAGCCCATTTGAGGTCGCCGTGAGTAATAGAGATTCCCAAATACTTCGGCTGTTTGACTGGGTCTCATCGGATATTCATTTAACAAGAACCTACTACATTCGCAGATTTAATGGTTGAAATATTTCTGGTTCTTCCTAATTTTCACGTTTCAATTGCTTGAATCCGCAATTGTCTTGTAAAAGGAGTAGGAATCTTCAAGGAGGTTTGGGATGAGCATTTTTACGAAATATTTGTTTTCTTGTGACGGCTTTATTGAGTTGTGTTTTTCGGATATAATTACGTTTGGGAAATTTTCATATTGTTTCTGTGAGAAGAGAATGTATTTGGTATTTTCCATATTTACAATTGAAAGACGATAGTCAAACCATTTGTTAATATTATTGAAGTCAACCTGTGCTTTTTTCAAAAATGAAATTCAATTTTCATCTGTATATAAAAAAAGCTGTATCGTCCGCCAAGCTAATAATCAAGTCTGAAATATTTTGATAATGAATTATTGAGATAGGATATATCTCAATATCAGCCCCAAAACGATACCTTGTGGGATATCGAATTCTACATTTCTCATCTCACGACACATTGTCCTTTTTTCGCTATAAAGCTTTGTAACAATTCAATTGATTGAGCTCTAATTCCGACTTCTTCCATATTGTTTTAATCAATTTTGAGGGGCTGACTGTATCGAAAGTATTGGCTAGATCTACGTAGATCTCGTATCACCAAAACAAATTTTCATTCACTTATAACATTGTGTTTGTAAAAAAAAATGTTAGTTTCTCTTTTATGATTGACTCAGGGCCGATAATTTTTACGTTCAGCATTGTCCCCCCTTTTGTATGATGGTTTAATGATAGATATCTTCATAGATTTCGGAAATACTCCAGTACATGGGCGCTGCTACTTGAGGGCAAGTCCAAACGTGATAAACGTAAATTGCGAATGATTCAAATTACAGCTGAGCTTTAGTAAAAAAACTGCACCCTCCTGAAATTTTTACTGGCGGCGCCCATGCTCCAGTACTTCTTATTACGTTGAAAATGTGGCAGAGAGATTTTGTTATAAAATCGGCAGTTTCTTATAATGTTTCTGATTGAATTTCATCTATTCCGTGAGCTTTATTGAGATTTAAATTTAGTATGTGCTTTTTTACATGTCATTTCGAAAAAATAAAAAAAAATTTCTTTTTCATTAACCTTTTCTATATAGTTTATTGTCTTTTTTATTTTGTCCTCCAATCTCTTAACACTCGAGGAAAAAATAACGAATTCATTTGCTATTTTTTGTTTGTCCCTCGTAATTCAGATAGTTAATTTTTCACACTTGTTATTCAATGTTTGCAAATGAGATATCACTGCCGTAAATAAACGAAGATATTGTTTTACAATAAAAAATAGTGGTATTGTTTTTGACGCTGAAATTTTCATTCTGGTGATGACAAACAGTTTCATAAACGCATCGAAACATAAGAATTTACGTAATCTTTACCCACATCTAGCTTCTCAATGCCAAACCACCCATCAATTCCAAGAAGCAACGGAATTCATAACAAATTTCTTAAAAAATGTCAAACCTTTCCGGTTCACGCAAATCGTGCATCAACCTGACTTCTGACTTTCACATGTTGTTTCGTTGATGAATCACTGGTATTTACGTAGTACGGTGAAAAACTTCGAACAAGTGAAACCCGGTTTATTCTTGACGCAAAACAACTGAACGTCTTGGCGGTTTATTCGAATTCGCCACGCGATAGCGATAAGCGAAGGGCTCGACATGCGCCACTTGGTCCTTTTTGCGCACACGGACTACTACGACGCGTCTAACTGCGTTTTGCGGCGGTCAATTCAAGACTAGCGCGGCTCTCAGAAGTGCACAGCGGTAAAACTTTGGATAGTCGACTGACGTTAGACTGCGACGTGCAGATCCGCTCAGCTTCTGGACGAACGAAGACGGGGATACAAACGCACGCGCGACGTAGGAGGTTGGTTTAGAGAGTCATATAAAACCAATACATAAGGTGGACTATTGTTTTTAGAAGTGTTTCAATGGATTTTCAGCTCAAAAGCAACTTCACTTTCCGGAAGAAGGCGGGACTTGGGGCGGGATTTACTCCACCGCAAATTGATATAATACTGTATTTGTACTGGAAACATGTTGTAGTTACTTACGATAGAAAAGATTATTACAATTTTGTTTGTAGTCGCTACTTGTTCCGGCACATTTTGTTCAATTATCGCATATCCTCCGAGTTTTATCCAGAAACCATATTTTTTGTCGGAATGAAATTCATAATGTTTGTAGATAAAGCTCATAACTGGAACTTCACTTAATTTTTGTTTCGCGCAAAACAAAAAGACAAGGTAGATGAAATGTCGATTAGTTTTTTTATCTTCCACATCCTTATATTTCGCTGAAACTTTGAAATTGAATAATTTTTCTCTGAACATCCGACTTTAATGTTGAAATTTCGACCTTATTGTTGAAATTTCGACTTTTACCTCGAAAATATGACTATTCCTAGAAATTCAACATTTTTATCAAAATATCGACGTTGAAGTCAAAATGACAAAAACAGATCTTGTGGCTCTCGCTTCGCTAGTATAGTTATTGAAGCTGATAATGAGTAAGAAGAAGGTAATACCTTTTGGGAACGGCAAAAAATTATGAATCAAAAAATGTTGATGATGCATAAAATTATTGAACTAAAAAAATAGTTATTTTTGAATCTAGTGCGCGAAATGTACTTTGGTGGTCGAGAACTGATTTTTTAACGAGACGCAGCCAAGTTAAAAAAAATATTCAAAATTACCAAAGTATTTCGCCCAAGAGATGCAAACAAATTTTTTTCTACAAACGTCAAAAAAAAAATACTTAGGTAGTATAAAATTTTGTCACAATTTGAAAAGTGTTAAATAGTAGTTTACCTAACAAGTGCGGAAAGTGATACTTTTCCGCACGCGATTGCAAATGGCCGAACGACGCGTTTTCGCTTGATTGAGGAGGATAGGTTACAATATGAAGATCCCATATAGTTTACATGCAGTGTGCGAAATAGGTATTTTGCACATTACTTCGCGCACGGTGTCATGGTAGAGAAGGAAAATGAAAAAAATTGTCACTTTGCATATTGTTGTAGAAAAAAAAAATTTATATTTGCTGTTAGGTCTAAGTTTATCAAGTGAATATAAATTGATTCGTTATATGTATTGATTTTATGTTTTCGGGAAAAAATAGGTATCTAGTTTGAAACTGATAATTGAAAATATCTACTACTTATTGATGGCATAAGTGAATATAAATGCGGCACAGGGATTAACAAATAAAATCAACCGGAGACGATCCATTGCATACAGTGGAGGTGAGATTCAATAGGAAATTGAAAAAACTTACAGTCTAAATCCACCAAAAATATTCTTTATTGTAGCTGTCTGTCATGCAGTCAGAAGACTGACATCACGTTGAAATCATGTAGTCAGAAGACTAACATTAAAAGGGAGGACATGTTTCGAAGGATTAATAACTCTTTGGTAACCGTTTTGTTTTTTCCTTAGATCGACTTGTAACTAACTCATAATTTGCTGAAGATGAAGGATTCAAACTTCCAGTATCGGCGGCTGATATTACTAACGAAAAGTCGTCTGCATACGCTATATATTCTTTATTGGCAACTGTCGAGTCCAAATGGTTTACATACAGGATGAAAAGAATAGGACCCAATATAGAACCTTGAGGCACACCCATTTCAAGTTTTAAAATTATATTTTTTTAAATGAAAAATTTTTTAGGTTCCACCTCTGATTTTTTGGTAAACAATTTTTTTTTCTAATAAAACATGATGTCGAGATGTCATGTGCCGAGTTTCATAGCGCTACAATTCATTCTTCACTTTTTACTCGAGTTTGTCTGTCGTTACTGGATTATATAGGATTAAAATAAGTAAGTATTTTCATTCAGTCTTATCGACTTTCCAAGATTGCATTTCAATGGCTCTTAATCAAACAAGAAAACTAGGCATTTCCTGAAGAATTTGATAAACTTATCATTCATTTAGTTTCCTCTTTCTATAAATAAGTTTTTGCCAAACAATGCAATTTGAAAACGGTTTAAGAGTTATTACGAAAACTTTAATTCTCACTTATAATCTCCCTAGTGCTTGAATGCCGGAAATTTTTCGAGTGCATGAATTTTTTGAAAATTACCCGAGTCGCGCAGCGACGAGGGTGATTTTCTTAAAAAATTCATGTACGAGATAAATTTCCAGCAATTAATTCATCGAAAAAAAGTTATGGTTTGGAATTGTGCATGTCCGATATCCTAAAAAACAGTTTTGAAATATGTCACGTGGTCACTGGTTGGCGGCAAATTGGAAAAACGAAGTATATTTTGTCTTAAGAAGACAAAATATCGCAAAATATCAATTCAAAAAGTTTCTTAGAATTTAATTTTGTATTCCTATACAGAGTTTCAAATAAAATTTTGGGATGATTAGAAATAACATTTTTTTTATATTTTTCGCTCTTTTCAAAAATGTCAATTTTTGTTTTCTTTTATATAGCTTGTCTATAGTGAAACACTTGTATTTCGATAAAAATGATAGAACTATTCCATTTTCTCCACACCAGATAGCAATAAATAAAAAAATGGTTCGTATCTAACAAATATATCAGAATTCCACGACTATTATGATAATATAGCAATCCAAAAACATCGTATCGTTCCGATTAAAATCAAGTTTCACTTCGCATACAATATTGAAACTACAAGTCTCCTAATTTGACGCACTATGTTTAAGATTATGTGTGAAGTGAAACGTTCTTGCACGGTTATCATCCAAACTTGATCATCAATCGTGGAAGTCTGATATAAAGGGTACGGTCGGTTTGCGATCTACCGATTTGGGCTCTTACCTGAAATCGACCGCTTTGCGATCTACGATTTTCATAACAGAAATGTATACGTACCCAATGTTCTTCGATCGATCGATTTGCGCTCTCTAAAATAAATGAGGAGTGAGGAGTAATTATTTAGTCTGATCTTACCAGAATTAACTAACCTCACGTAGACATTTGAGTACGTAGAAAATTAGTACATGCATTTTCCGAGGAGTAGGAAATGATTTAGTCTGATCTTTAACCGCATGCAGAACGAACTAACCTTACGTAGGCATCTAAGTGTGTGGATATTTAATACACGCATTTTGCGAGGAGTAATTATTTAGTCTGATCTATCCAGAATGAACTAACCTTACGTGGATAAGGCAAAAAGATAGTCGGTAATTATATGGATTTAAAATAATGTTGTAAGGGAGCGCAAACCGATCCACCGAAGAATAAAAATTGCAGAGCGCAAGGCGGTCGACTTCAGGGAAGAGCGCAAATCAGCCGAGCGCAAACCAGCCGAGCGCAAACCGGCCGACAACTGATATTACTGTTGGATTCTAACCAATGTAACAGTAAGACTCCTATACTTGTATGAATTATCTTATTTTCCGCATATTTATGCAATATACTTTTCCAATATTGAACTTTAATTTTATGTAGTTGTAACTATTTTTACACATAACCATTTATCAAATGCTCTTAATTTACATATTTTTATCTACACGCTACTCTCAGAAAACTTCAAAGCCAGCTGAAATTCATGAAAATTCACCTGTTACAACGTCCATCAGGTTCAGCGGAAGCAAAACCACAACCCCAAGAGAAGAACCGGGAAGAAAAGCACTAAAAATAATACAAATAAAACTGGCGCTGCCGCCAAAATTGAACATACTAAAACATTTTGAAGGCTTCTTCGCTCTGAACCAAACTTTCAAATTCTTGATGAAACGTTCTGTATAATTGTACATTTTTCCCATCCACAATCATCTCCCAGTGTGTAGTATGTCGCTGACTTTCGGAAATGAATAGAATTCACACAATTTTTCAGATTCATTTCCAGTCTCATCAAAGAATTCCAACTAGTACATGAAGGGTGTTCTATGAAAACAATAATAACTCCAACAAGTAAGATTAGTATACATCGATACCCTAGTAAGTTCTCATACCTAGTGTGCTTCTGGTCATCAACAAACATGTACAAATAGAATGGCAAGTCAGTAGTACAGGTTTAAAAATGTTTAAAATCGACATTAAAAGAGAATGGGTGAAATAGTGATTAGTAAATAAGAAAAATAATAAAAACGACAAAACATACAAAAACATTCTAAAAAAAAAACAGTGTCACAGTGATTGAGAATGTGTCGTTTCAGTTTCGATTTAAGACAAAAAATTATAAAAAAATTATAAGTCTGACATCCAGCGAATTCATTTGAATTTTATAGGGTCTGAAACGAGGAGGTCTCAAATGGGTTGCACTGCGAGTTCGATTCATTCATGAAAATCAGCGTTGGCTGAAAATAATTTTTTGTTTTTATGTACCTCTAATACCGTATTATAAATAAATGATGATGGAACAGGCATTATAGATAGTTCTTTGAAAATTTTTTGACCGTGGTCCCTGTAACCAGCATCAGCAATAATTCTAAATGCTTTCATCTGCATTTTGAAAACTCAAACAGCGTTTTCCGCTATAAACCGCGCAAGTCTCTGACACATCTACTGAACATAATGATAGCAGAGGTACCCAGATTGTCTAAAGCAGGCTGTGATAAGACCTGTGATAAGCCTGACAAGAGGATGAACATCACCTGAGCAGCTACCGCCCGATCTCGCTTTTTGGCGGGATTGCGGAATGGGTGCATGATATCATCCTCAAGACGCTTCTGAAACTTGAGGAGCGGATTAAACTCATCTCTGATGTGAAGTTTGACTTCCGTCGAGGTCATTATACGTCTCTTCATCCGTCGTAGGTACCAATTGTACACGGGGCGAAGGAAGCCTATCATCAACCAGATGAATACAGTTGGATATGGAAAAGGCTTTTGATATCGGCGCGCGGCGTTTCGATCGAGGGGCTATGGTGAACAAAATGTTAGTGACACTAATCTATTTATGCATTCATCGGAAGGTCTTTTGTGGTGAGGGACAACAATTTTTTAGCAGGGTATGCAGCGGAAGCATTGTGTTCTACAAGGTTCGTGTCTGTCTCCCTACTTGAACTCACTACATACACGTGGCTGATACCGCAGTATATGCTCAGTCGTCCTCAAGCGCAGATCTAAATGTTTTTGGGTCGGGAGATTGTAAATTCGACTAAAACCGAGGAAGTTTTGAATCAGTGATGAAGTCGTGAGTGAGTCGAGCACTGCGAGGGCGAGGCAGCAATCGAGCGAACTTACCCTCCATTAATAAGAAATTCTAAACTCACAATTACGAGCAGATCATAAGACCTGCGATGTTTTACGCTTGTCTATTATTCTGTAACTGAACAAGACTGCTCTTACGAGGCTTGACAGATGCAGAATGTAGAGCCGCAAGCAGAGACCGATACATTTGGTTGAATACGCTGCGGGAAATCTGTGGTGTTGACTCCGTTCCGACATATATCATACAATTTCTCAAAATATTTCTTGTCCAAAAGCCCTTTAACGAGAAGTTTTAATTGAATTAGGTAGTGCCACAATTCACCCCGTAATCACGGGGGTCTTATCTATGAAGTTCTAGACTTTTTCAGGAACGTTATGAAGAACTGGGCCTGTGACTCTGTGAGGGCAATCTTGAAAGAAACCAATAATTGAAAGCGGTTTTTTGCTGTGAGCTTTTATTGAGGATCAGTACATACAACAAAAACTTAATAATTATTCTTTGGAAACACCTCAGTGTGGACTGGCACGGTCCACACCCAGGATACAACAAGCCGTCCCGATACCTCATGAAAAAGAGATAAGAAGAAATTTCGTGTGTATATAGATATATTTTAAATGGTATAAATGAGCTGTGCATAACAGCTAAACGAAATAAATGAATTTGAATTTGGATTGGAGATTCAGATTCAAAATCTGATCATGTATATTTTTTTAAATCGGCTGGAGTAGTGTTCTGTTTTCATCATATTTGTCAAAGAAAGAAATCTATTTCAATTAAAAATCTGGGATTAACGAACTATTCAATATTTATTCTAAAATATGAATTTTCATAAATGATCCCCATAAAAATGTTGTTAATTGCGCTACTTAACACCCTTCAATGAATAAAAAATATCAGCAGTTTATATCTTGAACAAGGGGCACGAGCAAAACACCACAAAATCTTGGTTCCACTATCCTGGGGCATTCAAAAAAATAAATAATGGCGAGTCTGTGGGATAGCATTTTATCAGCCGAGTGACAGTGTTTCGACACCGCCCTGCGGTTGGAGTGCCACACCGTGTTTGAAAGCTAATCGTCGTTGATCCTTGGTTTCATGCAGACCGCATTGTCGTATCTCGGATTACCTTTTATTCTTTTCTATGGATTTTCCGGTCGTTTTATTATTGACAGTTGATTGTTCGCCAGCAGTAAATGTACATTGTTGAGTTACTATTCTAGATTTCAAACGGCTAGAATAATGTCAGATGTTAGTTAGGGTTTAGGTTGATGAATTATATAAAACTGGTATATTTTGAAAGAAAAACATTTTAAACGAAAGCTTTCATTCAAGTAAATGTGCTAAAAAGAAGAAAATAAACTCTGTAGTAAAACAACCCCATCCTTTTTTTACATTATAAAATGTTATATGATATAAAAGCTTGTAGCGAGGAGCACCTTTATATTTGTTATTAATTGTTTTAAGAATTACCTGTATCAAGATTTACACTCGCGAAAAAAACATGTTTCTTCTTTTTAGCACTTTTACGTTTATTTCAATCTGTACTTTTTAGTCCTATAATCTGTTTTAATAGGTGCTCAAGGTGCCCGGCCTCTCGGCACGTACCCTACGTCACTGGATACGTACATACATATAGAGGTCAAGCTACGAAAATTATTAGACGATTCGATGTTTTTTACAATTCTAACATATTTTTCCGATTTTATTTTCGTGAAATTTTGCAATTCTGTTTTTTTGTAATTTTCCTCGTCAAAAACAATCAAATTTTTTTCCAATTTCTACACATTCTCTATCCCAGCAAACACATATTACATAACTAGGCAGTTCTGCGCTGTTCTATTTTGGCAACAAATAAACATTAATTTGTAATGTGCCTTTGTTATCACTTGCACGTTATACTGTAGTACGTTAAATGTCACTAGTATGTTATTTTTATTTATTTGTGATCTACCTGTGACATACACACAATGTGGGATCGTTATGTTTTGTTGAACATTCTATTATTATGTACCAACAATCTACTTTGTACGTTTACGAAATTCATTCATAACAATTTGCTGTCGTTTCAAACCTGCCACGAGGCGTAAATATTATGGCGATTATAACTAAATTCATTTTCGATAGTATCACATACAGAGTTTCTTTATATTATTTTCAAATCAAAAACAAAGAGTTATGCACTATGTGGCAACACCTTCGTTTATGAACTTCTTTCAATTTTCGACGGCTTCAGAAATTCCTCAAAGTTTGAATGAGAATAAAATTGAACACTGTTTAAGGTTTATTCGTTTGCATCGAGGTGTAGCACTTTCCTACACCTGGTGTAATTTACACTCGATATTAGCATTCGTTTGCAAATTAATTTGACACATTCCTTTGTTTGAAATGCACTTAGCTACACTCGATTCAAAATGTGGTGTAAATTACACTACAGTACACTACACCTTGGTGCAAACGAATAAACCTTCTTTTTCAAATATTTTATGGAATGTGGCAGCAGCTGATTACCACTAAACGTTTCTCACCTACATTCTGAGAGCCATCTAGCGGGCACGCATTTTTCGAGTATGAAACTTCAAAATCTTGCCTGATGAGTCTGGCACCCTGATATCATGGCCATTGGCTAAGAATAATGAGAAGAAGAAGCAGTAATTAACCTGTTAAGTTTGTTTTGATGGTTATTAAATAAATTAAAAATTTTAGAGCTGTGATAATTAAATTACTATAATCTGTTTTAAGTGATGGAAGGGCAACCCGAGAAATTTGTTCCCATCGAGACTATAACAAAAATGAGGCTATCGGAATACTTCGTTTACGATGTCCTTGATTACACTTCCAGATACAATTATATTGCTAGTTTATATTACGCCCCTAGCAATTTGATTGGAAAATATGAGAAATATCCTGCATACGGCGATTTTCCAGAAGCTTATTGCCTGGTAAGACAAATATTGCATTTTTTTTTCTCTTTGATTCTGTGGACCTACTAGTCCACATCAGCAGACAAAATTCGCAATATACTCTATACAAGAGTGAATTTTTGAAAGTTCATTTGATCAAACAGAACAGAATGACGTTTGTGAATAGTTGAATGGTTCAAGTCTAACAAATTCAGCCCCACAATTGAAATTGAGTTTTCGAAAATTTGCATGCAAGAAAATATAAACCCACCTGTTATGCAACTCCAATGTGTTTTTGAAAATCCTAATATCCAAGATAATATGCAAGAAGTTTTTTATTAATGCCATATTTTATTAGGAACTAGGACTCTGTTGTGTGCACCAATCTGTAGTTTAATTATAGGTCAGTGGTTTCCTTGTCATGATAAAAAAGTCCCTATGGTTGTATAAAATTTCATTCTATTTTAGCGCAGACATACTGTATTTTGTAATGTAGTAGTGAAAAAATAAATGATATTGACTTGGTGGGATATTGGTGTTTTTCTTAAAAAAATAAAGTACCCTAAATCCGTCATTTGAAGTTACTTTCATTGATCTAGGACAAATTTTTGTTCAGCATCAGTTTTTTACTATGAATTTACATAATTTTAAGCCATGTATTTTGATTTTTTTTTTATTAAGAGATCTTATGGAAAATGGTGGAGAAAAAGTGAAGGCTATCAAGCAAACTATAGACCACAGGATTTTGATCCATTTGGAGCCGAAGATTATGTAACTGTTAAGTAAGTGAGAAACCTACATTTATATTTATTCTGGAATTGCTTGCTAATATTATTTATTTTGTAGATTTGAGGATGCTGTTGTCCCAAGGGATATTTGTATTTATGAAGTATATAATCCCGGAGCTATTGTACGAATTTGGGGAAAATTATCACATTATGATCAACCATGGATAATACTTTGGGAGGGACCACCAGAAACTCATCCCCATAAATCAAGAAAATTTCATCCTAAAATCAGACCAACAAATAACCTAATTGAGTGAGTGAGATTACCGATCTAAAGGAGAGTATGCTTTTAATAGGGAAAATAAGGTTATTCATGAAAAAACATTTAAATTCTAAATACTTAGAAATGAGTAATGTAGAAGTAAATTTTAATTTTTTCAATCTAGAATAAGTTATGTTCTATAATATGTTCTCATAAAATATTTTCAAAAAATGCAAAGTGGCAATATTGCTCTTGAATTAATTCAATAACTCATTGATAGAACTGACATTTTCTATTTATTGTGCATTGAAACCATGGATGATAAAAATACGCTTTGTTGCCAAAATGTCTATTTCATATTTTGCCTTCACAAACTCTGCTCCAAAAGAACTTATTTGAAGATGTTCCGGAATGGTTTAGAAGTTGAAATTGTGGAAAAATGTTTCTCTTTTATAGACCTATAGGCAAAATCTTATGGACGGGAGCAGTTGGCCCAGAAAAGCACACCCTCCTTTTCAATAATTTTGTACTTCTTCATTTCACTTTTTGTTCCTTCTCTCTCTTCTATTTTTGTAATTAGCTACTAGCTATCTATCTAATTTTATCCTCTTACACTTAGGGTGTATGAGAAGTGAATACTTACACTAATCTGGTTTTCAAATAGATTTTTTTTGTATGTACATTGAAGTAGAATTTTATATTTTTAGTACAGTCCGTTTAGAGTTTAACCAAAGCCACCTTGAATATCATTGTTCCATAGATGCTGTTTTATTGGGAGGTTATCAACCGGTATCTGAATTAACGTCCAGTATTATGTGGAAAGGCCTTCTCACTAAGATTAAAACGGAGAAAATCGTTCCTGTTAATGCGAATTTTGTTCGAAGCATGGAAGGAGATGGAAATCTATTCTCGAGTTTACCTGTAAGTCCACTTTTTATGTTGATTCCTGAATAGAGCAGTTTTAAATATGTCTATTTGAGTAAAATGTCAAAATTTAAGAAACTGATTACCAAATAAGCAGTTCACCCAATGCAAATTGTATTTTTTGGAAATTAAAAGCATATTTGGATGAATATGTTTTCAATAAATAAAATAAATATGAATTGAAAATTAAATAAATATAATGAAAGTATAATAGCAAGTCACTGATAATGAAAGCAGGACTCGTAGAAAAGGACATAGGCCTCACCGCTCACAATTGATCCTGGTGGAATTGGGAACACATACGAATCATTATACTCGTACCATGTTGTTTGAGCATAAGGGTGTCTACAGTAAGCTCTGTAGTATCCACCAGTGGAAAAACCGCTGTGATTAGATACGGCATATAAGTTAGGTTAGGTTGTAGCGATAAGGCGCAACATCGTCTGCTGCATAGTTGCTCATATCAAGTCATTGAGTAGGGGAAGGAAGTAAATAAAAGAGTAGATATAATTTTCAACTTTCTAAGAGTATTGGAAAATGTTTTACACATTTTTTTGAGTAATCATTTTGTAATTGTTATTGAGAAAGGGTCGCTAAAATTTTATTAATACAGATATTGCTTGAAATTCTAATTATGAATTTACTCTAATATTTTCACATAGATGTATCAATCTTCATTCTTTTTTGTTTCAGGATGAAGTTGTTTTACACATATTTCAATATTTGGATTTGAAGTCTCTATGCCGATGTGCTCAGGTGAATAGAAGATGGAACAAGATATCAGAAGATTCATTCCTTTACCATAGTTTAAATTTTAAGGTAAGTGTTAATGATGGGAATGTGTGTCTACATTTATTAGTAGAATAGTTGGGGTTATGGTAACTTATGTCCTGGATTTGAATAAAACCAAGTATTCATTTTTCTGCTTTATTTTACAATGTTCCTCTGTTGGTTAGGTGTAAATATATTACAAACCTTTGTATAAGTGTGATTAATGAGTTTAATTGAGACCAGAGGCTGCAGAAAAACAAATATAGCCAAATTGAATAAAAAAAACGATGTCAGGACAACCCGAATCGGAAAAATATAGAGATAAAATTTTATAAAAACAAAAAACATAAGGAATAATACAACCCCAAAAATCAATATGGAGATATATAAATAGAGATATAAGGAGCATCAGGGAGAAAAATTTCCAGCAAATTCAATAACATGGAAAAAACAATAAGGGCTCTGAGGACAATAACGAAATGTCCAAGCATCATGTCAAGTATTTTTTTCAAATATATCGTACCTCTATGTTTTTAACACCTGTAACCAATCAACTGTTCTCCTGGAAAAGATGGCATCTCTAGATAGATGATTGAAATGATACAATGCACCTTTTGGCTCCTCTTCTTCACATTAATCTTCACAACAACTAGTTCAAATACCTAATCAATAATATTTTCCATTTTTTGAAACAGGTGACAAAAAATCAATAATTACAGACCAATTATTAGCCTTTTAAACCACTTCTGTATATAACGATCATTATGAAAGAGAATTCAAGAAAGCTGCAAATTATCTCCCATTGACAGTATACAAGCAAAGTGAGATAATGGAAGTTCTGAATGCTGCCGATAATCAAGAGAATAGTGATATACAGGGCGCCCATTTTTAAGAGAGGCCTACATGCAGGTGCTTCAAAACCCGCCCATCTGTGCCAGAAGAAACAGTTTTTTAACCAAAACTATGAATTTTATCATTATTTTCAGTGAAATGACTTTGAATTTTACTAGTTTTATATTCCTTCTAACAAGAAATTGGGAGTACTGATTCTGAAGATAATCCAAATTAATTTCAGACATGTTCACATAATGTCAACGTATTTCAGTCACATAATCAATCAAGTTTATTATGGGCCAAGGACCATAATGAAGTTCAAAAAGTCCTACTACCATAATGAAATTCCAACGTAAAGTTTCTAAATAAACTTTATAAGAAAAAATGTAAGTTGGTAATTTCAAACCATTTGATTCAAAATACAAAACTTCATCCTCCAAATCGGAAGGTAAACCATCCATAGAATAGCTCATTCATCTAATTTTAATTGACAGCAATGTGTGTTTGACAGTGAATGACTAATTTGCTGTTGTATTGTCAATGGAATGGTAAAGCTCAGCTTGCTCACTATTTTTCATAATGAAACTCGATTGTATCTGAAATTTAAAAATACTAAACTTGGAATCTGAAATAGCAGAAAAGGTTTTGAAAGTAATTCAGATCATAAACAATCATTTTTATCAATTAATCATTATTGTTGCTCGCGTAGATTTCTGTCTATACCCCAGATGAAAAGTTTCCGATACTGTATGATTATGATTATTATGATGCACGCCATGTTATCGAGCTCGGCTATTGTCTCGCTCTATAATATTCACAGCTTCCACCATAATGATCGTCATTATGATCCTTATAACATAAATATCTATTATGAAACAATGCAAATACATTATATTAATTTTCAGCCTTACTGGTACTTAGTCAACTGTGATACTGTGAAATATTTTATGAAAAAATGCAAATCCTTAAAAAAATTGGACTTGTCTTGGTGTGGAAATGATGTCAAGGGTTTTGAACAATTGTTAGCCATGTGAGTATAGGTATATTTGAAAGTAAAATGAAATGATGAAATAAAAGGGCCTCATTACTCTTCCATTCTTTTATTGAAGTGACACCGGAGACATTGCAACTTCCCATCATTCGCAAATATATTACTTTATTTCTGATAATGTAACTACTATATAAGTTTCATTCGTACAGTTCAGTAATGGCCATAATGTACATGTGCTCCTTCAGACACGCCCCTCCATTGAAAAGTCCGGTACAGGTTGTCTTAAACCCTGCTTATCGGCTGATTCGATTTTGTTTTGATTTTTTTGAAGACAGAACAAATGAACTCGTGATAGGCTTCTGTAATCGGAACGGCACTGTTGTGATTAGTAGATAAGTCAATTTGTCTCATAAGGTAGTTTTGAACAGCCTTTCTTTCTTTAAACCTCGGTTAATGGTTTTCAAAGGTTTGACGAGTTGCAGTTGCTGTGGCGGTAGTGAACTTGCGGCAACGTGTGAATAGAAGGATATTTCGACTTATTCGAAGTTATTTATTTCATTTTGTAATTGATTTGTATAATTTCTTTAACATTTTCAAACAATCTAATTTTCAGATTTTTAGGTGAAAATTCCTGTAGCCTAACCCATATATCATTAGGAAATTGTAATTATGTGAATTACCAGTTAATGTCCAAGTTGTCATCTTGTAGACAGTTAGTAGGTAGAAGTTCTGAATATTTGCATGAAAACTTATCTAATGATTATTCATTGCAGATTTGAGACTGAAAAATACCAATTACTGTTCTGAGCCTAGTGTGCAATCCCTGGAATTATTCAATAAGCTGGTATCCTTGGACCTGACGTCATCAAATATTCGAGATTATGAGTTCATCAATGTACTGAAAGCTAATCCTAACTTGAAACATGTTATTATAGGTAGGTTTGGAATATGTATTTTATAATTTCGTTTCAATATGGCGACTTTTGTTTACAATTTGAATATCAAAATGATGGTCATATTTGCACTAGGTAAATATGAGAGTTCATATTGATATGAAAATAGTTGGTCAATTCATAAACTGTTTTAAATTAATTTGTTAATAAATTAAAAATTTTCTTTTCTGCGGCAATTTCAATATATTCGTTATAAGACCGCCTCAATTGTTTCAAATGTCATCTACTACTTTTTTACACCTTTCAAAAGAAAATTGAATTTAAGGATTGTAAGCTTTCCTTCAACCTTTATCAAGTTATTCAATAAAAATCAAAAAATGCCTTATCTTGCCTAAGGATTGTTTATTCAAGTATGCCATGGAAATAAAATTGATTGGAAAATGGAAAATTATCCAAATGAAGTTGTGTTACACTTGTTTGTTATCCACTGCTAGAGAAAATAATAAAAAAATCAACTATCTGAATGAAAATGCGAATTTTCACTTTCAGATTTTTTCTTTTCAGTTAGGGTCTTTTCACAATATCTATCAGATGTAGTTCAATGTCTAGCCGGGGAAGTAGTTGTTTTCTGTTAGATATTACAAATAAATCACATTTTTCAATTTTCATGGAGAATGTTCCCATTTTCAATAACGAATCTAGTTCAGCAGAACATTTATTAGAATGTAATGTTATTTTATAAACAAATTCTACTTTTTGCCCACTTTAGATGACCAAGCAAAATCAACTTAATAATTGACATTAACAGAAAAAGGAGAAGCAGGTAGTTTAATTATTTCCGACAAAATTAATATATAAATTGTAATGTATAGTAGTAATAACCCAAGGACATTGATAGAATTGTTCAAAAAAATTAAAAATTCAACATATTTCAATGGCATATTATGTAATTGGAAACAGACTGAAATAAAATATGAATTTTTTTGAATGGGCCACCGGTGACGTCTTTGGTGGAGCGTATTGAAACTATGATACAACTTTTCTCCGGGAAAAATCGCTTTTACAGGTTCATTTAGCGTGTCACAAAGTACAATTGAACAGATTTTGATAAAAATTTATTTTTCGTTCTGATTCCTCATTACATATGCTGAACTCCTTAATGATAAGTTATTTCATGTTCACTAACAATAATGAGTGGTGAAATGTTTTTTTTTCAGATTTATGTGAGAATCTTTTACAACTGGATCATATTATAGAAATCGTAGTTGAATATAATAAACAAATCACCACCTGGAGCTCATGGAAAACGAATTCCCTAACTGCAGATGGTATCCGACATTTTGGCAATTGTCCCAATTTGAAAGAGCTAGATTTGGGATGGTGTTTGATCAATAGGGATCCAGGAAATTGTTTGAACTATATTGCTGAAGGGTGTCCGAAATTGAAAAGGTAATATTTTATAAAAAGACTTAGATGGAAAACTAATGCAATTAATAGAAAACATTTTTGGTTCCAAAACTAAAGGAATGTCAACATAACAAGTGGTTATTCAATCGAAAATTACACACCTAATATTTTCGACCATTTAAAAGCCTGTATTTTTTATCATCACCATAGCAACTAAAAAAATCCGGAAATTTTTCTCCTACTTGGGGTAAAGACCATAGGCAAAATGACATTTATATTTAACTTTGACAACTGACATCAATTTGTGATTCAATGTTGGTAGGGGGAAGTAGTTGTGCCTCAAATATTCCACTTTGTGGTATAGTGTGGAGAGATGGGGAATTCGACTTTGTCGAAATTTTTCGTTTCATTTACTTGAAACTATCAGGCACACTTTTCAGACTTTGTTCGAATTCAACCAGCAGTGTTAATAATAGATTCAAAATAAACTTTAATAGTTTTGTAATTTCGTAAATAAGTTTATATTTTGACGTGTCATAATGACATTATTATGGATTTAATTTTTGGTGTCAAAATGACATACTTTATAGGACTGAGTACTATAATGATTCATTAGAGTACTGAGGACTATTTATAATGAAAAAAATCTAGACATCTTTATAGGACTGAGTACTATAATGATTCATTAGAGTACTGAGGACTATAATGAAAAAAATATAGACACAAAAACGTAAATGAGAATACAAACAAACAGTTCCATTGTTACCTCACGTTTCTACACACATTACTGAAACTAAGTTACGTTCACATTATTTAGTGTAATGCAACAAGAAATCTGTTTATAAAGAAATCGTCCGAATATAAAATTTTGTATGAAATTCGGATCATAAACAATCATTATGGTCCTTATATCATTATCTATTATAATGCCTGTTCAAATTAAAAAAAGTCTGTTTAAAAATCTACCTTCTTTTTTCTTACCATACAGGATGTTTCCGAAACTGGAGCGATTTAGAAAATGGGTTGTTATATGGAACATACTGTATCAATAAATGCCAAGAATTTTCGTTTTTGAAACAGTCGAAAAATTTTATGAAATATCTTTCAGTTACCTTTATTTGAGAGGCACTGGTTTGATTCTCCAGCTCTCATCGTTGTGTGCCCGCTGGCAAAGTTTCAGCTCGGTTTGCGCAGGCTGTAGACCTGTGACTACCAAAAAAAGTCTTGAAAACTTCAAATTTGAATATCTCCCAAAATATTTTTTTTTTTCGGCAAAAAAGTATTCTTTAATTTAGTTTTGTTTTTAATTTTGGGAAATGCTTTCATTTCAGGTTAATTTTATCAGAATGGAGAGGATTGAATGATGACCTTGTTATGAATGTCATCATGTATTGCAAAGAGCTCACACAGATAGATTTCCTGGGCATAAAAAACATAAGTGGGGAAGTTTGCCAGAAAGCTTTGCTATTCCTACCCAAACTTAGGCTGCTCGACATAAGTTTTTGTGATTCAGTTCGGCAGGATGAGGTTAGTTAGTTGAATGCAAAGGTTTGTCTTTTCCTTAACTGATTTTTTTTACATGAATGATTGCAGGTTGAAATTTGGAGACAACAATATCCACATATAACGATTCAACGGAGCTGTCAGTTTGTTTCAACTGAATACTTAAATTGACCCATGGGAGCTAGTGAATACAGTGAATGCATTGGTCAATATATTTTATATATCCTAGTCATAACAGATATTGGTTATATTATTTACCATTCCTGAAATATCAAACAGTTTTTAATTAAGTGTCTGCATGTATTTATCTTTGTTTGTATAGATATTTCAAATAATTTTGCTCCCCCAAGAAACTATATATGTCTAGGGATCAAAACAAATCTCAAACTGAAATAAATACACACAGAATTTATAATATTAAGAATATAATTCTCATAATCGAAATTGAAGACGTTTGCTCAAAATACTTTGGAATACAATTTGGTAAAAATATCATGTATATATGAAGATTAAAACAAATTTTTATTTCCATTCTGTCAAAACTATTCGAATGTCAAATTCATTTAAAAAATCACCTCAAAATTTCTCCCTTCAATTTGTGTTTAAATTTTTTTTTAGCGAATAGTTTTTTTATCAGATGAAAAACTACTTATGCCAATAAGATAAATATTTTTTTTAATATTTGATCTGAACTTGCGAGCAGCTAACAATTTTTATTCTCACATAGAAGACAACATTTTATTTATTTTTGTAATTGAGTAAACAGAACAAAAAATGTTAGCTTTTAAGCAGGGTTACCAAACAAAATATTTGGTTTGTATAAATTAATGGTTGTTGCCAGATAATTCAGTTTATAAATATATTTGATTGTTTTATTCTATAGTTTCTTCAAAGGATTTGAGAAGTATTACTTGCAGTACCCCAGTACCCCATAAAGAAACCATGTATTCTAGATTGAAATAAATCAGTATTCTTAAGAAAATTCAGTGGGATGTAGTGTCACTCAATCAGTATTTTACTTCTGATTTTATCAAAATGTTTATTACATGACTAAAGGGTAGAATATTATTATTAGAAGAATTTATGAATGTTATGATATTATTTATTTATGAAAATAATCCATTAAATAAACTGGTAAAAAACTCAGTTAATAATTTATTCCAATTAGTTTCAGGATCAAAAAAATTTAACCGAAATTTCTGAAGACTGCTCGCGAGAAACATGAGCTCTCAGAAGGAACTGATTCAAAATGGCGTGGGATATAAATAGAAAATAAGAGATATATATGAGACGATAATGGATTGTCCTGTATGCAAATTCATTCAAACATAGTATATTATGTAACAAGTGTTATAAACGTACTTTTCGTATTTTAAGCACGAGCGCAGAGTAGCAAAATGAGTGTTTAATAAACAAGTGTCCACAAAAGTTTACAGTAAGCTTTCTCTACAAAATCACATTAAAATAAAATTATATTTTTTTGATTCACAAATTGACGATCAGTTTTCATTTTCATGTCGGAAACATCTACTAGGACCTAAGCTATATTCATGTTCTAAAAATGAGTTGTTTCGATTTTTCATTATTCTTCTCTCGGACAGACTCCCATAATTCCAAAAATATGCACAATGGAAAAAAAATATCGAAGGGATTGAGAAGCACGACTATAATCCTATGTAACTGTATGCAATCAAGAAGACACATAGGTAATGTTGGTTGCATATGAGTGAATAAGAAGTTTTTATCAAGCACAGAAGACAAAAACTCTTTTGATTTTCTGAATTGCAAACTTTTCGAATCTTCATCCATTTCACTCACTTCTGTTTGTATTCATTGTCAATAAAGAATTCTTATACAAATACGAAAAATTTGAACAATGCCGATTTCCACCATAAAATATAGTATTATAGACCTGTAGGAAATACAGATATATGTGAAGTTAGCCACACTTTTCTAGCCTCGGTTTCGGACGTGCACACCGTCAAGTATGGGAGCGTTATTTACTGGCAATGTTACCAGATCTACTGAAATAATATAGACTGAAGGCAAAATACGTACTTCCGAAATATATCAAGAAGACAGGATAAAAATATGTTATCCATGGAAATTATAAATCATTTTAAGGGGGTATACAAAATATCCCAAATCAAACTTATGTTTTCCAACGGTACGGACCCGGCATCAGCGACAAATTTATGGTGTTTAGAAAAGTATATCTGGACGCCCACCAATATGACGAAATAAAATTTAATTATGAAAACTCTAGAAACCATTGCGATGATACCAGAATTTAAATACCATTGGAAAAAGGAGACTGAGTTGTGCAGCAGTCTTAGATATTTGGTAAGGATATTTAAAAACCTATAATAAAGCATAAGTGGAAAAAAGCATACAGCAAAATACGTTGGAAAAAATATGTCATTATACCAGCGGGTCTATAACGCAACCTTCAATGTGTCCTACTCTGCTTATAAGGCGGATTTTCTGGTAACTAGAGGAAAGGTTTCCAAACACGATCTTTTGAATACTCAGTCATACCAATTCTTGAAATATCCTCGTACATCGTTTGACCACTCAAAGAGTGAGTGACCTCAAGTCTTTGAGGTGGAGGTAACTTTGAACAGTCCGCTACATAGTGATCCTCTTTTAGAAACTGCTCATTTTTCATACAGTTATTTATAGAATGTAAATGAAAGTAGTGAAATTGGTTATGGTTGACATCTGCTAAATATGTCGAATAGGCATCTTTTGGAGGTGAATGAATCGAAAAATGCTGACCCTGGGAAGAAGGATTATAATAGTTGTTACACGTAGGATTTGTATTCCAATTACTGGGGTAGTAATGATGTTGATAGTTGTTATATTGTGGTTTAGCCCTATTCAGCATGGTTTGAGTCGCCTGAGAGTTAGTCTTGCTGTATTCCGTCGTTCTGGGTTCTGGAAGAACTGAAACGAAAATAGTGTAAAATGAGTTGATTTCAAAGCTGGGATATATTTAGTAAATGAACATTTAATCAGCAAACATTTAAGTACGTACTTTCCGGATTAGGCCTGGAAGTGCTCGAATTTTAATATAAATATGAATAAAATTTAAAATGTTTCTCTTAGTACCTGTCTTCTATTCGAATTTCAATATTCAATACAAATAAAAACTAAAATGTTCGAAATTTTGTTCTACAAAAATATAATAAATAAATCAGTCTAAGAGACGGAATAGAGGTCGCCAAAGTAGCATTTTGGCGACGACAACCACATAATACACCAAAATTAACGTTGTCTTGGTGTAGAAATTAGTCATTTATGAAACGACGCTCTCTTAGCCACCGGTCAACGTTGTTTTAACGTTGAGCATGATATCAGTCAAGCTACGACGTTGTCAGAACGTTTACTCAACCGACTACAAGTAGTAAATATTCTGGGAATGGGAATAACGTTGTAAAAACGTTTAAGTGACAACTTTAGTTATTTTAAACGTTTTCCCGACGGTAAAGCGACCTTGTGATATTCAACTAAGCAGTGGGTAATTTATCAGTTAAGTTGAATACGTTTTCGCGGTGTCATCTTCACAACGAACCTTCCTTCAAATATTTACTGCGGAGGACGTGTAGGCCAAATTTAGATAATAATAATTTACCCAATTTATTATACTTAAATTTTTTATTTCAGTGACAAAGACCATACTGTTTGCTAAATTGCTTGACAGAAAATGTATTTAAAGTAAAGGAAGAATGATCCTAACTTAACTTTCGAATCGGTTATGAAAAAAGCTTTCAAATACACACTGCTCTCTGTTACAGACAAAAAAAAATAAGTCGTGAAGAAACTTCACGGGCACAATCTAACATGAAAACAGACAGTTTGGAAATCTTACGTTTAATTTCTCTAGGAACAAGTGCCAACCTGAATAGAGAACCGCAGTTGTGAGCGAAACGTCCGAGGACCGCTTCCACGGAGATGAACCGACCACGACCTCAAAGCCCGGAAACTATACTGCATGATCAATATTTGTAATATTTTTTCAATTTAAATGTCCGATGGATATATCCTACAACTGCCTGTCGTTCTATTAAATGATTACATATTACCTATGAAAATACATCAGCAAATAAGTACTTTTATTACCTGTTGGCAATGGCACGAATATACCATGGTTCGAATCATCATCTGGCTGAGGAAAGAATGTACAACACGATTTGGAAGTTTCACATTCCAATGGACCACTGGTTGTGGTGACAGAATCTGTTGAATAAAAATTTCGATAAAAATAAATATGGAACCTGTAGTAATAAGTAGTAAAAACTAAGTGCAAATTTACACGGTCCAATAAAGTTCATCAATAATTCATGAATAATTAGCAATAAAATGTACCAATATTGGTTGTATTTACACACGACAATGTATTCATCAATTCTAGTGTTATTTTGTGTCAGAAATACCAACATAACCAACATAAACCATGTATATTGATGCAAAAACGACAATTTTTCATTTACAATAAAATTCAAGATCACAAAATTGATGAACTTATTTGACCGTGTAACTTTGCACTAAACCTAACCCTCACGTGTTCACACCTTGTGGTTTACCGGGACGCTTTTTTTTTGGGTTAGTTTTCAATGGCAACGATGTGTGTGTTCCCACTATACGCCAAAACCCTATGCACATCGTTGTATACGCCATGGACCGACAACCGCATAAGAAAAACTACGGAAGCGTAGAAGGGCCAACTCTTCCGCAATTTAATTTTTTTATAATTCCGACTTTTATCTCGGAAATTCGACTTTTATCTCGGAATTCCGACTTTTATCTCTGAATTCCGACTTTTATCTCGGAATTCCGACTTTAAAGTCGGAATAATTTTTATGAAGAATAAAATTTTCTGACAACTCGATAATAAAAGAGTTTTCTATATGGTGCAAATTTTTGAAACTCACTGTGCATAGTCTGGACCAGATTTTGAACCTCTCTTCGGCTCTTAGACTAATATTAACAAAACATTTTGAACTGTTTATTGAAAACAATTTAACAAACGTAGGTTTGAATTCCAATTATTTATATCAATTGAGGCTAAACTAAAAGAAAGGGTAGGTATACATATTTTCGTAATCTGAAAAAAAATTGAATATATAATGATAATGATGATATATATTTTTTTTAAGTAAGGTTTGTCGAAAATTTTGAAATTTCGCAGTTTTTTTTTTCATCGTGGCCTATCTACAAATTTACGCAAAATCTCAAAATTTCTATTTATTAGTAGGTAAACCTTCTAGCTCATATTAAAGTCGGACAAATCAAAATGAAAATATTGTACCTATATTCTTAATATTTATGAAAAACTAACCTGATAGACAAGAGGAATTTTCCAAATATTCTGTTCTTCGAGTGCTGCTAAGTTCTTTCCTCTGAGACCCTTCATGTTTCCGCAAATGGGGAAAAAACAAATTTTTCAGTGATGGTGCTGTGCTACCTATAACAAAATAGAAATCTACTAGTATTATCGAATGGGTTGCTACTTTTTTATGTGATTTTATGAGTAACTTTTGAACCAACCAAAAGCATTGAAGGTCTGATTTTTTTAGAAAAAATAAAACTAATTACACCATTGAAGTCACGAGGCTTTGAAATGACTTTTGTCAAAATTTCGTTGGAATGGGTTTATCAATAAAGTTATATAGGAATAGAGTTTGAAAAATATGCAGTTTAATCAACCCACATATTAAATTTTATAACTTTTATTGAAATTTTTGACTAAAGCACTGTATTCAGAATGTATCGTAATATCACTTATCACAATTTCATCGAGATCTGTTCGTCAAAAAAAAGTTATTCATTTCCAGTCCAGTGGTGTAGTCAGTACTTTGACATGTTCTATTAATTGACATTTTCAAATTTTATTCTCTTATAACTTTTTTATAAATGAACGAATTTCAATAAATTTTTGAACATTGATATTTAAAGACTTCCTGGATCCAAAGGTATAGTCATAAATTCGATGAAGGTTGTAAAATTAAATTTGTGGGGTGGTTAATCGGCATAATTTTCAAATTTTATTCTTTTATAACTTTTTTATTGATGAACCCATTCCAACGAAATTTTGACATAAGTAATTTCGAAACCTCGTGAATTCAATGGTGGTACCAGTTTTTTTTCAATCACTAATAACTTTTTTCGAATTATGACATTGAAAAATTTGGCCCTGAAAATCAAGACTCGTTCATGAAATTTGGTGTCTTCGCTCCTGGTAGACTTTTCGTATGTCGAACTAATGAGAAAATATTAATTGAAGTTGATTGAAAAATAGTTGTTTTATAAGGGTGTTTCCATCTTAAATGGGTCAAACTGTATATTCAGTTATTTGAGGTTATTTTTTATTTGATTTCAATATTTCCTTTTATTTCAGAAATTGAAGTTCTTTTCTATCACATATAAACAAAATTCTGCATAACTTATTATTATTATAAAAAAATGAAAATATTTAGATGCATTTCTTCGATAAATAGCAAACATATTCCTATCAATATAAGATCGTCATACAAGCTAAGATTTTTTTAATAATTTTGGATAACCAGTGTATTTCGCTCGTTCAACCACTTTCAATCATATTTTTCATTTTTATTATGGAAGTTGTGATTGTTCCCAAAAACTTTTCAGTGACATTTTTTCCCTTTTTGCGGTAATAGTAAGTCATGAGATTGAGATTGAGATGAACGGTTTTCTATCCAAAAATAGATCCCGACAAGTACTATGATGATGAGGACACTGAGTATCTCATGATAATTACAAAAATTTATATAATAATCAATTATACCAACTCAAATTAAAATAAATATATTTATATCTATCACAACCCAGATTCATTCAAATACTATCAGACTATTAGTTTCCACGTTATCGATATCACAGGAAGTTATATTTATCAACTAGACGTACTTATACGAGTTCTCACATCTCACTAATTGCGTGTTATGAAAGCATAAAATGAAAATGTTCCTGGACAACATTCAAATGAGTCTTTTAGGTGTTTACATAACTTACGCTGACTGAACCTTTGAGGGGCCCCATACATTTACAATTTTAGGCTGGCGACACACCAAGAAATCAAAAACGTTTCAGTGCAAAACGTTTTTGACTAATTAAGGTAGAAGTTGTTTCTCCTCCACGAATTATACGAAGTGACACACACTGGAACGGCAAAACAGGAAAACACCTTCAGGCTCTTTGAAACTGCTCGAAACAAACAAACAAAAGGTGCCCATATAGATAAATTTATAAATCGTTAGAGCCTTTTCCGAAATCCAAAATAATTATAATAAATAAATATATACCAATATACAGTGGGACAGTTAAATAACTCTTGGACCAATAAGAATTTTAAAATTATTGTGATTTTATATAATACGGCACTATAAAAGCTATCTTCAAAACTGCAAGCGCAAAAAAATATCACGAAATCGAGCACCAGTGTTTTTTAATGGAACACCCATATATTTCAACATATGAATTTTCATTCATTTAGGGTAGTAATGAGTTTATCATTCTTGAAAATTGGACAAAGCGTTGACAAGTTATAGGTACCAGTTTTTATAAAAATGAGGAATTTTTTTAACAAACATCAATTAGCCATACGAAGAGTTTATCGAATCATTCAATAGTATTGATACTATTGATAGACCATAACATATTGTATAATAGAAAATACTCATCTTGTTCGAAAGTTATACATGGTGGCCAAAGAAATAATATAATTTTCACAAAATTCTTACTTTTTTACCTCAGTTTTTCAAATAGTGCACCCAACAATATTTTTATTCCATTGGTGGTTTGAACAGTTGTGAAAGAGTGATGTGAATCCCATCATCAGCAAATGCAAATTAAAAAAATTCTCTTAACTACTTATTCAACTGCACTTTACTACCAAAAAAACAGTCCCAGCTTGGAAAAAGCTATCTCAGTGAATAAAAAGGCACAATGATATAAATATAAATGTTCAATGGTTGAGTAGTATTACCTTAAATTTTAGGTAGACTCACAAGAAAAAGTCTAAAGGGGCGAAGTCAGGCGAACGAGCCGGTCATTTTATTGGTCCTTTTGTTCCGAGCCATATTTGTTGAAAAATTACGTTAAAAAGGTTTGTCACGATCCCAGCATCATGAAAACATTTTTTGCGAAACAATGCAAGTGTTGCAAATAACTATAAAAAATTCATGAAATTTTGTGTCTTTCATCAAACTGAAGGAAGTTTGAACATTATATATGGTTATATCAAGGTGCCCAGTTATTTGTACAGCTGGTTATTTTTGTCGGGAATTTTTTTATTATCATTTCTGGAAAATTGAATTCATATCACTCTTCTACAACTATTGAAGGTGAGCAATCAGACCGCTAATGAGATATAAAAGTATACATATTGTAGGGTTTCCTACTTGAAAAATGGATGTAAAAAAATTAAGAATTTCGTGAAACTAATATTATTTCTCTGACGATCCTGTATAACTTTCGAACAAGATGAATATTTATAGGATATGACCATCAATACTCTCGAATGGTTCCAAAAATTCAACGGGATATACGTAATAGGTTTTTATTTAAAAAATTTCACATTTAATGAAAAAATGGTATAATTGGCAACGCCTTGTCGGCTTTTCAGAAATGAAAAACTTATAATTAGCCTGCCTGAATGAATAAGAATTTATATATGTTGAATTATTCTATTAAAAAAAATATTAGCTTTTGTGATCTTTTCTTGCGCCCCTCGTATGATGAATAGTTATTCCTGAAGTTAGCTTATAGTACCGTAAAATATGAAATCATAATTATTTTAAAAATTTCTATTGGAACAAGAGATATATCATTCTGTCCAGCTGGTCTAGGGACACACTGTACATATTGAAATTGCTCATTTGAAACCGAGTCTCTGGGTATACCGATTGTTTAGTCTACTATATCCACTGCCTGCATCAGAGGGAACCCAATGGGCACAATGACGTTGAAATAACGTTGTGAAATGGCTGAAAACCGAACTTTTTTTCAACGAAAAAATGTCGCGTGTAACAACGGTATATTAACTAATACTAATACTAATACTAATTATCGCCTTATTGCCGTTTTCAATCAGGTTTTTTGAACGTCGAAGATACTCAATAAAACAACATTGTTTTGACCAAATAAAAGGATAAGGAACGTATCATAAACATTGATGAATAGATCGCATAAAGCGAGTTTGATTAAAAATTCTGTTTGAATTAACATAACGTTTTTTAAACGTATATTTACCAAGTTGTTGAGGAAGTAACGTTGAAAACACATTTTTATAACGTATTCTTTCAACGTTGAAGATTGCACTAAATTATTATCGTTAAAATTTTCAACCAGAAACGTTTATTTAACCAATGCCACGTTTATAACACGTTTGAAAAACGTACGTGTGCCCATTGGGAATGCTCTTTCCCAACTCACCACCCTGACTTTGACAACTCATCCGAGGGGTCGGTTGTGGGGAACTCTTTCTCGTGCATTTGGAACAGAGTGACGAAAGTCATACTCTGGAGTACTAATATATTCAGTTACACAAGCTGTCAATTTTAAAAATATACCCAACTGTACAGGTTATTTCACACAAGCTTTGCAGGAAGTCACCAATAATAGTTTACCGTGCTAGCAGAAGACATGATACAGTCTGGAATGAAACACCTAAATCAAGGGTCCTACAAACAATCAGGCATTATCAGTGGAAGCCCTCAATTATTATATGGTGCTTGTAAAAAATCCGTTAATCACTTATATCTGATACCTTGAAGCAGATTTTTTCCGTAGTCTTCTCAGAACAAACAAAATACAAAAAATACAAAGTAATTTCAATATCATCAAAATAGTAATAGTACTTTATTTAGTAATTTAGTAACTCACTAGTGAATTATGGATATGTTATTTGATAGTTTACGTGAGTTATAATAATAATAATAATAATAATAATTTATTGCAGAAAATAAAATATTCACATATATAAAAATTACAATGTTTGTATAATATACCTGAAATACCTTCGAGCTTATTAATAATAATATATAATATATGTTGAAAGAGTGAATTGAAATATCTACATTACATTTCATTGCAATAAACAATAACCCAAAGAAACCATGGACGGCTGTATATGGGGTAGTAAGTACATTTTACAAGTTTTCCTAATTGGTGTAACAGTGATCAAGTAAATATTGTTAAAATTCATTAGTAATTAAAAGACAAATAATTATATATATATATATACTTACATTCTAATGACTCCTATAATAGAAATTTAAAATTTAATAACTTAAAAATATCAAATATCTCATTCGAGAGAAATAGATTCAATTATTTTGTGTATTTCTTTTCGTTCCGTTTGAAATATGTAGGATTTGAAATATTTTTTAAACATTTCGAGACTGTTATAATCCATAACTCACTAGTATAGTAACTGTCGTGTGTTGAATAAAATAATTATAAATAACTCACTTGATTTAATAGTTCGAGATATCCTAGGACCATCTACGGTAACTTTTATAGCTTTATTGTAGATTGCTACTTGAGGAGGTAAAGTTGACAGTGTGATGGTGATCGTGAACCATTTATCTAAAAAAGAATAAATCACTGATGATTAGTACAGTAATCATAACAACATCCTATGCAAAGTTGCGTATCATTTGTATTTTTGTTGTTTTGTCGGATGTGAAACCTTTAATTAATAATTACCTTTAAAATTTATACCAATGAGCATTTTTTTTCATGAGATGTTAATGAAATATTTCCAATAGATTTTTTCAGCTTTTCGAAATATGAAGGTTAGTACTGTCACGGAAATATTCAGACCTGGCGCCATCTAGGTGGAGGAGAGTGAAATTATAACAGCGGCGTGAGTGATCACGCCACCTATAGACGAAGAACGGTGGCTCAAGCCTAGAAACGCCCGGATGGCAGAGTTCTCGAAAGATCTGGAACCTATGTTTCTAACTATAAGACGCCGTGCGCGTCGCTGTTGGGAAGTATGAAAGTAGACTGTTTGTACTTTGAAGGGAAAATTCGGAAAATCTTGGAAACCGCTGTTCCAGTATTATTGCGGCTCTGCTCCGGTCAGCTGACGTTCGGCGGACAGCGGTTAACAAAATTTCATCGAATTTTCCAACACAATTTAATTTTTTTTTTCGAATTTTTCACAGCTGCCATTATGAAATGGCATTATACACCCGTCTTTACGAGAGTACAAGATATTAGATTACACCCTGTATAAAATTTTGTGTTTCTTAACCACGTGTACTATACTAAGTTACACGGACTTGGATATGTAATACTTCTACAGAAACCCTCTGATGTTTGGAAACTAGTCCATTAATTGTGGATCCAGATTCATCTCAGATACATAATCGGGGTATGCCATGATTGAGCTCGAAATGTTGGCGATTACCTGGGCAGTGAATACATGCCGATTATATTTACTGGGTCTGGATGAATTCATAACAAAAACAGACCATAAACGATTAATACCAATCCTTATCAACCAAACACTAGATAATGTTCAGAATCCACGTCTTATCTGGATAATGTTCAAAGTTGGGTGGGTCAAGAGCCAGGATCATTCAATACCGGATGAGGTCAACGATGTACCCAGAATATTCTGATTTGATCTCCTTCGTTAATCATCGGCCATAATGAAAGATGAAAGTGTTCAAGAAAGACAATGAATATCAGTTATTAATGCATCAAGATTAACAGTGTTTTTCTGGATTCTAAAAACGAAGTCCAATATTGTCTTAGGCCTTATTGAAATATCAAAGATGAATTGAGCGTGGAAGATGGTGTGATATCGAAAGGAAATTTGACTGAAGCTAGTGAATTGTGTCAAATTTTATTTTTATAGATGTTTCTGCAGATCTTTTCACATGTGCCGGTAGGCACTATGTGGTATATGTTGATCGTTTATTTGGTAAGCTATTTGTAAGCTACTATGGGAGTGAAGTAACGGTCATGCAGAAGCAGGGGTCAAAGTTATGAAGTCATTGATAATAAAAATGTACTGAAGATGGCAGATTTGATGACGAAAAATTCTGTTTGAAACTACTGGAATGGAGAAATACACCTAGATCAAATGGGCGCTCACTTGCCCATCAGGTACTTTATGGTCCTCAACTGAGATCTTTGGTATCTGCTCACAGAAAGTCATTTTCTCATCAATGGCAAGTAAGTACAGTACTATGATAATGAAAAGAGGTGTGAACCAATTAGAATATCAAAAGAACTGCTATAACAAGCATACAATTAAATTACCAAGCGTGAGATTATTGAGGAGAAATAGAAAGTTTTTGCGTTCCCAGAAGGGAAGATGATAATGATGATGACGATAGACATTCCACCTTAAAAGGGGAGATGATATGATGTGCATCTTTATATTTTATATATTAGTTGTTCAGCACCCAGTGAGTGAATCTTTGATAATGTGGATCTTGACGGTAGATGTCAAGAGATGTCAGTTATAAAAGCTGATCTTCGGCTTTTTTCCTCATATGTACCAGTACAATTGGACAACCTGTTATTGTTTTTACTTGTTTGTGTTCTTACTCAATAACCATAAGGTAATTAGAGGTGTGATCACTTCCGGGTTACAATAACAGTAATTAATTGTAGGATATAAATAAGACAGGTTTGAATATTCACTCCAGTTTAGTAATGCCTAATGATGAAGATGAACTTGGTTATCGAAAGGCGCATCTAGGAATTTAATTACTTGTGTGGTAAAGGGGAAAATACTCCTTGTTCTCGTTAATATTTTTCCAATTTTTCCAAAATCACCTAACATGGATAAGGCGAGTTTTGGAATGGACCTGCTCATTTTTGAGTTTGAATTAAATATAAAAAAGTCACCTGTGTCAATGAACTCCTTGAAAAACCATCAAAACAAATGGTAAACTTACTTCTTCCACTTTTGCCAACGAATCTCAAATCACCGAACTCAGCCACTTGGTTCTTCATTCTAGCCATATGATTTCTTAGTTCGGCACATGTGTTGCCATCGCTTCCCGCCATAATTGTTACAATGGTACCATCTACAACGCCTCCTACAACGATAACTTTGAAAGGTACTGGTAGTTTTTTGTTTGATCGCCAATGACTCGGTAATTTGGAGCACAAAATGTAGGGACTATCGGTTTGCACAAGTTCTACCGTATGTTCCAATTGGATTTCTTGAATTTTCTGCTCCAGCCAGCAGCAATCTGTGCTTTCTTTACCAAACGGTGGTTCAGTGTAGGTAGATCTTGGTGGGTATCTTGGAAACTGTGTGATGTCCATTTATGGATGACCTAAAATTTGTATGATTGTTTATTAGTTCGAAAAAAAAAAAAAAAATTAGATTTTCAGATCAAAAAATCTTAATTAAATTAGCCCAAATCACCAGTATTAATCAAAGCACTGTAGCTTAAATGTTACTACAACCTGAAACAGTTTTTGAAGAGTACTTTAAGGAAAATAATTATTTTCCTAACAAGTGCGGAAAGTGATATTTTCCAAATCGAGTTGCTCGTTGAGGGTTCTAAATTTCGGGTTTTTAATCGATTTATTAATTTCCATGGCTTCTAACACACATCTCACTTCACTTCTACACACATGTAATAAAGGGAAGACAATGAATCTGTTGGAAGCCATGGAAATTAATAAATCAATTAAAAACCCGAAATTTAGATCCCTCAACGAGCAACTCGATTTGTGTAGGTCTCCACTTTTGAATTTATAAATTTGACAACCCAGGTAACTTCCATCACCTCCAGGGTTTAAGTTTATATTGTTTCACCCTTGTTCTCTTAATTACCTCTCCATCCAGCCTACCTGCAAACTCCCTATATAACTAGGCTTAGAGTTCAATTGTATTAGCCCCGAGGAAGTAAGACGCAGACGTGAGCTCAGGCAACGTCAGCGCCTACTTCAATAGGGCACAATTTTCATACTAATCATACCTTATATGTTTCAGCACACAAGGACCGACCAATTTCGAATCTTTTTTCAAATTTTTCATGTTTTTCAACTCAAACAAGCCAGGGCCATCAGTCCTGGCAATAGGGCCCTCAGCCACGTTTCAGGGGGGCATCATGCACAGTAAAGTCATTGTTAAGTAAAATAAAAGTCAACTCATGTCAGATATAAGGGAGCCGAGGCGCACAGAAGCCGGCACTCCATATCACACGATCAGATTTCATTCGGATGATCGCCAATCAGCAGGATGAGGATCCGCTCTAAGAGCGGGGGTGGTGGAAAGGGGGAGGGAGAATCTGAGCATGGTAGAATGCTGGGACATTCCTCCTTCCGGGCCTCAACCTTAGGGGGTGCATGATGAATTGTATTAGTTATTTTTTATACTTGATAATGGGATAAAACCCGAAACCGGTCGTAACAATAAAAATCTAGTGGAAATAAGACAAAAGAGTGATCTTTCGTTTCATCAAAGAAACCACTCATGTATAATAATTGCCATTTGCGAGTACAAAAATCGTAGTTTGCTATCGGCTAAATAGGAAGGAACAGAAATGCAAGTGGATGAAAATATCGGATAAATTACGTTACCATAGCAACGCTAGCATTTACTGTTCGTTCATCAAGCATTGCGCGTCGCATCAGTTTGACAATTGTAATTCTGTCACGTGTATATTTTTTGAACTTTAAACCACTATACTTCGGAAGGCGACCTGTGTTCGTTTCTACCACTCTTTTCACTAGGTTATTGCTCAAAATATATACATTGGATAAAATAAAATAAGTAGAAATACCTTTTTTGTAGAAAATTTTATATGGAAAATTTTTAGTTATCAAACAATTTTCTGTGAGACCAATGGTTTCTGAGAAAAACGAGAAAAACCACCGCAGTGCGTATTAGGGGTGGTTTCTGGGGGTGAAGTTCACCCTACTAAGTTAACAACTCTTTTGATTTTGAAAGCTCTTTCTTTGTTTTGTGTAATCTTGAAATGGCAAAACGTTATAATTTATTTTTTCTATTCGACTATTTTAGAAGTAATATGAATGGACCATTATTCAAACGGTTCTAGTTGGGTTGGTCTCGTATCTTGGAAAATGATTGATTGAAATAAATTTAAAAATTATTCCCATTTATTCCAATGCTTTTTTTGATTTTTTTTTTGGCCAATAAAATATCTGAGCCAAAAATTTGTTCTTTCATTATTTCAAATGTTATCCATTCTGGGCAATTATCACAGATAATAGTTATTAACACATTGAAAAATTTATTGGAATATGTTGATTGCAGACCAGAAAAGTGTTTGGTGATAACAACATCAAACTTGGTATTGTTGAATTTCTTATGTTCGTCCTTAACCGATTATGCAATGAAATACAGGGTGTCCTATTCAAAAAATAAACTTTTAAGTCGCTGCACTTCTTTGAAACAATCGGTATGAATGAAACTTAAACCATTAGAGAGATCGAATGAAACCCTATAACTTAATAGATAATACGTAAAATAAAGAAGTTACAGGTGGGACAACGGACTTTTGGTCCTTACTCTATAAAAACAAATGAATTTTGTTGCTGCTCAAAATAAACTTGCACCTTGAAAGGCTAGATCCTCGTCATTCCTACCTTCCAAAAACCTTCCGAATCCTTCCAAGGGTTGCTCCTAAGGGTGCAGTCGGATGATGGAAAGAACAATAAAAATATGATTTTTAGAACTTGGAAAAAAATTATTTCCCTTTTTTTTTCAATTTCTTTTCGGTCCTGGGGTGTACCACATGGAACGATGCTAGGACCGGCTTTATTTCTGCTATTTCTGATTTCACGGAATCGATGCGAATGGGAAGTTCTGAGAACAAGCTGAAGGCGAGCATGAGGAATCATGAGCATAGTGAATTTTCTATCTTACCGAGTGAATTTTGAAATAGTATCTATCAAATGGGAAGCTAACAAAAATAATTCTGAGTTTGATTTCCATCTTGTCACTGTGACGATAGACTAACCTTATTTTTGCACGATGAAACATGACATAAATGTAATTTTGAAAACTACCACAATATCTTCTCGCTATGTTCGATATCAAAAATTTTGATAAATGCTCAATGTGCTCAATTTAAATTGAAAATCAAGGCAGTCTTTGTTCAAAATTGATTCTATAGAGATATTGAGTTCCTAACTGGGAATGACAGACTCTACTGTCCATTCGATTTATCTGGGTTAATTTAACATATATGGATAAACCAGTACAATCCTCCACGCTGTGACCAAGATCGATCACTGTCCTTAGTCTGAAAGAACTATAGAAAAAAAGGTTCAGTCTATTGCGCATTAAAATCTCAGATGTCAAGTGGACCTGGATCACCTGTAGAATTTGTTATTCATTTGTTTTTATGTTGTCTGCATGCAATATTATAAGTATCTAATGAGAGAGCCAGCATTGGGCCTGGGGCGGAGTATAAAGCTGGGTCCCTACCTCCTTTCTTCTTCTATTCATACCATCAGTTTTCGAAGTTTGATGCAATTGGTCGTCAAAATAGAATGGAAGTTATTTTGCTGAGCTTCAGCAAAATAACCTTTCGAGAACGCAAAAGTATCATTTCGCATTCGAGATGCAAACAATATTTTTTCGAAAATTGCATTTAATGACATTTCATGTTTGAACCAAAACGAAAGAACGAACAGGTGATTACAGGAGCATTACTTTCGTATGGTAGTAACACCAGCAATGTAATAAATAATAAACATGACGTTAAGTCTTTTAGGTTCTAGAACATAAAAGTCTTCCACGTTCTAGAACGAAAAAGAGACACTTCGCTAACTGAGATTTTAACAAAACATATGAGTAATAATTTTGTTGGAGTTTTTATTATTTGAGAGATATTAACATAAATGTAAACTCTTGTAAGTATAAAATAAATAAATGGAACATTATAATTTTCAACAATAGAATAATTTTTACAAACAAATTCGCCTTTCCGACTTTTCTGGCAGCAAAATCATGTATTAGGTATTTTTTCAAAATTCAGTTGCCTTGCTAGGTAATTTCGACTCGATTGAGAGCTTTCGTGCCGTGTCTCTCTCATAGTTTAGGCGTTGGCATTAAATAATAACCATTATGTTCCGAAAGGACTCCGGTTCCCCTGTCTTCTCGGGCCCCGGGACATTTGCCCCACCCCTGCCCCCCTCTCTCTCCGAGTCTGCTGTCATTTCACCAATGTAATTGCAATTTCTATATTATTTGACGTTGATGTTGTATATCTTTTATTCATGTATGATATACAGTGTAGTGTCTGTTGCAACAATAAATCAATCACAATCTTTCCAAGACCAACTTTAATTTAAAAAAAATAAAATAAGAAGGACCCGCACCCAAAATTCGAGTATATTCCAGAAATTTGCTCAATTTTTGATAGAAGCTGCAATATATTCATGACTAAGATATGTTGAGGTAAACACACTTTTCTTTGTTTTTTCGTGACCTTCTATTTGGAAAAGTAAAGTTTTGGCATTGAGTTTCTCTTGGTCACCTATTCACATTTGAAACTAGCACAATGGGTGGTATGAATAAAAGGTAGCAAAATCTTTTACTATAGGTTTGTCTCTCTCATTGATTAATAAAATGGATGGTTCTGTTTCAAGAAATCTGAGTAAAAGAATTTGCTTAAGATTTATTTATTAGACCCATGAAATGTTTTTATGCTGCCTAGTATTTTTAATGAAGCTATACTGGTGATCCATATACCCTAAAGTCATTCTAAACAGTAAAATAAATTACAAACCTGAATCCACAATGCGTGTAGCAGATGCCAGTTACTTATTACCGAATTCAGCGAAAAACAATAAAATATCGTTTTTATAGAATTGAATCGGTTTATGGCAGCTTCCAAATATGGGTTTTTTCTTGAACCACCACAAAGAAGACCAAAGAGGTGATGTTTGCACACTTAGCTAAACTGTGCGTTGATCTGGCTTCAGTAATGCCCAACTGAATCAGCAGATAGCAATCACTTTTTTTTTCAGGTAACTAACACTCGTAAAATCGACAGAAGCAGAAATTTGATCCAATCAAGACTAGCATACGAAGATGAATGGTGGTCAGAAATAACCAAATCAAAACTTCGACATAACGCCAATGGTTCTGGCATGACTGATTATTTATCAAGTGTGCTGAAAGAGAGAATATTAACGCACGCGCGATTCAGAGAGTCATATGGAATTGGTAAATATGGTTCAAAATTGTTTAGATGATACTCCCAACTCAAATTCATGATTGTCTTCCGGAAGAAGGTGGAACTTGGGCGGGATTTCTACAAAATGGAATGATAAAAGATATGTAATTCATTGAATTTTGCTAGGTTTATCCGAGACAATTCATTATCGTGTCATACCCAATCATCCAATTTTAGTTTTTCACCATTTTGAATACGTTCCTTCTGGCAGCCCCTAAATGTGTTTCTCCACTGACAAATGATTTTCTCATGGAGTCATACATCCTGCAGGTCATTTTCATTCGAAAGATCTTTTCAAACATTGATCAGCTAGCTCAGGAATACTGCATGTCCAATTATTGGTAGAAAATGATTCACCTAACCTTCTTCCATTAATGAATTTTTGGACTGTTGGGAACTAAAATACGATTTACTTTCTAATTCCAATATAAACTCGTACGAAATCATTGCACCTACATAATTATAATTGTTTGAATTGTATCGATTCTACAGCAACAAATATATGAGTAAATTTTTCTTCAGTGAATCAATTGAATCGCCAATCGCAAAAGATACATCAGTTAACAGAACTTGTACAGATTCAGGTGATTTTATTATTTTCTCTGAATCATTGGGAAAATATTGAAATGTGCTGAACAGTTGGGTCATACCGGCCCTGTGCTCGCGTTCTTGAAATGCAGCTGGTTTATACGCAACGTGAATTGAATAGCAAATTTTGAATATTGTTGTGGTACACCAGTAACTTAATAATAGTTCACAAGTTAATTGAAGTTTTTGAGGATTAGTATGAGTGGCTAAATTGGGACCTTTCAAGACGTCTATTCTGTTGAAAATGTCGATATTTCGTAACTGTTATGCATGTTTTGACAATAAGGAAACATGTACTGGGAAGAAACAATGACAGAAGCTCAGAGTAATCCCAGGTTTTTACCTTAGCCTTACTTTTTCATCTTCTTCATTTCCCTTCTGTGTTGATTCAACGACTGCTTGCCAATCGAAGCATCTTTGGTATCTTTCTCTCTTGATATACCTACCCAATAACTTTCACCGTAACAACATCATTGCTCAAATGATTTGTTCTGGACAGATAGGTAATTCATATCGTTCTGAAAATTGCTGGAATGGAAGAATTGCATAATGGCCCAAAAATATTATTGAAATAGGGCTAGTATGACAAATAAAATAGATGAAGCAAAAAAAATACTGAAATATCTTGCTTACTTCTTGGAATTTGAAGCAAATACTGCAAACAAATACAATATCTCAAATATTTGATGATTTTATATTCTTCATGCAACAGAAAACTATCCTTTTCCTCTCACATATTCATCACACGTTAATTAATTAATTCAAATAATTAATTGGTAACACTGACTCAACCTAAAGTCATCACCTCATTACGCATATCAGAGGCTACTGCATTTTTTCACTAAAGATAATAGAGCACTGTCAGTTGTCAAACATTCGATGGGGGGACAAACAAAGCCATTTTCCATAAGACTACGCGTGTCTTTTTGTAGATTTTCAGCGAAATTTTAGATTTGAGGACATAAATCATGAAGACTTGTGCTGTTATGGGTTGTTATAACTGATCCGATCCAGACCAGCACACGAAATTTCGAAAAATTTTTCTGGACCACCCAGAATACGTAGAACAAAAAAGACACTGGGAATTTACAGTTAACATTGAAGTCAACATTGGAGAATGTTATGAAAGAAGGAAAGTTTTGTATTACTAGTAGATATTTATTGTCAAAGATCGCAAAACTAACAGTGAAGTTCTTTTTTTTCGAATTTTTCACACCTGCCATTTATTATAAAATGGCAATATACACTCGTCCTTTCCGGGAGTGCACGAGTTTAGATTACATCCTGTATAACATGAAGTATGTTTAGAATTTGTCTTCAGAAAGTTACACTGTGATTAACATTTTTCTTAAATGTAAATTGCCATTGACTTTAAAATTAAATTAAAATTATTTTAAATTGACCATAGTGAATATGTTTTAGTACCGACCTATAATTTTTGAATGGTCTCAAAAACCCAAATTAATCTGGGAGGAACGCAAAAGTTTTATATTTACCAATTATTGCTTTTGCTTTAAGGTTTGTACAAAGGTATTCTCTTTTTTTACCAAAAAGGAAAACTAATTTGAAAGTATCAATGATAATAAATTTTATGAATTTTCTATTATGTTGTAGATGTAGATGATGATGTAGATGCAAATGCAAATTCAAATCATGCCCACGAAGAGTTAAGTAATAAGTAAT
The DNA here is from genome assembly GCA_958298965.1 of Chrysolina haemoptera. Lineage (NCBI taxonomy): Eukaryota > Metazoa > Arthropoda > Insecta > Coleoptera > Chrysomelidae > Chrysolina > Chrysolina haemoptera. The sequence goes on along the minus strand of OY282595.1, from coordinate 11,194,600 downwards.
TAATAAATAAATAATATTTTCCTACGACTTGTGATTCGCCCTTCTACACTTGTACAGATTTCCTTGGATTCACATTTTTTTCATTTTCAGATTGTGAAAAAATCATGTCAAGTGATGCAATATGATTGATTTAGAACGTGACACTGGACACTGATTCAGGTTGCAAAACTCATGTTAGTACATTCATAAAAAGGGCTTATATACAAACTCAAAATATCCTCATTGCCATGTTATTTCGCATTTATTAAAAAATCTAATTTACAGATTCTCATGAACTATATAAGTCATCTCAGTTACGTTGCGTGTAAGCCAGGGCCGGTTTGACCCAACTATTGTTTACAACATTTGAAAATTTTGCTGATGATCTGGAGAAAAAAAATAAGGTGTTTAAAAAGTGTACAAGTTTTGTTAACTAATCAATAAATATTTTGCGATTAGCGATTCACTCAATTTTCTCGAATATAATTGTTGCTGTAGAATATATTTAATTTTCATTTAAACAATTATAATGATGAAGGTGCACTGACTTTTGTGTGATTTATATTGAATTAGACCTAAAATCGTATTTCCAAAACAGTACAAAAAATGTAGGTTGATCATTTTCTATATATAGAGAAAACTTTTACTGCAAATGAAATGATGTCAAAAATTACAGCGTTTCGGTAAAATTGACCAACAGGATACATGACTTCATGAGAAAATGAATTTTTATAAGTGGATATACTTTCAGGAGCTCTTAAAAAGAAGGGATTTAAAACAGTGTCAAACATGTAGAAGTAATTTTTAACAATGAGCTTGTCAAGAGAGAAACGAAGTGTCCTGCCCTATCAGGACATTGCCATAATCCTATAACTGGTAAGACAGGACACCTTGTTTCTCTAGTGTCAAACAGATATTTATATGTATGAGACGATAATGAATTGTCTCGCAAGAATAGAGCAAAATGCAATAAATTAAATCCCTTTTATCATTCCATTCTATAGAAATCCCGCCACAAGTTCCACCTTCTTCCGGAAGACAATCTTGTATTTGAGTTGGGAGTAAACAATTTCGAACCATATTCACCAATCCCATATGACTCTTCAAATCGCGCATGCGTTAATATTCTCTCCTTCAGCACTGTTGATAAAAAATCAGTCATGCCAGAACCTCTGGCGTTATATCGAAGTTTTGATTTGGTTCTGTCGGGCAACCACTAATCTTCGTGATAGTCTCGAATTGACTAAATTCTGCTTCTATCGGTTTTTTAGTGCTATCAGTACCTAGAACGAAAGTGACATTGTGAACCCATCAGATCAACGTGCAGTTCAACATAGTACCCATCGGTTGGTCTCCGTTGGTGTGGTTCCAGAAAGAGCCACATTTGGTTTGCTATCATTAAACCGATTCGGTTTCATAGAAACGTTCGTTCATTGTATCTTCGCTGAACTTTGTGAAAATGGGCATCTGCTGCAAGCATTGTAAATACAGGTTTGTGACTCACTTATTCGTTTACAATAATATTATATTAAAAGTCTTCAATATTCACAAATATCAAACATGTAAGTGTTTGATACAGAATATATAGGCTCTATTCATACTAAACACGTTGGTCCAGAATGCTCGTCGTCTGCATAACCTAAAAACGGTCCTAAATAGAATTGAATCAAGGAGTTACTAACGATTCAGTTATCATTCCAATGTTTTCAATTTGAAGGAACGTATACCTGAAAGTTAGATTTTCACTGGAAATTGTATATTTCAGTGATATTATAACTAAATGTGCACTGAAATTTGATGTTTTGTAAATCGGTGCCGATAATAGCTATGTATGAAAGAAGTGTGTAAAGAGCATGTTTAAAACACGGGTGTTAATGTTTGTAAAACGATCGTAGCAAGTATGTCACACGATACTTTTTGACACGAAATTATAATTAAAGAAAACTGGTAAAAATTTCAATATACCTGGTATAATTAACCTATTCATAGAGTACCTACAAGGATAGCGATGTCGGTTGCTATGGTTTGTTTAGAAACAAATATTATTTCTTTGTTATAATTAAAATATCATAATAATCGAGTAAGATTGGGTTTTGAGACGAGGATCGATTATAGCACTATCAAACTTGGTGTGCTAGTGGAACATATTTTATTTTTTTTCGTTGAAAAATAATTAAATAGATTTTTGCTATAATATTGGAAACTTAACAAGGTGAAAAATAATTCAATTTTTCACAGGAATTATTCCTAATAATTTCTCAGATTGAACTCAGACATCAAATTTCAGGTTTACGCTTACGCTGAAAGTTCTGGCGGAGCCGAATATCTGATTGGTCATAACTCTGCTAAAAATGATCGGAGAAGGAAAAGGAAAAGTTCATATCGTTTCTGTAGACTCCTACTTTCTCATGTAAGTATAATATGCGAGATGTTTGCGGATGATACGAAAATCATGTATAATTCAGTAAATATGGAATTATTATACTAAAGCAGCAACCCATACCCTCTTTGGACTATATGCAACAATTTCAAAGTAGTGTGACAGGTCCCACTTAAACATGCAAAAAAAACTTTGTTTTACTCCTGTCTCATATTATCTCACCCATAAAACCGGCATTCTCTTCAGTTAATGTGAAAATAACCGCTTATTCATATCCTGCGTATATGTTTAATAACACTGCCATGAAGTGCAAACCTCAAGCTTGAAATCACAAACTTCATTTTTTATGTAGGATGTGTATGAGCGATTATTTTCAACATTTATTGAAGAAACTGCCGGGATTAGGGCTGAGTTGAAAACTGAGGCAGGAGTAAAACCCAGTTTTTTCTTTGGTACGTATAAGTGAGACTTGTCTCACTAGTCTAAAATCGTTGAATATGGTCCAAAGAGAGTACTGATTCCTGCTTCCGTATAATTATTTCATATCAACTGAAATATCCATGACTTTCGGATCCTCCGTAAATATCGTAGAAGGGTTAAGTGAAGTGGGACAAAACACATTTCAGGTAATCAGATACTCACATGTTATATTTGTATGAGGAAGTAGAAGTCTTCAGAAACGATACACACTTTTTCTTTTCCTTCTACTATAATTTTCAGCAAAGTTATGACAAACCTAATTTTTGGCCCTGCGGATTAGCGCGAACTTGGAATGTGATGTCTGCGTTAAACCACGTTTTCTGAGAAAACGAGCGTATTTCATAAGGTATTACTGAAAATCATTCTTGTGGAGAATTAAATTATCTTTGAACCTATCGAAATCGTTTTTTGATGAATGTTATATTTTCTGAAATAACAACAAACAAAAAATTATATATTTTTTAAATGAAACATTTTTTAGGTTCCACTCCTGATTTCTTGGTAAACATTTTTTTTTCTAATAATACATGATGTCGAGATGTCATGTGCCAAGTTTCAGAGTGCTACAATTCATTCTTCACTTTTGGCTCGAGTTTGTCTGTCGTTACTGGATTATGAAAGAAACGAAATAAAGAAACTTTTGATCACCAAAATGACGAATTGCAAAAAAATAGATGATTATTCTGACGCACCCGACGTATGAGAAAGTACGGAATTGGCATTTTGTCAGAAAACTCTCGGGTTTAATGCGAAGCTAAATACTCTGGTTATTGATTATCTTTTAACACTGAGAAATAAATGTGCGAAAAGTAACCGAATGGAAAAAAATAATGAATAATCTAAGCAATCAGCTTGGCATCTCGGAGTTATTCTGGTAAAAGGATATTCATTGACAATTTCGCTAATTCTGCTATATACACCAGATGCCCCAGAATATTCATCAATTTCTTCGAAATACAGTATTTTCGACTTTGAAAATTTCAATATATCGTTTCTTTTATTTATTTGAATTATTACAAAGAAATAATATTTGTTTGTATATTAACAAATCATAGCAACCGACACCGCTACCTCCGTAACGTTTAGATAACACTTGAAGAAAGTGTGTTTAATACACTTGGTGTCAATTGCAGAACTCGCTACGCTGGTATGCTCGTTCTGCAAACATTCACATTTGTGTTTTGAACATACACTTCTCATACTTGTTTCATAAATAAATAAATATCTTTTGTTCTATTAGAATATTTTTCGCACCATTGTGAAAAATAATTTACATTTCACAAGGTTGTTTTAAATTAAGGTTTTTGACATTGACATGAGAACTGAAAGATATGACATTTTAGTGCGAAATCTCAATTTCCCATATAGGAACGGTGGACTTTTATTAGTTATGATTTTATGAAATAAATGCCAATGTTTTTAAACATTTTATACTTTTGGTTGGGTATAGCCGATGTTAACGAATTTGTAGGTACTCAATATATATTTCGTATGAATTTTTATCGATATTTCTGAAACAACGTGCATACAGATTATCAAAATAATTCGGATTTGACAACACTATATAATGTTTCACTTAGAAATGTATCAACTTGTCTTTTGCTAAATGTGTGAGCACCGCTTATTCCTTTCAAAGACAATTTATATTTATACCAGGTTTCCCAAGTTATCGTGTATAGACAATATCTCGCTTATTTAACAAGATAATTAAAAAATAGAAAAACTGGTTCGAATGGCATCAAAGTACTTTCCTAATGACGTATAATGAAATAAATTTCATTAGTCAGCCCTGTGGTAGCTACCCCTCATTTTTTATTTTCAAATGGCACCACCTGTATATTGCAATGAAAAATTGTGTGTTATTTTATTTGGAATACAACGATAGCACATACTTGGTATTTTTTATTAATAAAAACAAAATCATTAACATTTTGTGACTTTTTGCCTCCGCCAATGTTTATAAAAACTTGACAGAATAGGATATTTTTTTTACATTCATCATAAACCAGCAGCATGTCATCGTACTCGTCTGAACTGAATGTAAATGGCACTGTAGGTATGTACTTATAAAAAAAGTATTTATTTTTGGATTGAAACTTTTAGATAGTGGATAACACAAACAATTACTCCTATTCTATTAATTTTTTGTAAACATGGGTTGGAGGCAATTTTTCATTTTTATAAGGATGATTAGGTAACGTGAAAAAAGTCACAAAATGTTAATGATTTAGTTTTTATTAATGAAAAAATACCAAGTATGTGCTATCGTTGTATTCCAAATAGAATAACACACAATTTTCCATTGCAATATGCAGGTGGTGCCATTTGAAAATAAAAAGTGAGGGGTAGCTACCACGGGGCTAACAAATGAAATTTATTTCATTATACGTCATAAGGAAGGTACTTTAATGCCATGCATTCAAAGCAGTTTTTCTATATTTTAATTATCAGATGAGTTGTTGAAGATATGCAGACAATATGATGAAGCATGAAAATTATCTTAAAATTTTCGCATTTGGAAAATTTGTCAAATTTTGAATAGCTGTATCTCCGAAACTATTAGGTCAACCAAGTCCATTCTGATATCATGTCGAAAAAAATATAATTTAGTTTAAAAATGTATGGGAGGGTATTTGTCAAAAACATGCTCCTTCATGGTCAATATGGAACAAGACCAAAAAAAGTGCAAACAGTTTTTGGTATATTCAAAAGTGATCAGGGGGGCTGCCGAGGACGAAAACTTGGATTTGTCACCTCAGTCACATCTCATACAAGGAAAAAAATAAACCAACTACCACCAATTAATGCAACATGATGTACTGGGCTATTGATACCATCGGCGAATTCACCAAAATATTGAAACCTGGACCTTGCTCAAGAAATAGAGGTAAAAATTAACTGAACGAACAAAACAGATTTTTTTGAATCTTCGTTGAAATCGTCAGAAAAAAATGTGTTTTCTTGGATAAATAATTCATATTTTCATTAAACTATACAGAAAAATATTGAATAAAATTGTATTATTTGGTTCCAAAATAACTTATTCAGTTTTGGACAGCCCTTGTACCATTCATTGTCTAATGAAGACCAATGTTAACAGAAATCTACTTCAGAATAACACTCTTGGGAATATTATTATCAACCTCGTCCTTATCTACTTTGCACGACTTCATTAAATTCATGGGAACGTGAATGCTGTGACAAAATTATTCAGTTATCTAAAAAACAGTGTGTTTTTCCACTTATCAAAACTAGTAGGCTGAAATGTATAATTTTTGATTGAATTGTCCGTTGATAAGATCCATGTTTGGAAAAAGCTGGTTTCCTCTTGTTCAGTGCCGTAATCAGACGTTTCTCTTGAGATCGCAGTCGAAAATTATGCCAGTATTGCAACAAAATTTTGGAACAACAGTGAAAACAATTTAATAGTTTTGAATGAAGTGCCGACATCCTGAAAAAAATCGTAATTTTCATGAATTATCTCGCTTAGTAATATTCTGAAAACACCGAACCATGCACGTATGTTGTATGTTATAAAGACTGTTTTTCCACGACACCTACTCCAACTGAAAAAGCCAAAATTCGGAGATTTTTCATTCTGCATTTCAGTTTTTTTTTCACAATCATCTTCATTTAGAAGGAAACGACGAGAATAACGAAAAACTTTGGCTTTGAGAAATTTTCAAAATTATCATCTGCATCTGCGGCTGAAAGACAATATTTAGTAGCTATTTTCTACCGTTCAAGATAACCTCTTGGGAGGTATTCATGTTGAAAAGGTAAACATTCTCCATGAAAATTGAAAAATGTGATTTTATTTGTAATATCCATCTCATGAAGAGTCTGTTTTTTCCAATCCTATCAATCCTCTGAAGAGCTTGGCAAAGCGAAATAGATTTTCGTCGACCAAAATGTATTGGGGATTAAATGCGAGAGAAGCGAACCTTGCTTCAATGAAATGAACGATTTCTGTGAGTGATATTTTTTGATAACATTCTCCCTATCTAATTTATTTAATGATTGTTTTCAATGAAAACTAGAGAAAATAAAAAAATCAACTATCTGAATGAAAATGCGAATTTTCACTTTCAGATATTTTCTTTTCTTTTGAGTTAGAGTCTTTTCACAATATCTACCAGATGTAGTTCAATGTATAGCGTGGCTTGTGCCGGGGAAGTAGTTGTTTTCTGTTAGATATTACAAATAAATCACATTTTTCATTTTTCAATTTTTATAGAGAATGTTTATCTTTTCAACATTACAAAAATAATTCCACCATCAACAACTACGAACAAAGCTTTCTCACACACAAAATTGAACATGAATTCATACCGATAAGGATGGAGAACAACCAAGAGCCAATCAACGAGCCAATTACGGAATTAGAATTTTTTCAAGCACTAAAATCACTAAGGTAGCAAAAACTCTTCTTTTACAAATGTTCAACATTGGATGGATCGAACAGAAATTTCCTAAAATTTAGAGATACGCAGTTAGGTATTATTCCTGTCCTGAAACCATACAAGTCAGTAGTTCATTTAAAATCTTACAGGCCGATTTCATTGACATGCGCAATGTGCAAACTGTTAGAAAAAATTATTAATAAAAGACTTATCTGGACACTTGAAAACAAAAAACAAATCATAACAGAACAGTCAGGTTTCAGACCTCATAGATCCACACTCGACAACATAACAGATTTGGAAAGTCACATAAATGAATCATTTGCCAACAAGCAGAAATGCATGGCAGTTTATTTTGATATAAATAAAGCCTTCGGAACAACATTGCGTCATCAAATTCTAGTCAAACTTCAACAATGGGTATACCAAGGAAATATCTTAGCCTTTATCAAGAACTTTTTGAGCCACATGATATTTCAAGTCCGCCTTGCCGGAACTTTATCACAACACAAAATCCAAGAGGATGGCACACCGCAAGGCTCAATCATGAGCCCAACACTGTTCCTGACTGTATTCAATGATATCATTCAATCTTTGAAAAAACCAGTCCAAGCAAGACTTTATGCAGACGATTTAATTATTTTCGTAAAAGGAAAAAACGTCATTAACTTAGCAATTACCCCACAGGAGCATATTAATTTACTGAAAATATAGGCAAAGACTTCAGGTTTAACTTTTTTCCCCAGTAAAACGGAACGCATATCATTTTCGATAAGAATTATGGCAGATACACCAATACTCGCATTATATAATGAAAATCTAACATTCTACTGACCAACAGCTGAACTGGAAATCACACGTCAAAAATCTCATTCTTTCTTGTCAAAATAGGCTCAATCTCATGAAATACTCATCCCATAAACAATGGGGTGCAGAAGGATCGACTCTTCTACCCTTATGTAGAGCTCTCGTACGGTCCAAAATTGACTATGGTTGCATCGCCTATGCTTCTACAGAACCCCCGATACTAAAAACTTTGGATACCCTTCACAACCCTGCCTTACGAATCATTCTAGGAGCCTACAGACCTACCCCAATCAAAACTTTGGAAAGTGAACTCGGAGAACTATCCCTACAGCATAGAGGGCAACAATTGAGTCTATCCTATGTTGCCAGAATAGCTTACTAGACAATATTCCAACGTACCAAAATACGATCACAACACGCTTTCTGTCAGCATATGAGCAGCCTTGAACTGATCCACCGTTCTAGGAAAGGATTCGAAGGTACATGAGATCACTCCAAATGCAGAAATTCCCATCTCTATATCCCTTAAATATAATCACTTTACCCTCCTGAGAGATATCCCAATCAATCATCAACACCCACCTATCCCAGTTCAATAAAAACGATACCAATGCAGAAATTATAATACAGAATTTTCGTGAATCACGTAAATCTCGCAGGACACTCTGCCTCGTCCTCGTCTGCCAATCCACGTTTCAGGAAAACATGTGTTATCATTTGGTAAATCCATACTCATTGGGAAATATTTCTGCTGGTGTAGGAAGAAGACAATTTTCCAAAAATTAAAAATTGATATCTTTGTTCTGTCAGATTATCATCAACGAAGCTGTATGATCTGATTTTTCTCTATTTCTGCCATATATTCTCTTTGTGCCAGTATTGAGAATGTGCTTCTAGAATCAATTGAATATTTTCTATGCTCCGGTACATTCATTTTTGATGGTTGACTTTACCATTGAAGCACAGTTGCCTCGTATCATTTCACAAGTGTGGATCACAGTCACATAAATTTATAATTGTTTCACAAATTTAAGTCTACGGCCAGGATCATCTTCATTGGACTTCTACACGAGTCTAAATCCCGTGGCTCACAGTCAGATGGTTTGATAAACTCAAGCCAGTAAACAATAGTGGTCAATGCGTGCTTTGCTCGTGATCGAGGAAAGGCAGGCCGCTATTGGTCTGTTTCTCAGGGAGGTTTGAGTGGCAAAAACGCCCTGCCTATACACCAATCCGACATCGATGATCACGAAGTAACAGCGTGCATTTGTTTGGATGCGGCTTGACCTGAAGTTGTATAGACTATAGTGACGTCATTTCTGTTGGTTTGTTTGAAACTGTTTGGAGAAATTGTTGAAAAATGCCGCCACTTCAAAACAGTTTGATCAAATTGATTTTAGTTCGAAAATATGAATATGAAATTCATAAAATCTTTTGTGGAATCATCTGCGACTGAAAGACAAACTTTAGTCGCTATTTTCCATCGTTCAAGATAACCTCTTGGGAGGTATTCATGTTGAAAAGGGGAACATTCTCCATAAAAATTGAAAAATGAAAAATGTGACTATTTGACCATGATCCACGGGATTAATAGGGTATATGGATGATACTTTTTTCATTTTTCTTCTTAATCAGACGTAATACTGAGCGTTTGGCTGACTTGAATTTCAGCTTTGAGTAAGCTAGAAGCAGTGTGAAGATCTTCTTCTACCCGTAACAAAATGTGAAATTTTGTCGGACACATGGAATATCATTGACATATGTTCACTTTCTCTAAATTTCCTTTCAGTTTTACCGAGAGCGGCAGCAGTAATAGCTTTCCATTAAACAAATCGTATACTTCTGGTTAGGTTAGGTTAGGTCTGCCGCCCTTTCCACTACCAATAAAAGTCTTTTCCTTCGACAGTAAGTTACCCAGTGTATAGTATTGTTTCAAGTAATTCCAATTTCAATTTTCAAAAATTAATTTTTTTGCTGCTGACTGCTTGAATTTTTATCTCACCTGCTTTAATGCTTTCGAGTTTTCCGTTTTTAAAAAATAGACGACTTTGAATTCTCTACATTTGCCGCCCCTAAAAAGTTGCCTGACTCGCTTAATGGACTTGCCGGCCCTGTTACGAGAATTAAAACTTCAATGCGCTGTGTTTTGTCAAATGCGCCATATTTAAATACAGCTGAAAGTTTTTACCTCTAGTGGCCATTTTTTGTTCAAAATCAAATTATTTGAAACTGTTAAACAGGGGAATGAAGTGCAATTCAAAGTGGTCGAAATGACGTTATAGCTTCTACAAAAATGGTGGCAGAAAATTTTACATAAGAACGTGCGGAATTGAAAATAAAATCGACCTTGTATCTTGAATGTGGTTGGGGAAAGGTCAATACAACTGAAACTACTATAGTTCTATGACCGACGTTTCAACTTTTATAAGGTCATCCTCAGGAAAATAAGTAGGTTCCTTGTCATAATAACGTATTTACGGAACATTTTACATATATTGGGTTTCTCTTAATTCTGTATGAATACAGGAACCAACACTTACACTTATTACAAGGAATTTACTTTTCCTTGCCCTGATGATGACTTTTTTAAAGTTGAAACGTCGGCAATAGAACCATAGTGGTTTCAGTTATTTTGATCTTTCCCCAAGTAAATCCAGAATACAATACCAGTGAGGTCAAAAAACAAGGAAAAAAATTCGACCTATTCAAGAAATAAACAAAAAATACTTAATGCGAATTTTTTAATGAATTTGGTCTATACTTTTGCCGATCACTGTGCGTATGATAACAGGTGTGAACCGAAAAATACAGTACATTTCTCTGGGTGACGAGCTATGCTGACCAAATTAAACTGAAGAATTGATTACCTTTGTCTCAGCCCTAATTAATACTGAAACCATTAGCGCAGTGGTTAAAGCGAGCGCCTGGTGACCGAGAGGTTACAGGTTCGGTTCTCAGTCGGGACGAGCTTTTTTCATTTTTCTGAATGATTGAATTTCGTTGCCGACTGGGAATAATCCTCCACGATTCACTATTGCATTAAAAATTAACAGTGCTGCTCCTAAAGTCGCGTAAGGAGTTAGTAACACGTGGCTAACTACTATAGCAGTCGATGCCAAAACACCAAAAAAAAATTCTAAAAACACAGATAAATGTTGCATACCTGGAAAACGGAATCAAGGACTTTTAGGTGAATAAAAAGTCACAATCTTAATCAAAATGATATTTTCTTCCAAAACTTCATTATTTATTATATTCTATTAAAAATATGTGTAAACAATAAAACATAAAACACCATTTACAATAATCATAATCTAGAATATTTTTAACAAAATAATAAATAACTAGCCTTTTTGCCATATCAGAATATTTCATCAATTCAATCAATTAGAGTTTTTCAGTAATTTTATTCTTTTTATTTATAGTCTTGCTTGGTAGCAGTACCTACTGCTAGCCAAAAACTAATACCCGTTTTTCTATGTGAACATGGTCCAACAAATTGCCTAATGTTGATTCTAAAAATGTTATTCATAATTATACAATAGCTAAAAGTTTCGCTGCAACAAAAATATTATTCTTGTTATATCTGAATGGCTCCAAATTGAGATGCATGCAACACTTCGAAATTTTCAGAATTTTAAAATATTGTTACAATAACATAACAGAAAAATCAACCAAATTTTCAAATGAACCATATCGTAATATAAGGAAAAATATGAATAACTAATGTTTCCGAAAATTGCACAATGTTTTCGTGGTGTTGATTACTTGTACATTCGTTGCAATTGTATATAAAATGCGTGCAAAGTTCTTCAAAAAACCAAGCACATTTGTTCATATATGAAAGTAAAATTTCTTATAACATTATGTATTCAATAAATTTCTTGTAATTTGTGACATTGTAAAAGATCCACAATTCGATAGTTGTCTCTCCAAAATGAGATGCTTCTAGTATGTCAAAACCAATATGATTCATATGCAGCAGCAAATTACTTCAAAAGATTCAATATTTCACCGGCCTAGTGCTAGAAGTCATCAACTACCAAAGATACCCTCTATATAATACAGAAGGCATTGACTATGTATTAGTGTATTATTGTACCTGTTCTTTGAAAGATAATATAACTTGAGTGGTAAACCATATCAAATATTACTATTTCGAAATCATTATATAGTGACTTCTTGCACTAAGCCGACGATTCATACAATTAAAATTAAAACCATTAAAACCTAAAAACCATCTGTACCATCAGGTCCATTCGGATCTTCGATAGATCTTGACCTTCGTACTATTCTGAAAAAAAAAAGACAACATAAAGTCAGAAGTGAAATATACTTTGAATGACACAAAATTATAATAGAAAGAAATAACGACCAAGAAATGGAGTATAAGGTACAATAAAATAGACTTTATCCAACACATGACAGTTATGACCGTCATTATTGATGTCATTTTAGACAAGTAAACTATCAAATAACACACTAGTGAGTTATAATCCATAAGTCACTAGTGTAAGTTATTACTTATATTTGACGTTTAACATGCACTGTAAACAAATCTGAAAACACCGAACTTGATAGGCCAATCAGAGTCAAGAGTCAAGTTTGGTATTATCGGTAATCCGAACTTGACTAGAGCTTCTGATTGGTTCATTTCGCAAGTGAGTTAAATAGTCGCCATAATACAAGTTGTCTCCGGTTTCAGATTGGTCAGATTATGTGAGGATTTCAAGATGAGTGAAACAGTCAGTAGAAGGTATATGCAGGCTTGAACATTTGGAAGAACCAAATGTTTGTGAACGTACTCAAATATGAACAATACAAAACTAACCTTATAACAGGGTATACTACACAAATAATATAAAAGTGTTACTCACTCAAATCATTTACTAAGTTTTCACCATCTTTTTTGACATTTTTAGCAAAATTAGCAGTTGCAGTGGCTGAATCGTCGATTACTTTAGCAGTTGCACTGGCTGAATTGTCCATTGCTTTCTTTATCTGACTTCCACTTTCTCCTACTTCTTTAGAGACTTCTTTGTTGTTCCACGTGAAAAATTCACCCACTCTTGAACCAAAACTCCTGAAAGGGGCTGAAATGAAAAGAAGAAACGAATTGTTAAATTTTGATAAAATGATCCGGGATTTCAATTTATCCATTGAGAAGTTTTCTACGACTGAAGAAGATGAACCTAAGCGATATGTTTTCTAAGTATAACTATTATACTTCATTGGAAATCCTAATTCTATTCAGAAGAAGTATTGTTTAGAAATTCCTTCTTCAGACAATATTATAATATAAAAGACATAAGATGCAGTAAAACTCAAAGTCATCTGCATCTGCTTCTTAAATCTATACCACTCCACTTCGAGACACTATGGACTTCTACCAAAAAAGACATTTTTAATTCTACGTAAATGATACGTTAGTGCTCAAAAACCTACACATAACAAAATACACAATCGTGACATAATTATATAGATAGTACTGACAGGACATTGTGGGCTCAATAGACATCTGAGCATCGTAGGCATCGCAGGAGAAACACTTTACAGGTTCCGCTAGACATATGTGTTAACCTGTGCCATTATTATAAATAAAATATCAGTTCATTAGGCAATCGTACTACCGAACCGAACTCGTTTTTCTATTTTTGCCAAAAAAACGACTTTTCTTGACAGTATCGCTAAAATTTTAAGCACTCGTGGTATTACTTTTGATAATTTTTCAACTACTAATAGTATTACTACTGATATTTTGGTCCTTTTTAAATTCTAGTGATGTGTTTTTTTACTAAAAAGTGATTGCGTGTCTACTGAAAGACTCGAAAGAACGTTTTAGTATAAATAAAGCGAAAAAGTGGGGTTAGGTGGGCTGTCAGATTTCTCAGGTTATGCTGTTTTACATCCTGGGTCTGTCAGTTGTGCACGAAACCAATATCCATGTGTTTACCTAAATTATCGTGTTTACTTGAATATCCGCTCATATTGCATGTCATGTGACTTCAGCCCTATGTGAATGAAAGTCGCTATAATCCAGCGGTAATTGCATACTTACCTCTTATGGACGTTTTTACACATGTAGGAAATTTTCGGAGATAATACCATAAGAGCATTGAAAATTACCGATAATACTGAAAAATAGTTATTTATTAGAGATCTCGCTGTATAACTTCAGTATTTGTATTAGGAATTCCCAAAAAAAAGCTGAAAAGATTTTTCAGTGAACTAGCCTTCGCTGAAGATTGGCAAGAACCATGAAACCGGTACGTACGTGTTCCTCAAATAGAAAAATTATTTCCAGCATTGATATTTAAAGAGCATTGCAAGTCAGTTCTTCTAGAAAGCTTTACGAAACAGATATAATTCAACGGTCGTAGGGGGCAGTAGTTGTTTTCTGTTGGATACTTGCTGACGAAAAAAAAAATTGTTTTCTGCGGGAGATTCTATGCTTTTTGTTTTTTAAATAATGATTATGTAGCAATAATATCTGTGTTGGAAGGTTTTTTTTTTTCGTATTGTGTCAAGGTGATTTCTGCAACTGAGTTTATTTATTCGACATTCGTTTTCATCATTGGTAGTTTAAGGTTAAGAATGTTGAATTCACATTAAAATTTTATGGATATTTATAATGAGTTTAATAGTACCTACCGATGATTAGGGGTGAACAGGTATTGCACAGAAAGTGCAGCATCCCCTTGAATATTATTTGATTGTTTACCACATTCGAGGGTTTAATGTTTGAAATTATACTTGGTGCGTTTGAATCCAACCACTCGAAGATGGATGTATTGTTTACACATCTGATTTTGTTTTAATTACAGTTTTGAAATACTCTAATTGTTATATCCAAACATTTATTCACATCGTGACTACTATGTTGATTTGAAATGTTTTCAGATTAATTAGATTAACCGAGTTTTGAATTTAACCATGCATAAAAGGTGTGTTGATAAATGTGTTTATATTTGTCAATAGAATTAAGTGAATGTTTCTGAATTTAATTGATTAAGTTTTAGATGTGACCATGTATACAAGGTGTGTCGATAAATGTGTTTTTTTGTCAATGGAATTATTAGATATATTTCCTGAGTTGAAGTAGGTAATTAATTTTGGATCTGAACATATACTGAAGGTGTTTTTATTTGTTAATGAAATCATACGATATATTTCTTGAGTTAAAGTAATCGATGATGGATTCGAACATACAGTATCGGAAAGTTTTCATCTTGGGTATGGTGGTTTTATGAGAGCGTGAAGAATAGCTTGCTATATGTTGAGAGAGCATTACAATTTCTTCCCTACTCGCTCGAGGAAGGGATCTGTTGATTCTTCGGGCGAGGTAACAGGAGAGGCGCGCAGTAGTGCGTCTCTCTTATTTATGTGGTATTATCATATCATTGCGTTCCTTGTTGCTCGCGTAGATTTCTGTCTATACCTCAGATGAAAAGTTGCCGATACTGTATACTACGAATAGGTATGTTGATTTGTAAAGGGAGTTATTACATACATATTTTTAATTTAAGCAATTGAAATTTGTGATTATGCAAGTCGTTATAAGTAGCTAGGTATAAAAGTGTGTTAGTTGATGTAAGCTGTAAGAGTCCATGCAACTACTCCAGGTCAATTGATGTTTGGTTTGGATTTAACCATGTATATACAAGGTCTATTGATGAATTTGTTAATGAAATTATTAAATATGTTTTTTGAGTTAAAGTTATTAATGTTATTCGAACATGTACTGAATATGTTGATCTGTAAAAGGAGTTATTAGATACGTATTTTTAATTAAAACGATTGAAATTTGATATTATTCAAGTAGATATACAGGATATTTTCATAAATTTTTCAGTTGATGTGAGCTGTAAGAGTCCATGCAACTATTTCAGGTCAATAGATTTCTAATGGCTCCGCAGACAACGATAAAAAGAGACAAAAGTTTCTTATTTTCCGCTCTGTGATTGGTCATTTAAGGAGTTTCAATGACAAAACAGCACGTCATTTTATTTCCCCGTCATTATAATGACCTCAGAGTAATAAAAGACCATATAGAGATGCCTTCTCCATCCTTGTCTTGAAGTCAACATAAATTTGTTTGTTTACAAGCGAGGGCCTCATATATGTTTAGTCCGTATTCATTCGGGTAGTTTCGTGTATGCCCGCTCATTTCATTCGGATCAAGTTGTCATTCTTTAATACTATAAATATAAACAAACTCTCGATAACATTTCACCACCCGTCACCCCCCTCGCCCATAAATTGTATAGAAAAGGATAGTTCATGTTCACTTCAAAACAGGTATTTGTGTAGGTATAGGCAGGGCATCTCTATGTCTTTTATTACTCTGAGATAATGACCAACCAGTGCGTCCCTGGCAACAATGATGAAAAAATCAAGAACTTTTGTCTTTTTATCAGTGTCTGCCGAGCCATTAGAAATCTCTATTGATGTATGCCATTATTTGACTTAATTTCAATATATGTTTATAATGTACTGTTGATCTTTTATGGTAGACCTCAATCCCAATTTACATCAATAGTACCAACCTGGTTCACGTATCCAACCAAATATTTTCTGAATATCTCGATAAATATTTAGATAGAAGCGGGAATTGGCGTAGTGGTTAGCGCCGGGGCTCGTGATCGAAAGTTCGCTGGCTCGATTCCCAGGCGGGGCAAGGTTTTTTTCATTTCAATATGTAAACATCTTAATGATTGGATCTTGTCGCCGGCTGGAAATAACCCTCCACGATTCACTGTGGAGTAAAAATTAACAGTGCTGCTCCTAAGGTGGCGTATGGAGTTAGTAAGAAAGCCTAGCCAGAACACATTATTATCCATAGTAATTAGACCATTAGGTCTGTTTGGATATAAACATAAATGAAAGAACTTTTTCGGTGTCCCAACGTTTCGACCCACTCGTCCACTATCAAGCCAGAGCCGAGACTCTGGTTGAGTACTAGATTCGGAGGAAACCTCTGGGTTCGGTTTGTAGGCTTCCACGAGCTTACTTGGCAGAAATAATTGTACCTCCCAGTCAGAGTGTGGGCCGGAAAAAACCCCACGCTTGTAACATGATCTCATCCATAATATTCTGCATTTCAGCCATTTCATGTCTTGTTTCCACCATGAAAGTTCTTTAAAATATCCTTCAGTAACAATCTTATATCCGATACCTGCTGCTACAAATTCTTCGCGGGTTCTCAAAATGAGAAAAACTAAACTGAACAATTTTTGTTACGAGACAATTATAATTCAAATATTTGCAAGGAATGTTTGGATCAAAACGATGGTGTAGTGGTGTATACTCGATCCATCAATGATTACGATTGCAAAATAGATAGTTTCAATGAAATCAAAGCAATTGACTTGAGAGTGAAGATTAATAACACTATCAAAGGCGTTCTTGCAATATATAGACGGTGGTCTAACTGGTCTACAGTTCCAAATGACTTTATTGGACATCTGCAAGAGCATTTCCAGCTAAATCATTCGAATACGGCCACATATTCTCTACTCATCGGATATCTGAATATAGATATCCTGAAAAACGATATATTTTGCAATGAATATCAAGACACGCTTAGTTAGTTCGGATACTATTAGGTAATCAATAACCCAACGAGAATTCAAGGTGGAAACGGTTCATGTATCGACCATATTCAAATCCACAAACCACATCTTGAATAATGAAATATTACCTTTAATTATACATAGTAATATTACTTCACAATTGCACTTCAAATCATTCTAGTAAAGAAAAAAAAAAGAATTTTCACTAGTATTTAGATGAAAATATACAGTGTACCTAGCTGATGGAACAAAATTAAAATCTGAGTAGGCTACGGTTGGATAAACATAGGGGCTGGAAAGAAATAGACAGTCATATAAATATGAAATAAAAAATGTGCTATACGTTCCAGATATACATGGTAATTTATTATCAGTTAGAAAATTAACTGAAAAAAACAGTTAATTTCAAAAATTATGTATGTAGAATAAAGAATGGATCTGTCCTGATTGCAAAAGCATATCTGAAAGGAAATCTATATGAACTAAAAACGGTCAATAAAATCATGTTAACAAAACAAAACACTGTAAAATGTGACATAAATTTACTACATAGAAGACTAGGACATAGAGCTATATAAAGTATAAATTTGTTGGAGAAAAAGTGACTAGTTAATGACATTAAAATAATAGGTAACGAAGAAAATAAATCATGTGAAGTATGCCTTCGAGGAAAAATTACGAGAAGTTTTCCAAAAGTATCAGAAAGTAGACAAATAGTATTCTGGCTTTGATTCATTCAAACTTATGTGGGCCAATGAAAACTCTTACTACAAGTGGAAATAGATACGTTTTAACATTCATAGATGACTATGAATGTTTATTCGCATGTTTATTTACTGAAAAAGGAAAATGATGTTTTCGAAACATTTCAAGAATTCAACGAAATGTTAAAAAAACAAAATTCAACAAAAACATCCAAATACTGAGAAGCGATGGTGGAGCAGAATACATGTCAAATTCGATGAAAGAATATCTCAAGAAAAAGGGTATTCGTTACGAAATAACAGCACCCTATTCGCTGAATAACATCACAAGGTCACAATGTGATGTAACATTTATGTTTAAATTATGTTTTAATATTTAGAGGGGACTGATATCACCTTAATATTTTAAGGAGCTTTATCACTAATTAACACCGATTTGAACTTGTTGACGAGACTATCGCCTGATAACGAGATTTAGATTCGATTCAGACATAGCCAGCGATGGAAAATTTCTAACAATAACAAAGTACTTGAAAATAATTCCTATATGAACGTTATGATTCATTTATATTTATATTTCCTTGACGAGTTATCGTCATAATAATCGCGAGTGCTTAATAAAACGAGTTACTAGAGGAGTTTATTAACGCTTTACATAATGTACTTTTTCTACGAACTCATATTAAAACAACATAGTCGATCAAAACCGTACCATGTTTTTAATCACTGAAATCAAACTATAACCATGTATTTAGGTGTCCATGAAGTATAGGTATATTTTTCAATGCTGAACAACTTTCCCAAATAACATTTTTCAATATTTTCCAAAAACACATATACAATATGTGCTTGAAGTAAACTTTTGAAAGCATTATTATGACGACTCCATTCTTTCTAGGTTAGGTTAAGTTATATAGGTTTGAAATTTTCAAACTGACATCCTATTTCTCGCATCATGCATTAAATTAAATCCAACTTAATGAAAAACATGTCAACGTTCATCGATAATTACTGATAATGAAGCATCAACATCGTAAACTGTGGATAGGAAATTTGGAAAACTTGGCAACACCGCACGCAAAATCTGTTCTACGGTCCTACCCAATTCATTTTTGCCCGCATGTCATACAGCGAAGCTGACAAAGTGTGGATAAATTAGAATTCCATTGTTTCCTATTACCAGTAAAAAATCATGCAGACCTTGGTCTCTGCTACTACCTACTCGTCGAAAAAAGCGAGAGTAGGTGGATAGGTGTCAATGGAAAGTTGATTCTTCTAATCTCGATTTATCGTTCTATGTAGTTTTGGCATACCTATACCTATTTGTGCAACAGTCATGTCATAAGTTTTCAGTCATAAGAAAAAATATTCGTCTATGATTGGTTGAACCATTTATTCCAACCAAATCGTAGTGGAATAATTATTTCTGATGACTAAGAATTAATAACTTATGACTGCTTCATAGATAATATCCCAGATGAGTAGTTTCCGATACTGTAGGCCATAAATACAGTATACAGTGTACCCCAGCTAAACTTTGTCACCCCCCTTATCTCCGAAGTCGTAGAAAAAATTGGAAATCGGTAAGACTCGTCGATTTTCATTTTTAGGGGGACTTCTTTCACCAAATACGTCATCATTGTACTGTCAACATCCTCAACCCCAGCACCCCAACTTCACAATTTTCAATAGTACTTATTATATACTTGTGATAGGTACATTATTTTGAAGGGAATTCAATCACAATACATCGGTGTAATGGAATTATGGAATTGAGAATCAATCAAATGTTGTAGAAGTTTAAAGAAAACTAAAGTTATACTGTGGCTGTGTTATATAACCTTTGATTACCTATCAAATTTGTTGCCATAGAAATAAATCTATATAATGGTGTGGACCAATATTAGAATGGCCTGCTAGATTACCTGATCTATCACTATTAGACTTTTTTCATGGGGACATTTGAATGCTAATAATATAAATTACCTAACATAACTTAGTTTTCATTAAAACTTTCACAATACTTAAATTCTCTATTGCATTACACCGATGATATGTACCTACCTATTTCTGATTAATACATTCCCATCAAAATGATGTAAGTATAACATTATAGTAGTCCTATTGAAAATTCTGAAGTAATATAAGGGTGTTGGGGATGATGGGGATTGACAGCACGATGATGACGTATTTGGTAAAAGAGTTCCCCTCGAAATAAAAATCGACGGGTCTGAACGATTTTCAATTTTTTCACAAGTTTAAGCTGGGAAACATTTTGCGTATATATAAATTTGTCAAATGTTTCATGTTTCATGTGAACTTGGCAGAATTCGAAATCCAACAAATGCAAATTTTTCAGGTGTTTGTAAGTTTTGCTCAAAACATTTTTTTTTTCAATTCCAACTCCAGCTCTTATGCCTTTATAATATATGATATTCTACTTGTTAGTAGTTCCGTAAATATTCCATATCCAGTGTTTTACTGGAACGTAGTTTCACTAATTTCGCACCGCGATATTAGTCTGACACTGACTGACCTACAAAACTTTCCACCAACAAACAACGAAATTCCGAAATCAGTATGCTGGGAATCGCACGAAATAATTCAAAAAACAATGTACTTACGTACAGTGCCTATTTCAAAATTGGTACATACCTGTTATAGAAGTCCAAAGAGACATTATGATGAAGGATATAAAAAAAGATGAAAATAGATAGAATCACTTTATACAACTTCACCTGCGACTAGATTCAGTATGAGTAAATTCTAAAGATCGAGTTTAGCGAGGGTATCGAAGCGATTCCTACGGTTGCTGGATATTTACAGCGTTGCCACCTTTGGCAAATTTCTAATTTTTTAGTAGATTTTGTTTTTTTTCGCATAAATTTTAGTCGGTACTTTTTTCAATAGATTTTCGGTAGGTTTGGTTGGTAGGTTTGGAAAGGTATTATTTTTAGTGGATTTTTTGGTAGATTTCGAGGTAAAACTCATATAAATGGTCATCAAAGCCATTTTTCCGAAATTTTCACAGATGCTGCAGAGCAGGGCCGGTGACAAGAATTCTCGGGCCCCTGGGAAAATAAGAGGTCCAAGCCCTCTACACCCTCTACCCAACTCTTCAACCCCACCCCCACTAACTGACACTCATCTAAGATTGAGATTCGCCTATAGTTGCTTAATTTCAATATACTATATTGCTTTTACTTATTATCAGTTTATTCAACCTCAAAAAATTAAATAAATATCATCTGTAGTATATTATGTAACAAGTGTTGTAAAAGGCATATTACGCACGAATGGAAAAATTACCGTAATTCCATGAGTGCCTAATTGCTTTACAACACGCATTACGTACTATACTTTACCTACGGCCATATACAGTGTACCATTTCCGAGATCGAAAAAATCGTATTAATATCATTATTATTAGTAAAATAGTTGCAACTGTAAATTATATGATAAAAAGCTAGCTCACCCTCCACCACCAAGTCCAGTTCACACTAGAGAAATGAATCGGCGCTGGCGCTAGCGCCCTCAATTTTATAAAAACGAATGAATTTACACACTTTTCATGAATAAAATTAGTCAGGAGTCAGCACTCTACTGGAGTGTTACAAATCTGCTGAATTTGGTTTTTCCAAACCCAGATAGCACTGAACGTCCAAAGGATGTCCATTTTATGTCCCATTTAGGTCCGAACGTCCCAGAACCTAATATGGACATCCTGGGGACATACGACTCGGAACGTTTTTGGAACTTCCGATGCGAATATCCCCAGGACGTCCAAACTCAGGCCAAATTCATATTACCGACTTACATTATTTTCATGTCTTGTGCTTTTTACAAAAATTTAAAACGAGTTTTGGTTTAATTTTCCGTCATAAATTTCATACATTTTCCACTGAGATTATTTAGCTCAGTGAGTTTCTCCAGTTGTCACCAGTATTAGACGAATAGTCGTTAAATCGTTATTAATTTTGCATGGATTCTGTTCGCGCTAGGTTAATCAGGTCAGGTTAGGTTTGCTAGTAATTCACGCATTTTCATCTTAATTTGCCTCATTCTTATCTTTTCGTTTAAACTTCCTGCCATTGCAGTGACTAATCACAGAACGCTTCTTATTGCGTTCCTTTTATACTAGATTAGATACCAATATAAGGATTGATTTGTGTTTTGAGGTGGTGGTGAAAGTGGAATCATGCATCTTTCTCAAAGAAACTATAAAATACAATCTTGGTCATTCTGCACAATAACAGATATAAAAATAATATTGAAACTTCGATTTGAAGAATGCGATTCATAGGCAACGTGAATTTAAATTTCAAAGTGAAAACAAATGTGCAGTTCTAAATTATCCGCTAAAAGGCGAGCTTTTGGTTTGTACCGCCATCTAGCAAAAGCAAGTGAAAGCAATGGGAAAATATCGAAATGAAAAATATAATCGTTCGAAAATACACACTAGGCAATATCTTGACGAGTAGAAATATCTGAGGCAGAAATCGAATATACAATCAGTTTTTTTTTAGTTTTCGATGTATGTCACTTTTTATGGAAAAAAAAATTTCAAGTATTGCTCTGCCATCTCTAGGACAGTAGCTGAAGTAAATATTCATACCTAGTCATTACTTTTTAGAAGATCTAAGTTTTAATTTTTCTTGAAAACGGAGGAATAATACTTATCCGCGATGGGTGAGGTGGTAAAGGATGTCGAAAATATCAGAATGTTGATGAAATACAGATTTGCTCGGAAATACACAATAATATTTTTTCAAGTGGCATTCTGCCATCTCGTGAACAATAGCCAAAGCAGAAATCCACAGCATGTTGTTACCGGTAGCATCAGTAGAACAGGTTCCCTTTTTTTAAAGGAAACGCTAATCTTAAAGCAGCTCTACTAAAAGTATCGACGCGGTATGGATGTCTACTTTGACTACTGACCTAGAGATGGCAGATTAATAGTTCAAAATATTTTTCCATAAGGAATGACCAAGATGGATAGAAACCTATCCATCCTATAGGAAAACGAAATTCAGAGGGTTGGTAGTTCTTAAATAGAGGGTTGATTTCTGACTATCTAAATTCCGCGACAACTTCGCTGTTAAAAAAAAATATTTTCACTGGTGATACTCGGAGACCGATATTGCATCCTTACCACTTACCAAACATATGAGGCATTTTTATATAATATTGAATCGAAATATGACATTTTTAGATTGTAAGTATAGGCAAATACTAAGATGTAGGCATCTTAGCAAATACAATTATTTGTTTTCCTAAGGCCCCTAAGGGCTGAATCTGAATGACAGTCTGTCCCTGTCGAGTGTCGAGTGTCAGACGTGACCATGGTCTATATAAAACAGAGTTTTTCTTTTTTACCAATTTTTTTCGTATGACCTTGGCTTAAAATGTCATGCGCTGATAATCTGCCAGAAGAAATGTCAAAAAAAGTCATCAGTTAACTGTTTGCTGTTTGTAATATTTCATTTCCTTTAATTCCATTTTGCAAAATTACTACGAGTAGCACAAATTTAATTAGAACAATTATTCAAAATAATGTCCATTAGTGAAAAGGTCAAAGAGTTCTACACAAATGACATAGTTTACAGATTCGACAAACATAAAAGAATCATTTTTGGAGTGGTTATAGATAGTTATGAAGCTTCATCAGATGTGGATGAATACAATTCTTTGCAGAAAGGTCAAATTAGAGTTTTGTGGAATAATAATTCCAGAGAACAAGTCTGGAGGCAAAGTAAGGTACGACTAATGAATAGGAGTATCATTCCAGGCGATATAGTAAGAAGATTGGAAAAAGGAAAAGA
This sequence comes from Chrysolina haemoptera, assembly GCA_958298965.1. Lineage (NCBI taxonomy): Eukaryota > Metazoa > Arthropoda > Insecta > Coleoptera > Chrysomelidae > Chrysolina > Chrysolina haemoptera. The sequence continues at coordinate 11,170,453 of OY282595.1, read as the reverse complement.
AACTCAAAGAGGTTATTGTAAGGAAAGTAAGCAGATAGCTACTGTTCAAATTATTGGAACTGACAAAGTTATTGAGCAAGTTTCAAGTGAGCGATTACATAGTGTTAGACCCTTTGATGTTGAAGATGCTGTCTGTTTGGGTAGCAGATTTGGTCGAATTGAGGTAAGAAAAGTACTTTCAAGTTCAATTAAAGTTATAAAAATATATTATAGACCGAGAGCTAGCAACAAAAAACACGTACAGCTTGGCAAATCTACAAAGGGATATGAAATCAACATGTCTATTGATGTGTGGTAGCCGAAGAGCTCAGTATACATTATAACTAAATGTACAATTTATACAGCTCATATGTTTATGGATATAACTTTATAGATTTGCCAAGCTGTATAATTAGATGAAAACTTAAACTTTTACAGACGTTAGCAAGTCTTCTGAATATAACTAGGCAGAGCAAGTATGGCGGCCCTCAGGTGTAGGCGTTACTCTGCTTTAAATCAGTATGACGTGTACTTCGGGACACCGAAACAGTGTGGCATTGTCATGGGTCATTAGTGATGAGAAATTTTTTTCATCTTGGTGAAAAAATCAGCTTTGAGCTCGAATTTCAACAAGGCTAAAAAAATTAGACTTTTAATTCAATTTTAGCGGCATATCAAATTATTTCATTATTTCAGGTTGTGGAACAGATGGTTTCAATGCAATCGAAATGTGGATCAGTAGTAGATGTTTTGACTAGTATCAATCATGATTTAGATGATTATTGGTTATCAAAGAGGAACAGATTATCTTTTGAGGCCCATTACCCTGGACAGGAACTGGTATAACTATTTATCTGAGAACTTCATGACAACATTTTATGCATCACTTGCAATTGAATAGCTTCAGACCATCAGAATAATGTCTAGTTTTATTGGAATCAAATTTCATAGTAATCTATAGTGATTTATTCTGAGGTACATGACATTTTCAAAGGAGGGTATGCTTTTGATAGAGAAATTTGGGCTATTCAAGAAAAAAATTTAAATTCTTTTACATGAGTAATGTAGTACATTTTAATTTTTTCCAATTTTATAATCTTATCAATTAATTCAGTAACTGATTGTCACAACTGACATTTTCTATTTATTGTACACTGAACCCCAGAACAAACACATACGCTTTGTTGGCAAAATGTCTTATTTATCATATTTTGCCCTCACAAACTCTGCTCTGAAGGAACTTATTTGAAGATGTTCCGGAGTTCCGGAATGGTTTGGAAGTTCAAATTTTGGGAAAATGTTTCTTTTTTATAGACCTAAGCAGTTGGCCCAGAAAATACTCCTTTCAATAATTTGAGACTGAAGTCAAATAAGCTGCAATGTGTTCAATTTAAAGTGATGATTTGGTGGTGTATTCACATTTCAGCTGTAGGAAAACCTACAGCACCACCTAATGATTCAAAACAGAAGCAAAAACGTATACAACAGTGAAATTGCTTTCTACTTTGCCACATGAATGCTCTACACTTTGTGTGGAAACCTGTTATGAAATTACATTGCATTTCACAGTGCCATTCCTTTATGAAGTTCTATTATGTTGATGTTCCTTGTCATCTGATTTCAAGATGTTATTTTTTTTTAGATTTGTATACCCAGTAATTTCGAACAACCCCATTGGATTAAAAAATCCAAAACCATGAAAAGAAATATCCAGACACGACAGAGATTTACTGTACAAAATGTGGAAGAAGTTTTGATAGAAATTGCTTGGTATAGCAATTCATCCGGCTATTCACATGTTTCAGAAATTTCACAAGAGGATATAAAGAAGTAATATAGATGTAAATTAACTAGTTCGTTTATTGTTGATATTTTTTTCCTCCAGGTTGAAAGTACTTGAGCATCCAAGTGATACATTTTTGGAATTATCAGATCGTAGATTGCTGAAGCTTTCAGCAGCTGATGTTCTACTCAAGAAAAAAGATTGGATAAAAAAATTGTCTGTATCTTACAGACCTGACATTCCCAAAGTGAGACACATTGTGTCAAAAATGTGAGTTCACCCAAGGAAAGAAAATATGGAAGAAGCATTCATAAATGTACATTTTTGTTTCTAGAATGCCCCGAGTACCGAAAATTCGGAGTTTATCCTTGGTTTATTCCCCTTTAGAAGGTGAAGGAGAGGAAGATGAATGGTGGACAGAAGATGCTGAAGACTCAGATGATGATGGAAGTTCTTCATCACAAAACACATGTATTGCTACCTCCAAAAAGAGACATTATCCTCCTAAGCCTAGAGACCTTGTCCCAGGCCATACACTTCCTGTTGAGGTTCGAATATAAAATTTCTTTCACATATTTTGCAACAATCATCAGCTGCTACAAGTAGATACAGGTTTTAAAATAACTGGTTTACTGTAACCCAATTCTGCTTGGGGGAACAAAACAAGTTACAATTATTTGTGAACAAGAAGCATCTTTCAATGCTAAAATAATATGTTCATTCAAAGATGAATGAAACCTAGTGACTTCATATTTGCTGCAGATTTTCACCTGATTACCATCGCCTAATTAGCATTATTCCAATTATTGGGCACATGATGGAAATCATTTGAAAAAATTGCTTACGTTCATATTTCAAGAGTCACTCTCATCTAAACAAATCCCAGTATAATTTCGTTAAAATAAATCTACTACTCAAGCTACTCACCAAGTGATGATTTACGTATTCCAGGGTCATGGTAAGGGTAAACATACTTCTTTGACATTATGTGACTCTACCAACATATTTAACTATAACGGGTGACGTGGAACCAATTTACTCCCTGTATCTTCGATGTTATTTTGTATAGATGTTTCATATTTGGTACATCAAATAGTTGTCCAAAGTTTGAAACATCTATACAAAATAACAACGAAGATACTGGGGAGTAAATTGCTTTCGGGTCATCTAGTGTATCACACTCTATTCTCATTCAGATATTGAGTTAGTATAGAGTAAGCGGTATTAATCTGGATCTAGTAGGTTCTTAACTTGAAAAAAAGTATGAATGTGTTGTTATTAACAAAATAAAGTTAGACTTGAAATCCAATTCGTCATGGTGTTCCTCAGGGATCTATCGCCGGGCCATTATTGTTCTTTGTCTAAATAAATGACTCAGCAAGCACTTGGTTTACAGCAAGTAAACTGAAACTATAATAAAGAAAATCCCAGAATATTACATCTTCAAACACCAGAGTTATTCTAGTTAATGGTGTTGTTTTTAGGTATTATTATTGACAGTTGACTAGGTTGGTCTAGCCACATTAGTAATTGAGGCAACTGAGGAATGCTGTATTTTTGTTGACACTGAAAATGGCATATACACACTATTTCACTCACGTCATTTTATATGTAGTTTTGATTTGGGGGCATTCCACAAACTCAATTTGGAATTGTCAGAAAAAAGCTTTTACAATCAACAAGTTCACCCAAAAATAACATAAGAGAAGTCAACAATTTTATTTATTGCTCGATTTTAACAAGTTTTCTCCTGAATGATAGAGTATCAATGGCTCTAAAGTAAATGAAATATAGCAAAATGAAAATTTAGATTATTTTGTTAAAATATTTCGAGTAATCATCCTGTATATAACAATTTTGTAAATATGACCATTATCAATTATTTGAATTAAGTTTTAAAGTTCCAATGAATATTTTATTTCTGTAGTGAGTCTACTCTACTTACCATTCATCTACCAAAAAAATTTGTATGAGAAATGTTAACTCTTTAACCTCAATACTAGATTCTTAATCATTGTCTGTGTGCCTTAGGTAGATGGGGATACATGAAACTAAAATGAGGTATGACCTGGAAAACAAAGCATTTATGTTTGAGAACGTACATTATTTTTGTGTATTTGTTAATAAAAATTCATACAAATTTTCACAGATTTGACAATCTATCGAGCTAAAAATTGTGCATAGAACAAATCACATACATATGAGTTACACTAAAATGGCCCACTCAGTAGTTATTTACCATGATAGCTTCGTTCAATATTATGCTAATTTAGTTTAAAAAAATGAAATAGCACATGTGTATATGGACTAATTGATTTTTATCTAACTGCAGGTTATCACTGCCGAATCAAAAGTGACTGTTGTTTGGCAAGATGGTACAGAAGAGAAGGATATACCATCGACTCAGTTGTACTATTCAATTTCGTTGGATGATCATGAATTTTTTCCTGGAGAATGGGTAGTGAGAGATGATGACAAAGATGAATGTAGTAAATATGGTGTCATCCAAAATGTCAATTATTTGGAGAGAACAGCTAGTGTAAGTATAAATTCACTGTATACTGTGAGGTCCAGACCTTTATAGTGTGGTTATTATCGGAACTAGTAATTACCTGTCACAGTTTATAACACCTTTTTGTAAAAAAATATTGCAGTGTTCATCTCGTTCCTCAATGGAATATATCAAATCTCCACCTTTGATAATTTCCAAACTTCAGGAGTTTGCAATAGTTTTGTGACACCTGGTATAATTTAACAAGACTTGTATAATTTACAATCTTACATTAGGTATTCGTATTCTTTAAACTGTGTATATGATTTTTGTAGATAAAATGGTTTTCCTATTCAGAAACTGAAAAAAAACCTGAAATATTAACAATAAGTGAAATGAGTGTTTATGACTTGAAGAAACATTCAAAATTTGCTTTCCGTCCTCGTAGTATTGTCAAGTCAAAACCAGCCCAAGACGAAAAAATGGGAAAAGTTATAGATAGTTGCATAGAAGTGAGTATTTTTCAAGAATATGATACTTTTGTGTCCTTCATTAACATTCAATGAACTTGAAAAAATTTGAGATAACTTTGAGTAATATCTCCTGTAGAATATTATTTTTCGGAAATTGTTCTGAAATATTGACACTTCTGATAAAAATATTTGACAAAAAAGGCCATATTCTATTTATCTAGTTAGGATATGTTCGTCATTTTTGTACCTAAAGATATGAAATGACATTTATGTATGAAACATTTCTGAAAGATTTTCGAAAAAATGTGTGTATCATGTACAAAAAGCAGATTCTTGGACTTTGTGAAGAAATATTTACATTGTCCAATGTCTGCTTCTTCTGCTGGGTAAACAATAACACTCTGTTGGCTGACATGAATGAAAATTTGTTCAAGGGACACGTGAAGGTGCAATGGTTAGATGGCTCGGAAGAAAACTGTTGGCCACAAGACATTGAGGTAATACCGGAGACAGCTGACTATGACTATTCTGATGAAGAATCAACAGATGAAGATGCCGCAGGTGTATCTTGGGAAACCGAAAGTATTGAATCATACGCCGGGGATTTATCTGACGAAACTGTGCTGCAAAATATGGCAGCAAGGCTTGATTTTGTTAGGAATAGAATAATATATTTGAAGGAAGCTTTTAAGCAGCATACCATTACTGAGAATATTTCGGTAAGAATTTGAAAAAATATAGCAATGCATAATTAAAAGTACCAATTTTGCACAAGCAATCCTCAGAAATCTTCTGTTATTGTTGTAATCAATATTTTAATTGAGTATGTTCATTTGTAATGGTTCAGGAAATTTGATATCTATATATATATATGTATGTAATCTTAATTGTATTGAAGTATACATTTGATTTGATGCAATAATTTTTTGAGTAAAACATTACGAAGAATATTTTGAATATGAATGCATTTTGCCCTCTTGTTATATGGCTACTAACATACACTGTCTCCAACATAATTTTTCCGGTAGATATAAGTATATAATTTTTTTCCAGTTTCTCAAAGATCTGCTGTTGGTATATGAAAACTCCAGTTATCTAGACAAGTTACTGGGCACCTCTTTCTTCAGTTTGAAGAGCAAACATTTCCAAGCTCTCCTGATCCAAGCCAAAGAAAAAGCAAAATCTCTTGGTTTAGATTTGAGAGGGAGACTTTTTTCTAGTGACAATCTCTGTCCGTCCATTTCTAAAATTAAAGTAGCTGAAAAGGAAAATATCAATAAAATGATAAAGCTGGAGAATAAGATCAATGCACAAATAGAAAAAATTGAAGGCAAGGAACTAGTAGGTAAGAATAAGAATAATTGATATTGAATGATATTTGTTTTCCAAAGGGAAGTAACACTTGAGGAAGGACATTGTATGCCTTCTATAAGAGATAATGAAATACTGTTTAATTTGGAGTGTGAATGACTTGTATACCGATTTCATGGTTATTATTACCCTTTCTTAGCCATACTCTTATTTGTTTTTGTTGAAAATTTTTTGTTTAAATTTGTTAGTACGAATCTCCCAGGTTTTCGTAGAAAACCCCTAAAAAAGCAGAGCTTGTCCGAGCAAGGGAGACCCGAAACCTACAGCTTAAAAAGTGGGTTCTAAACCATTTCAGCTCCGTGATGGCTGTGGGGATAAAATGAGTTTTTAATCTAAAAGCTCTCAAAGAAACAAATTAATATTTTATTCTTTGGTTGAACGATGAACTTGAGGGCTCAGTATTTCCTCGAAATGAATTGAATTTTTTTTTTTCAGTCTCGACTCCTCTCACTCCCGACAGTACCGAAATATCGTGCATTTCACAAGAAAATCTCTGCGTGGAACTTCTGTCTATGCTCAAAGTTCGCATGGACCTCGCATATGCTGAAATAATAAGTCGAATTGGAGGCAACCAAGTCTTTTCGGTCCTCACCAAAGCTTCTGAGAATGTAGCTTCTTCATGTAACTCTGTACTTTCACCTAGTACACCGACAACGCCTGAGGATTCTTTTTCGATATTGAGTCCGCTGAGACGCAAATTCAGCGAAAAAGTTGTTGGAGAGAATGAACCATATTCAATTATCGAGGACGCTCCGGTTACACATCATTACTTTTCAACGAAATTCGAACCAACAGACCTACAAAGGTAAGAGAGTGAATCCACTTGTCTGCTCTTTGTCATCGTAGAAATTGTTGAAGAAAAAAAAACACAAAAAAATTTATATTTGTTTCGAAAATCACCGGTTCTAAAGTATATTCCAATCCAAGATGCAAAACATGATCAGCACGTGATCGCTGCGTGGCTTGCTGAAATTTGCAATGGTATTGGTCAAACGACTTATAAACTGCTAAACTGTTGTGCCTATCATTGTTTGGATATAGTATATATGATTTACTAACAGGTAAAGGAACCATCTGCTGGTTTTATATTTCGGTAAATGCCAAGTTTCCGCGAACGAGGTCAAGATCCAGAGTATGAAAGGTCCGGAAACCGCTAAAAATCTTTTGGGCTGTGTTGAAGCTTACCAGAGGTATGAAAAAATTCTTCCAGCAGATGCGCAGCTGGTCAAGGGCCATTTTGGCAGCACTTTGAAATGACCGAAAAATCGCTGTAATAAGGGTTTTTATAGAATTTCAGATGATATAAAAGCCTGTCGCGAAAAGATGTATTTCTTATAAATTTGTGTACTAGAATGAATTGTTTTAATAAAATTAATTGTTACTCATAGATAGTCTTCAGCATGAATCAGGAATTGTCGTTTTTCTGTTCCCCAATCTACCTACTCGTTAGTAGTTTGCAAATTAACAAAAAAATACGACTCAAATTTGTTTTCAGGTTTTTGAAAGCAGTTCAGAAGGAGTACAAACTCATGAAAGAATCTCTGCCTCATGGTGTCTGGGTACGGTCATATGGAAATAGAATTGACTTATTGTCAGTAATGATCAAAGGTCCGGCGAAGACTCCTTATGAAGATGGGCTGTTTCTCTTTGATATCCAGCTCAGTTCCGACTATCCCAGATCACCGCCACTGGTCCACTACATAAGTTACAGCTCGGAGAGACTCAATCCAAATTTGTACGTCGAGGGAAAAGTTTGTGTTTCTCTTCTAGGAACTTGGATGGGACGAGGCACAGAAACTTGGGGTCCAAACAGTACCCTCCTCCAACTTATTGTTTCCATCCAAGGTTTGATTTTAGTTGCAGAACCATACTATAATGAGGCCGGGTACGAAAAACAGACCGATACACAACAAGGTATGTGTATGTTTTGACAAGGTGTGACATGCAATAATAGTTTTTTTATTATACCTGCATCATGATCCTTCGAGATTCAAGCACACAGTGTTATAAAGGTTGTTGCTAGGTAACAACGCCAAGTTCTCAGTTTTGTCATATTACATGTGTCAAATAAGCCTCCATGTCAACAATACATAACATCAGATGTCCATTACCTACTTGATTAGATGTAATAAAATATAAGAGACAATACTTTGATCTAAAATTACTTTTCAGCATTGTTTCTGAAGTCAAACTTTGAGAGTGTACCTAAGACACCTGTTTTCAGTTCCACTTGACTTACCACAGTATTTTTGTGTACTGTAAACAATGATCAATGCATGCTTGCAGCTTGTCCACCATCGCCAATTCTCGCAAAGCTATTGGTCGTTAGAACACCAACTGACACGACACAAAACGAAATGTTTTCGCAGAGTTGTATTCAGCTTGGTTGCATTACATTATTTGTTTAAAATTTCCGCGGCGATTTGTTTTTGTTTTCGATTAAATTATTGACTAATTATTTCAAATAGTTGTCCTGATCTTGTTTAGTTCACATTTTAAGAAGTACATGAAATCCACTTCACAAGTTTAACAAGCATAATACGCCTCTGTTCTAGTTTGGCGTTCACATGCTTTTGTTACAACGTCTGTATTTGAAATGTAAATAGACTATAGTCATAGTAAATTCAGAGAAATATGTTGCCTCTGGCAGCTTGTCTGACTTGTCTCCTCAGAATGTAACAATTACAATTGACTTCTTGAATGGCTGAGATATTTGATTCTATGTATAAGATCGCGCAACGTGAGTACAGTTTGGGTGAAAAAGATTCACTCTAAAGGGGAGGTACTATCTGAAAGCACTCAAGGCTTGAGAGCTCTCCGCTATGTGTCGTGCCCTTCACTTGTATAACAATATACAATTTTTTTGGTTAAGATTCGTGTCAATTCGTTAATTCATTATCCATGAAATCATATGAAATACTGTCTAATGTATTGTTGTTTATTATTATTATTATTATTAGGTTATGAAAACTCAAGAACGTATAACGAGCTCGTCATTTTGAAGATGGTGCAGTCAATGAAGCAGCTACTTCTCTCCCCTCCAGAGGTATTTAGACAAGAAATTTTCGAACATTTTTCACAAAACGGCCAACAACTATGTGATAGGTTAAATAAATTCTGTAGTGATAATGATCCGTTGGATCCTGAGTTTCCACTGCTGCCTGTTAGTAAAGGGTTGAAACTGTCCCTTTCATCTGCTTTAGGATCATTCGAAGAAGTACTGAGTAAAATTGGTGATAAGGGTAAAATTGCAAAATAATTATACATTTTGTAATGCTACTCTCAATAAAAGTTGATTGTTCGGGTGTTTTTGGCATGTTGATCTGAGTGATGAGAATATTATCAGTATTTGTTACAGCATATTCTGATGATTATTTTTGCCTTCCTTGTGATTGCTTTAGTTTATACTAGTCCTCATTTTACAGAGCAGCTTTAGTTAGTTTGGATTGGTAGATTAATATTTTAGGAACGGTTTTTTAAAAATATTTCCGGATTACTTCCAATCCTCTAACGAATGTTGCTCTGTTGATCAAAAGTATTATTTTTTTAAGTATTTATTGTTAGCATAAGTTTTTATGTTTCTATATATATCTTGAATATGTTTATTATTATTAATGCTCATGGCTTCTACATTAAAACATATTAATGGGGATGGATTTTATTTGAATCAAAACTTGTATTTCCATTAAAAGATCATTTGAGTACTATATCGTTATTTTGATTTTGTCACTCAGTGAGGATATTCATGTTTAAATATTCCATTGAAACAGAAGTATGCTTGAGCTAAATTTATAATTACTTATGGAGAATAAACCAATAATTTTTTATGACACTACCAGAAAGCTCGAATTATCAAACATTCTTTAAGGACTCGTAAATCCTCAGTAACTTGCTTGTGTTTTTTACTACCTTTGATGCTAGTACAGGGTGATTTAGAAGCTTATAAATTTAAAAAAAAAAATCTGATTTTTATTGCTGGGCAAGGCTGTTAATTTACTTAGTACACTTCAACTCCAGTATTGCTTGTTTTTGAGGAACTTTTGCATAGAAAGTGACTTAGCGAAATTTTTCAATATGAAGTGAATAGAACTTTCAATATTGAAAGCTTTTACTGCTTTGTGAATCACCCTGTATAGAGCCTACGACGGGGTTTCGCCAATTCAATATTTTTGACATTTGTGAATGTCATCTAGTGAGAATGCTTTGCTTACGTTTAATAAACAATGATTATTAATTTATATTAATTCCAGTTTGAAAAAGTATGTAAGTTAGATTATAAATTTTGAGCTCAATAAGTCCAAGCACAATGTCTTTAGATACTATTATAGAACAAGTGTTATTGTTGAAATTGAAATTTCAAATTTACCATCGTGATTCAGTCCATTTTGTAGAATTTAATAAATACGTTATTTGTTGAAACTATCTTTTTGTTACCTGCCACGTCTTGTTTTGAGAACACCATTCAGTCTTGAAGAAAACCAGAGTTCTAATATTTGGAAAAAAAGTTTGATGAGATGTACTGGAGAGAATCAAATAATTGGAATTGATGATTTGCATGATTGTAATGATGAATTCAGCTTATTTTCTAGTGAATTATAAGAAATATATGATGCATTTTTCCCACTGTCAAATATGAAAAATAAAACTTATGTCACAACAAAACATCTAACATAAAAACTTCCAGAGAAACCTTGACGGATCTCTTCATTCTGCAACAGCAACATGAAGAACTCAATGACTAAAATTAGGAAAGCAGAACCTGTGCTTTTAGTTGAAATGAACAAAAAATATTCTCCAGCGGTCTTATTCAGGAGTCTGAAAATAAAAACTCATTGGAAATCATAAAGAAGCTCAGGAATAAAATATCTATCAACCCCAACGAGAAAATCTGGATTAATATTCATTAAATTTCAAATCCTAAGTCATAGCTGATAATAATAATAATATATAATAATAAACAAGAACATTTCCATAATATTTTACTGAGGCTCCAAAAAATGTGGTGAAACAATTTCGATTTTTCAGGGAAAGGCAATGTGATTTCCATTGTCTTCACCCGTCTTTTTTTACAATATTTTATTTAACTTACTCTGTTCGTATTTCTAGTGGAAAACTTGAAATCCATTTTTCAAGCACTTGAGTGCATCAAATTAAGCTGCAATTTTGTACACGTATCAGGAACCAATGACAATACAATAATTTCAAAAAATTTCAACTAGTTTAAAATATGTTATCCTTGCCTCGCTAAAGGCGAAAGGGTACCCATACGGAAACATTTTATTTGGAAAAATTCGTAAAAATTCTCAGAAACATTGAGGTACATTTGACTCTATCAACGTCCAAAAACCTCTTTGCTGTCCACCTGTGTCTATAATATTTAGTGTATAAGTATACTTGATTCTCACGGTAAATCTCCAAACTCATTTAAGTATTGATTCCCCCAGTATACACACAATTTTATTGGCTTCCCCCACCGAAAAACGGTTACCAGCAAATTTTCAGTTTTTCCAAAATACACTACTTTGGGTATTTGGCAGTGTTGAAAAAATTTAGTAAAGTACTGAGTATGAGCATTATGCAAAAACTATATATTTGAAATAATTTGTGTTATATAATACAGAAATTGAAGCATAACTTTGTTGATACTGCAAGAAGTGCTATGTCACAATTTTCAACATTTTACTTTATTGTATGTTTGATGCAGCCAACTGTACTCCATGCATTGCAATATGTTTTGTAAGTATATACCAAAAATATAAATTTTATTATCCGGCAATGGGATCTATGTTAACTTATGCAGATTTGTTTGATACAATACGTTCTATTTTTTTTGACATGGTTCGTATTGCAGTATCAATGACAATAACCTCTTTTAATAAAAATACTGACATTATTTTTTTATTTCATAACTTTGACATTCACATCATATTAAAATCTGTAGAGTACAAAAAGCAAAATGATTGCTATTATTACTCCATTCTCTGCCATGTTCATTACTCTTCACTGTATATGGCGAGTGAAATTATTTTCTCAACTTCCTACTTCAGTGTACGATGGGTTTCAGGCATCAATCCAACTAATAGTGATATATGTAACTTCATCATTTACTAAAGATGCCAAAACAGCTTTTTTCTTTACAGATGTTCCTAGTCTTCCCAAAGCAACTAGTTCACTTGGAGATATCATCTTTTGATTGTCAACACACTTTACAATAAATATTGCATGATGGCATATAGGATCACCAAAATAAACTAAGAAATCTCCTCCAAATTTAGATCCTTGGGTGATATAATACCCTTTTTCCCAAAGATCTCGGTATACTTCTCGTTTTAATAATGTTGTTAGTTTGGAAATTTCATCCTCTGCTAGCATTCTGGAACCTGTTTGTGACATAGTGCTTGGAGCTGGTAGTATTGGCCATATCATGTTATCTTTGGTCATTACTGATGATTTTTCCAATTCATCATTCAAAATTTCATCAGCACTGCGATTATCATTGAGTTTTCGTCTTTTTTCTACAATTTTATCTATTATATTTTCCAACTGAATTCTTCGATTTTTTTTATATTCTGCTAATTGAGCTTGAAATAAATTATCTTCATATTCATTCATTAAATCCTTATTTCTATCAGTTAATAACATTTCCATCGATATTGTTATAATATTGATAATTTTTCTTTGAAATAGAAAATAAGCCTCTTCTGGTGAAACTTTCAATGGAAGCGCTGGAACATGGCTGGTGTTTCCTATGATTTCACCTATGATTCTGTACTTTTTTCTCAGTACAGACCAATGGTCTACGTTGAACACGAATATATCTCCATTGAAATAATACAAATCAATCATGATTTTGAAAAAATGATCACACAAAACAACCTCAAATAACCATGAAGATAACCTCATTTAAAAAACACCACCTCTTCTTCTTATTCTTTAATTCTTTATGGCCTTAGTGGCCTTGGCAACCAGGACTATAAAGCCAACTATCGGTTTTCTTCACTAGTCCGTTCTCACGTTCTGACTCAGGAATAGATGGCGCTACATGCATCATTTATAGTTGTTTTTCTCCAAAGACAACGGGAAGGTTAGCTTCTCTGCACGGTCCGCGATCATAAAACAGAAGGGTTTGGGCCTATTTTTTTCAAGGAAGCAGTTTGTGCAGTCAATTAAACTTTTGTTCTTGTGTTCGACACTGAACGGCTTTACCTGAACTATATGACCAAATTGGAACACGTTTCGCAACAAAATCACATTAAAATCTCGAAGCTTTTTCTGCAGGAGACCTCGGAAGATGTTTGACAAGCTCTCAAAGGCTCGAAGAACTTTGCTGTTCTCGACGATGGAAAAAAGGTAAGATCACCTACCACCATCTGTCAAGAGTCTTCAACTAATGGCTAGATGGGGAGCAGCAGATTCCAGATTGGTTTGTCGAGTCTTCGAGATACGAACGGTGTTTATCCCCAAAAACAAAAAAGAAAACAAAAAAATATGTTTCTACGTTTTTCTCGTTAATTTTGAGATTATGTTGCAAAATCTAATGATGTAATAGTTTGTGATTATCTAAAACTTTTGCAAAATGCATATCTCAGCCAGAAATCGTGAAAAACCAATATCCAACCCTGAAAAAGTATATTTAGTTACCACGGAACTTCTACTGTGTCGTCTTGATATTTCTCAATTCATTTATAGCTTTCCGACCATCAACATACCTACTGCTAAGAATTTTTTTTGTTCCAAAAATCATTGGCCCTGGTCTTTGGTCTACTATTGTATGAATATTTCTGTAAAAATACTTATGGAGTGAAAGCATTACAATATTATTGTTTTTGCTAGCTGTTGTCTACTTATTTTTTTAATGAAATGATACAAGAGATATTCAATTTATTTGAAGGAATTACTTTTATGTGTAAACAAATTCATATTGACGTACCTCTCTGGTTTTTATCTAGGTGTAGAGGTTTTTGGTTTTTCTGCGAAATGTTTCTAATTAAATCAGAAACGTATATTCTGCTAACAGAATAGATAATATTATCGACTAAAACATCACCGCTCTTTGAAACTTATATTTGAATAATTTCATTACATATCGTCTTGAAATTGGTTGATTACAAGGGATCGTGTTGTGGTTTCATTATTAATGGTTCTTCACCATTATCTCGCACAGCCGTTGTAAAAATCAACTTCGAAATCTTATGACATTTGTTATACAGATAATTAATTCACCATCATCAATTTCAAAGAAGTCCACTTCATTCCGTAACGGTTACTTGCATTCCAGCCTCTCCAGTTCATAAGTGAATATGTGCAGATTTTGAGTCCTAATGGACCGAAGAAAATGAGAACATAGACCTGGAGCCAACAGCACTTTTTTCATTACCAATTAATAGCGCTAAGGCTGATTTTCTCCCATGAATGTTTTTTTATTGTGAAAAATCGAAACGTTCTTCGGATAAACTGATATTTAAAATTTTTATATTTAAAAGTTAATTGCCCTATATCTATCTATAGGATAACAATGACTCGCTGAATTCCTTGCTAACCGCAAAACTCGTGAACGGCTGGACCAATTTAGCTAAGTTTTTTTTTATTTTTAATATCCTTTGAAGTTCTTGGGAAGAGAAAAATTAATTAAACATTTCTTTATTGCAAATTTGGGGATTTTACCCGCGACTTCGCCAAAAATAATTTTTTGAAAGGATCTGCCCGCGACTTCGCCAAAAATATATTGGAAGGATTAGTCGGCGAATTAAAAATGTATTTATTGATGAGCAGTGACGACAGTACAACATTCCCTGTAGAATTATTTTAACTGACTGTTCTTGAATAAGATTCTGGAACATTTGAGAAAATCTTAGGATGAACCATAACAGAAGCTCCAGAAGTCTCTAGAACGCAATGAGAACACCCAAATGATTCCCTGAAAGTTTGACCAGCGGGGAAAAAGCGTGGTGGTGAAACTTTCAGAAAATTTCTAGAATATACGAAAGAAAATTCTAAAACATTCTCAAAGATTCTGGAAAGTTGAAAAGAATTCGAGGTCTCCTTGGAATGAACCAGAACAGAGGCTCCTCAAGGCTCTAGACGTGCTGAAAAGACACTCAAGTGTAGTTCTCGAAAGTTTGGTCACTAGGGAGGTATTTTTATACCTGTTTTCATAGAAAGCTGAACAATTTTTCACCGACATCTGCTTGGCTGAAAGTTATTTTTTAATAATTCTTATTGTAAACAAGCTAAAATATTTTTTTAGCACTATTTATTCCTCAACCTATGGAGGAAGAAGACTCAGAGAAGTCAGAAGAGTTTACTTCTCAGAACTAAATTCAAAAAACAGGATCAGGGTACTGCAATTGAACTTCCACCATGCCAGAGCGTCTAGCGCAATGGTATGCAGGAGGTTCGATAAAGAAGGGCTAGATCTTGCCCTCTTGCATGAACCCTGGCTACATGGAGGAAGGATACCAGGTCTAAAACCCAGGTACTATACAAAGAAGATAACAATAAACCTCGATTGTATCTTATACAGTCATAAAGTTGAATGTACACTGATACCGGTGCTATCCACCGGTGATGTTGTTACAGGTCTCCTAACCACGCCGACGGAGGAAGGAAACAAAAACTGGATAGTGAGCTCAGCATATTTTCCAGGCGAGTTGGACTGCAAAACATGTTTGAGTGCCACCGGGGCCATGAGAACCGCTCCCACAGCCGACTTAGAGGTCTTGCTCAACCTGCCTTCGTTACACATATACATACAAGGCGAAGCCAGGTCAGTCACGAACAAGCACAAGGACAAGCACTCATAAGCCATATGCACGGGAGAGACTACAACAAGCTAACGAAGAGTTGGAAAATGACCGGGTTACAAGAATGCCATCAGTTGGCAAACTTCCCAGATATAGCTTTGACAAAACTTTTAGAACAAGTGTAACGGACAGGAATGCCTGTCTACACTGACGGCTCAAAAAGTGAAGGTTCAGCATATTACAAAAATATCACATTTTTCAATTTTATTGAAAATATGAACGTGGTGCTTATGAAATCAGTTTTGGAATCATCTGCGGCTGAAAGACAAACTTTAGTCGCTATTTTCAATTCAATTGCATTATTTTCCGACTTCGAAGTCGGAATTTTATTAAATTAAATTAAATTTATTATTCACGTTCATCATATTTTGCAAATTTCAGGTCGATGTGACTTTCACATGCTCTCTAGCCGCTAAGGTGTGGTACTACCACATCATTGAGGAACCTATTAACCTATTGTATCAGGTAACAGATTAAGAATTGCTAATACAGCCCAAAAGAAAATTAATTTTACCATAAATCAACAGGTAAGAAGAAAAAGCTAAGTGCATAATGTCGTGAAAAAGTGCATGATGTATTTACATGTATGATGAAGTTCACATAGATCAGGTAAGTACTGATACCTCAAGAAAAAGTTCAAGCAAGAGTACCAAATGCTGTTGGAATTAGTAAAGTTTATGAAGAAACTATAGTGGAACAAGACAAAGATATTGAAAGAAGCGAATTGTTTCTATTGATTGAAAGTTTGATTTTGTGGAGGAAATCTGATTCTTGACATGATTTTTTGGGTTTATGTCCTTCCACAATCTGAAAATGAAAAAATGTTAATCCAAAGAAATCTGTACAAGTGTAGAAGGGCAAATTGATTAATTTGCCCGATAAGTTACTGCGTTCACAAGACTGCTGTCTTGAAAGAAATTAATTTTTGTCAGTGAAGAGGAGGTTTCACAACAAACACCTACAAAATGAAAGATATATGGATAGCAGAAAATTTTTGCATATAATACATTTGACATTGCTAAATAACACAATTTCTGAATTATTGTTCGAAATGTATTCCTTCACCTACCCCACTGTTCGTATGGGAAATCCTTTTAAAAAGCAAATTAAGAGGCACGAAATCGCTTAATGAAATATCATCGCCAGACATGTACGTATTCATTTCTAATCTGTGTCTGTGATGCAATTTACATAAAACCTGTCTCATGTATCTTATTAAGTCTGAAACCATTATTTACTTACCATTGAAGATATAATTATATTAAAGCTCCCTGATGCTTGGAATCAAGATTTAGTTTAATAAAAAATCAGTGTACCTACTTACCAGTTGTTCTTTTTCATAAACAAGTTTGGCTTTCATCAATTTTTTTTTGTTTTGTTCAGTTGAACAAATTACAGTACCTACTTATTACACACAATAACTGGGGACTTATAAAGTTTTATACATTGTTTTCATGGCGAATAGAAATTTGGGGTACTTCTTGTTATTGATTTGAAGATTATGACCATCTGCGATGTCCTATCCAAATATAACAAAGTTTCTGGCTATTTGGCTTCCTTCTCTACACTTAATGAAACGAAATCAATATCAGTTCCATTTTTCTAGATAAGCGAGACGTAATACCAAAACATCACAAATATCGCGAATATCGCAAAAGAAGTTCACTGTCACTGTATTGTTTGAAATCTTATGAACTCGAAGTCGAAGAATTGTTTCGGTTCAGATGCCATTTTGTTAACCACAGTTGCCTGATACCTACACTATAGATCAATCAATTGCAAATATTATAAACTTACGCATGAAAGTAATTTCTCATCAGTAGGCATTATTAAACTCAAATAAAAAAAAATTAATTTCAAAACTCAATAAAAAAAGTCAAAGGTTTAGTAATTGAATTACTTGTGTGGTAAAGGGAAAAATACATATTTTCAATAAGAAATTTTTTATACGAGTTTGGTAAATGCATTATAGAAAGAATTTTAAAATGTATTATTTATGATACAAGTGTTGAAAGTGGCATTTTATTTTGTGAGTGGGGAATATTCCACTAACGCTCGTTTCGCAACCCCGTGATGAATTTTCTTGTACAACAGTTACTGCTAGTTAGAAAAATATGTTTATATATATATATATATATATATATATATATATATATAGAAATAAGAATTCGATCATTTGATCTTTGGATTACAAGGCAGACAGGCATAGGCTCCAACTGTGATAAACCCCAACGCATTTTAATTATGAATGTCATTATTTGTCAGTGATGAAGGACATTCTACAGTTAAACTGAATACTACCTCGTTTGTAACTTCAAAAGAAACTAGTATTATCAACTGCACAAACGGTCAAAGGCATATGTGTGAATTTTTATAAATCATTCTTCTTGAGTAGGTGTTCTGATTATAATATCTGATTGAAGGGTTTCTATCTATATTACTGAGTATCCATCATCTCATCTGTCATTTCACTTTTAACACTAGTGTTAGAAGTGATTTTGTGAAAACGTGAGTTCATATGTTAACAAATTAAAAACGTGATTTTTAATGACAGTTGTACAAAAAATAAATTATCACTAAAAAATAACACTTCTTGGTTTCATCGACTGGAATGCTTCATGGTTTGGATTACATTAGACTTTTAGAGTTGATCCTCACTGCATATTTGTTCACAATCTGAATAGGTATCGATGATAAATGAGTCAACCTAATATGCTAATGAATACTTATCAATTCCATCATTGAAGTATATTTTTTCTTGAACAGTTACATCTTTTCAAATTAATGTTTCAAAGGAGGTACCTACATCAGAAAATAATAAACACCTACTAGTTAATACGAAAAGCTTGTAATACGTGGAGCAAGGAATGTCATTACCCTCTGTATTCTGAGAACTTGAACGTCATTTAGCTGATGGCAATCTGAGTAAAAAAAAAAACATTTGCAGGTGACCTACAATTTCTGTGTGCACTCAAGTCAATCACCTTCAGATGCACCATTAAAAATACTTTGTGATGTCTTTTGTGTACCTGCCTGAATAATTCCTCACTCAGCATGACATGACGAAATAATAGCCTACTATAACTGTAAAAAATATCTGAAGATTTTTGCTCGTCAAGGGCGTACAAAGTTCCGCGAATTACAGTTATGTGCATCATCTTGGCAAACTTTACCAATAATCCAGTAACGACAGACAAACTCGAGCAAAAAGTGAAGAATGAATATTAGCACTCTGAAACTTCGCACATGAGATCTCGACATCACGTTTTTTTGGAAAAAAAATTGTTTACCAAGAAATCAGTGGTGGAACCTAAAAAAAATTTCATTTAAAAAAATATAATTTGTTTTTGTTGTTATTTCAGAAAATATAAGATTTATCAAAAAACGATTTCGATTGGTTGAGAGATAATTCAATTCTCCACAAGAATGATTACCTATCAGTAAACGTAGTTTAACGCCGACATCACATTTCATGCTCGCGCTAACCCGCCACTGCAAGTTCAGGCAGGGCCGAAAATTAGATTTGTCATAACTTTGCTAAAAATTATAGTAGAAGGAAAAGAAAAAGTACATATCGTTCCTCATGCAAATATAACATGTAAATATCTGAGTACCTAAAATGTGTTTTGTCCCACTTCACATAACCCTTCTACGATATTTGCGGATGATCCAAAAGTCATGGATATTTTAGTTGATATGAAATAATTGTACTGAAGCAGGAATCAATACCCTCTTTGGACCATATGCAACGATTTTAGAATAGTGAGACAAGTCTCACTTATACATGTCAAAGAAAACACTGGGTTTTACTCCTGCCCCAGGTTTCAACTCACCCATAATACCGGCAGTTTCTTCAGTAAATTCTAAAAATAATCGCTCATACACATCCTACATAAAAAATGAAGAATGTGATTTCAAGCTTGAGGTTTGCACTCCACAACAGTGTTATTGAACATATATTTACGCAGGATATGAATAAGCGATTATTTTCAACATTTACTGAAGATAATGCCGGTTTTATGGGTAAGTTGAATATGAGGCAGGAGTAAAACAAAGTATTACTTTTTGGCATGTGTAAGTGGGACCTGTCACACTACTTTAAAATTGTCCTCCCAGCTGTCGTCCCCTTACAAACGGCAGCCCTCAAAAGTTGAAACTTGTGCGAGCCAAGGATTAACGAGGTCTTACCTTTTAACGTGCGATTCCTAGCACTTTCTCGGGTCATCAGAATAAAAATCTGAAGCCGATAGCAGCATCAATGGCTTTAAACGTGAGAGTTTTAAGGTATGACAAAAAATGGATCGGCCCGAGCACCGTACGCGCATTCTATTCGTGCTCAAATCAGCGTCCACATACTGAGTTACATTAGGCCCCAAGCAGTTGTTGGTCCGTTAAAGCCTCTCCGTTTTTTGGGTAAGAACAGTTGTGTTGATTTACTCATGAATACTCATAACACCCACAAATGAAGATAATCGACCTTACTATGTGTTGTTTTATTAAATAAACAGCAGGTAACAACTTTGTGACTGAACTGAACTTCTATCCACAAGTCAAAGAATATATAATAAAATAAAAGGTGACATTGAGATAAGTTACGAAATAAAATATATGTCAGCTAATATAAAGTTTAGAATAAAACATGAATAATCATTGATATTCTACGAGTTAAATTATATATAATCAAATATTAAGAGATAACTCTTGGAACAAAATAAGTGTCATCAATATTAAGATAAGGTTTGGAAATAAAAAGGAATCAGCAATTTTATAATTAGTACACTGATAGTCCAGGGCAAATTTCACTATAGTCCAGGGCACGTGTCCAGAGGAATAAAAAATGTAATTACTGTCCGAACATTCGCTCGTTCGGTGCTCATTCGGTGCTCATGCGGAACGAATGCTCTAGTGAATACTCACCTTTAACCACTGAGCTACCTGACCCTCAAGCTGAGAGTGAATATGTCTCTCTCAGTTTAGACCAAGAACCAATATTATTGGGAATTAATTACCAACATATTTTGTTGTTGGGAGTTCATATTGCTGATGAAATTTTGAAAACAAATGTCGCAATAATAATTAAATACGTAATTTCAAATGAAGTACTGCTAACGAAAGCAATGCATTGTTTAATAAGCTCCTAAATGAAAGTAAAAACCACGTGATTCCAGTACTAATCTTTCAGTTTTCGAGAAAAATTATCAAACCTCTATTTTATGCCCCAAATTTTTGATTAACAACTTTTCATAAGAAGTTATAAGGACACGCAATTTATACAATTTTTCCATTATTCTGCTGTTGCGATCGAGCACAAAAAAGGCATACTTATCTTGGGTATTTTGAAGCTAATATGAACCAAACTGCAATCCTCATATACCATCACAGTCAGACAAAATCAATCGGAGCTGTACGAATTTTCATTTTCACTTAGTGAAAAATAATGAATACTTGTTTTGGTTGGTTTCCGGGTTTTGCCGTGGTCTTCTTTGGGTAAAATCTCCAAAAGTTTCAACTGCAACTGCGGAAGTCATCTTCAGTGGCATGGTCGAAGTGATTTTCTTGACGTATCAACTGATAATATCAGATGCTCAATATGGTATGTGCAAATCATCTGCGAATTTTTGTAATTGATGACTTGTTTGACTATTTTCGAATGAATCATCGACTATTTTTATAGACAAGTATTTTTCGTCCGCAGGCACTTTACGTCCGCTGTGGTCACTATGATACGGCATAGTGGCCACGAGGACAAAAAGCGTTTGCAGACCAAAAGTGTTTGCGGACGAAAAGTACTTGCCTTCCAAAATAGTCGATTTTCGTCCGGATATTAGTACGTAAAATGTAATTTTTTGTAGAAGACGACGAAAAAAATGTTTTCATCACTTCGCAGGATTAAAAGTACTGTCATGAAGACAACAACTACCCAAAAGATAGTGCCCAAAAGTCTCAAATTTTTTTAATAATAATAATTGAATCATGTGTGGCTATTTAGGAATCGTTCAATTTGGACACAGCTCTCTACGTCTCGTTGTTACTAGTTGTTGTTCGATACTGAAATGAAAAAAAAACATACCACAAAACTCACCGACTGAGACATACCTATTTTTTATTTTCAATAGAGTATAAGCTCTTCTCTCTAACCTGCCATAAATTCGCTTTTCAATTAGCATCCTCAGTGGAACATGTCATTGAAAACGCTCTCTGTGAATTCCTAGCAGTGGCGTTCATCAGCAGGCTTTAATTATTGCTCAAATCGCTTAGTTTAATTTATTTTTACCTGAAAAATCGATATGGGAGTATATACATATGAATGGTGAATGGTTACCTCTGAGAAAAGTCTTGTCAGGAATTTCCGAAGAGTTCTTGGCTCTTGATGGTATTTTGTATTCAAATATTTCTGTGAATGAAGCTACTGATGAACGTCCGGTATTGTCAGATTCAAGCATTATAATGCTCGAAATTTCAGAATCGCGGTATTAGCCAGGAAAGCAGTTGTTTTCAGACAGGTATTTGCATTAGTTGGAGGATGTTGGTGAATAAGGGTAGAACATTGGTCGGCAACGACTGTCATTACAAAAGAACTCTGAGGTTTGTCTCAGATATCAGAAAATAAATGATGATTTTCGAATAATATACTGCATCTTTTTAACACAATTGGAAATTGAATCAAATAAACATTATGTTCTCTGAGTAGAATTCTTCTGAACCTTCATTGTCTAGAAACAGAGAAAATAAATTGAAAAGCATTTTAAAAATCATTGTTGAAATCTTTAAATGAAATAATGTTCACATCTTTTTTCAGAAACACTGGGAATTCCAACTCCATAAGGTTTCGGTTAATAAAATTAATCTTCACACAGATATACATAAAGATGCAGCTATTAAGACGAGTTGAAATGTGTTTTCTTTTATTCTAAACTGCTTGAGATAACCAGATTATAATGATTGATGAAACAAGTATAGAGGATGCAATTATATGGTGATACGGTAGGTATATTCAATTTCAAAATGCACGTCAGAAATGTCGGTGGACAATTTTTTCACCTACCCGAGACTTGAATCTCCCATTATAATTCAACTTAAGTGTTATTACTACAATGATCCAATATATTTCCAAAGGTTTTTGATTGAAAAATGTTCAATTTTGGAAGTACTGAGAATTATTTCTGGAATTAATTAATATCTTTCCCAAAGTCAAGATATACCGAATAAATGAATATTTGGAACCTTTGGTGTCAGTTAATACATGTATTGTATATGTCCCAGAATTGGAAAGCAATTTGTTCTGTTAGGATATTAGCAAAATAAGGTTTTTCAGATAATTTTTGTCATAGAAACTGTAAAATAAAGGAAAATTATAAAGTATACGCAGTTGCATGTACGAGAAAAAGCTCGTTCCATATGGAATAGAGAGACTAGAGAGAGTAACAGTTGAATTCACGTATGGCATCACTTGGTTTGAAGCTGAAGGAATGCAGAGGAAAACATGTGATATCTGTATTAGAAGTGAAGAGTAAGACTGTGTTCCACTCTCACAAACGTAGTAACATTTGAATACAATCAGAGTTGTTTAAAGATGTTGCATAACGAGAAAATAAATATAATTAAAACTGTATATGTGTTGACGTTGTTATTTTTGAAAAAAAAAATTGTTAAAATTGTTATTTCCATCAATCGACTGCCTTATTACGAGCACCCCTCAGAAATCCTCGAGAGACTTGTGCGAACTAGGGAAGATAGCCCTTACCTTTCAACGTGTGATGCTATGAACAAGGCCGGTGACGGCGCGGCGATTCGAACTCGCGTACCTTGGTATAGAAAGCGAGAACACTACCTACCTGTGCGCCACCAAAAATATATTGATTCATGAAAACTTTGATCACACCAAAAAGATTTAAAATGACGGCTGATTGCCATCTTAAATTAATTTTTTTTCAATTGGTGCCCCTTTTTACCTATTTGAAACACGCCTCGGCATGTGCAAATCGAACTTTAAAAAACGCGCGTAACGCGAGTAACCTTGTAGCTTCAAATGTCATTTTACTAAGTTCTTATTTCCATTATTCGTAATAATGGAACCAGTATTTATGAATTCAAAGTGCTCCAATTGATAAGAAAAATAACATAAAGTATTCGTGGATAACTACAAAGAATAACATGAGAAGACAATCGGAAGGAAAAGGATAGGCTATACGCTCGGGTCAGTGAGCAAAAACAGTCACAATCGGATACACAAATATAGGAACCATCATGTATGTTGAAGAATTTACAGGATAAAATAATTTTGATACCCAATGGTTCATTGTTTTTCGCATCCTATCTCATAAAATGAATAACATTTGCTTCACTTCCCGTATCTGAACTTGAAACTTTGCCGACAAGATTAGATTGAAACTCCATGTTTATTGTGTATTAATATTTCACAGACTGTACCAAGTTGTTTTCTGCATAAACGTTTACCTTATCAATGGGAAGTACGTCATACGTGTGTACTACTGTAATAGCACAAAATAGGCTGAAATGAATAAACGGAAATCTTGTGAAATTTGTAAAATCTTCATGAGAGAAACATTCTTCAGAGTTATAGTTAATGGAACACTCTCCAGGAGAAGACTTCAAGAAAATGGTACCACTCAAGGTTCGGTTTTAAGTGTAACTCTCTGTCTAATAGCGATAAATAAAGTTGTTGGAAATATCAAACAGCCTGTGGAAGCTAGCCTTTATGCTGACGATCTGGTTGTGTACTCAAGAGGAAAATAACTTGCAAGAGGCGGTGCCCTCGATTAAGAGCTGGCTGAAGTGCACTGGTTTCAAAATGTGCCCAGAAAAAAACTAAGTGCATTCTTTTTACCAGAAAAAAGGCAGTTGCGCCCCCAATCCTGAAACTATGCGACCAGACTATCCAAGTAGTGGAACAGATGCGTTACCTAGGAATGATTTTAGACAGGAAGTTAAACTGGAATGCCCATTCAAACCATCTAAGATGATCCTGTCAAAGTGGTATCAATCTATTGAGAATTCTCCCGAACCAAAACTGGGGCTCTGATGGTCAAACCCTCTCACTTCTCTACCGAGCTCTGAGAAGGTCGAAAATTGATTATGGGTCTATAATATATGCCTCGGCAAGTAAATCAGCTCTGAAAATTGTTGATACAGTACACAACATAGCAATAAGGCTAGCACTTGGAGCATACAGGACAACACCTGTTGAAAGTCTCTACAGTAAAGCTGGAGAGCCACCGTTGAAAGTGCGATGACAGTACCTGTGTTTAGCGTATGCATCTGTAGTATCTACTGATAGTCAACATCCAGTATACCATAACGCATTTTCGAACCGTTTTTAATACTTATATGAAGATCGGAGAACACTATCACACCCTTTCTATCAGAGGATCAACCAGTTCAGCTCCGAATTGAATTTGACCTTTCCAAAAACTTTCCCTAATACTGTACTGTTGTCCTATAAGAAATCCTTTTTGCGATAAAAAATATTGAGGGTAACTTATCGGCATGAAAATTATCCTATATCTCAAATCGGACCAAGCAATGCATTTACAAAATTTTATTAAAATCGGTTGAGTAGTTTCGGATATTGCGTGGCGAATATCATGACACAGGATTTTTATATATTATAGATATTGAACTAGAAAGTGAAAAATAATATTCAGTGCATGGAAACAAATATCATGTGAAAATTTTATTATTTCCATGAACGCTAAAGGAGTCGAATGTCATTACACTTGTGATGTACAGTTTTTTGTTTTCATACACTGAATATTATTTTTCACTTTATAGTTCAATATATGGAAATAATAGCTTGTATTCTAAAAGATTTTTAGGTTTATTTAATTACTGTAGAGCTTTAATATCAGCTCGTTAAAAAATGGAATGAATAATGACATTCACCCCAATTACCATCCGAAAAGTTGCCTTATCTTCTAAAAACACTGATTTTACTTTATACCTATAGCGATGAACCTGAGAATTGAAAATATGCAATGTTTCACAATAACAATTTCAATGGATTTCATGAATAACGGCGTAATTTTCTTCAATTCTTTTTTTTACCTCAACTGATTTTCTCAGTTTCTGTTAGGCATTCAGTCCAGTTGTCATCTGTATGACCAAAGAGATAATTCAAGATATAATGATTATCATGATATTATACGAATGAAATGTATTCAGAGCGAGTTCGAAATGAAAGAAAATACGCCTTCGGAATCCGATAAACACATACCCGGCAGAAGTTTGTTTGCGATTATAAGATTTAGGTTAGGTCAAATACCTATTACCGTAACCCAGTAAACAGCCAACTGTTTTCGTGATTAATTTTGCGCCGATTGGTTGGTCTCAAGTTACACACGCCTACGCAATATTTTGGGTTTTACCATGATACTTGGCCATTCCGGAGTTGATTATTTTTATTTATATGATTTTTATTGTTGACTTGTTGAACTTATGTTTGTGAACCTTTTGGAAAACAAAACAAAATTTTTAAATTGCTTTGGGCGGTTAGGATGAAATGCAGATGGAAATTGAATTTAAATGATAAAAGTATTCCACTCTTCTTGGTGAGGTTTTTCAAAGATATAAAGTAAAGTAACAACAGTTTTTTTCCACACATGGAACTCTCTCCACTATATGTACTTCATAGATCTCTATCAGGACGCCATCATTATACTTTTGACTTGTAATTTAGTCGTAAGAGTAACCTAAAACTGCATAATTAGAATAATTTGAGTCCGTTTTGGCTATGGTTATTCATAGCAAATATTATCCTAACCCAACTTCATTCAAAAACGACATTTTGATGCCAAACAGATTTTTTTAAGAACATACAGGCTTATAACAGCCCTGTGATCTGGTTTTATAATTTTTATAATGAACCTCAGGAGGTTATTAAGAATTCTGCGAATAAGGCAAAACGGTTTTATGGAGTGGGTCCTCGTAGATTTATGACAGCCTTATGTTTTATGGCAAAACAATTTTATCGTAGCTGTGCTTGTTATGGTCTTCTGAGGGCTATCACAAAACTAAAACTTTTACTTGGCTATGTGTATATATATCCGCGAAAAAAGTACTCACTTTATTCCCGGGGAAAAAAGTTATATTTTGTTACCGGTCAACAGAGATAAAATGTCAAACTTTTTCCGTCACAAAAAAAATGATTATTGAGAGAAATTTCTCCATGTTCATTAAATAATGCTAATATTATTTGGCAATCATTCAATCGGTGTATTCAAAAACTGAAACTGTAGCTATAATACTCATAAATCGAAGAGCATTGCGTACGTAGAAATATTGCTGATGCTGTAGTAGCTTTTGTGGTTCTGAAGGAGTGGTATCCACTTCAAACCGAGTCCACAGTTGTTTCTTGCAAACAACGGTTTTAATAGTATCATCTATTCCAACCTGGTGCCCGCAAAGATTTATAACTCACAAGATAAATAACGTGCCAGAGATTGCAGCAGATTGTGAATCCCGTACAAATATTATGTTATTAATATTTATTTCTTTTCTGGTATCCGCTATAACAGGAAACAAATGGCAAAAATGTTATCTGATGGAGACCAGGTCCCATGCAAGTTCTACTCATTTGAATTCTGATTTTTTTTCCTACTAGAATGATATAGTCCCGACAAAGTAGAGCTGATAAAAGCCAACCGACAAATTATCATAATTTTCCAAGTGGAAATTACGTGAGACACTGTAACGGAAATTTTGAGTAATAGCCACAACTTTGCGTTTATTTTTCTTCAAGTAAAGTACATATGACCAAAGCTGACACAGTTTCTGAGTAAAAGCAGGAAATTATAAAAATTTAATCTGCTTCAGGTAATTGACAAAGATATACCGACTCTCCTGCTAATTCATTGAAAATCGCAAAGTTATACTGAAGTGCAGTGTACTTTGGCGATATAAGTTTTGTTGTACCCTAGAATTTTTTTGTCTGTAGTATATATGCTTAATTTGTACCATCCTGCATACCTGTAAGGACTCTTCCAACAGCTGCCTGGGTTTTATTATTCTTGTTCAGGTAAATATTCGGTTAGAGAGAGCCATCGAATTTTAAAAAAATTTCTCCTCTACAAAAAATCTAAATGAAATTTTTGGCGGTTACGCCTATTTTCAAAGATACAGGTCCATTTTGTTGTTATTTTTTTGCAGAAAAAGTTACCACTTTTTGGAAAATTCACCCTTTTTCAAAACGTTGATAAATAATAGAACATTGTCCAACACTAAATTTTTGGTGTTTTTTAGTTATCACTGTTGGTGATATGATTATGATATTGTTCTTGCGTCGACTCTCGTGAGATCTCGGCTCACATCGTCTTTTTGAATTCAAAATTTAAAGAAATATTTGAGTTTAAGGGCGATCGAAGCGAACCTAACGACGGCGGGCGCAGCGAGCACCTACTTTTATTTACGTTATAGCTTTGGTTGGGTTAGGTAGGTTAGATTAGGTAGTGCAGGTTAGGTAGGGTAGGTTAAGTAGGGTAGGTTAGTTGGGTGGGTTAGGTTGTTTTGCATTAAAAGATTGGATCTGTGTGCAGTTAGGTCGGTACGTAATAAGGGCGAGCGAAGCGAGTCTAACCTAACCTAACACGTTAACGAGATCCGACGATAATCGTATCAAAAAAGTTATACCAACTTGATAAATGAAAAATATCAGTCATTCAATGTTGAACACAATTTGTTAACGTTTTGAAGAAGGGTGAATTTTTCAAAAAGTGGTAGTTTTTTCTACAAAAAAGTACTAACACGTAAATAAGGGCATGTGTAGTGTTTTGGTTGAAAAATGGGCATATTTTGTGAATTTTTAATAACAGAAATTCGATCTGTCAAATGGTGAAACTCTACTACAAAATGGACCTGTATGTTCGAAAATAATCGTGATCGCTAAAAATTTCATTTGGATCTTTTGTAAAGGAGACCGAAATACGTACGTTGAAAAATATTTTTTTTGAAAATTCTAACCGAATATTTACCTTTTTTGGTCTTAGTTTAATTACGCTTGTATAGATGAATTCAAAAAGCAATACGTAATATAAATACAAAATGTTATTAAAATTTTTAAAGCCGTTTCTGAAATCCAAAACATTTATACCTAAATGAGAAAATAAATAAACCCCTTTCAATCCCTTTCAAAATGTTCTTTATTTTTTTTCAGTTTTCGGAAATGTCTCCAAATTCGGAGTCGAAACTTCGAATTTCAATAATATCCAGACTCAGTTCAACTCGAATTTATAGGTTCCAAATAAAAAATAAGTATAGGTATGAATATACAAGAATTGCTCGTTTAAATATATTATAGGATTCATCTCTTGGGGTTGTTGATGACAGGTTACCGTTTAAATCAAAACGTGTTCATGATCTGAACTATTATTCAATACTTCATCTTTATTATCCTTGTATTGCCGTCAATTGAAGTTCCAACATTTTTCAAAATAAAAAAACTTTGAAATCTTGTCCTCCTTAAAGATTCCGCAAGCTTCTTTAATTATTTCTAATTCAAATTTACCGACCACTATCAAGGCTTATAAATACAGAGGATCATTTTAACGAAGGTACTAAGTTAAAGTAATATCTCTTTCGTTGGGATTTGGCTGGCAGATTTATTCTGATATTTTCCATTTTTATCGGTTAGAGAAGATGTCATTGGTGTAGAATGAAGTGGTTCAGTGAGGCTACGGGATTTTCAGAATTAATGTTCTTAACAGCAGAACATAAATGTGCGTATTCACTAGAGCATTCGTTCCGCATGGGCACCGAACGAGCGAATGCTCGGACAGTGTGGACGTTGATTCGAGCACGAACAGAATGCGCGTGCGGTGCTCGGGCCGATCCGGTTTTTGTCTATTTTTTCGTGCTCTGCTCAGTGTGGACGGTGAAAGTGTGCTTGACGTTCTGTTTGTGGTTATTAAAGATATTTTGAAATGTAATTCGGATATTGATAAGTATGAATATTTGTATGTGACTGACTGCGGATCGGTGCTCATGTGCCAGGAGACACTACGCAGCCCGAGCTTGAACTGAGCAGCCTGGAGCTTGAATCGAGCATTTCATGTGCTCATTCGGTGCTCATCCGGAACGAATGCTCTAGTTAATATGCACCTTGAAGTTGAAGTATACCTGAACTTTTATCGTACCGTTACAGATATTTTGTTTATGTAAAACTAATTTCGTTTCAATATGGCGACTTTTTGTTTACATTTTTAATAACAAAATAACAGCTATTTGCACGAATGTAAATGTGGGATTTCATATCGATACTAGTGTAAATAGGAACATCGTTGATTAAGATTTATTCGGTAATACTTTCAAAATTACCTTTATCTGCTGGCATGTCATAATGACATCGTTATCTCAATGTATTTTAGTGACATATAGTCCTTGGCCCATAATGAAGTTCAAAAAGTCCTAGTACCATAATGAAATTCAAATGTAAAGTTTCTGAATGTTTTTTTGGGCTGATACAACAATATAAATAAAAAGAAAATGGTTCGAATTTGTCGGCTAGAGCAATACTTATTCTTCTGTTGGCAATACTCATTGGAACGATATAAG
Source organism: Chrysolina haemoptera (assembly GCA_958298965.1). Lineage (NCBI taxonomy): Eukaryota > Metazoa > Arthropoda > Insecta > Coleoptera > Chrysomelidae > Chrysolina > Chrysolina haemoptera. The sequence continues at coordinate 11,139,988 of OY282595.1, read as the reverse complement.
GATTAGAATTCAATTTCTTCTGTGACAATCCTTATTGAACCTAGACAAGCAAAAGAGTGTTCGCTGTAACTCTACTGCCTAGGCAGGAAAAATAGTGTTTCAAGGTGTTGTATACGAATGCAACTTCAGTATTTCTGGACGGAGGCCTACAAAAATTATTTGAAGCACGCCTATGTGAAATAAGTGGGTAGCCAGTGACTATCACCGCCAAAAAGCAACAAGCATCTTCCATTTAAGCCCAGGTTTATAGGAATGACAAATAATAAAAAGCGACTGAAAATAATCTTGGCGTCTCTTTGTAACGAAGAGAATCTCAACACAGGTTTCAATAGAAACCGTGTTCCTCTCTTCTTGAAAAACATCGACAAATTCATGAGAATCTCAGATGAAACCGCCTGATGATTCTAGTGTATAATTCATATACCTAAACAATTTTCAGCGACTGGTATAAGAGGAATGGAAACAATGGATGTTCAAATTTATTTATTCAATTACTTGTATTTCGATAAAAACAACAATTAGTTAATTTAAAACGTTTATTTCATGAGTAACTAACAAGAGAGTGTGAATAACATCTTTTAGAAAATAAAGTGAATATCAAATGAGAAATATGTATGACTGAAAAAATAATAAGTATAAAACTCAATTTTCTCTGTCACAGGAAAACCAGCACTGGATTTCCAAAATTCTGGGGAAAATCATTAAAAATATAATTTTTATCTACTTTTGGAAATTGGAATTGGAAACGATTTTCATTTTCAGATTTTAATATCTACAGTGAAGCTCTTTATCCTTCTGAAATAAACTCCAGCCAATTCAATAAAAAAAAAAAAACTACTAGCTTGGTGGTTTTGCCAGTACCAAAAACTTGACAAACTTTTGAATTGAGAGACGGAATTTACCAAGTTTTCTCGGTCAAATTTGCTACTGCGTCTTCATCTTTCTCAATAAGTACCATATTGAACTGAATAATTATGACAAGATATGTAACAATAGCTGAAAATATATGAGCAATGGAGGATTGGTTGATATTGTAAAATCCTCCAGCGGAAAATCTTGGTTTCCACTGTTCTGCATATTGGGCTAGTAGCTGAAGCTGCTCTTGGACCAGTTCATTCTCAATACTCTCATGTAGATTGAAGCATGTCTTGATGATATTGTTGCCACTCTGCTCCACTGATTCACAAGCCATAATCAGAACTATGAGAGAAACCTACAAGAAAATGTCTTAGAAATAGCTTGTTGCAGCTACCTTTTGAACAAAAAATGGAATAAAAATATTGTATTATATATTTTTCGTAATTGATACTCTGATTTGAACTTGAATATCATTGAATAACTGCCAGTGCTACAACTTAAAAAATTTATATTTTTTTTGCAGTTGTTTCGGAAAGTATAAGATTTATCAAGAAACAATTTCAACAAGGCGAAAAATAATTCAATTCTCCACAAGAAATATACTTAGTAATTTCTCACAAAATGCACTCGTTTTCTCAGAAAACCTGATTGAATTCCGATATGAAATTTCAGGCTCGCGTTAAACCGCCACTGCAATTTCAGGCAGGGCCGAAAATGAGATTTGTCATAACTTGGCTGAAAATTATAGTAGGAGGAAAAGAAAAAGTGTGTATCGTTCCTGAAGACTTCTACTTCCTCATGCAAATATAACATGTGAGTACTTATCTGAGTACCCAAAATGTGTTTTGTCCCACTTCATATAACCCGTCTACGATATTCACCGAGGATCCGAAAGACATGGATATTTCAGTTGATATAAAATAGTTATACTGACGCAGGAATCAGTACCCTCTTTGGACCATATGCAACGATTTTAGAGTAGTGAGACACGTCTCACTTATACATGCCAAAGAAAATATTGGGTTTTACTCCTGCCCCAGTTTTCAACTCACCCATAATCCTGGCAACTTCTTCTATAAATGTTGAAAATGATGACTCATACACATCCTACATGAAAAATGAACTATGCGATTTCATGCTTGAGATTTGCACTTCACAATAGTGTTATTAAACATATATGCAGGATATGAATAAGTGATTATTTTCAACATTTACTGAAGAGAATGCCACGTTGTATGGGTAAGTTGAAAATGAGGCAGGAGAAAAACAAAGTTTTGTTTTATTGGCATGTATATAAGTAGGACCTGTCACACTAATTTAAAATTGTTGCATATGGTCCAAAGAGGATATGGATTGGTGCTTCAGTATAATAATTCCATATTCACTCAATTATTCATGATTTTCAGATCATCTGCAAACATCTCCGTGAGTGTGACAAAACACATTTTAGGTACACAAATACTCGCATATTATGTTTGCATGAGAAGCTAGGAGTCTTCAGAAACGATATAAACTTCCTCTTCTCCTTCTCCGATCATTTCTAGCAGAGTTATGACCAATCAAATCTTCGGTTCCGCCAGAACTTTCAGTGGCGGATAAGCGTGAACCTGAAAGTTGATGTCGGCATTCAATCACGTTTTCTGAGAAAACGAGCGCATTTCATAAGAAATTACTAGGGATAATTTTTGTGAAGAATTGAATTGTCTTTCACCTTGTTAAGTTGTTTTTTGATAAATCATATACTTTCCAAGAAGCCAAAATCTATTCATTTATTTTTAAAAGAAAAAAAATATGTCCCACCCCTGGAATTTTGGTAAACAATTTTTTTTCGTGTTTTTCCTGGTTCCAACTACTAGCATACCAAGTTTGGTGGTGCTACAATTGATCCTCGTCTCAAAACTCAATCGTACTGGATTAAATAGTAGTAGAGGTAATTGTAATTTATCTGCTGGCATGTCATAATTACATACGTTGCCAATGAATTTATGTGACATAAGGAAGTTCATTATGGATGGACTACAATGAAGTTACTAATTTTTAAATATGAAAAATATTTATGGTGCATAATATTTACGGCTTCTACCATAATGATCGTCATTATGGTCCTTATAACATAAATATCTATTATCTGTAGGTGTCATATTCGTAGAAAATTATATCGGTTCAAAAGAAAATATTTTCAATTCATTTGTATTTATACTCACCAGATATGTAAACGAAACGAAAAAATTCATTATCTTCCAGTCTAGTCCTGTACGACTATCATCGAGAGCATAGGTGAAGCTGAAGAGGAAGAAAAAAACCGTCACGCATATACTGCAGAAAATTATGTTGCCCAATATATCATTAATATAGATTATAATGTCCTTAGCTGATTTGAAAAATGTTACTATTCTTTTGACCCCAGTAATATCAGACTCGTTCTTTTTCAAGCAATCATTCAGATTTTTGTCCATAACATTGAATCTATTTTTCATCCAATTAGTTAGGATCACATAATAGGTATTGAAAAGAACAATGTATACTTCAGTTACCAGGGAAGTAGATACTTTTATGAAATCCACTACCTCTCCTGCTGTGAAATACAAATAAAATCTTGCGCCAAAAATGGAAATGACTAAAGAGTACATCAATCCTAACTGGAGGAAGAGTGAATATTGCTTTCCAGCGATGAAATTGTCACAGGCAAGTATCGTATTCTCAAAGTTGATGATTTCTCCGAACAGTTTTTTCCAGGACTCATCGTGTCGAAACGTCAAAGTGAATATGCAGTAAACCACAAACATAAATTCAGCCAGACATAGTAAATATGATAACCCTGATATGACAACATTCAGATCCGAGAAGTCAACCAATTGAAGCTGCACGACAAAATATGTCTGAATGATGTAAAGTAATAGCAGAATAAATCCTATTATTCGGGTGGAAATTGGTTCTACTGTTTGGTTTCCAAATACTACAGGTGTTGTACCAAAATACTTCCCCAATTTGAAGATACATTTGATAAATTTGAAATCTCTTTGTTCGGTTCGCGGAGGAACTCGCCTTCTTGGAGAATATATAATTGCAATGTTTTTTTGATCAAATTCTTTGTTCAGTTCTTCGTGATACATTCTGATTATGTCTAAAAATCGGGAATAGATGAATACTAATGAATACTTCATGGATTATTCCCACATGGAACGTGTTCATCATAATGACTATGTCATTTAGAATATCATTATTTGAATAATAGATAGACAGACTATTTCTGAATGAAAAATATATAACCTTATCGAAGTGAATTTTATTGAAATTGAATCGATAGCCTAAACATCGTTCAACTCGATAATATTTTTGTCAAGTGTGAAAATGTTTCTCAAATGCCCAGTTCACAAATCAAATCCATTCAAGTTTTCATAAATGAAGTTAATATTTCAAAATATTTTCAGTTTCAGTTTAGTTGCATGGTGAAAAATTGATTCGATACTTACCCTTACCGCCCGGTTCAGCGAGCGTAAAGTGACACTTTACCGCCCACGGGCGCATTATGGCCCGCCGGCCGTAAAGTAGACAACATTCCTGAATTGTTTATATTTACATTTCATGCAAGACCTAACACGAATCAGAATTATTTCAGTTCAATGGAGAAAGACTCTTCCTAACATATCTTCATAATCGACATTTTTTCAACAATTAATGATTAAGTCATGAGCCTGAACATTGAAAATGAAGTTAGTTTAGTTACTGATGTTGAAGATAGAATATTCTCCTGAACATATGCATTACATATTGAAGGCATCGTTACAGCATCTGCATCGATACAAGAACAAGTATTCATCTTAGAAGTGGATGGTTGATTCAAATAACTGCCTGGTATCATTCCGGCACAATCGTCAATTTTTTCAATAATAATCAATTGGTTTGAAATAGATTCTTCAATATAGCCGTCAGCTACTATAGTTTCAAATTCGCCATACTATGTTGACTCTTAATTATTGTATGCAAAACGTATGATTCGCGCTATTGAACCGCTAGTGCATAAAATTTTGTATGTATCACGTGCGTAAAATGCGTTTAACTAAATAACTATCAAAAGCACAGTTTTGAAGGGATGCTTATGTACAGCCACGCACAATACAGCAACCTATGGAAAAAAGCACTCTAGCAGTTTTTCACTAATGATGTCATTCCTTACGTAATTGAAATTTGTATTTCATCAGCCGATACTAACTCAAATATGTATCCGACATGAGGAGGAGTGCCTCAGGGATCGAACCTTTCATCGCACTCTTATATTCGTTATATGCTTCACTAAGACCTTCCTAACGAACAAGCTATACTTATAAGTACAGTGCTAGTCTAAAGTACGCTCCCCCTCCCTTCTAATTTTTGAACCACCTGGTATATCGCAACGAAATTTTCTCGTGAAAAAGTAGGTTTTTATCTCCTATTCGAGCCTTCCAAATTTCGTTGTGATATACCAGGGGGTTCAAAATTAGTAGGAGGGGAACAGACTTTAGACTAGCACTGTATGTGGATGACACAGCAATCTATTGCAAGACATTTCGAAGCAATATGGCTGCATATAAGATTTTATTCCATCTAGATGGGTTAGTTATACCAATTATTTATGGCGAATAATAAGATATATCCAGATAATAATGAGTTCATTTTCACTTGTCTCCGTGCCCAGCCAATCTGATACGCGTGCTATAGGTCGCTGATGTATCTGTCCACCAGCCTCTCAGTTATATTTGGGAGGAAAAACGTAGCTCTGAACGCTTTTGTCTGAGTGTAGTCACTTTTACCGGGATTGGGAATGAAGATGGCCTTGGCTGTCCCTCATATACCTTAGAAACGTATCCGTATCTGCCTTCGGGCAGAATGAGCACTACTAGTCCCGCTTCTGGGTCTTCTGAAAGGACCTTAATAAGTATTGCCGTTTCCGGCATGGTGTATCTCGAATTTCCATTTCGTATTCTCTATGTGCTGACTTATAGTCTTCCCAATGTATGGGTTGTTTGGTCTGTTTGGTTTCATCAAGAAGTTCACGGACTTTCTTGCGAGGGGACTGTATTTGTGAGTTCCAACATGGTGTTTTTCCAGCCTTGAAGGAACAGCTGGCTTCGTGTGATGATAGGATGGCGGAATTGTGACAATCTGCGAACATCTCAAATGAAGCCTCCAATCCATAACGTGTAGACGTGAACTATAGCCTTTCCTTTAGTTCCTCCTCATAGAGATTACATCAGATAGCTCTGATAGCTCTGGGATAGCTCAGATAGCTCTGGGATTCCTGCTGTCTGCATTACTATTGCCTGCTAGTGAGAAAAGTAAGTATGTGTCGTTGATCCGCTAAGGTTCCAACGCATGCCAGTCCGCTCCTCACCAGTTCTGAGAAATATATCATCATATCGACGATTTTTTTAGCCAAGGGCGTGAAATAGGTGGACACTAATCAAATCAAATAATAACATAGAGTTTCTGAAGGTGCTTGGGTAATAAATTCATAAAACATTGAGGATATAGAAGAGGCATTAGACGCTTCAAGAAGAATGTTGCAAGAAAGGTAATACAAAGCAGAATGTTGGAGTAAAATATTTTATTTAAGTTGGTGTACAAGCAATATTTCCAATATTTTGATGAATTTTTGGTTCTTAGATTTTGTTCAAAAAGCCGTCTTCACTTCGTTTCGAAATTATTCAATTTTCAAACACATTCTTATGGTTAGTGTTGGTGCATATTAAGTGCCAACTAACACAACTCCAGTTGTGATTGCGGAAAACAAGAAATATTATTCTTCTCTATTGATATAAATAGATATGTTAATTAGATTTTATCGTCTCATTTCTTGTTACTAACTGCTCATGATTGCCTTCCTCCACTAGTACCATATTGAATTTTATCATAATAACCAGATATGTAATGGTGGCCGAAAAAATTGAAGATAAACATGACTGATTGATATCGAAAAATCCCCCAGCTGTAAAACTTGGTTTCCACTGTTCTGCATATTGAGTTAGCATCTGAAGTTGCTCTCGGACCACATAACTTTCAATACTCTCATGGAGAATGAAGCATGTCTTGATAATTTGTTTTCCACTTTGTTCTACTGACTCGCAAGCTATCACCAGAACTACGAGTGAGACCTAGAAAAAAAATGATTTGTTGAAAACTTTCAGGTTATGCAACTATCATGTAAAGATGGCAGAGATAGGGAATGTTTCAAATTTCTCGATAATGTTGTCACATTTCACATTTACAATTTGTCATGGTTTTTTGGCATGGTTCCATCTACCAACATCCCAAAACTGGTGGTACTATACAATCGATCCTCGTCTCAAAACCTAATTGCACTGGATTATAGGTATTATGTCATGAATAATAGTTATTTATTATACAAGGGAAAAAAGTATTAGATTTTAGCTCGAGGTTGTGTTGTCTCCCGACGCGAAGCAGAGGAAGAGAAATCTATCATTTTTCCTGTGTATAATACACTATTTTTTCTGCGATGGGAAAAACGACGATTTAATAGTGAAAAAAATCAAATGTCTACGGCTCAAGACCTTTCGGTTCGCAAGATCTTTCACATTTTTTCTTCTCACCATTTCATCTACATATACAAACATGGTTCATACAATACAATACAATATGTTTATTCAGTGAAATTCATTTAAATAAATATGATATGGTTTAGAATAAACATGGAAGTTGCAAATACAGCTTGTGTGTCGCATCGATAGGATTGCGGCTTACTACGCCATAGGTACGTGGTTCAAAGCGACAGTTAGGCATCTCTTTTTAATTTTATTTAGGAATAAAGGCAGGTTAGGTTAGTGGTGTGCAGGTTGGGTGATTAAGGTAGGAGGTTGGGCTAGAGAGAGCCCCGAGCTGAATATCGGATGCGTGCGAGATCAGCTTTTGCGGCTTGTTTCATATATATATATATATCGATCCATGCTACGCAAAACCATTCATATCATTTTTGACGTTAAACTGTCCTCCAGACATACTCCTGAGTTCTACGGAACATCTGAAATTGTCGTTGGGCGTTCCGCATGATTATGTTACGCAAAACCATCCGGGAAAAAAATAATTCCATAAAAAATCATATTTTAGTATCTGTCAAAAGAGATAAAATGTAAAAAAAAATCCGTCACAGAGAAGAAATATTCTTTATTTGAAAATAATCGTTAAAACCAGCTAAAATAGTTTGTAGTCAGCTTTTTTATTCATCGCGATATTATGTACTTTGGTACAGTTATCACGTGGTCGTAGGAAATTCATTGATGAAAAGTGGACTTTTTCATGAATTCGTAGAAAAAAAATTTCAGGAACTACTTACGGAGAAGTAAAATTTTTCACACGATCGTAGAAAGTGTTAATCCAAAAATTTTTTTTGAAAAAAAATATATTGATATGGTGGGTTAGTGCATTCACTGGAAGTGGGCCGTGGTGGTCGTGATGGTATCCAGGGCTATGTCTTCTTTAGCTCGCACAAGTCTCTCGATGGTTGGTCATAAAAGTGCAGCCGTTTGACGGAGAGATCATATTTTAACAAAAAAATAACTTGTAGGTTAGTAAAGTCCAGTAAGTGCCTCGTTCTTATTCTATAACATTAATAGTATATTCTTCAACGAGCGTATAATTCTAGATGATGAAAATTATCCGAGAGAATAATGCTCATTATACGCGACTAGAAGACTATACTTTCTCTTCGACTATACGAAAATTTATAAATTTATAAAGAAAGCTCAATCCGGCTCAGTCTGAGGTACTTATAGGTATCTATCGAAAGTATTGCCTTTGATTACCAAAAGGTAGTATAAATTACAAAGAAATATAAGGTACAATAACAATTATACATGAATGACTAAATGCTTGAGGGGGAAAGTAATGTAAAAAAAAACTTCCAAAAGTGGGAATCCAACTCACGCTTATAATCTACCTAATCTTCCTAGCGCGCGCCCTTACCAAATGAGCCACAATAGGTACTTGCAAAATTTGAGATTGACATATTAAAGAAACTCTGTCTGGCCAAGAACTGAGATAATGTATTCAGTTTAATATTGTTCGAGATACCTTTGTTGCAAGATAGATTTCAACAGTAGTCAAAGTTGAAACTAAGAAAGAAAAGAGTAAATCTGATTGTAATGATGTGATCTGCTTTATTCAATGTCAATCACTGACTTTATATCAAAAAACAATATACAGAGAGTTGGATGAGTAATTCATCAACATATCAGATGTGCATATTGATGAAGAATTTATGGAGCGACGATTTCCAATGAGAACCACAAGAAATGTTTTACCTAAAAAATTTGAAGATTTTACCATTTGATTTTATTAAAGTCAGGGAAGAAATGTAATGTTCTTAGTTTATCATTATTACCCTGTATGTTGTTTTCGAAAACAATCGTTTGAAAAATGTCCTATGCGTTTGCAATAATTACAAGTTTGGTGTTTTGCAGGACACTGAGATAAACCTTGTCTATGCCAAGAGTATCCACAATTTTTACAAAATCTATCTGTGGTAATTTTGTTGATTTCATTTGAATGTGAGTAGCTAACAGGTTCTTCCATGTATTTTGTTTGCATTCTTGTATTTTCGATCATTTTCCCATGATCCAACAATTTTTGTAAAGTCGGTTGTTCTCGTAGAGCATATTTTCGTAAGGAAATTTTATTAGTATTCAAGATTATTTGATGTTTGATTTCTTTCTCAGGATCAGAAAACTCGCAAGTTTTCGACAGCTTCAGTAGTCTCGCGTAAAATTGATCTATTCTCTCATTGTCTTGTCGTGCTTGACGAAAATTGAATATTTTAAATTCTATATTCAGTTTTGGGGCAAAGTATTTTTCAAATTTTTCTTTTGCCATTTCGTAAGGTGAAGCGTTTTCTTCAGATAAGTTAGGTGAATTTAAAAATAAATCATAAGAATCATCTCCAATTAAATGTAAGAGCATAGCTTTTTTTCTTTCTTCATCAGTGATATTAGCAGCTTTCAAATAATTTTCGAATCTTGAAATCCATCTTTTCCATCTATTACCTAGATTGTGCGTCTCAGTTTTGATGTCCAGCGGAGCGATACTACCGATGTCACAAGATACAGACATTCTGGAACTAGTTTCTTACGATTTGTGATTATAACATGACCTCTGAGTTGGGCTATTGGAATCAATTTGTTGTAATGCGTAGGTAAATCAATATAAATGGTTATTTTTCGTCGCCAATTTGTAATGAAATATCGAAAGAAATTGAGGATGAAACAATAACAGCGAGCTCCTCCAGTACACCAGAAAATTATGATGAAATAATTGTCATAAATTCATCGTCATCTAACATCCCATCCTCGTCGCCAATTTGTAATGATGTGATCTAGAAAATTGAAAAAACTTACAGTCTAACTCAATTTTCAATTTCCTATTGAATCTCACCTCCACTGTATGCAATGGATCGTCTCCGATGGATGATGTGATCTGCTTTATTCAATGTCAATCACTGACTTTATTTCAAAAAACAACATACAGGGTAATAATGATAAACTAAGAACATTACACTGATATTCGCAGATGACAAGCCCTGACAACTCCATTGAAGCAAAGACTTCTTGAGAAATTTGTTTGGTACATTCGCTGTTTTTTCATTGGTCTAAACCTCTCAGTTCCGGTGGATTCTGACAATTCTGAATCTGTGATTGGCCGAGTGCCGTTGAATAATGAGTTAGGATCCACGGGTCTTCCAATCATCTTCTTTCATCAATTAATAATTAATATTGTAATAAATGTAGAATACAATAGTCGTAAAGAAAAGCTATTACTTCACTTACCACATATGTAGCTGAATTTGCAAAATTCATTATCTTCTGTTCCTTCTCCCTATGGGTATCATCAATTGCAAAGATGAAGCAATACAGTAAATAAAGAACTGTGATGCATATATTGTAAAACATTATGTTACCAAAAATATGATTCACTTGAATGAGAATGCCGTCTATCAATTCGCAACAGAGAGCGATTTTGTCGATTCCACTGACGTCCATTTTCTGTTTCGTCAAAGAATTCACCAGAATTTGATCCATGTCGTCGAGTCTGTATTTCATCCAATTCGCCAGGATTACATAATATGAATTGAATAGGATAATGTATAACATAGTAACTAGAGCAGAGAAAACTATTATTACGTTCCATAGTTCTCCATTTATGACATAGAAATAAAATTTCATGCTGAAGATGAATATGGCCAACAAGTACATCAATCCAAGCTTGAAGTATGGTATGCATTTTTCACCGGAAGTATCGATGTTAAACCAAAGTATCTTCTTTTCAAGAGAAAATACTTTTTGCAGGAGTTTTTTCCAAGATCTGTTTCGACGAAATGTCAGTGTGAATAAGCTGTTCGTCACGAACAGAAATTCAGCTGCAGTTATCGCATATGATAATCCAACTGCAACCGTATTATGGGTCGCTAGATGAACTTTTTTTTCTTCAATCACAAAATAAGTCAGAACGATATAAAGTGAGAGCAGAGTAAGACTTATTATTGGAGATGAGATCGGTTTCACTGTTCGGTCGCCAAATTTGAAAGGTGTAGTTCCAAAATACTTTCCCAATTTGAAGATATACTCAAGACATTTAAAATCTTTCCGAGGGGTTTGCAGAGAAACGTAGCTCTTTGAGAGGGATATTGTTTTAATAGTTTTGATATCGTATTCATTTTCAATTATTTCATGGTGAATCATTTTTACTGTTAAGGCTCAGAAGTTGGAAATACATCAACGGAAGTTCAGAATATCGAATATTTCAATATTTTATAGCTCGTTTTCAAATGCCATGTAGCTGATGATAATTAAGGCATTGAAAGTATTCCGTGTCACGTAACGCCATTTATAATAGTTAAATAATGTATATCTGGGTGGACAACTCTGTAAAAGAGGATATCATCCAATGATATATGGGAAATATATTGAATATTCAATCAACTCGTATTCAAGTGAACCGATAATATATGGACATCAAATGTTTGTCCTCAACAACTGCGGTAACTCAACATTTTTCTTCATGAAATTCCTTAAAGGAAATTGAAATATAATTCATTTCATTCTCTATCGAAATATAATTCATTTCATACTGTATCGTTAAATTAATAATACTCAAAGAATAACCTGTATCAAACAATGAAAGGAATTATTTTTTCATTTTCGGTGCATTTGTATAAAACCCATAGAAATTATAATATATATACTTACTCTAGAATGCCAATTCAATGGGACGAAAGTATTGTAAAAAGTTCGACGCATTATTTAGTGCGCATGATCAGGACTATTTTCATTCATACCAGGGTGGGTTTCAGTGCGATTTTTAAATGATTCATGATATTGAGTAAAATCGATTCAATAATACGTTGGTGTCAGGGCAGTCTATGAGACATGAAAAGTTTTGGTGGGCAGCCTATGTTGTGAAACCGATTATATCCGAGAAATTCATCGAATAAAATAACAATGAAAAAATATATTTTAAGTAGGTAACTATTGGTGAAGTTCTGATTCCCATGGAAAGAAACATCCTGTATTGTTGGAAATATCTTCGAAACACAGACAGATCGCCAACCTTTCTGCGATGTTCCAGAGGAGTGAGCTAGCTTGTGAGTGAAGTTGTTGGATCACCATGCCATGTCATGCCTTTTGCTCTCGTCAAGCTTAAAATGATTTATATAAGCCAAACGTAAAGAAAGAATTAATATTCTCAGTTTTATCAAAGATGGGAGTTATTTCTGCTCTATTTATGTTATTTATTAGATTTGCCATCAACAATTCATATTCAAGTAGGTACTTACTAAAAATAATGGATTCCAGGAATAAATATTTCCTTTATTTCCACACCATAAAACCAAGCACGTCAACATTGTCAAAATTAAAATTTCATTACAAAAAATCCCGAAAACCAATAACATACACACTACCGATGAATAATTGAAGTAAACAACAGTAATAAGAAAAGCACATCTAAATAAACACAATAACGTTAATGGTTAATTTCACAATGAACACAAATCGCCTAAACCACCAAACTAACCCAAACCGGCTCTGGCAAACTACCTTCCTTCCTCTACGACAATTGAAAACTGATAACACTGTTGCACGATCCCAACAAGTCAACGGGAATTTCGGTAGGCTTCACAGTAATGTTAGATTATTTTCGACAGAATCTCGACTACAAATATAAAATTTTCTGAAATTTGTCAACGCTGCAGAGCTAGGAGACCGGTTATGGGCATGCGCATTTATGAAAACATTTGAAATTTTACAACACTTTTCAGTGTCCCACGAAGAGGGGATTGGCATTCTAGAGTAAGTATATATATTATAATTTCTATGATAAAACCTTGTCTTTATATTTTTTTTATGATTTTTACTGGGCTTTTCCAGCATCTTGAAATTTGCACTTTTTTGACATTATTTAATGGAAGGCAATTAATTAATCAATTCATAAAATAGTCCCAACCATTTGTCCACCCCAAATTTTGAAAAACTGATTTATTATTCAATATTGAAAACGTGATCTCATTATCTGTAAATTAAAACGCTTCCCGGCTATGACGTTTCGTAAATATTCTATTGTCTTCTATGAAAGAATATATTTTTTTTACTTGATGTCCCTTTTTACCTATTTAAACCACGCCACAGCGTGTGCAAATCAAACTTTCAAAAACGCGCGTTTTTTAAAGTTGCCATGGATACATCAACAACTCGAGAACAGTGAAATCTGATTGACAATGTTATGATTATTGATCTGACGGGAGTACCTTGTAACGTTAAATGAAATATTACAAACAAATGCAAAACTTTTATTCAAACATTAACAAAAGATATACTGATCACATTACGAATTCAACCATTTTACATTATAAGTTCTCATTTCCATTATTTGTAATAATGATAGCAGTATTTAGGATTTCAAAGTGCACCAAATGAAAAAAATAGCGTAAAGTATGCGTGGATAACTGGTCTTTCAAACACGAAAAATCGCGCGTGTTTGAATGACCTATTTACCCACTTATACTTAAATATACTAATTATTCTAGTTGCGAAAGACTTCTCAGCAATTTTCGATAGAAAACTCAATAGTACTATAGGTAATTGATTAAGGATGCTATAATATGTTGTTGGGATATAACAGATTTACAATATTTCAAAAGTTTGATAGGAATTTCACCAAATCCAGTATAATTTTTGTTTTTTGAACGATCTATAATTACTGTGACTTCTTTTTTGGTTACAGGTTCAATGAAAATACCCTGAACGACATTATCAGAAATTGAGAATGGTAGAGATTGTCCACCAAAATGGCTGAAACTGTGATTACGAAATTACATTTCAGTTTCTCAGGAGCAGTGTGAATATTCAACGAAAAAAACATACAACTTTTTGACAACACCCTTTATATGTATCGATTGGCTTTTGATTCCAATAACCACTACTCCACTGACTTTTTCACTAATCAATACAACAGTCTAACAAAAACAATCATTGATTTATACAGTATAAATAAAATATTTATGTTAATTTTTTAAAATGTGTTTCAAAAGTTATAAATCCAAGAATGAGTTAAATTAGAAGCTTCTTCAATTCCTTGTGTTGCTTTTGGGGCATCCTCGACCAGCATCATATTGAACTGTATAATGATAACCAAATGAGTAATAATTGCAGAAAATATAGCTGACAAGCAAGTCCGATTGATATCGTAAAATCCTGCTGCTGAAAAAACTGGCCTCCACTGCTCTGCATATTGAGCTAACAGAAGTATTTGATCTTTCACGGCGTCATCTCCAACTCTTTCATGTAAGAGATAACATGTCTTGATGACTTGTTTCCCAATTCTCTCCACAGAATCGCAAGACATCACCATAACCATCAGGAAGACCTATAATCAATAAAATTGAAAGCATATCAGAAAGCCATATAAAACTAACAAATTGAATCGAGTGGAATATGAGACATAGAAAAATTGAACTCATATGGTTTGTCAAAAAAAAAGTATTTTTAATTTTTTTTATTTATTTATAGAAAAGAATCCTGTAATCGTGAGAATCAAAAGAGAAGAATAGGAGAGGGTGAAGAGAGGAATTCAAATTTTTGGTGATGATAATCTCCATGGTATAGCTTCTGATAAAAAATGTCTGATATATCTGGTACAAGACACGGTGTTTCATTTATCATAAAAATCTGCATGATATATCGGATAATGAAAAAAAACAAGAATTCTAGTTGTTTATTAACCCCACAAGTATTTACAAAACCAATTTTTCCCATCCGCAATGCAAACTAATTTTAATCCATCAAAAAACTAATTGGAAAATTGCGAAAATTGATTTTATATATCGTCAATGAGAAATTGACGTCGATTTGTTTCATCAAATTACTCTATTTTCAGTTTAGCAAAAGTATGTTTATAACATATCAGCTGTAGATAAAATGTTGTATTGCATATCATGTCATTTATCCGAAAGGCTGTATAATAAGGCCTAATGCACTGGCAATTTTGACATAACAAATTTCTTATTTTAGATTTTTTGTCAATGCAGTTTTCACCATTAAGGTTTAACTGGCTTTTCACTCGCACCTTGTTTTGCAGCAGAACACATTATGAAAATTGTTTAGCAGGTGTTTAATTTGAATATGTAGCTGTTAAGTTTATGTACTCAACAATGTGTTCGTTCACCAAAAGTACAAATAGATGCATATCAACCATAATCATACAGAAAATAATGAACAATGGAATACAAGAATATAAGCCGTTCGAAATGTACTATATACAATAGGGATTCCACTTGTTTTTGCGCATGAATTACACACGAGAATTTAAAAAATATTTTGTGAAAATTAGTGATTGTTAATAACCTCAAATCTGACAGTGCAGAGTTTAAAATGTGAGAGATTGAAAAATTGATTGATTGGTAACTGTGCAAAATCAAAATCATCTGAAAAATCTTGATTCTTGATCATTTGTCTTGACAAAAAATTACTATTTTTTAGCTCATCTTCGCAAATTAATTTTGGCCAGAAATGAGTTCCAGCAATAAATTGATTCCGTTTATTTCTAAGAAAAAATTCCATTTCCAACATTATGCAGCAAACATAGTAAATATCCGTTTAAAAAAAGATACATCCCAATACCAGATTTTTCAGTGAATGATTTTGTATTGGATGTTACTAAATTTTCAATATTCTGAAATAATTTTATAGGTTTTCACTTCACTGAAAAAACCTAACTCTTGAGGATTCTTTATACTTACTATGTAAAAGCCAAAGGATATAACTTGGGTACAGGTATCGATGACATTTTTTCGCACTTCTCCCAGACCGTTCAGAAAATGAACAAAACTCAAGAGGATATATAAAACTATCAATACCACTACAAGAAAAAGGTGCCATTCAAAAAGTTCGCTCACTCTAAGGGTCACCGCTGACAAGTTTCTGCTGAACTCAATGGCTTTCCTGAGTCTATGGACAGTAAGATCACGAAATGAATCAATTTTTGTTGAAACGATGAAATGCTCTAGGAAACTATACCGCTTTCTCAGAAATCTGCACAAATTAAGGATCAGTATGAACGTGAATACCAAATGGATCTTGATGATTCTCCAAGAGAAGTATATTACTTGGATCCGATAACTGCTATGTATCAAGCTGGCCAACTCTAATGAAAGTAAAAAGGCACCCAAGAGTAATATCTCCAAATGGTATTCGAAGTATCTGTTTTGGTCCCTGAAATTGCAGCTATATAAGAGATATTCGGTGTTTTCGATTATCTTGAACAATGTTCTCGAGATCTTCTTGGATGTGAAGAATTTCAGATGAATAACTGCCAGAAAAATGTATTGAAAAAAACACCAGAGAGAAAAAATGAATTTGTTCACAACGTAAGCTTCATTAATTTTCCAGTACTCCAAAATATTAAGTGGAATACATATCCCTGTCGCGGTCAGGAAAAACGAAGCTAGAATTGCCTGGTATATCTTAGAGTTATTTGTTCCAAACGGAGTGACACATATGAAACTACCATATCGCAGGAGCATTTTTATGAACTTATAATCGGAACTGTCCTTCATTTCCAAAAACCTTGCAGGTTTGTGAGTTGTGGACCAATTTTCAGAAAATTTCAATGTATTCTCTTTTCAACTTCTTAATGAACACTGAAATCTACATACTACATACAGGAAGTGCAAGCAAAAAAGCGAATGCGGTATACGTGTATGTCCATTTGTAGACAAAAAATAAGTGCACTAATATCACTTCCATTCTATTATATTTCCATTATAGTGGAGGATATACTGATATGAAAGTACACATCGAACGATTGAACAAAATCGTCAAATATCTCAGATGTCTCTTGGGAGGTCGTTTAAGGAACGATAGTCGTTGCCGTTGCAAGGGATTTACCGCGACGGATATTGAATTACATCAAAAAGATACTTGGGTAATGTTCTGCATCATATATATATATATATATATATCATTTTAAAAATATTTGGGTAGCAGTCAGTTGACCAGTTTAATTATATATTCTTCGTTTTTTTAAATCGAGCTTTCGAAAATCTTTATTTTCTTTGTCAAGATTTTAACTACAATATAAAATGGATGAATAAATGGTGTTTTAACAGTTGATTAATACTTACTAACGTGAAATTAAAAGAAATTTACATCATTAACAAACATGAAGAATTAGTGACACTTGAAAAATACAGACAGGTAGGAACGCACTGACAGAAAGATGAGTGATAAATATACATATATAGGATGATAAAAACATAAAAATTGTGAAGATGAATAAAATCTAAAAAATACAAAATAAATTCAAGGTGGGCGACTATTGGAGAAAATCTGTTTACTTCTGTGTAAAATGTACGTGTATATAGAACTCAAATCTTTTATGTCAGTTCTTTTGTTGAATGTATTAGTTTTGTTATTGATGTGAACCATTTCCAAAAAAAGTCTTTTTCTCAAATTGCTTTCTACATCAAGAACACTCGCATTGTCATAGTCAATACGATGGTCTTTGTCTATGGTATGTTCAGATAATGCACAAGATCTTATATTCCTCCTAGAATCACTCTTATGTGAAGTAATGCGATCTTTGAGCATTCGTTTAGATTGGCCAATATACACTTGATCACAGTCTTTGCAAGGAATTTCATAAATAATATTGGATTTGAAAAAGGTAGGTATTGGAGTTTTCAATTTTGAATGTAAATTCGAGATTGTGGTGATATTTCTTTTTGCAATCTTTATTTCTTCATTTCTAAAAACATTTATTAATTTAGGAGTCAAATCGTGGATGTGTGGTAAGCTCTTATAATATATCATGTTAGTGGAATTTGGTGTTCTTATATCAGGAATATGAGAGGAATTGTTTCGTGAAGGAGTACTAAAAAGAATTTTATTAACCAAAGAATATGGATAAGAATTTTCAAGTAAAATGTCTTTAAGTTCATTCAAACATTCAATTCGCAAAGAAGGGTGAGTGCAAAAAGAAATATCACCACAATCTCGAATTTACATTCAAAATTGAAAACTCCAATACCTACCTTTTTCAAATCCAATATTATTTATGAAATTCCTTGCAAAGACTGTGATCAAGTGTATATTGGCCAATCTAAACGAATGCTCAAAGATCGCATTACTTCACATAAGAGTGATTCTAGGAGGAATATAAGATCTTGTGCATTATCTGAACATACCATAGACAAAGACCATCGTATTGACTATGACAATGCGAGTGTTCTTGATGTAGAAAGCAATTTGAGAAAAAGACTTTTTTTGGAAATGGTTCACATCAATAACAAAACTAATACATTCAACAAAAGAACTGACATAAAAGATTTGAGTTCTATATACACGTACATTTTACACAGAAGTAAACAGATTTTCTCCAATAGTCGCCCACCTTGAATTTATTTTGTATTTTTTAGATTTTATTCATCTTCACAATTTTTATGTTTTTATCATCCTATATATGTATATTTATCACTCATCTTTCTGTCAGTGCGTTCCTACCTGTCTGTATTTTTCAAGTGTCACTAATTCTTCATGTTTGTTAATGATGTAAATTTCTTTTAATTTCACGTTAGTAAGTATTAATCAACTGTTAAAACACCATTTATTCATCCATTTTATATTGTAGTTAAAATCTTGACAAAGAAAATAAAGATTTTCGAAAGCTCGATTTAAAAAAACGAAGAATATATAATTAAACTGGTCAACTGACTGCTACCCAAATATTTTTAAAATAACATTGTCACAGTCACGAAATTATTCAATCATATATATATATCTATATATATATATATATATATCTATAGGACAAAACGTAACTGTGATGCGGTCTTTGTCGTTTTGTACCATTTGTAGCTGAAAAACCTTCCAGAAAATTATTTTTATGACACCACTTTCGCACTTTACCATAAGAATGGTATAATTTTTTCGAAGCATAGTTTATTTATCAAGTTCAGAAAATTTGAAATTGCCATACTGGAACAACTCGTTCCAATTTTTTTTTACATCTTGGCTCGAGTGTGACAGTCTTCCGTTCCATAGTTACAGTATGGGATAATATTTTTTAGGTATAATAGATTGTATTCATACGAACCAAATACAATGATGATATACTGTAAAAACTGATTTTATGTATTGTACAGTAAAATAACATCCTGTATTGGAGGTTCTATTGGGTGGTTTTCCACATGGGTTGGAAAAAATGTTCAGTTTTAACGGAAGCAAACAGCAGATACATGTTATTCTTGACACTATAAAAGAAATAAATGACTCAAGGGATTATCTTCACCTCGGGTTATCTGCGACAATCTGGAGATTGTTTGGTTGATTTTTTTATAAAATCCATTTTGATCGGGCTTTCCACATTGGTTGGAAAAAACGTTCAGTTATTGAATGCAAACAACAGATAAATATGCTATTTCTAACATTATAAAAGAACTCGAAGTATTCACTAAGCTCATAGATGTTTTTGTTCCGGGTTATAATTAAATTAAATATTGTAGCAAAATGAAATTTGTAGTGTTATTGTTACCACTTTTCTTCTTTGGCACATCCCCAACAGAGGTAGACCAGAGTAAGTTAATATTTTTTTTTACATAATGATTATCATATTGCTCCTATTCATCACCCACCCAAAACTTTGCTTCAAAGTATTTGCATTTTTGGGACATTTTTGAGTTTTTTTTTTTTGTGAAAAAGTGGATTTAAAATTCAATTTTCATTACAGCACGTACGTAGAATCAAACTTCCTCTAGAAGCCTGTACTTGTTTGAAATCGATAAGACGAACCGTTTTTGAGTTATCAGTTGACTCTTTTAACCTTAAAAGTGTCCCAAACACGATCGCGCTCATGGCCTCTTAATAATGTTTTCGTATATTCCGGTCATAATCAATTTAGAATTCATATCATGTTAGATGTTTATGATAATCAATTTAATTTCAGCCTTTCCTTCCTGTACCCTGTTGACGTCCTGATTTGTAGAACCTACTTCAGTTCCGGATTATTCCTCCCTGTCTGGTTTTTTGCTAATATCTCCGAAGCCCCCCCAATTTTTGATTTTTCTTTGAGAAAGTATCACTTCCCGGACTACTCCGGGAAGTACGTACTTTCCGGACTAGTCCGGGAAATGCCCGAATTTCAATATAAATATTTATATAAATAAGAATTAGAATGTTTCTGTTAGTACCAATCTTCTGTTCGCATTTCGATATTCAATACAAATAAGAATTAAAATGTTCGAAATTTTCTTCTACAAAGAAATATAAAAAATAAATGTGTCTTGATTTGTTATTCTACACGGTTAGGTACCGAAAAAATTGTGTACGTAACTCGTCCGAAAACAGTTTTTTTGGACTAGCAGACTTCCAAGACTCGCTACGCTCGTCCTAGAATCTTGTCCTCTCGTCCAAAAAAACAGTGTTTTCCGGACTTGTTACTTAAATTACTATTATGTACTGTTGACGATTTCACGCAGATGTAATTCTTTTACACATTTATGCGCAAAAGTGTCACTTTACGCAAAGATGTTGAACTTGTGTAATGTTCTGTCTATTTTATTATTGGAACAGGAACAATTTCATTTGAAATTTTTTTTGCAGACACGAATATAGATTACTACTGGAGAGATTACACCGGTGAAATACCTCATGATGCATTTCCTGGAGGGACGGACTTGAACAATAAAACAACGTACATAGGCCAAGGTTTTGTCGGAAATATCGGTAATCTTCCTGGTATCATATATCCAGGTCAACTGAAATTGTTTATTCCTGAGCATGGGGTGTCAAAAGTGGATGGATTTATCAAGGTGAGTTCGTAGTGATTATAGTTCATTTTATTGATTAATTTTTTTGACAACTAAAATGTACTATTTTTCGGTCGTCATTTCAATGTGGAAAACGTCACTTTGAAATGCCGATGCGAAATAGTTTGTACGAAAAGAGTACCCTTCATATACCTACGAGTGGGAAATGGGTCATTTCATGCTCATTGTACACTATACTTTTTCTAAAACCTTCTGAATCATAAACAAATCTGTACTATTTTTAATAACATTTATAATTCTTGACGTCGACAAGCACCCTTGATTCCCATAATACCTACAACCTAAAAAATGGATGATAAATATTGAGAATTATTATAAAAATCGAACGCTAATCGATTTCATAAAAGAAGAAAAAGGTAATTCCACTTAAACCCTACCGTCCCCTGAATAAATAAATGAATAAATGAAATTTATTGCCTAATATATCTATAAGTCTAGGTCAAGTTAGACTATATATTATTTCAATCCCGTCATGCAATCTCAGCCCTGACTGTGGGAGGGAACATGTGGAATGAGACGCAGAATTAGCTACCCTCCCGCTCTCGTATCAGGAGATCAGGAGGGCGCCCTGCCACGCACTTGAATGTCTACGTATGGTTAGTTCGTTCTGGATAGATCAGACTAAATAATCACTCATCGCAAAATGTATGCATTAAATTTCCATGCATTCAAATGTTCTGTTTTTTTTTTTTCGTTTTTTCCGGTTTTTTTTCCGTTTTTTTTTCCTAATTTCGTTAAAAAAGACAACCAGTTAAGATTTTAATTGCAAATATGAAATAAATTTGACATATTGTGAAGCCTTTTTCTTTGTGTTGTGTTCAGAAAAACTTATTCGCACTATCCTCGATATTCTCTGTTCAATCTTTGCCACATTCCATTTTTATTTAGCTATATTAATTTCATAGTTATCAAGACTTCGTTATCCCAAGAAATGCCCAATATCAATCAATTATATTAATTATTAATGTCAGCTATACCTTGGATATATACAGTAATACAGTAATAGGCATTTTCCATTTAGGAATGAAAAGCCCCAGGGCTTCTTATTCTAGACTTACTGTTGGTAGATTTTGACAGATGTCATTTTTCAGCCAATGATTGAACTAGAATAAGGAGCTCTGGTGCATCAAACCCTTAAATGGAAAGCAGCTATTGTAATACATACTTTAATCACACGAACTACAAAAAGCGGAATTTTTTACAGTCATAAAAAAACATTTTTTTCACACTCTTGAAAGGGTCTCGATTTTTCTTAAGATGATACTACTCATGGCACCTTTATGGCAAGGTCGTCTAAAGAGAAAATGTATGGTATTTTTGTTTTTCATTTTCATTGAACAGGAAAATTTCATTAAAAAAAATAGTGATTGTGGCCCGAATTGAGGATACAAACAGCAGACCAAAATAAACTTTAACAAAAAAATATAACAAACCCTAGTGAAATTCATCATGTGTTCATCTTGGAACTTGTGACATTACCAAGTCACCAAACTGTATATCTTGTGAAATAATAATAATATTAATAATAATAATATTTTTTTCAGATTTTATGCAGCCCAAAAATTAAAGCATTGAAATGGTATCCAGTCACGAACAAAAATTTTAAAATGAAAACTACTGGAAAATATTTGGTTGTCGGGGGAAATGCAAGGAATAGTTCTCTCAACATTGGAAGAGTGGCTTTTAAAGGGGAAGTATTGACAGGAAAAGTCGTGCCCATGTCATCATACTACACCAAAACAAGCCCGATGTTTGTTGTGTATAATGATAAAGAATATGCATTTTATACTTTCGAGGTTTTAGTTTATGATATGATAAATGAATAAATAAATTATTAAAAATTATTACTTGGACATTTTTGTTTGTTTGCTGTTTCCGTCAATCAGCTGCACCCTTCCAAGCAACCCACAGCCCTTACCTTTGAATGTGTGATACCTGAATATAATGGGTAATCTAAGGTTAAACCACCAAATGTTCAGTATCCGTTATTTAGTTGAATATATATTTAGTTGAATATATTTTTTCTTTATACAAGCATGTGTCCCAACTTACGTATTTTTATTACTCTTAGGATCTTGTTCAACTATGAAATAATCCGTAATTTTTTTCGTTTTATTAGATACACTTTCATTACCTTCAACTCGTTTGGCCTTTGATGGCGCCGACTCTGCACTTTCTACTTCTGTTTCGATGTCATCAAATTCTGACACTTTTTCATCTACGATATATTCTGAGCCGCTGCTTTGAAAAGGTTCCGATTCCATTACTGACAAATCACTTAAATTTGACAATTATTCTGTCGACGCAACTGTTTATCTCTGATCAACGCTGCTCTGCTACTTAACAGCACGTTGTCACCGAGCAATCGGGGGCCTGCTTGCTGTAACCTTGACGCAAAATACCGCATTTTTAAAATATGCATAAATGTATGAAGAGTGGGTAACAATTTAGTTCACGCACTATTGATGATTTTGCACACAGGTGATTTTTTTACGCACTTGTGTGAAAAAGTATATTTCTACGCACTGTCAACAGAGCGTTAACACTCAGTTTACGCACTGTCAAAAAAAATAATTTTCCTCCTCCTAAGGACTTCACTTCACACCGATCATACAAAAAAAAAATTATTTGAATATATTCAAGTGTCTCGTTTTGAATGGGCCACTTGCTATACCAATTAAGTTTGGAACGAGGTATAAATATAAACTGTCAGGGTCCAGGGGTTTCTTATTAGTCTTCACCATCAATAATTTCAAGTGTGTATTCCTTTGGTGGTTGGGTTTTTCCTTTTCCAATTTTTTATTTACCATCTTTATTCATATGTCTTAACATTTAGAAATATATGTTCTTCATGTGACGTCTTAGCTGGTTTGTTATCTACCTCTAGCTTTGAAGAAGAATAAATATCATTTTGTTGACATTCCACCTGTAGCGGACCTTTCTTCACATAAACTGAAATCTGCAGTATACTGGAACAAGTTAGAATTTTTCTGTTAAAAATTTATGTTGTTCACACCGCATGTTACTTTGTATCTTGTCATAACATTATGACTTGCTGGAAAAAACTTCACTCAGCTATAAATCAAGTGCAATGATGATGCTATCATAAGCATACCTGGATGTTAAAGTAGTTTCATGATGCATATATAACATCATAATATATGCATATTATAAATTCATGTGAACGTTTATCCAAGCATAATAATGAGAACAGATGGTATATTTCCACTTTATTACACACTTTTCAAACATATTCCATGTACATTTCGATAACCGAAATATAGATATTATTTGTTCTCGAGGTTCATTTCATGTTATAAAGACAAGAGCGATGAAATTTCTTCAAATTCTTTATCAGAATATTCATTTTATTACCAATTCAAATTTTTCAAAAAAAAATCCTGAACCCTCATCGAAGCACTTCCGTGATATCTGTAATTTCAGACGTCAGATTTTGAAATTTGCAGGACTGATAGATATACACCAAAAATGTACCTACAATTCCACGTCAAAAATTACAGAAGGTATGGCAGTGTTAACTTGAGAATTGAGCCAAATTTTTGGATTTTTCAGAACTGAATTTAGGAAAAGTTGAGCTTGCAAATATTAAGCGACTGAATTTTCGTATTTGATTGTGTCATGCATATACTCTGGAGATTCTTTCTTCCAATGGCATTGTATACGAAAGGTAACTGATCAAATAATAATAAGAAGAAAGTGTATCATTACTTAAATTGTTATGAAACAAATACTATTATTGTCTTAATGTTTTATTTATTTTATGAATCGCTTTTCCAAAGTCAAGTTCGTTATGAAATGTCAAGCTTATGGTTTGTATATTACATTAAACGGACAATAACAACGCGGGAGAATGAACCCAAGAGAAATTTATTACATAAGATTACACGATTACGTTGCACTTGGACTCATTTGGAGGACTTTCATTTTTATTGCCAATTAAAGCGCAGTGGGATTCAATCATTGGTGACAATTACGACCGTGAGAAGATAACTTCAAAAATCATTTTATCTAGTTTGGCAATATTGGGGAAGTTTATTATATCAATTAGGATTATAAAAGATTTAGGTTTATAGCCGAAAATTTGTTGGAGGTCCAGACAGAGTAATTATTGATTATGCACCCATTCAACTGATTCCTCCTCAGGGTAATAAAAGACCATAGAGATGCCTTCTCCATCCTTGTCTTGAAGTCAACATGACTTTGTTTGTTTACAAGCGAGGGCCTTAAACATGTTAAGTCCGTATTCATTCGGGTAGTTTCGTGTATGCCCGCTCATTTCATTCGGATCAAGTTGTCAGACTTCGTTTGTATTAGGGACCTTCTTACTCTAAATGTAAACAAATGGTATAGAAAAGGATAGTTCATGTTCACTTCGAAACAGTTATTTGCGTAGGTAAAGGCAGAGCATCTCTATGTATTTTTTTACTCTGGGAATTGAGTTAAGAAGTGAATACGCCATCAAAAATCAGTGAGCCGTCCCAGAGCGCAACGGCAAATAATAATAATAGTCGTCCTCCGCACATGCTATGCCTTTGGGTACACTTTACTAGTGTTTATGATTCCTTTATCGATAACAACTCCGAGAATCCGGTCCGAGAATCTTGTGCCTTGAGTAGACGTAGTGAACCAAGGATGATGGCCTTCTGAATTCTCTCGGCTAAGATTTCTGCCGCATCACGGCAAACCGGTATGATTTTTAGATTAGAGAGCAGCTTGTCCATCATTCTACCAAGAACCCCTATGACTAGAACCACCATTTTGATACAATGGTTTGGGTATAGCCTGCGGAGTTCAAAGAGTGAGTCCCGATATTTAGTCCGTCTTCCTTTTGTTTTCGGACGATGTTCGAAGACGAATATCGTCCTAATTTGATGGTCGAGGAGGACTACATCAAGCTTATCTGCTTGTATTTGCCTGAGGGTGGGGAATGAGTCCAATAGATTCGGTACATCTCATTCTCCACAACTGACTCAATATCGTTGGATTGTCATGGAGTGTCAGACAGCGAATGCATTATGGTGTCAGGCACCCTACGACACGCTCAGCCAGGACCTCTATATCCATCACGCGACTGCGGTAGACTAGGGTATTGAAGACACCATCTTGCAGGCAGGAATGCGAAGGTCAAATTTTTGGATGAGCCAAGGTATTCAATGTTCTTGATGAAGACCCCATGTATTGGCTTATGTAGCTGTAGGAGTCCAGTCTTCGCAGCTTCAACGTGAGCGTCTTGCTGAACGGGCTCCAAACCTTTTCAGTATCGAAAACGAGACCAAGTTTACCGGCTGCACGTGCTGCTGGCTTGAAAAGAATGATTCGATTTCTGCTTTTTCATAGTCACGGACCACGCAGAGAAGAGGATCTGAATTCCTGATAACTTCACAGGCTCCATCCAGTACCATCCTGTTATGTAGACCCTCAAAAGGCCACGGCCTCCCTGTTTTCTGGGAAAGTACAACCGTGGAACGGACCATTTAGGATGCAACGTCCTGTAAAAATGCAGCATTGTGCGAGTTTTCGCGTCTAGTTTCCGCAGCTCCGCTTCGGTCTATTCCATCACTTCAAAGAATTAGAGTAAGATCGAAACGGCTAGCATATTAGCTGCATCAACTTTATTCTTCCCCGACAGTTCTGATGACCAGATCTGTCAAATTTTATGCTGATACTTGCTGCGGAGAGAGTTTTTAACAGTGGTTACTCCTTGGGAGCGGCGTTGTTCCACAACTGAGTGAGTATACGTCTCTTGGCATCAAGATGATGTAGGACGCTTTCATCCACGAGCTGGTCATCGTCTCCGTGCTCCCCGTATCGTCCTCTTTCGAGATGAACCGTGGCACATCTGTCGATACCAACTTCCATTCCGATAGCATGTGTGTACTTGCACCACCCTCAAGGACTGATGTAAATTATTATTTCCAGATACAATTCATATTTGCCCCAATTGAAGATGTCATTCTTTAGATATGTGAGCATTTCTATCCTCATTTATTTCAAACAGTCAATGTATAACAGGGCTGGTAAAAAACGATGGTTATTATAGATCAAGTCAGCTGTGATATTGATGAGAATGTTTCGTTCGATTGTTTGGACAGGGTTTTCACAAGAGTTGGAAAACACGTTTAGTTAGATATCGGAGGCAAATAACGGATCAGTATGCATTTTGTGTAAACGTAACTGAATTAACTAACAGAGATAAAATGCTTGCAGACTGATTATTCAACCAGAACTTATTAATCCGTTTTCGCGGTTTCTTCAGCTCGAAGGTCAATGAGATTATAAATGAACTCGAACAAATGCAGTACACAGACGTTTAGTGTTTCGAATTCTTTTGCGCCATTTGAACCAATTTTTGTGGCAAAATGAAAATTGTAGTGATTTTGTTATCATTTTTCTTTTTAGGTGCTTCATCAGCAGACGAAGACATCGAGAGTGAGTTGACATTTTTTTTTGTTTGGAGCATAATAATGAATATAAAGCATCGAATTTAAATGATGTTTTCATCTGTTCCTACCAAAAACTATTTTGGAAGATTATCCCAAAATCAAATTTTTTATTTCGTTTTTTTTTTTCAAATTCGTATTTATGAATGAATTTCATCATTTGTTGAATCAAACCTCCTATCACTGAGGCATATTTTGTGGGAGGGTCGAGGGTAAATTAAAGCAGCAGCACTCCACCACTCAACCTTCATGAATAGATGAATACGCACAAAATGGGTTGTCTATCAAAATGTAGTCATGGCTATGTACAGTGAGTTCCAAAAGTTTGCACCATTTGGAAATCTTTTTTATAATTGGTGCATTGCGGAATACTTACATTTGAGTTATCAAAATTCTAAATTTGCAAACGGTGTACAGGGGAGATTAAAAATAAAATCTTGATTAAGTCTAAAATACCCTTCCTGTGATTCCATATTTGAAAATTGTTTCCAATAGTCTTAGAAGTATTAATTTTTTTCCTAAGTCCTGGTTAATGCTTTATAGCATTCCCGGTGATAACCACTGCCTATAGATATATTCATCTGGCAAAGTTTTATCTTTATATTTGAAGTTATGTTTTTTTCTGACTTTCGAAACTGACTGACATTTTTCTAATGTCTTCTCACAAAACAATATTATTTTTTCATAAATTTTTTATGGAGTGCAGCACCCAAACACACATTGAAACTTTTAGATTCGGTCCAAAAGAGAGTCATTCGTCTCGTCGGTGATACTTCGCTCGCAAGCTCGCTTACTTCTCTGGAACATCGTAGAAAGGTTGGCGATCTGTCTCTGTTTTATAGATATTTTCATGGACGATGCTCTTCCGAAATATCATCAATCGTTCCACCGTTAGCGGTCTCATCGATATTGACCCGTCGAGCTTAGTCCTCACATCTGCTTCCCACAGAACGGCAAAGCTTTGGAGCTCGCTGCCTCGAGAGGTGTTCCCTGAGGCATACAGCTTTCAGAAATTCAAGAAGAATACCAATTCCTACCTACTTTCCCTTGGATTTCATGATGTTCATCGAACAATACAGGATTTTCCTTTCCGTGGAAACCAGAACTTAAAGAAAACAACACAAATTAAAACGACTTCCATGATCACATTACTTTTTCACAACTGGATCACTTATATTTCATAAACTGCCCGAATAAATAATAAAACGTATGATGTAAATATAATAGTTCACCTCAAAATACTTAATAAACGACAGATGATGGGCAGTAAGAGATCGCAATGGACTGAACGCTCTATCTCACTCGCACCCTCCTGCATATGCACTCCTAGTCCACCGATGCGGCTGTAGTTTTTTAATGCGTCTGGAAAGACAATAGAACTATCAAAACTGTCTGGCTACTCAGGAATCATCTTTTAAGAGTTCCTCCAGTGACATCTACGAAAATCAGCTTTTATACTATAACGGAAGTTTAATTAAAATTTATTATTGTTCAAGGGTGTCCGGCGAGGGATTGCAACCGTACTAAGTGTCTGGCAATGAACGACGTGACTTCTAATATTATTCCCAATAAAATATATAAAAAATAAGCTTTATTTTTGACGAATTTGAAGTGACATTTTGTACACCTTTACTACCTGTTACCTGCCGAAGCCACCACTTCATAGCTGGGGATCGTTCTTACCGGTGTTAGGAGTATACAGGGACCGCCAAAAAGTATGTACCACATGGGAAAAAAGTTTACTATTAGAGTATTGAAAAAAAGATACTTGGGAAAAGTTTGTGTACATCCGATAACCTGAAAATCGATTTTGACACATGTCACGTGATCGGTGGTATGGCGGCAAATTGAAAAAAAATTTAATAGGCAAAAAATTATTGAAATTGTTATTTGAAAAAGTTGCTTAGAATTCAATTTTATATATATATATATATACAAAGTTTTAAAAAATAATGTGGGAAAATTGAAAAAAGCAATTTTTTTTAAAGATTTTCTGGAGTGTCATATCATCACAATGGTCGTGGAATTCTGATATAACTGTTAGATATGAACCAATCTAACAGCTAGGGTTTTGACATAATCCAATTTTCTTAATTTAGAGCTCTCTGGTGTTGATAAAATGATAAAATGAGAAAGTTTTGTTATTATCATGCAATGTTGAAAACTCTAGCCTCTTTATTTTGATACACTATTTTTAAGATTATGTGCGAAGTGAAACGTTCGTGTACGATTATCATCAAAAATTGATTATAATCGGAAAAACACGATATTTTTGGATTTCCCTATCATCGCAATAATCGTGGAATTATGATATATCTGTGGGATATGAACCAATGCAACAGCAAGGAGTCTCACAAAATTCAATTTTTTTAATTTAGTGCTCTCTGGTGTGGAGAAAATGAGAAAGTTTTGTTTTTATCATTGAAATACAAATATTTCAGTATGGTCAAGCTATTCATGAGAAAATAATTTGATATTTTTATACAGCTAGGAAAATATTTAAAAAAAAATCTTATTTTCAATTTTCTCACATTATTTTTTCAAACTTTGTATATATATAAAATTTAATTCTAAGAAACTTTTTCAAATAACTTTTTTCGATATCTTGCCATTTTACTCGACTTTTTGCCTAATTATTATAAATTTTTTGTATTTGCCGCCATACCAGCGATCACGTGACATGTGTCAAAATCAATTTTTAGGTAATGGGACATGCACAAACTTTTCCAACTCGTTTTTCCAATACTCTAATAATAAACTTTTTTCCCATATGGTACATACTCCACTGCATATATAAAAAAAAAATTTCAGCTTTTATAAAATGAGGTGTGGCCATGTTGCTGTATAGTACCAAACTATATAGATCCTACAAAAATGACTGAATCTACAATACAAGCTTCATGTATTTCCTGCTCTGTTCAGGTGCATTGATTTCAATGATAGCTTTCAAAATAATTGATGTAGGATAATGATCAGAGGTACAGAAAAGTATCTGTTGAAAATTGTCAAGATTGGAGTTTTTGCAGTTTATTATTCCATCACACAGTGTCAGCCAGTGTTTTGAGATTTTATTGTTTGATCATGACTTTGTCAATTATTGATGTAACATGTCAGATAATTAAAATATATAAGTTGTGTTCTACAATTTATTAAAGCCATTACTGGAGTATTATTACCATTGGAAACCTTTTTTCGATACGTATTCTTCACCGGTTAGGTGCTGCTTTACGAATTTATAAAAGTATCCATTTCAGTTACAGTCCTCAAAGTCTGCATTGTTTTTTCGATTTGCTGATTGGAATGGGATGTTTCCAATTTACGTTAATTTTTGCAGGAATGAACATAGATTACTACTGGCGAGATTACACCGGTGAAATACCTGATGATGCAGTTCCTGGAGGGACGGACTTGAACCAGAAAACGACTTACATAGGCCAAGGCTTCGTTGAAAATGCCGGTATTCTGCCTGGTATTATATATCCAGGTCGAGTAGAATTATCTGTCCCTGAGCATGGACTGAAAAGAGTGGATACATACATCAAGGTAGGATAATAGGATTGGGGTTCATTCTCAAAATATATTAATTTCGTATTCAGACATGGGCAATTCGATCAATTCTTTCAGTCCGAGAGGATAGCTCGAACGGTAGAGCGCGAGGGTCATCGATTTCAAAGCCAAGCAACGTGATGCGAAGTAATGGTTTGGATGGAGACTTACGGACGACCTCTTTTCGAGATCTTTTCTCTCGGGTCGTGCTAGGAATCGCACGTTAAAAGGTAAGACCTCGTTAATCCTTAGCTCGAACAAATTTCGACTTTTGAGGGCTATCGTTGGTAGGGGGGCGACAGCAGGTTAACGGAAAAAACAATTTTAAACAATTTTCAAACCGTAGAAATAACTTGGTATTAAATTATACTCTTTGATGAAACGAAAGAACACTCTTTTGTCTTATTTCCACTAGATTTTTATTGTTACGACCGGTTTCGGGTTTTATCCCATCCAACAATAAAAATCTAGTGGAAATAAGACAAAAGAGTGTTCTTTCGTTTCATCAAAGTGGTCATGAATTTCCACAAAATAAACAAGTGATCAATCACACAAATTATACTCTCTTAAGGGATACATCACTCAATTGAACGAAAGCAATAAGTAGATTCATCTCTCATACGGACAAAAGTTTCAGAGAGAAGGGGTGGTATTTTTGATTTTTCATGTTTATTAGACAATCCGATGTTTTTCACTTTTTTACAGATTTTTCCGATTGTATTTTAACTTATTCGCTTTCAACTATGATTGAACACATTTATGAATTTTATTGAAGTCCTTTATACTTCCTAGGGCTGTACGCGAAACACGAAATATTAGTGGATAATTTCCTACACTTATTACCTACGACCATTAAAGATGACAACGATTTTCTATACCAACTTTATGGATAGACCGCGCGCGAAGAAATTTAAATGAAAAATCCATATTGGGGATCTTGACAAAATTTCGACATTGATTTTCTCGTAAACTATGGTATATGGAAACATTATTTGAGAACTTTCTTCTAGGAAATTCACTAAGCTCTTTTTTTTGTCATCAATAAGTACTTAGATATTTCCAACGGTTGGCGTGTTATAGACAAAAAATTATTTTTTGAAGATAGGTGTGGTTTTTTGGGGCGAAGCCGTGTCACCCCATGACGGACTTTTGTGGTTTTATGAGGGAAAATTTCTGAACCTGATTTTTGGGTAGATATAATGAATATTTTACCTCAGCGACTGTACTATTGGAACTCGGATGAACTTGGAGGTCAGTAAGTAATACTTACCGACGCGACGCGACGCTTAAATTACTTACCGACATCATAATACTGTTTGATAGGCCAAAGGCGTCGGTAATTAATTCACTTAACGACGCATTATGACACTTTTATATAAATGTTACTTCTTATTTTTCAATTTTGAGATGGGAATTAGATCTCCGATACATTTCTGTCGAAGAAAATCTATTTTGCTCTTCCATCGCTCATCAGGGAGATCGGAAGATTAGGGAACCAGACTCTGCAGATGCAATTTCATATAGCAATAATGGAAATGATGGAAATATTTATTCTGCGGTAACACTTTGAAAATTGAAAATATCGACTAAAGGTTGTCTTTCATCTGCAGATGATTCAACGACTAATTTTAATATTTTCAAACAAAAATCGATATGTAATACCCTTAACAGATTTATGTGAAAATACAATTTTCAAAGTGTTACCGCAGAAGAAATCTTCCCGTTATTTCCATTCTTGCTGTGTAAAATTCCTTCTGAATAGTCTACTTCTCAGTTATTCCCTGATGAGTGTGAAAGAGTGAAATAAATTTTCGTCGATAAAAATGTATAGGAGATCTGAAGGCCGATTCAGATACATGGGTGCCTACCCTGAGTTTTTGACCCCACATGATAAATTCCTTCAGTATTAACAAAGTTAATACTTCTGAACCAAAGAAAATATGACCTTTTGATAGAAACGCAAGTAAAAGGTACGTATGGGAACTGTGTTTCAGTTTACAGGCACAAGGGTCAAAAATATATGCTTGTATATTGCCAATGCATGATTTTTGGAGTATGTTTCAATAGGTAATAAAATTCTGTCAAGTAGCGACCCCTAATTTCCATGAAATAAATAAAAATGTAACTCAATTCAAAATTGCAATCCCAAACAACTCGAGTGTTTCTATCGAAAACCTAGAAACTAGTATTTCAGTTTTGTTTATTTTGTACAACATATTTATGAATAAAAAAAAAGAATAAATTGTGTAACGTGGAACATTTCTTTATCTTCGATAAAGGGGACAAATTCAACCTTTGAACTTTTCCGATAAATCATTCTGGCAATGAGCGATAGTGCAGTATTTCATTTCGATGTGGTATTTTTTTCAGATTCTATGCAGTCCATCCAAACATGCATTCAAATGGTATCCAGTCACTGCAACGGATTTTCAAATAAAGACAATCGGAAAATATTTGGTGAGAGGGGGAATTGAGAAAAATAATTTTCTGAACATTGGAAGAATATCTTTCCAAGGAGAGGTTGTGATAGGAAAAATCGTGACCAACTCACCGGACTACCCTGACACTGCTCCGATGTTTTTTGCACACAAAAATGAAGAACATAAAACCTCAACTTATGAGGTTTTGTTTTACGAAAAAATATTTTACTTGAGATATGATGACATGGAATAACCATTGACAAATGAATGATATGAACTTGTATTTCAGTTTCACAATGACATCATCAGACCAATTACGGAAGTTTCATTTCATGGCACGGCATTTGATGTAAATGGCAAATAATAATAGGTAATAACCGTCCTCTACCCGCACAGGTAATGCCTTTGGGTACACTCTACGAGTGTGGGGAGTATAATTATTATTATTATTATTCAGCGACATTACAAAAAAATACAGCTTCCATGGCGTATGTTTCTTTTAATAAAATATATTTAAAAAATTAATATACTTTCAATTCATTCTGAACATAGAATAACTGTGAAACTTAACAAAACTTTGCTCACTGAAAAAAGGAGTGGGTGAAAAAAATAGATTAAAAGGTTGTACTCGAGATGACAGAGTGTAAGAAGTATTGTTACTCCTTTACAATGTAAATAGATATCTGGTGCAAATTAAATAGTAAGTGTCTTGATTGATTTAGCCAATACTTGATGGATATCCATAATTACTAGGAATTACATGAAAACCCCTTGTTTTCTAATATCCACAATACGATCCGAGAGGACAGCTCGAACGGTAGAGCGCGTGGGTCATCGATATCAAAGCCAAGCAACGTGATGCAAAGTTATGGTTTGGATGGAGACTTACGGACGACCTCCTTTCGAGATCTATTTTCTCGGGTCGTGCTAGGAATCGCACGTTAAAAGGTAAGACCTCGTTGATCCTTGGCTCGCACAAGTTTCGACTTCTGAGAGCTGCCGTTCGTAGGAGGACGACAGCAGGTTAACCGACAACACAATTTTAACACAATTTCAACGTACTTATATTACTACTCGTAATATGTGACGCGTTACGCTATTACTATTAATCCAGTGTGATTTGGTTTTGAGCCAAGAATCGATTGTAGAACCACCAAATTTGGTATGCTAGTAGTTGGAACCATGATAAACACGAAAAAAAAATTGTTTCCCAAAATTCCAGGGGTGGAAAATATATTTTTACTAATTCTATATGTCCAGTTTTTTTACAGTATTTACAGACTACTAGTACTGTGGTAGATATTAACTAGTACTTTTACAGTAACTCTGTAAAGTTTAGTTGAA
The DNA here is from genome assembly GCA_958298965.1 of Chrysolina haemoptera. Taxonomy (NCBI): domain Eukaryota; kingdom Metazoa; phylum Arthropoda; class Insecta; order Coleoptera; family Chrysomelidae; genus Chrysolina; species Chrysolina haemoptera. Next base: position 11,104,997 of record OY282595.1, on the reverse strand, counting down.
TTTGATGGTGTTGATGGCTTATTTATATAAGAGTTTTCCGTTTTATAAAAATAATATTAATAATAACAATAGATTTTATTGATAGGAATAGCAGTAACGGATGAAATCAAAGTACATCATGTATAGAAAATAGAATAACCAATCAAATGGCAGGATTCATTTTGTTCCTCTCTGGCGAACTCCTCAGACTTATCTTTGAAATCTTTTCATTAAAATTTGCTGCAATCTTAATATTCTTTTTTTGCTGCATAAAAAATACGGAAGGAATATTAAATTAAAACTAATTGTTTAAAAAAAAAACTAAAATGACCGAAGGCCTTCATCTCCTTTTATTTTTTCTGTGTTCCGATGAACTCATTTCGTCATTGAAGATGAGTATAAACAATTCTCCGACTATTCATAAAATCTGCTATTTGGGTTAACTGTTTAGAATATTCAAATTCGAAAACCAGTTATATTTATTACTTGGGAAAGAGTTATGTGATTCAAATTTTTGAGACTCGTTACAATCAAAAATATTTCACCGCTGAAGTAACGAATGAATGCGAATTTCGATTTATCAGTACGTACCCAAGAAAACGCAAAGGTCAAGGAATTCGATGTGTGGTAAAAAAGCTAATTGAAACCATTGTTATTTTCATCACGGTTTGCTCGTTATTTGCATTTTTACATGATTAAAATTTGGTATACCTCTTCACACGGTATCTCGCCAAGGTCGAGTAGCAGGAAATTATAGTTTTGTTAGGTTTGTGATGAGAGTGATCTCATTAGCAAATCTTGATTCATTAATTTAATACCATAACCGTTTTATTAAAAAATAGATAAAGAGCGGGATAATCTTGACACTAAAAATGAAATATGAATGACTTTTACAGATTTCAATAAGAATTCATTCCTTATTGGCGGTATTGAATAAGATAAGTTGAATTCAAACCTGTATTCCCAATTATGATGACATTTCATGATACATTAGAGAGTAGTACAGTAGCAGAATGTATGACTATATCAGTATGTGATGAGGATGAATATCATGACGAATAAATATATGACAAGGATACATTCAGCAGTACATTTAGCTGTAGATTCGAAATTTGAAAAGATTTATTTTTAGTTACCATTATTACTCTGTTGAAATCTCAACGTGCTTCAAATATTTTTATTTTATTTTATTTTTATTTTACAAACACATTGCTGACTTTTAGACTCGTTCAAATGATCTGACTTTTCAATTTTCCAACCTCTAAAGAATTAAATTTAGTGGTATCATAAAAGAATAGACTACAAGCCCGTATAAAAATTTGGGGGCGTCATTTGACCCAGCATGAAACATTTTAAGAACGATGCTGCTATATGAAAAAGTAACTTTAAGCACTATGCTGTCAATTCTAGGTGGTGCATTTGACTATAATAATGATATGAATGATATGAAATAATACTAAATACTACTGCAGATTTTTTTGGAATTTTTTCATCGAGTATACACCAAAATTCAAGTTTATTTCCATTTTTTACAATGTTGCGGACTTCGGACTTGTGTTCAAGTTTGAGAACTTTTGGAATTATTGTGAATTGATTTCTATTTCTACTGGCATATATTGGAAAAGATGTGTAGGAATATTTCAATGGCATATAATAATTTTTCATAATCATTCAAGGCGAAAAAAGCGATATAGATCTACGCCATTTCATATCTGTTTTTTTATTCAATTCAATCGATAATTTTTTATTATATTTCGTTCATCATGTTACGGTAGCATCACATGGAAATGTGATATTCTTTCTCGTTATTTCGGGTTACAACTAATTTGGCTCAATTTTTAGTTAGAATTGGAAATTAGCTTTATCTCTTGTTATAAGACTGTCTTTGGTTTATCGTGCTTTCATAATGTTCTTTCACACACAACAATATAAGACATCCTAGCGTGAAGCCAGTATCTAAAAAACTCTTCACCACCTTATTGATGCCACCATATCAATAACAATGTCGAACACCTCTGAAATGCAATTATTATTTCACCCTGTACCTAAGGTCATCCTGTTTTCTTCAATCTACATAGAATTTACAATATTGCATGTCACGTTTCAGCATGTTAAATATTTTTCGCTTTTTCAAGAGATAATTATTTTTATGAGTTTGAGCGAAACGCAGTAAGATTTTTTGTCAAAGGCTGACTCAACACATAATCGATTCTCAGCATGATTAAATGAAATGGAAATCTCAGCATTCCTTTGATTTATGTTCAACAACTTGATCATAATAGATTAATAGATTTTTGAAAGAAAAGGAAGGATATGTTGAAAACAATCCATATGAAATTTCCAATCAATTTGGATTCACAGAACTTTATCAGCGATAAAGAAGGTGAGGATTGATAGCATTTTCGTACCTATTTTTAGCACAATTAAAGTCCTAGAAAAATTCCTTCTGGTTGTGGATACTTTCTGCGATTAGTCTGGACGTATAATATCAAATATATCGATTCTATAAATTTCTCCTAGCAGAGGGAGGTAGTACCAAATAATTAATTTTTGCATTACAGTCTGCTGTGAGAAGCTTCTATAAAAACCAGACCTAAAGACGAGAACGTTATTTCCAATCGCATATTCTCATTAAACCAGTACTCTCCTTAACCCATTAGCACCCACTTAAGCAGTTTAGCATCGCTGTATTGGTTCAGTTACAGCCGACTCAATCTCCCGAACCGTAGTGATGATTGTAGTGATGCGGTGTTGCCGATTGGCAACACCGCACGGGAAGCAATTTGACGCCCTGCTCATTAATTCTTTAATGTGAATTTCTCGGCTTATTCGGAAAACTAGGAAAAAATATATGGGAGTGAAAGAACGACGATAATGTGGTTATTTAATTTTTTTCATCACAAACTGGAATCGCAATGTATTCAATTTCTTAGATATGGGAAACCTGTTTTGGTAATTTTTTTAAAAATATTTTTTACATTCTGTATAACATATTATTTTGACCAGTCAGATTTCAAATGAAAAATCAGGGATCATCTATGTGGTTTCTGCACTTTACAGAAAAAAGTTTTGAAAAAATCTCCCGGAATGTGAATTTTAGGTCATGGAAAAACCAAACTTGACAGATTTCCCATATCTAAGAAATTGAATATACTTATTGCGATCCCCGTTTGTGATGAAAAAAATTAAATAACTACATTATTCATTCTTTAAAAATTCATTCTCGGCTGTGCGACAGCAAATAATATTCTTTGCCCAAAACAACTATTCTTCTTTCAAATATTTTCAACCAAGATATTAAGGCGCTCCGTAACGAATCTAAAGGTCGCCTCATAAATAAATGGCGCCATCATACTTGTTGATGTCAAAACGAAAACCTATAACTAAACTCGTACTTACAACCTTGATCCTAACACTCAGAACACATGAAAATAGATAAACAGACTATTCGAATCTTAACGAGTACTTTACCATGAAACTGATCAAGATAATAAATGAATATTAAGAATTTAGTCAACAGTCGACAGCTTTTGACAGTTATAGATATGTTATTTTATGATGAAACGATAGAACTTCATGATCAAACGTACGTTTACAAAATGTGAACGTTACATTCTTTTCATGGAAATGAAACATAATCACTGATACTACCGATCATGGTTTATGAAAAAGTGTTTCTAATAATACATCAGTTTAGTGCCAAAGTTATTTGAGAGTGGACAAAAGTCAATTTCTCTAATTTTTATATTGTATATCGAATGGAACACATATTCAGCAAGGTTATTCGATGACAAAAATACAATCGGCGGAATCATGCGTCGTCATCAAAATTTCATTAAAGTTATGCGAAAATTCCAATGAACTTGAACCTTGTTTAACGGTAAAAAGCGCATGCGAGACCTCTGAAATTGGCAATGAAATGACATTTCATAAGTTGCCATTGGCCTTGCACTAGAACAAGTTTTTTATGTCGGTACCACTGAACTCTGGTGTATGCAAATGTCTTATCATTTCTTAACCCATGATAACAACAATGAATGTTTATTTCAAGAAACGAGCGGGAGGTGTGGCGATGTGAAAAATGGCATGCATTACACAATTGCAGATACCTACCTACTGATAAATTCGAACTAGGCGACAGAAGTTTAAGAAGGATAATGGATATATTAGCTATTTACTGTTTTTAAAACAAGGAACACTTGGAATGAACAACTATTCACTCTATTTCAAAGTTTATTTCCATTATACGGAATTGGAAAAAGTACCAAACATTTAGAGTTCAGTTGATATCCATATAAATTTGAACTGCTTTATGGAATACGTTCCTACAAATAAAGGTACGAACTTGATATTTTTTGGACGAAAAAAACGAATTCCAATGAGTTCAGCATCCTTCGACATTTGCAACCAAATTTAAAAACTTCCTGCCGTCTTCCTGTGTCTTCTTTTATATCCAGTGGTTTAAGTTCTCCCTCTTTTAAAAAAAGACTTTATTTCCATATTGAGTATTGGATATGAGCTGAATTCGCATCAGCAGATCTAGAAGTTGGCCAAGTTTTTTCGCAGTACTAGTGGTTCATCTTGGAATGCAGTTGTTTACTTATTGATGACATTCAGTTCAGTATCTGCTGCAGTAGTACCTTTTCAGTCGTAAATGATTATTTGCAAAATTATTACTGTCATGAATTTGTATCTCATTTTCCCTGTTGTATTTTTATCCGCCTCGAATTCACATGGTGCCATCAGCGTGTCCCTTATATTTGGAAACATCTCAGAGTTGAAGAATTTGTAATTCGGTGTCTCTCAAGCAGTCTATGAATATCTACACTCCGATTAATTCGATAAACTTGTTAGACCCTTAACGATAGGGTGAGTATTTCTTCTTTTTACTGTGGAATATATTTCATAGTATATCCAATAATACTAGACCTCGAATATATATCCTCCGATGAAATTATATTTTTGACAATCCATGTCTTACCTTCAGAGACCATTCTCCACATCCTGAACTTCTTTACTGATATCCTCGACTGTTAAACTGTTTGTCCTGTTTGAATACCTATGCTGACCACCTCAACTTCCGCTCTGACTCACTAGATTGCTCCTCTGACCTAGAAATCTCTGGACTCTTCTAGTGACTTTATGGTCAATTTTTTCGTTCATTGTGAAAGTTCTGTTAGCTGTAGCTGAATCTTTGCAGAAGAAGCTGAAGTAATCGTTCTTTTGTTCTCGTTTTCTCCTCCCTCTTGTTTTCACCTGGCTCTTTGTTCACTTGCTTTTTGTTATCTCCTGATTCTTCTGTACTTTTTTTCTAGCTGCTCAAAATATTGAAGCGATAGTCATTTCTGTTATTGATATTTTTGTTGCATTGCTTTCAAAAACTCGACTATTTATGCTATCACCATCATCTTGACGTAATCTAATATTGAAAAGCCTTTTCCGTTTTTTCTCTTCGGTACCATTTCCCCCTCAGAAGTTTTTAACCACCACGAAACTGAAGATGTTTTCCTACATTCGTACATTGAATATAATCAAAGATAACAATAAAAAAAATATATTATTTGTAAAATATCGAGCACATGTGCATTACTTACAATATAAATGGATGTATTTACAGCATTTTCATATTCTTTCAAAAGATTCAACAATATATCCAGGGGCGTTTTGAGGGTGACAGGCGCCTGAAATCTGCGGCGCCCGAGGCTTTAGCCTAATCAGCCTAATGGATAAAACGCCCCTGAATATATCAAGATTATTTGAAAGTTGTCCTTTTAGAATACCAACATGGACCAGTGTTAGTTTTAACAATTTTTTTTAACCGGTGTTAGTTGAATATTCAATGCAGAATCATGTATCTGGGCACTGATTTTCAAATATCTATTACCCTTGAAAAGGGGAACATGAATACCTCCCAAGACGTTATCTTGAACGATGGAAAATAGCGAATAAAGTTTTTCTTTCAGTCGCAGATGATTCCACAAAAGATTTTATGAATTTCCTATTCATATTTTCGAACTAAAATCTATTACCCTATTTGGCATGTACAAAGAAGACCATCGCCTTACCCGCATGGAAAAGAGGACTTAAGTCAGTCTCTATCACATAGCAAAAATGTATAATACGTATTAATGAATATCAATAAGCTTCAAGGAGAACTAAAAATTATATGAAGTGTCCATGGTGTATATACTTTATATAAATATGGCGCAAACTATTTCTGAAAAAAATGTTCAGGTTGAATATTTTATCAAAAAAAAAAATTTGGATCAGAAATAGTTCAAAGTTGCAAAAATATCCAAATATTTGTGAGTACCACCGGTACCTTGGATGGAAACATTACACAGATAACGTCGAAGATGAAAAATGTGCAAAATCAGTGTTGCAATAAAGTTCAGAGACATGAGTACATGAATGATCCATTAAACTGAAATTCCACGGTTCAATTCCTTCCACATATACCGAAGTTACTGCAAGTGATGCATAGCTTTGTTCTTTTGAATTAGATGGTTCTGATTTCGGAAAATACAACCAATATGAAAAAACTAGTGTCTGCCCACGATTTCATGTAAATCCCATCACAGATACACTTGCATTGCGCATAGCATAAAGACATAACGAATTCGGACAATCAAAATGCGAATATCCTACGTAACTGGCATTTTGATTGGCTGAACTCCATTATATACCCATGATATGTGCTATGCGAGTGTGTCTGGGATGGCTGTTACTCAGAATTAGGTCCAGAGAGAAATGGAAAATGTGTGAGTGATAAAAAAGTTGATGGAATGAAAATTTCACCCGTTGGTAGTAGAATCGCAAAATTTGTATTTTTTTACGCTAACATTTCAAATTAATGTACTTCTATAGACGACATTGTATGATTTATAATTTAACGCTAGTACGTGTAAGTTTTTGGGCACTCGATTCTCTTGAGCAACCGACATAAAACTGACTATGTGAGGAGCAAAAGGAGTTTCCAGATGGCCATATTGATGGTCATTATAAATGGCAACTTTAGAGGAAATTGAGATGACAAATTATTTGGGATAATTGGAATTCGGGGAATCAATACGCTCTCTCGTTTAGCTGCTCCAGTGCATCAAGATACCCTTCAGTAGAACTGGAAAGCCACCTTTTGCTCCAGTTTATGGAAAGGCACTCTTGTTAATTTCAAAGTATTAAAAAATCCTACAAAGTAAGTGGTACTGTCGTCACTGCTCATCATCGTGTCTATTGACTTTTATAAGGTTTAATTTGAGAAAGAAAGAGAGAGAATGCTGGCAATGCTGATACAATCTTCATATATACTGAATGATCATATACATATAACATTGACTTGAATATTTTTGATTAGCCGACTAACCCTTCCAAAATCTTTTTGTTGACGTTATAGACATGGACTCTTTTTTGGCGAAGTCGCGGAGAGAAGCTAGTTTTAACATGAATTGACAACAGTCATTAGGCCATGTCATTTGTTATTATTTGTCACAATCATATAGATATTCTGTATATTGTGTTGACGAGAAATCACCATGACAGAATAGTTCATGAACAATTTCATTGACCGCTCGTTATTCAATTATATCTTTCTATCAGATGTACAAGGCTTTTGGGACTTGATATGGGGGATCAAATAAGGAAGGCTAAAAATTAAAAGTTCTGAAATTGAATTGGTGGATTGATTAAATGGCATATTTTTCAAATTTCATTCCCTTATAACTTTTTTATTGATTGACGTATTTCAACGTAATTCATATATGAACTATTTGAAAATGTCAAAAATCCAGTAGTGTAGTTCGAATTTTTCTAAAAAAATCGCTTGTAATTTTTTTAGATTTTTTACCTTGAAAAATCAGATTAGTTGGCTCTGGAAATGGAGATTTATTCATGAAATTTGGTGTCCTAGTAGAGTTTTTAATAGTCTTCGTATTGAAAAAAAAATCATTTTAATTGGTTGGAAAATGAAGATTTTAAAATTCTACTATACTGAAGCATCGTCTACATACCTTTTAATGAATTACATGCATGATTTTAAGTTCCAATACGAAATAATTAATTAAAGTTGCTATATACATTTAAATTTAAGTTTACAGTCGAAACAGTTAGCATTCTTGATTATCTTTATTATCATTTTTATAATTTCGAAAAGCAATTTAATGTATAGGATGGATGCACTGGAAAAGTTTAATGATATTTTTATTGGTGTTTTGAACTCGAATTCTCTGACAAGGTTGAAATTCATTGAAATCGGCGAAACTCAAGAAATGCAATAAAATTTATTTCTGGCTTCTAATCCGAAACGGTATTTTTACGATTTTATATATTTTTTTATGTGAGACTGATTTGTTATCGGATTTATTATCGATATATTCAATTTATTCCTAATAGAGGTGTTCTTTCCCATATTCCATTTCGCAAACTAGGTCCCCTCTGTAATACTTTTACCTAATGTATTCGTGACTTGATCTAGGACGTTTCCTTTCCAAATGATCTTCAAGGCGCTATGTCAATTTTCCGTCGTATTCCCTCTTCGTCAGAAGTCGATTATCAATAAAATATAAATCATAGTTATCAATGATTCAGCTGGCGTAAGTTTGTATTTTTTGTAAGTTTGAGGTTTTTTTTTAAAATTAGGTAGACAATTTGACCTAGGCGAGGATAAGCAGTGGATTAGGTAAAGTCCAAAATTAGTTAAACAATTAGAGTAAAAATTCAATGTGGGTGGGAATAATATTGAGATATTGCCTAACAAATTAGAAATGTATGGCATCAGAGATGTAACATTGAGATGGTTCCAATCACACTTATCGGAGCTCAAGGATTTAAAATTCAAAAAATAATTTCATGAAGACCCTTGTTACTACTAACAAACACATGAAGTTCAATCAGAATCGGCGTAAAGAATTTCGAGTAATTCACGAAAAACCGATTTTTCATTAAACTTTTGACACCCAGTTACTCTGAAACGAAGCAAGTTAGGACACACGTTTATATGAACTTTTTTTCATGAAATGTGACAAGGAATCACAACCTGAAATTAATGACATCCTTTAAGATACACCCTGTATTGAAGTTATCATTTGATGTTTCGAAAAGGTGCATATTAACCTTCAGATGCACTCTTAATGACATATTCTTAGAGAACTCGGGGATTACTACGGAATCATTTTCCAAGTTTTTGGGAATTATTGTGTATGACAGTCTTTTGTCAGCATTCACGTCATTATTACACGTGAAAAATTACCTTCTGGTTTCTTTGCAGTAAAGAACGTATCATCAGATTTGAATACATATGATGCAGCGAGAACGGACTATTTCGCTCTCATTGACCCTCTATTGAGATATGAATTTGCTTTTTGTCGATATAGTTCTCTTTTTCTTCAGAATTATGTATTCATTTCACAAAAAAAGGCTGTGACATCTCTGTAAAGATAAATCCAGAGACCGGTGTGAAACGTTGCTTACTGCTTAAAAAATATTGACATTAACGTATATTCATACTAGTCAGTGGGTGTTTGTTCCACAAAAATATAACACTCATATTGAATATCTGTCAACATACAAAACAAGAAAAAATAAAGAATAATCTCGTCAAAGACAGATATCCTCCACAGATATCACTAAACTGAAAAATATTTCCAACTTTGCGAAGTCTCTGCTACCTAGAAGTGATTCTTGCTTTACTAGCGAGTGGCGACTCAAGGTAAGCGTCAGCTTCATTCGTATGTGAAGAGTATATAGTTTTACAAAAAAAATGGTAGAAAACTGTCTTTTAGGACATTTATCATGCACTATTTTTTGTAATAAATACTTTTTTTGATATTTTCAACGATTGCCGAGTTATAGGCGAAAACATCAGGCTTTTTTTATCAAAATGGTGGATCTTTAGGGATTATTGTGGTATTATGATATATGGGACCTCTGCTAACAGTTTATGAAAGAACACTTCTATGCCGGATAATTGTGTAGAAAATTTCTACACCGACTGTACAATTGGATGATTTTAATTCTTCATATGAACATAGATCCGCTTTATTTCTGAGAAACAGAGTGTTGGATTTTAGTTCAAAAATATGAATAGGACATTCATAAAATCTGTTGTGGAATCATTTGCGACTGAAAGACAAACTTTAGTCGCCATTTTCCATCGTTCAAGATAACCTCTTGGGAGGTATTCATGTTGAAAAGGGGAACATTCTCCATGAAAATTGAGAAATGTGATTTTTTTGTGACAACTAACAGAAAACAACTACTTTCCCGGGACAAGCCACGCTGGACATTGAACTACATCTGATAGATATTTTGAAAAGACTCTAACTGAAGAGGAAAGAAAAAATCTGAAAGTGAAAATTCGCATTTTCATTCAGATTGAACTGATTTTTTTAATTCTCTCTAGTTGTTTTCTGTTAGATATTACAAATAATTTTTCATTTTTCAATTTTCATGGAGAATGTTCCCCTTTTCAAGAGTGTTGGAATTTAACAAAAATAATGTATAAAAATATATATAATGATATAATATAATAATATAATGATATAATATTGATACGCAGTGTGTTTTTTTTCAAATTTATAATTATCCTCTATCTTCTCATGAAAATGGTCTTCTGACTTTTTTTCGTCTGGCGAAAAAATGCAATTGCTTGAGACTAACAAAAAATCGTATAGGTATTCAAGCAAATGAAGGCATTTTATTTTTCAAATCGAAAACCGTTCTTCGGACGAAAAAAAGAGCAAAAAACCGACCATGCATTTTCATGAGGAGATAGAGAACAATTTAAAAAATTGGACTTATTTGGGAAAAAACACTGACATATCATTATTTTGATAAAAAATATGGCAGGGCATTGATGAAAATTAAGAAAACTTTTATCATGGAATAAAATCTATGTATTCTTATGCGTACTTTGCACGTACCAAAATTTTAAGAAAATGCAAATCTGTTTTAGAGATATTGTGGGAAAACTGATTTTTTGTTACAATTCAACATACTATATCTCCAACATGAACAGGGTTTCATCGAGACGAGAAATCTCGTCTCGAAGGCACTTTCTTGTCTCGTCTCGATCATCGAGACAAGAAATAAACAAACTCCTCGTCTCGATGTTTTTCTCGAAGACAATTTCTCGATGTCGATTCAAACCTCTCGAAATTCGAGAGTCTCGAAAACAAAAATTGAATGTTATTAAAAAATGCTATGTATAGGTTATAACGTATAACACGAGGCCAAGGCTGCACCAAACTACAGAGAATTGAATTTTTTCTATAAAAAAATGCGATAAAATACAGAGGCTATATGCTGTGAGCAAAAAACAAACAACAAAAAAACCGCCGAGTATCAGCACAAAAATAAACAATAATGTTCCAAAGAATGACAATTACATGAATCCTTGATGTTCAATTTAATCTTTTATCCATACATTTGAAAATTTACCTAGTTACAAAAGGTGAAAGTTTAAATTTGTTTCTTAGTTCGTAAAGAGAAGAATGTACCAGCACCAGCAACAAACTCATTTTTTATAATCGAAACAGTCATCTGTTGAAAAAAAAATGATCGATATTACTCAAATAATTTTTTCGGGAACCGTCCGGGAAGTGGGACTTTTCTATGAGAAAGTATGTACTTTCCGGACTAGTCTGGGAAATGCTCAAATTTTAATATAAATAAGTATTAGAATGTTTCTGTTAGTACCTATCTTTTGTTATCTTTAATACAAATAAGAATTAAAATGTTCGAAATTTTCTTCTACCAAGAAATATATTAAATATATGTGTTATTCACCTACACGTTAGCCGTAAAAATTGTGTACGCAACACGCCCGGAAACAGTTTTTTTTGGACTCGCAGACTTCCAAGACTCACTACGCTCGTCCTAGAATCTTGTCCACTCGTCCAAAAAAACAGTGTTTTCCGGACTTGTTATGTAAATTACTATTTTCGGCAACCATCCGGAAAGTACCTACTTCCCGGACGATTTTTCTTTGAGAAAGTATCACTTCCCGGACTAGTCCGGGAAGTACGTATTTTCCGGACTAGTCCGGGAAATGCCCGAATTTCAATATAAATATTTATATAAATAAAAATTAGAATGTTTCTGTTAGTACCTATCTTCTGTTCGCATTTCGATATTTAATACAAATAAGAATTAAAATGTTCGAAATTTTCTTCTACAAAGAAATATAAAAAATAAATGTGTCTCGATTTGTTATTCTACACGTTTGCCGAAGAAATTGTGTACGCAACACGCCCGGAAACAGTTTTTTTTGGACTCGCAGACTTCCAAGACTCACTACGCTCGTCCTAGAATCTTGTCCACTCGTCCAAAAAAACAGTGTTTTCCGGACTTGTTACGTAAATTACTATTTTCGGCAACCATCCGGGAAGTACCTACTTCCCGGACGATTTTTCTTTGAGAAAGTATCACTTCCCGGACTAGTCCGGGAAGTACGTACTTTCCGGACTAGTCCGGGAAATGCCCGAATTTCAATATAAATATTTATATAAATAAAAATTAGAATGTTTCTGTTAGTACCTATCTTCTGTTCGCATTTCGATATTTAATACAAATAAGAATTAAAATGTTAGAAATTTTCTTTTACCAAGAAATATAATAAATATATATGTCTCGATTTGTTATTCTACACGTTTGCCGAAAAAATTGTGTACGCAACACGTCCGGAAACAGTTTTTTTTTGGACTCGCAGACTTCCAAGACTCACTACGCTCGTCCTAGAATCTTGTCCACTCGTCCAAAAAAACAGTGTTTTCCGGACTTGTTACGTAAATTACTATTTTCGGCAACCATCCGGGAAGTACCTACTTCCCGGACGATTTTTCTTTGAGAAAGTATCACTTCCCGGACTAGTCCGGGAAGTACGTACTTTCCGGACTAGTCCGGGAAATGCCCGAATTTCAATATAAATATTTATATATATATAAAAATTAGAATGTTTCTGTTAGTACCTATCTTCTGTTCGCATTTCGATATTTAATACAAATAAGAATTAAAATGTTAGAAATTTTCTTTTACCAAGAAATATAATAAATATATATGTCTCGATTTGTTATTATACACGTTTGCCGGAAAAATTGTGTACGCAACACGTCCGGAAACAGTTTTTTTTTGGACTCGCAGACTTCCAAGACTCACTACGCTCGTCCTAGAATCTTGTCCACTCGTCCAAAAAAACAGTGTTTTCCGGACTTGTTACGTAAATTACTATTTTCGGCAACCATCCGGGAAGTACCTACTTCCCGGACGATTTTTCTTTGAGAAAGTATCACTTCCCGGACTAGTCCGGGAAGTACGTACTTTCCGGACTAGTCCGGGAAATGCCCGAATTTCAATATAAATATTTATATATATAAAAATTAGAATGTTTCTGTTAGTACCTATCTTCTGTTCGCATTTCGATATTTAATACAAATAAGAATTAAAATGTTAGAAATTTTCTTTTACCAAGAAATATAATAAATATATATGTCTCGATTTGTTATTCTACACGTTTGCCGAAAAAATTGTGTACGCAACACGTCCGGAAACAGTTTTTTTTTGGACTCGCAGACTTCCAAGACTCACTACGCTCGTCCTAGAATCTTGTCCACTCGTCCAAAAAAACAGTGTTTTCCGGACTTGTTACGTAAATTACTATTTTCGGCAACCATCCGGGAAGTACCTACTTCCCGGACGATTTTTCTTTGAGAAAGTATCACTTCCCGGACTAGTCCGGGAAGTACGTACTTTCCGGACTAGTCCGGGAAATGCCCGAATTTCAATATAAATATTTATATAAATAAGAATTAGAATGTTTCTGTTAGTACCTATCTTCTGTTCGCATTTCGATATTTAATACAAATAAGAATTAAAATTTTCGAAATTTTCTTCTACAAAGAAATATAAAAAATAAATGTGTCTCGATTTGTTATTCTACACGTTTGCCGAAAAAATTGTGTACGCAACACGTCCGAAAACAGTTTTTTTGGACTCGCAGACTTTCAGGACTCGCTACGCTAGTTCTAGAATCTTGTTCACTCGTCCAAAAAAACAGTGTTTTCCGGACTTGTTACGTAAATTACTATTATCTCAATAGTAAGAGTCGCAGTACTGCATATATAGTGAAAGAGTTATTGCAGCACATATATTTTTTCGAGATCAAGAAATAGCGAAATAATGTCTTGATCTCGATAAATCTCGGAGTTTTTATCGATCTCGTCTCGAAAAAAAAACCAGTAGTCTCGTCTCGAGACGAGAAATCTCGACTTTCAAGAGTCTCGTGAAAGACTGGACATGAAGCGATTGCGGACCTATGTTCATATGAATTTTTTTTCTTAAAATCATTCAAGGACAATAATTATGAAATACCCTGTAGATACCTTCACGAAAACTGAAACACTCAGTATCAGAAATGATCTAAATATGTTAATTTCCAATAATTTACTGAGAAAATGTCTTATGAAGCTTTTCAAACTTCGTCCAACTCAAATTCTTCGGTTTCGCAAAGGAGCGTCTTCGACTTGACTGCAGAAATTTATAACACACGCAAATTTGAATTCTTCGGCAATACCTGACGCACGTAAGTATATAGCTCATGATGATCGCATCTTCTTCGCGAATACCAGCGTGCGAAAGACTGGGGAGGGGGATCCTATAAGTATAACGACTACCTTATGGCAAACTCTAAGTATTGCATGTAACTGTGACATCTCCAAAACTTTGCAAAATTGGAGCAAGTGACGAAATACACAGAAACGACTGCTCTTATAACTGATTTTATTTTGAAAGAGCTTGAAATAAGTTTTCGGTTTACTGATTTCAATCCAAGAATAGTTTCGTTTTGCGATCCGGTATTTTTTTCTATTCCAATTGAAGTTAGGTCTGGAGATTTCAACGAGTGTCGAGAACAGTAGTGAGCTGCTGAATCGTCGACAATTTTCGCAGTCGCCGACGTTTTCCGCTATTTTCTTATACCGATATTGGTAAGTCGTCTTCATACATTTTTCATGATTATATTTATTTAATTATCGTTTCTCAATTCAAAATTAAATTTTAGCATTTTTAATTGAAATTTTTTTAGTTTATTGCCTCAATGAATGTTCTTTCGTTGACTTACTATATCAAGGAATACCTTCAGTATTTTTTTTTCATTACACTCTATATGAGTTCCAATAAATGAAATGTGCAATAATTCTTCAGAATAGGAAACAATAATAGAAAAAAAAATTACTAGAAGTGCTACTGAAACATCAAATTAACTTTTTCGAAATATTTTGGTTAGTTTTATACCCAATCTACATAAAAACCTTCATATTCTAATATCTAGAAAAATGTATGTATTGTCAAGGGGATTTCTTTTCAGTTTTCATCTATTGAAATATTATACATTTTTTTTCTGGTGTTCTTTCTGAATTTATATTAAATAATTTTTTTTCAAATCACAATCTTCATGTTAATCATCTTTGATATCTGTCGTGAAATTTTGCCAGGAGATTGGAAGAATTGGAAAGCAGGCTCTTCAGAAGAAATTATTCACATCAAGACTGAAAATTATGGAAATATTTCTTCTGTGGTAACACTTTGAAAGTTATTTTTTGACATAAACCTGTCATGGGCATTGCATCATTTTGATTTTTGTTCGAAAATATAAATGGAACGTTTCCATCCTTGATGCCTATAATTGCTTCTGAAAAGCCTGCTTTCCAATTCTTCCAATCTCCCTGATGAGCTTGGCAAAGCAGAAATAGATTTTCGTCGACAAAAATGTATTGGAGATTAAATGCGAGAGAAGCGAACCTTGCTTTAATGAAATGGACGATTTTTGTGAGTGATATTTTTGAATAACATTCTGCCTATCTAATTTTTTTTGATGAATTTTCAATGAAAACTAGAGATAATAAAAAAAAATCAACTATCTGAATGAAAATTTTCACTTCCAGATTTTTTCTTTTCAGTTAGCGTTTTTTCAGAGTATCTATTAGATGTAGTTCAATGTCCAGCGTGGCTTTAGCCGAGGAAGTAGTTGTTTTCTGTGAGATGATACGAAAAAAATCACATTTTTCATTTTTCAATTTTCATGGAAAATGTTCCCCTTTTCAACATGAATACCTCCCAAGAGGTTATCTTGAACGAGGGAAAATTGCGATTAAAGTTTGTCTTTCAGCCGCAGATGATTCCACAATAGATTTTATGAACATGCTATTCATATTTTCGAACAAAAATAAAAATTCAATACAGTTCGACAAACATAGCTGGAAGTGTGAAATTTCCACTTCATATGTTAACAATCACCTGATGCTGTATGCCTTATCACTTGATAGTCCTTCGTACGACTAATGCGAATCATTGGCGTGCATATTTTCACATTTGTCACTTCGTTTACTGAACTGTACAATTTTTTCGATAGGCCACGCGCGAAAAAATTGAGACGAACAAATTCGCACAAATTCTTATTGGGAATCTTAACAAAATTTCTATATAGATTTTCTCGTAAACTATGGCTTATATGCAGGAAGGTTACTATAGAGAAATTTCTTTTAGGAATTTTACGAGGCTCGTTTTTTTGTGATGAATACATTTTCGAAATTTTCAGTGATTCACAACTTTTTTAGGGGTGACGCCATGTCCATCTAAAATGTATCATTGATATTTTATGATGTATGAGACCTCTACTAACAGTATACGAAGGAACATTTCCATGCCAGTTGGTATATTGTGTAGGAAATTTCTACACCGACCGTACTTATATTGTTTTAGCAACACATCCTCCAACGCTTCATTCTTTCTGTCCCTTTTGATAATATCAATATTTCTGCAACTGCATATACAACAATGTTCACTTCATTGTATACAACAGGAATTGAAAGGAAATACCAATAAAAAGACAGTGGGTGAGGTCGTTAAAGAAACAATTACGAATATTTTTATCAAAGTTAGATCAGCAGGAATGAGGACATGCAAAATTATCTGAACTCATGAACTTGCCCACCTTTCGATTTTTATTTTCGACATTTATTTTCCTAGTTGCCTTCTAACCTCAATCCATGCATCTGTGTACCAGACTACTGCTGGTAATATCCAGAGTACTTACCATGGTTTCATGTATCAGCATCAGAACTTACCATAAAGTCTTTCCATGAGAATTTTTTATAAAATAAGATCGATGGTTATAGTTAATATTTTAGTTTTTTATGGACGCCTCGTACTATGGGCATAGTTATGCGAAATCGTAATCTCATCATATTGAAAACAACTGTTGTCATTTTACTGAATGATATCACCCGAACAAAACACTGTTTGAATACACAAAAAGTCGATACATACGATAGAAAACTAATGGTGATTTGCATAGTAATAGAAATGTTAACGAAGGATCACACCAACTAAGCAATGGGAGTAACCATTTTCCCAAAAATAATACATATGTATGCTTACAATGTTTGGCAGTACCTTTTAACGGAACATAGATTTTTGCGTAATGATCTGAAACCGTTATATTCGGTTTTATATTATTGGATTCGACTTAAACAGCCATTAATAATAAAATTGCTATAGAAGTGACACCTTGAAATTCGTGTTGGAAATTCTCCTGAATATTTTATTGCATGGGAGGAGTAGGTCAACAAATATTGGCTTATTGTCTTTTTAGTGCTTAAATTCTGAAGTCATAGAAAAAATACCGTTGTGAATGTATCAGATGAATGGAATTTGAAGATATGGAATCACTTTTTGAAATTAGTACATTTATACCCTATTTGTTTCAATTTTCAAAACATATTGCATATACCAACATTTTTTGTTTTATGGATTCTATAGAAAGATGTTCTTGGTAATTTGGTTATTGGATCATAATTTTGACAAACAAGTTTCAATTCCACTTCATGAAATTCCAACTGGTTTGAATTGGCCAATTCTGTGAAGAAATAATATTCTAGTTCATCAAATATATCAAAGTATTCTTTAAACACGCTCCATCACTGTTGAAATTGATTTTCTTCAGAGAAAATAATGTATGAACACGTTCAAGTAACATTATACCGAGTGAACATGAAAATAATAACAAAATTAGGAACCTTTTGGGGGAGTGGTAATTATTTCAATTCAAAGTTTTTTGAACATTTGATATTTCAATCGTTAATCAGCATCAGGAGACCAATATTTAGTGTGATTGAATAAATAAAATGACTTAGGAAGAAATATTTGCCCACTTTAGTTTTTCATATTTTATTGAAGCAAGTTCGACTTCGACATGAACTAATAAACTAATTGTTGTTATTTACGTTAACCGCCTGGACCATTACTAGTAACCGTCAGAAGTCTTCAAGAGATTTAAGCTAGCTAGGGAAAACGAGCCCCTTGCCTTTCAACGTGTGATCCCATGAACGATTGCTTGATCAGTTCATTGCTCAATAGTCAGCCTATCGATATATCATTCGATGAAGGGACTTACTGATTATTTGACTTTCAGATCAGAAATAACTATTATCTAACACAGTTATTATTTTGACAAATTGTAGCAATTGCATCATTAATTTGAATATTGTATGTTATGAATTGTCGCCGTATATGATACTTTCGAGTAGAATTTGACATGAAATACTGTCTTTTTCGGAAATAAGTAAATGTATAAACAGTGTGAAAAAAATTACTTCGTCCACAGTAGGTACGCGCGTACTGTAGATTTTTTTAAGTACTAAAAAGTATCACTTCACGCACTGTGAACTGTGCGAAACCACACGTTTCGTTTGATACCATTTTTAAAATATCCTATATTTTCATTCCTGCTTCTTGATTTACTGGGTGATATTGAGTTTTTTGCTAAATTAGCTGATTATTCTAGATCGAGGTTAAAGGCATATCTAAAACAATATAATCCATTTTTGGCTTAATTTGCAATTAAAAATTCACCGATGACAAATATTCTTCATTTAATATCCCTGGCAATAAAATTGTCGCCAGTCTCTGCCTACAGTGATTGGATATAACGGTAAAGAACTTACAGATAGAGATATCTGTAACGGGTTTGACTAATATTGTGGATCGTTTTATACAAACAAGTAATCAATATCTGTCAAAATAAAAAAAAATACATATTGATTAGGGATCTGAATAAAAGTTTCCATTAAATAATGTGAAGATGGCATCACCATAATTGCACAATGTATTTAAGACACTTGAAAGAGAACATTCTCAAATTGTGCCAGTTTTCAAAGGTTTTGATAAATCTCAAATATTTTATTCTCTTCTCAGTATGATATTCGAGGCAATTATTACCAATTAAAACATTTTCAAGGTTAATCATGTTTACAACAACAAATTTGTTTCAATTTATTCAAATTACCTTGGATCAGAGATATCAAGTAGACGCCATAAACACTGATTTTTCTTAATCCTTCGACAAAAAGTATTCTATGAAATTCTATTGATCATGATAACTGTTTTGTACCGGAAAATCGATGTTTTTGATCATCATTCAATAGCTCAACGCGTCAAGGCATATAGGCAAACATGACAAAATATCTAATTTTATTTTTTTTTTTTTCAAGATACAGTGCTCACTACTAGAGAAATAAAAAATGTATTTTTTGATCCTTCTTGGTTGCTAGCTCTTGCTGTAAGTGGAGCTCTGAGATGAGCTGAATTGGCCAGTGTAAAAATATGCAATTTAAATAATGTAACATCTGCATTAATTGTGAAGGTACTGACATACCTATGTTTTTCATGTAGGTCGTCGGAAAAGTGTAGTGTACAACTCGTGCGGAACCTGGATATTTCATACGAGTTTGACAAGATGACGAATCATGAGCCGTACGCGAGTTGTTCATCATCATCTTGTCAAACACTAGTTTCACAATATACTATATCGGACCCGTCAGACGTAGGCTTCGAATATATTTTTTATTTTTGGTATCCCTAACACTTTGTTTATCTGAAAATATTTTCTTGTAATGCGCCTTCGTCAACAGTTTGAGTTTACACTCGAATAAAATCGGTAACTTGTATGGTATGAGTGCTATAAAAGCTTGACGCACTGTTGCAAGACCCTGTATGTTATCGATTTATCAGTTATATAATGTATCTCTATTTGATTGGAGTTCACTCAAATACAAATTTGTCTGGTGACTATAGCGGAGATACGGTTAAAATGGTACAAAATTACGCGCTTCAAGGTTTAGTATAGTATCATAACAAAGGAAATATTCCAACAAAAAATACTCAATTTTTTTGTTTTTACGAATACTGGTATCTTCAGATGTACTTTTCTCCAAATGATTGTCAATGGCTGCTTTGTGTATCAAAATTACGCTAATTAGTCAAGGAACAATAATTATCTGTCCGTAAAAATAAAATATTTTCACCCTCAAAGTTCTTGTAGAAACTGCACACAAGACGATTCGATTTTTACAAAATTAATCAAAAGCTACTGTGTCGCGACTTAAAATAAAGTTTGTGAACTTCGAATGGTCTTCTGTGAAGTTTGTACACGATTATTGTGGATCAAGTAATGGCCGAGTCAATCAAGAAAATTGAAGTTCTTTTTACACTTCTCATTGAAATATTTTTTTCCAGCACTATACAAATAACCTACCTCCATTTCAGCTTTATTCAGTTGATAATTTTAATTGACCGTAAAAAATCGATAACAATTTTATGAAACGAAATATTTAATTAGATAAGTTGTTGAAAAGGCCCTCCAGCTCCAAGAATTCATGCTCGAACTTTTCTTCTAATATTAGCACGCACTCTTTGAAGAATGCCTTCAATATTCTCAATCTCCTAATGATGATGTGCTTAATTATCTTACCGTTAATATATATCAATTAGCGTCCAAATTGCATAGTATATAGTAACAATTTAACAATTAATCTGTCCGCATGTGGAGACGGACCATTCCTAGAAATTTCTTGACATCTGAATCATCTCTTGTAATTCTAGTATCCGTAGCGACGAAATACTGATAATTTTTTTTATAAGTTATAGGTATTACAATACGATTCAATACCTTCCGGAATCTTTAGTACAGAAAACTGGCAAACAAAAGTATCTGCAGCACCACGTGTACAGAAAATTCTTTCGATGCTCATTGATTTCATAAGATTAGGTTCAATATTAGGATTAAACCGCATACCACCAAAAAATATGAGGCAAACATCTGACAGAAAACAACTAGTTCCCTATTCCCATATTTTGCACATGGTGGAGAGAAGGGTACTTCGACATTGTTGATTTTATTATTTAATTTATTTAATAATCTCCGAAAAAATTCTTGAACTCTGTTCACTTCCTGGTGCATTTGCTACCGAGGATTGCTTGTTGGTTTCAGCACGGGTGGCGCTGCGACTGACTTCTATTGTAAATCGCTGCTCCATTTGCGGAGAAATATTAGTTATACTGTGGATTATAATTCATTGGGGCGGGGCAGGACGACTCTAATGGTGTCCGACCTACCCTGTCACTGATGAGCGGTAAGAACCGCGAAACGCGTCTGCAGGTGGTCTCCCCCAGCCAGATGAGGGATATTCTGCTGTAAAATTACAATAAGTAAATAGGTCTTCTTGGAAGAACGTTGCACAAATATCTGTCAGATGTAATTCAATGTCCGTTGTGGTATTAGCCAGGGAAGTAGTTGTTTTCTGTCAGATGTTTGCCTCATATTTTCCACATGGCGGAAAAGGTTTTCATTATGGATTTGCGCACGAATTTGTCTATTTGAATTTATTTGCGCGCGGTCTATATTCATCAAAAATGATTACTCGAAAATATATATATATAGGATGAAAAATCTAATTGAGGTTTGGAATATTTGCAGTTCTTGCACATTTTTAATGGTTATAGGTATGTGTAATTTGATAATAAAACATAAAAGAAGGGTATATATCCATTGATATTTTGTGTTCATACAACATACAGTCCTACAAAAAATAAAAGACAATATAATTTATAAATGTGTTCAATCACAGTATTAGTTTGATGCAAAGTAAAAAAAAATACCAGTATCTTGAAATTTGACAAATTTTCACTGATTTTATTTTTTACTGCAATTTTTAAAAAACACGAAAATAAAAAAAATTAATTCAGTATATTTTTCTAAATATGTAATAAATTGATGATATGTGACCTGGAAAATAGAACTGAATAAATTTTCTCCATTTTTGTGTTTTTTTTTCATCCAGTAAAAAATAAACCGTCAGCGAAATTTGGCAAATTTCAAAATGCTGGTAATTTTTAGCATTTGTTCATCAAACTAATGATGCCAATCAACTATGATTGAACACATTTATTGAAGCTCTTTTTATTTTTCGTAGTGCTTTATAATTGTGACACTTATTATGTTTTGTGGGTGCATGATGGACATGATTGAGTGACGTACATTACTATGGTTCTGCCTGCCCACAAATTGATATTATATCCATCAATCTATATAATTATTCAAGATCATGGAATAATTTTTGCAAAAGTCCCAAATAAAGATAGGAACTTAAGAAGTGCACGAAAACTTACTGCTTGCAATTTTTGAATGCTTGCAATAAAGTTGCAGTAAAAAATCTGTATTGTTAACCAGCTATGTGTGATAAGATCGAATGATTATACTGTATAGGGTTTTTTGTTGAAAAAAAATTTACTTTTGATACCTTGATCTTTGATAAATAAATACCCTGTTGAGAACCCAACGATTCTCCAATAATTTTGGATTTCGGAGAGAACATTGCATCTTTTTGCAAACACAAGCGTAAGCACTCGTTTTCAATAAAACTTGTATCCTATGACAGCTCTGCAGCGGTGAAATGAAAATATAATATCTGAAAAGCACGTTCCAAACTGATTTGGAAAATGTCAAAATATATAATTTAGTGTTCAAAGCCATTTTAAAACTGAAAAATTTTTATGTAAATTTCATTATCATATAGAATTTCTTATATTTAATCTCAATATATTTTCGATAAATTACTCAGTCTAAACACCCTGTATACGTCAACAGCTGAACTTTTGGGTTGATCTACAGTTAAACGCTAATTAAAATTTTTGGCCTTCTCCATAAATAATTTCTGGTGAAGGTGTTTTTAATTCATAATTATCGAATTCAGTTGCCCGAGGTAATCTTTGATATATACTTAGTCGAATTTACAATTTTAAACAAGGAAAAAGTTTTCCGAGTTCTCTGACTCATGTTAAGCGGTATTTTGTGATTCAACTCAAAACTGGCCAAGTCAACGGTCATCTTATTAGAAGCAAGCTGCCTCAATCCTATTTCTATCCCCACATTCTTCTCTTTTCTCGTATGTCTGACCAAGTTCGTCTCAAATGTAGGCGTCCAGTACGCCTGGTTAGCATGAAATTTATGTGTCTTCTTTTTCTTTGTTACTGTTCCAACCAACTGTTTGAGATTTCTTCGACGATATGTAATTGAGGAGGGTTTGGTTCATCTCGATGGAATGACTTTCTTGCAGAATAAATGCATAACCACTTGGATTCATGAGCAATTATAAGAGAAGATACACCAATGTGAAATAATGATTCGATTCATCCTTGAACAATAATTATGTAAAATGACTATTTTCAAACTCATTATGAACATGTGAACAAGATCATAAATACTCAAACGCTATTGAAATTTTAAATGAGTTTCGTTCTTGTTTGATGAAATCTATCGAGTCCGATTGCTCTTAAAGGCCGATTCAGATACATGGGTGCCTACCCTGGGTTTTTGACCTCGCATGATAAATTCCTCCAGTATTAATAAAAATAAAACGTAAAAAGGACGTATGTGAACTGTTTTGCAGTTTATAGACAGAAGGGTTGAAAATATTTGCTTGTAAATTACTTCTTCTTTATGAAAAAACAAGTTTTTTAATAAACAAGTTTTTATAATAATGCTACAAAATGACTCAAGAGAGAATAGTTACAAAGATCATTAAGTTAGTCCTAAAAATCCTCATTTTCAACAATACAAAAATCGCACGGAAAAGTAAAAATCGTACGGAAAAATAAAAATAGTGCGGAAAAGTACAACTTTCAAAACAAAAAATCGTGCGGAAACGTTACTTTTCCGCACGCTCGTAGAAAAATATTAGTTCGTTTCGGAATTGAAATGAGTGGTAAAATTCAAAATAGCAATGCAAGCCCAAAGAAAGACTAATTTATGTTGTGATCTAGGTACTATCATTCATTTAAGAAACATCATCATTCGAATAAAAACTGATTTGGAATTACAAAATAAATAAATAATCGGTCGAAAATAAGAGGTATCTATACCTTAAAAATATCTTGCATCTTTTTGTTTTTCTTTTAATAATCTTAGCACCTCAAGTCAATAGACAGTTTTCATTCATTTCAGACATTCATTCAGTACAAACAGCCCTGACATTGACTCACTTCGTGAACTTTCAAGGACATTTATGTTCACGGCAGACATAATGGTATTATGATGTAATTGTTAATCTATTCACTATCATAATAGACATTCATTCCATTCATAGATTCCACTTTTACTTACTCTCTCAAACACGTTACGAAGAAGCATCGTATTCATTAATTACATCTTGAGAAGCTCTTATCAGTGAAATTGAATTGAATGGCTATTTAATCGACAGTTATTGACTCTAGCAATTTATACGAAGATTTCGATACAATTTGAATAAAACAGCTTCCTGTTAATGAAAATTGATGGATTCAACCGAATGTATTCAATAAAATTGTTTTGTTATATCACAGGAAACACGACTTTAACAGCGTGAGTGAAATTATCCACAGGACACTGATCGAATAAATTAATTAATATAGTACCTGGGCGACCAAGTTTCGCTCGTTTTGCAATCTTGCTACATATGAACCGGAGTCATTTAAATAGCTAGCGTAAAGGCAGCAAAACCAAAAAAAAATATTTGTGACAACTGTCACAGGGACAGTCTCCAACTACAACAAACGTTCCCCCAATTAAATATAAAAGGGCTATTCCAACAGCTTCAAGTGTTTACCTCTTTACCTATTATTCAAAATCACTTACTGAGTAGACTTAAGTGTATAATATGGCGAAGGGGCGAGCATTATGCCTATTCGCCAAAAATTCCAGATCCTATTTCTTCTATTCGAAATATTTTTTTTTTGTGTAAAATCGCGTTTTACCAAAGACAAAACGAACTGGTTTAAGTTTGATGACAGTTATGTCACTGAATGTTCTGACGATGTCTTGAATTTATTGGAGCCTCTGGAGACGCCCTACATTTTATTTTATGAGAAAGAGGACATTTGCAGATCGGGATCTTTAGATGATGTGGTGCTGCAGGTTTTTCCGTGTTTTCCTGGTGCTGAAAAAGCAAATGCGCCACTGGAATCAATCAAGTCTTCCCGGAGCGCCAATTGATTTTTGTTGTTGTTCTATATTTTGTATTACTTTCGTTTCATTTTTTTATTTCTGTATTATGAATTTCATGAAATTATCATCGGCAAACTGAAAACAATGTGTTTTCTTGGGTCAGTCCATTCAGTGTCGAAAACGAGACCAAGTTCGTCATTGTCGCGGATCATGCTGTGAACTAAATATATTTCTGAAGACTTCGCTGTTCATCCAGTATGATTCTGTCATTGGGATAAGCCAAACTCAGAAATCCACAGCCTCCTGGTTGTCTGTGGGGCAGTTTAACAGTAGAACGGACGATGTAGGAGTTAAGCACCTATATATGAAGATGCATCATATATTGAGTTTTTTCGACGACTTGTTGATGGTTGATCACCTCTAAGGAGCTATGTTGTTCTACCCCTGGGTATCATCAACGATATTTGTAATAATAATTTGCATTGAAACTTGTACAACTGAAACTAACCTTCTAAGAGACATGACATCATCATGAATTCACCTTCACTTTGTTCATTTCCTTCGGTGTCGATGACTGCAAAGAAGCCAGTGATTCAATTTTTTTGGCAGGTAAATTCAACAAACAAACAAACAGGAAGAGTGTTATTTTCATTGTTGTTATTGAAATCAGAATATCCGAGTAGTTACTAATCCGAAGAATTCAAATCCCACTGTTATTTTCTTAACGAAATGACGATTCAAACTATCAGCAGTTTTTAAAATCAATTCCCACAGCTTGTGTACGAATATTTTTATTTCATTTTGTCATTCTGTAACAGGAAATGTGCTTCTTGATAAAATTGCAAATTAAATAACAGCATAATAAAATTCCACGTTTTATTGACAAAACAGGTTATTCACTGCAAAGTTGCATGAACAAAAATAAAAATATCTGGAGTCAAGTTCAGGTGGAGTTCAATCAACCTACTCTCTCTTACTGATTGATGGCTATATGGTAATATCTTTCGGCCAACGTACCACTTTAACATTGTATTGTGACTAATAATTTTTTTAAATGAATCCGATTTTTTTTTGATCGATCTAAAAGATGGTAACATATATTCTCTCCGATATTTCGTCTACATTGTTTCAGTTTACGAACTATTATATATAAATTTGATAGAACAAGTTGTACTGGTACTGGGAAACCTAGGACATTTCTTTGGCCTTCAATGTGACCCCACCTTATCTAGAGGAGGTAGAGGTCAGTTTTATTATTCACTCAAGGTCTCCCATATTTTTTTGAACAATTCGCGTGATTTTCTCATTCTTGTGTAGCTGAAGGAGGAGCACGTTATTGTTCTCTGCCGTTTTTATGTGAGCTTTTTAGCAAACTGGTTTGAGCTATCAATATTTTCGAGGTTCTGGATAAGGACTCTATTTATTGTGTAGCTGCTGAATCTTGATTATCGCGTTCAGTATGGAAACCCAAAAAAGTTCAATGAGTGCACAGGTTTCTATGTAAGAGTGGTGGCAGGACATACAGAGAGGGAGATTCAAATTCTAGAGCTTCCATTATATTTCCTTCAACAGATTAACCTCCAGTATTCACAGAATCTCTTAACGCTTGTCAGAGTGTTATTCGGATTGAAAGTACATCAATTGAAGCTGAATAGCACCATAATTGATATGTGCAGTTTCGTTGTAAAGACACTTCCAGTGCGAAATTTTACAACCAACCTCTTGTTTATGAAAGTATATTAGATAATTAGCATTTTTTTGCTGAGTTATGTCAGATCTTTCCGTGTCCATTTTAGACCACTCCAAAGATTATATAATCGGAACGCCAATAATATTTTTATAAAAAACTATATTCCCCCATAGTTCTGGAAGCCACTTTTGTGAAAATCGTAATGATGTTTGCCGTCGAAGTTTTCATTACTTTGTTTCCATCATGAAATCGGAGTATTTTCATCTCTAGTCAAAATATTATATGTATTGAATCGTTTCACATTTTCCACACTGATTTCCATCTCAATATTAGGCATGTATAATTTTACCATCATCTAAGGCTAATGCTTCAATTATTCTCATGGTATACTCTGAGCATATTTATGAGAGGCAGAGGGGAAAGAGGCAGAAGGTGTTTTCATGAAACACTGCTCCACCTGGAGTTAAACTGTTATTTTTGGTTCCAATGAAGCAGTTATAGTTGTTCTGAGTCATCTGAGCAAATGCATAATGAGCTCGCACGATCCAGTGAGCTGATCCTTCATATATGTTGTAACGCCTAGCTCGTCTGCGCGAGGACAGGTTGCCTCCAACTAATAAGCTACTAATAGAGCTGGTCTAGAAAGAAATGTCTGAGGATGATATAGTGAATTCGCGATTATCTGAAGCTACCTTTCATCTAACGAAGCATACAGAGTCGATACACTCTGCAGATGTACCAACCCGTTTCAAGAGACCCAGAATGTCTCTGAAGTCTCACCAGTCTCTACCGGGGCTAGTTATGAAACACATTGTTATCTGCTATTTCAAAACAAATTTTATATATGATGGCTATTACGGAATATTCTCAGCCAGTGGTACCTAACCTAGCCACACAGGTAATGAGTCTGAAGAGCAAGGGGTCATAGGTACCGACTAGATTGTCGAGTTTCTTCCTTTTTTCTTTAATTCCTTCCTTCCTTTCTTCGTTCCTTCGTTCCTTCTTTCCTTCTTTCCTTCTTTCCTTCTTTCCTTCTTTCCTTCTTTTCTTCTTTCCTTCTTTCCTTCTTTCCTTCTTTCCTTCTTTCCTTCTTTCCTTCTTTCCTTCTTTCCTTCTTTCCTTCTTTCCTTCTTTCCTTCTTTCCTTCTTTCCTTCTTTCCTTCTTTCCTTCTTTCCTTATTTCCTTATTTTCTTCTTTCCTTATTTCCTTCCTTCCTTGCATCCTTCCTTGTTTCCTTCCTCCCTTCATTCCTCTATTTCTTCCTTCTTTCCTCCCTTTCTTCCTCCTTTCTTTCCCTCCCTTCTCCCAACCTTCCTTCCGTCCTTCATTTTTTACTTCCTTTCTTCCAAGTAAAGAGGCGATATTTCATTGTCAGCGAAACAACAATAAAAAACATGCCTAAAAAATCAGTACTTACGCCACATCATAGCTTTCCGAAATTCAGCGTGTTTCAGAAGTTACATTTGTAGTCACATTTGAATTTTATTTTGATTTCATTGAATTCGACTAATTTGTTCTTGAAATCTTTTTTGCAAAAGAAGCAGTATAATGATGATTTAATGATATTCATTCATCTTCAAAGGACCACTTTGGAGATTTTTTATAGTGCAAGGAATATGGGAATCCCATTTTATTGATATTTGATGTCTTCCACAGAATAGACAGTTAATGTATTTATTCCCTTGCATTTCCGAACGTGCAGACATCGAATATGTTACAACTGAATCGTAGAAACTTAAGTTTACTGTTACGAGATTATTTGAAAATCTGTATCTCCTTTGTTTTTGGAAGCGGTCCAAGTTTCTGCATCGTAAGATATTGCAGTATCGCCTGCAAATCCATACTGTTCCGTTTGAATAAATCAATCATATCAATATTAATATTAAAATTGATGTAATGATTTGTAAATCAGATGTGTTAGTAGGTACCAGAAGAGCATTTTCTGATCCAAACTGTTCCATGGGGTCCAGTACGTGGGCTGAGATGGATTCCAACCAATTTATTTTATTTCAATTCAATAACCAAAGAGCTCATTGCTTTTTTATGTGTAGAAATATAAAAATGTCTGGAACATCTTTAGTTCACAGCTTGTTACCTTGTATATGTATAATATCTGGTTTTCCGTGCTATTTTCGTCATGCTTCGCTCAAAGTAATTCTAGAAACATACTCGGACAATTAAGGATCGTCGAATCGTTGATACAAAAAGCACTCGGCATTGCTTCAGTCGGAGCCTGATCAAGTTCAAGTTCAAGTCGGTTTACTTTTTGTATGCGTGCTAGTTTCGCTTTCGATGCAATTGCAGTCGCTATGTTAAATCGTTCTCTTTAGGTCTGCGGGTACATACCAAGTCCTTCTGCGTTGAAAAACTGCAAAGATTCCTGAAGAATAATAATGATATATATTCGTATAAGAAAATTATCGTGGATAATTTTTTTTTCGGAATTCACATTAACTTGCAGTTCCAAATAGTTTGAGAATATGATAATTGTCTAAAGTCATTCCAGAGGTTTTTTGAAAACAATTAGGAAACGAATGGACAGTTTGAAATTTCAGGAAAATAAATATTCTGTAAAAAATTACCAGTGGCGTCCAAAGACCCGAATATGTAAAAATATAAGTACCGGGTATTCTATTCAAAATTTAATTTTTCGAATTTCGGCCATATTATATTTTTATCCGAAAATTATTTTAACTTTTTATTTTTTTTATTTATCAACAGATTTCGATAAAATTATAGTCAGTGATACTTCGAGACTTCCTAAATCCAATTATGAGATAAAAAGGCATTTTCCTGAAATTCAATTAACATATTTTTCATATTTTATTAACTTATGATTTTCTTATTTATGAACAAATTTCGATGAAATTTGGGCAGTTATATATGGAGAACTCTTGAATACAATAGTGGTGTACTCCGAATTTTAATAGAAGTTATGAAATTGAATTGGTGGGTTGATTAAACGGCATGATTTTCAAATGTCATTCCCTTGTAACTATTTTATTGCTACGCACGTCAACTTAATTTACATATGGACCAGTTGAAAATGTCCCAAATCCATTGGTGTAGTCAGAATGTTTCTAGTTGGTCCTGTAAATGAAAATTTATTCAAGAAATTAGGTGTCCTAGTGGACTTTTTGTGTCTACCTTACCAAAAAAAATCATTCTAATTGGTTGAATAATGTTTGTTGAAGTTTTATGAGGATGCTTCCATCTTAAATGGGTCACACTGTATACGAGTTTTCATAGACTGATATTATGACTTTTTTGTCAGAATTTATGAAATCAAGGTGGCGGCTCCAAAATGATGAGGAAGTTATGATAGAGTCTATTCAAAATTACCCTGTAAGAGTTATCAGAAGAGGAAATTGTGAATTTATTGTCAAAATTCCAAAGGGCGGAGAAGTTTTGTGATCATGGTATGATTTTGTTCAAAATTGGTATAAAAGGGTTTTCGAGGCGGATGATCATTAGTTTTTTGTGAAAATGTATGAATATAAGATGGCACCCCCAAGATGGCGGATAAGTATTTTATTATCGTCCTATTCTATTCAACATTAGTATGTAGGGGTTTTTGGGGTTCGCCAATATTTACAAATTTAAAATAACGCGGTAACGAAAAACATGGGGCGCATATGTAATGCATAACTAAGTCAATTATCGGTTTATATTATTTGCGATGTAATAAAATTGTTAGTTGAACTATTAATGCATCAATTATCTGCTGCATGCGCCCCACGTTTCTTGTTTCAATTCTTACAAGTATTTCAATAGCTATCAAAAGTTGCAAAGTATGAATTTTCAGAATAATTTAGAAATCTGTCAGGACAACGTAAAAATCTGTATGTGGTTGAGAAATTATTTTATTTTACGTTTCGTAAAGGTAGGTTGATTTTTTATTTTTTTTATTATTTTATTTATAAAATTTGTAAAAATCAGTTGAATTGAAAATTGGTTGATTAGTTGAACCCTGAATGAGTCCGTATTGAGGTGATCAAATCCAAGGTGATAAGACGTCGGAAAATTTGTCAAGAACTTCTTATATACTCCCATTCAGAATTCATGAAGCATTTCATAAAATGTAATAAAGAATTTCATCGGAATCCGATTACAATCCTTAACTGCATGCATTGTTAACATACAAAAATATCATTCGATATTAATTGAGAACAATGCTTAACTGTAACGATGAAGGTGCGCCAAAATCGGACCATTTCGCGAAAAATTCGAATAGTTGAATATTTAAAGTCGCATCCGAGAATAGCGGAACGAGGAATTGGGCCAGCACCGGTGCCAACTCGATTATGATCTCAGTTCTTAAAATTCATCGAACGTATTGTAGGTTACAAGAAATTATTACCTGTTTACATCAGTGCCTACAAATATTTACATATGTGAATCCGCGTTGGCTCATTGGATGATCGATGTCCGCGTATACGTGGGATGAATAATCACAGGCATTAATCAAAATAAGAGACCTGAGGCGTAATGATTTCGGGTTTGATGTAGGTCACTAGCTTCGTGTTCTTAAAAGACTTGATGGTGCGCTAAATATTGAAGCTATTCAACTTTTTCTGAAAAAGATCTCCGAAAAACCCACATTTTTTTTGTTAACATTGTTTTTTCCGTTAACCAGCTGTCGTCCCCTTACGAACGGCACCCCTTAAAAGTCGAAACTTGTGCGAGCCAAGGATTAACAAGGTCTTACCTTTTAACGTGCGATTCCTAGCACTTTCTCGGGCCATCTGATAAAAATCTGAAGTCGCTGAGGATTCGAACCTAAAGCCGACGAGCAATCAATGATTTTGAACGCGACAGTCTCAACCACTGAGCTACCTGGCCCTTAAAGACTACTTGTATTTTTCTTCACTCTCGCTCGTCCCAAAATGATATACAGTGTATCGCTAGACTAGTGAGACAGTTATCCTTTGGACTAATATTTTTTTTAATATTTTGATTTCATATCATTCGACACTATAAAAGATATTTTTCATAAACAACAAATGAAAGAACATATTCAAGTGTACCTAACTACTTAACAAATAATCCAAACAAGAAATTACCACCTTTACGAATAACTAGGACCGATAATAATCACTATGAATGTTTAAACTGCTTTCAGTTTGCTGAATGACACATTCCAAAATTTCATGATTTTTTTGCATTGTTTCCCTTGAAGACCGCAAAGAAATTTTGTTCCAACAAGATGGAGCACCGCGTCATAATGATGTCTTGACAAGGGATAATAGTTTTTCTCTACGACAGTGTGTAAAGTGATACTTTTTCGCACAGGTGCGTGAAACAATAACCTGTGCGTAAAATCATCAACTGTGGGTGAAGTAAATTTTTACACACTGACCATACAGTTATGCATTTTCGAAAAATGCAGTATTTTGCGTCAAATATGACTCGGAAGTCATCATTTGACAATACGACGACAATTCCTAACATAAAACATTCAAATTATTGACAATTGCTACAATTTCGCAATATAATAACGCGCCTCATTCAATAAACTTCACACACATACAAAAACGTACTACTTTACGAATTTGTCACCAGCATTGTCAAATTTTGACTGGTGCTTACACTGGGAACATACGATTTAGACCTGTTCATAGTGTAATTGTATTTACCTTTTTTATTTAAATTTGTATAATATTACCCAACAAAAGGCAGTGGCGTAGCTAACTTTCAGCGAGCCCCCCGCAGGGACCTGCAGGGACACAATTTCTTATTTCCTTGCGCCCCTGTCAAGGCTTGCACCCCCCTCCGTGCTGCAGGGGTTGTGGGATGTTTTAAAGTTTTAAAACAGCATCACACTTCGCCCATTCATCTATGTCACACAACATAATTATGTATTAATTTATATTTTTTGCAAGATGAATAAAGACGATTCATTATTATTATTATTATTATTATTATCATTATTACATCTGGTCCGAAGTAGTATTGTACATTGATCTCATTAAAAAAAAAAATTTAACCCTATAGTTTCTCACCATCTACAGAAATTTACGTTTTCTGAAAATTTATCTCTAATTCATTTCATAGACAATATATCTCCATCCTTAAAAACCAACCAATGGATTTCAAATTTTGAAATTCAGCCAATAGAATCGAAATTACAGTGAAAATATAGCTTGTCGCTGTATTTTCATGGTGATAAACCTGCTTAATTTTTGTTTCACTAACTGTCAAGTGAAATTAATGATTTAAATTACAAACGTCCAATTTATGTGTTTATCAATATGAGCGATCTTTAGGGACAAATGTCTATTGGTATCATAGATGAGACACGATTTTTCTTTATTTCAAATCGATATATTGTCGTACGGAATATTATTCGTAGTATGATCAATAACCTATATTTTGTTGGAATATCAATTCATTGGCAATCCCAGTGCAAGAAAATACAACTCGTCCTGCAGACTCGTTGAATTTTCAGCTTTGGGATTGCAATTCATTAGTATTCCAAAAAATTATCGGTAATAATCATACCATTTATTATATTAACCCTGATCATTTTTCTCCATCTTGAACAAAACACATACCTAGGTAGTTAGTTCTCAAGCATGCGTTTTGACAGGACAAATTGTATGTTTGCGTTGTTCCTTTTACCGCCATGCTCAAGATATCCAAGAAGGTCACTCACAATTACTTTGACCTTCAAGCTACCAACGAATATAAATATATTCATCGACTCGCGATGCATGTCCCTTTGATCATATCGTGATTCCTGAAAAAAAAAGTCTCTTCGGAGTCTTTTCATTAATTTTCGAGAATGTTTTCCTTTCTACCTGCATATCTGAGAGGATAAAATGACGAGAACTATTTATGGTACAACCCATCTTTAAATCCGTGAATTCGATTGCAGATATGATTCAGACATGTAGCCCAGCCTGTGGGTCCTGTTTTATCTGCCTCGATGACCAAAGACATGTCTATTCACGGAAAACCACAAGACTATAAATATGAAAGCATGCGTGAATATAGGAACTCTCAACGGGAGTCCGTGATACTGAATACCGTGTAGGTTTCGATAATAAATACCTATACGACAATATTGCGTTAGGTATAGAAATAAAATAGCAGTTCAGTCATGAATAATCGCATCTGAAAAATATAATCATGCGAAATGTATCCTTCAGTAGCAACAAGGGGTGATACCGTTTTCTGTAGAACACAAATACAACACATCACCACCCTGAATATTGAAATAAGTAATATTGGTGTCGAATAGACTTTCCATATTTGCAAACACAATGTTCTTTTGAGCACAAATCACATTCGATCGAAGCTATTAATTGAACGAACGATTACCGAAAATGCGTCGAAATGAATGTTTCAGTCTACGCCCAGATAGAACTGGACGTCCCGAGAATGTCCATTTCATATCCCATTAAGGTCGAAACGTCCCTGAACCTGATATGAACATCCTGGGGACGTACGACTTGGAACGTTTTTGGGACGTCCGATGCGAATATCCTCAGGACGTCCCCAGGACGTCCAAACTCAGGTCAAATTCATATTACCGACTTACAACATTATTTTCGTGTCTTGTGCCTTTTTCAAAAATTTAAAACGTGTTTTGCTTTAATTTTCCGTCATAAATTTCATATATTTTCCACTGAGCTTATTAAGCTCAGTGAGTTTCTTCAGTTGTCACCAGTATTAGATGAATAGTCGCCAATTTCATTTCATCACTCACCGCGGTGAAATTGACAGACTGCTCATTCAGTTATTAATTTGCGTGGAAAAACAGAAATTGAAAATTGAACTATCGTGCCTAAACTGAGAGATGCAATATAGGTTGTTAATCAGTGGCGCGTCTTGAAAGGTTGTCGAACAAATGAATCATGTAAATGATCTCGGATTTTTCTGAAATTTCACAGGTTTGTTTCCATATGATATAGCACAAGATCCAGGGGTTTTAACCGATAATAAATCCAATATAAATGATTTTTGGCACACAGGCAGTTCTTGAGGAGTAATTTCTGCACGCGAGCACCTATGGAAAGTAGGGAAAATTCCCTGGAAAACTCTGGAAATCAGTTTTCGATTAATAATTTGGAAGGGGTTGAACATTTTTATATAATGTACGGAAACAATCTCCTAAAAAAGTAAAAACAGTTTTTATAATTTTTTCCGAAAATAACTTTCTATGAGAGATATTGAGCTAAAATTGATATTATCAGTTTCCCGTGCAAATAACTCGGGATATCATAAGATTTACCCCGACGCACGACTAAAATCTTTGTATCTCCTGCGAACGAGGCAAAAAGGTTTTATGGCCCTCGTAAATTTACGGCAGCTCAATGAAGGTTTTATGGATGTTGTTAGGGCAAAACAATATCGTAGCTGTGTTTATTATGGTCTTCAGAACCTTCTGAGGGCTACCACAAAACTGAAATTGTTACTTGCAACGCTTAGTTCTCTGGAACATCGCAGGAAGTTTGGTGATCACCTCTGTATTATAGATATTTTCATGGACGATGCTCTTCCGAAATATCATCAATCGTTCCCCCGATAGCGGTTTCATCGAGACGGACCCGTCGAGCTCAGTTCTCACAACCATATGCCGTTACTTTGGAGACATGGAGAAAATCTGTTTCCCATGGCTCGTTTTTTCACCTAACGGCAAAACTGTGGAACTCGTTGCCTCGGGAGATGTTCCCTGAGGCATACAGCATCCAGAAATTCGAGAAAAACACTAATTCCTACCTACTTTCTCTTGGGTCTCACGATGTTCTCTGAACGATACAGGATTTTCCTTTTCGTGGGAACAAAAAAAAACACCACTCGTCCTAGCGGACTCGTGTTACCATTTGAAATTGTTGATTTCTGACTAAATACTATCGATAGTATTGGGGGCACTGGTGGTATGATCCCCGAAAATATCATTATAGAAGATCTAAATCTATGAGATCTATGAAAATAAAAAAAAAATATTTGTTGCTCAAAATAATCCACCGTTTTCTCTTAATTCTGAAAGATGGCGTTTCAAAACCAGAGTTAGAAGAAGATATTTCGTGTATAAATGTCTAAATTGTCGTTTCGAAGGAAATGACAAAAACTAAACTTACTGTCAATTTATGTAACATTTTCATCTTTGCGTATGAAAACTTTTCTACTATTTCAAAATAAAAAAAATCAATTTTAAAGATAACTGGGAGCTTTCCGAAATAATATTTTTCAGGAGGCAACATGAATAATGTTTTAAAGTCCGATTTAACGTTAATTTTCCTATGATATTTTCAACTATCCTTTCAAACATTGAAACTAATACAGAGGCTGTTTTTAACAATACGTCACATTTCCATATTTAATTCTGAACAATAACAAAGCAGAAAGGAAGAAACAACTTTCACTCGAACAGAATGTCGGCCATACTCTTCGGAAAATTCATGAATATTTTGGCAATCTATCAGAAGTTCAAGTAATCATGATAATATCCCATGTATAAGTACGAGAGAACTATAAAAAGTCATGGAACTACATATTCCATGACTTGTATATGTAGTTCCATGACTTCTTATAGTGTTCATTAAAATAAAAAAATGTTGTTCTTAGCAGTGCAGTTTGACGCTCTCGCAAGAATCGAATGAACCCTCGTGTGGGTTGGAAGTCCTGCCAAATAGTTTATAGTCTGGGCATCGCCCATGCGGGTGGCAGTAATCGGACCCATATAAATCTTACAAGGCTCGAATTGGTCAACGTATTTCACGGATTACAATCCTAAAAATTCGGTGGACATCGCATGGAACATAACTATAATATTTATTACTGACCTGCGACAAGTTGATTTGTATTGGCTGATAATTATTAAAATATTTCTTTGGATTTGCATGTGTCAGTGAGGAAGGTGCTTGTATTTTTTTTTAATACTCAAGATGGGGTAGCAGAAAAAATGAATAATTCATCAGCGATAAAAAACCCAAGTTGAAAAATAACTAAAATAAATTTTAGGCAGAAAAATCAGAGACAATCTCCAGCAGTACTGAACTTGATCATGAGTTTTTGTACCTTGATATCTAGGGATAATTATATGAACCAATCAGGAGCTCAAGTTAAGTTTGGATTATCGACAAACTCACTCATGTATAATAATTCCCATTTGTTAGTACAAAAATCATAGTTTGCCATCGGCTAAGTATATATCATTGTTGTTTGTAGTAGTGATTGCCCATGACGACGTGGTCTTACCGGCCTCGAAAGGAAGGAGCTCTGTATTATCATCGGCAAACCGTTTTTTATTGGTCCCTATATCGTGGGAGATGGGCGTTTCATATGTGAGTGAAATTATCAAAAAAGTCCTGAGTGGTTATCAATGCCTATTCCAATTCTTTGTTTTTTTGCTTCCATTGGCGAATTGGAACATCACTTCATCTCACCAATTTTTCCGGTGTCAAAGCATACTCTTCCCGTAGCCACAATGAATCGTGGTTCTGCTCGCAAATCTTGACGTCTAAAATCCACGGCCACTCATGTGAAGTTCTCCTAGAATGTTTCATCTTCTAGGAATACAATCCGATTGGATTCTTTGAAAGCAATAATCGATTATGTTCTATTCTTTTGTTCGACTCTTCATTACAGTCGCTTCGTTGAAGCAGACCACACACCTACTTGAGACACACCTACTTGACATTAAGTTCGTTCGCTACAGTAGTAGCATGCATGCACCAAAATGAACCTTCCAGGGCATCTGATTCGGTACTTGCGACTAACAACAGTTCAATTAATCAATCGTGAACTTTAAAAATTGTTTTTGAACTGTATTTTCATCAACAGGCTGCCCCCTTACGAGCAACCAGGGATTCATCAAGCCAAGTAGCTTTAATTTTTTCTTTAATACTTGACTGCAAAACTCAAGCATTTGAAATTTTGATAATTGACTTGACTCGATTTACGGTGTGAACTACTTGACTTGATATTAAGTAAAATCAAACTACTTGATATTACTTGATAGCGATCTGTGAAATGCATACCGAAGGGGATTCACCGAGTTTATAGCAAGCAGGCCCCCGGTTGCTCGGTAACAACTTGCTGTTAAGTAGTAGAGCAGCGTTGATCAAGGATAAACAGTGGCGGCAAATTGTCTATGTCTGATTCAAGTGATTTGTCCGTAATGAAATCGGAACCTTTTCAAAGCGGCGGCTCAGAATATATCGTAGATGAAAAAGTGAAAGAATTTGATGATTTTGAAACAGAAGTAGAAAGTGCAGGGTCGGCGCCATCAAAAGCCAAATGAGTTGAAGTTAATAAAAGTGTATCTAATAAAAAAAATTACGGATTTCTTCATAGTCGTGCATGATCCTAAGAATAATAAAAATACTAACAAACAAGGCAAATGTACCCTATGTACGGCGGTTTTGAAAATGAAACACGGAACGTCTCCACCAAGGCGACACTTGCAAGCTAAACACACTAGAGTCTACAAAAAAAATTGACCCAGCCCACCTAATTCCGGAGCAAATATCTATACAGTTTCGAATAGGCGTATCACAATTTCAGTTTCTAGTTGGCTTGAGAAGGTAAAACAATAATTAGATTTGAGCTAACACTATTTTACGGATTTTTCAGATTTATTTTCGCAATTTTTTTCGAAGAGAACGGTAAGGAAGTAAAGTTTTTCTTCAATAGAATTTTTGGGTGGTTCCATGTTTCATATAACTTTTACGGATTTTTCTAATTTGATTTTCACGAGTTTTCCCAATTTTTTTCGATGAAGGGGGGTTCCGATCCCCTCTACCCAACATTATTTTATTGGAGTAATTCTAAATTTCCAAAACCGTCGGAATTTTTTCTGAATTGCCTTCGGGATGGGGGGAGAGCTTGAAAAATCGGTTGCAAGTTTTGAACTGGAAAGACAGAAAGATATACTAACAGAACTAAGTTAAATAAAAGCTTGTAATAAACCAAGAAATACAGCTACATGTCAAATAATTTTTTGCAAATCCGAAACTGGACCTCATCTTACTACGTAATGAACCCATAGAACCGCTTCCAACTGAACAAATACGGTTGATCAGATAAGAAGTAGCGTGTCTATAATAACTGAAAAAAAGTTAATAAATTACTACCTCAGCACTTAAAATGCTATATATAATGAAATGTGAAGACAAGGCATCAAGGTAATAGCTTCCAAATGTATTCCGACAGGTCAGCAACCGTTTTATGGTTCTCTTCTCTCGGTTGTGGGTATTTTTGCATTGTTTCGAACAAGAAACTGTATCAAACTCAAATGAATAAATGGGAAACGAAATGCTAAATAGGTGAATTCGAGAATTTATAACAAAAAGCAGTCAGTGGAGCATTTTGTATAAACGGGAAAATAGTTTATCTTTGGATTCCATCTGGTGAATTTAAAAATATTCACTTAATCGTCGAGGAATCCGCCGAAGAGTGAAAAAATATTGTATAGAAAACAGTTACTTTCCTGGCTGATATCGTGGTGGGTGCTGAATTAAGTTTCATAGATATTTATAGAATGTAGGAAACTATTGCAAGTAGCAAGTATTGGTTTATCATAACATACAAGGCCCTTCCAATATTGGTTGAGGACATCGAAGGGTGTGGTAGCTATATAAAACGCTTCATATAATAGTCTTGTAATCCAGTAACGACAGACAAACTCGAGCAAAAAGTGAAGAATGAATTGTAGCACTCTAAAACTCGGCACATGACATCTCGACATCATGTATTATTGTAGAAAAAATGTTTACCAAAAAATCAGGGATGGAACCTAAAAGTTTTTCATTAAAAAGTATTTTTTTTTTGTTATTTCAGAAAATATAAGATTTATCAAAAAACGATTTCGATAGGTTGAGAGATAATTCAATTCTCCACAAGAATGATTTTCAGTAATACCTTATGAAATACGCTCGTTTTCTCAGAAAACGTGGTTTAACGCCGACGTCTCACTGCAAGTTCAGGCAGGACCAAAAATTAGATTTGTCATAACTTTGCTAAAAATTATAGTAGAAAGAAAAGAAAAAGTGCATATCGTTCCTGAAGACTTCTACTTTCTCATGCAAATATAACATGTGAGTATCTGAGTACCTAAAATGTGTTTTGTCACTTCACATAACTCTTCTACGATATTTACGGAGGATCCGAAAGTCATGGATATTTTAGTTGATATGAAATAATTATACTGAAGCAGGAATCAGTACCATCTTTGGACCATATGCAACGATTTAAGATTAGTGAGACAAGTCTCACTTGTACATGCCAAAGAAAAAACTGGGTTTTACTCCTGCCTCAGTTTTCAACTCACCCATAATCCCGGCAATTTCTTCAGTAAATGTTGGAAATAATCGCTCAAACACATCCTACATAAAAAAATGAAGTATGTGATTTCAAGCTTGACGTTTGCACTTCACAATAGTTTTATTAAATATCTATATATGCAGGATATAAATAAGCGATTATTTTCAACATTTAGTGAAGAGAATTCCGATTTTATGGGCAAGTTAAAAATGAGGCAGGAGTAAAACAAAGTTTTTTTTTTGGCATGTATAAGTGAGACACTACTTTAAAATTGTTTCATATAGTCCAAAGAGGGCATGGGTTGCTGCTTCAGTATAATAATTTACTAAATTATTCATGATTTTCGGATCATCCGCAAACATCTCCGTGAAGTGCGACAAAATACACTTCAGGTACTCAAATACTCGCATATTATATTTGCAGGAGAAGGTAGGAGTCTTCAGAAACGCTATGAACTTTTCCTTTGTCTTCTCTGATCATTTTTAGCAGAGTTATGACCAATCAAATATTCAGCTCCGCCAGAACTTTCAGCGGCGGGTAAGGGTGAACCTGAAATTTGAAGTCGGCGTTCAATAACGTTTTCTGAGAAAACGAGCGCATATCATAAGAAATTACTAGGAATAATTTTTGTGTAAAATTGAATTGTTTTGACCCTGTTGAGTTGTTTTTCCAAAAAATCATATACTTTCCAAGATTCCAGCAAAAATCTATTTATATATTTTTAAACGAAAAAAAAAGTTACAACCCTGAAATTTTGGTAAACAATTTTTTTTCGTGTTTATCATGGTTCCAACTACTAGCATACCAAATTTGGTGGTGCTACAATCGATTCTTGTCTCAAAACCCAATCGTACTGGATTATTGCCCAATTGTAAAAATTGGACACACTGATTCGTGTAACACGAACCTCGAGTTACTCGAAGTTTCTACGGCTTTTTCCAATCCCTCAATTGAAGGTGGTATACAAAACTTTGCACAAACTACAAAAAATCTTGGGTATTCCGAAAGGTAAGATAGTGGAAAAAAAAAAGTCAGGGATTTATGAAATTAGCTGTAAAGACTGCAAGAAGAAATGTGTGAGTCAAAGGACCGTGAAAGCACGGTTCAAAGAGCACATTGCTCATATAAGTTTTTCGAGACCAGAAATATCGAATGTTGCCCTACATGCTTTGGATCGCGACCACCGATTTGATTACACAAGTTTTTCGATGCATTCGAGAATCTGGAAATTGCAAAGTATAAAAATAGTATGAATGCAAATAAAATACTAATTATTTGAGTAGACAATTTGAGGAAGGCCGGGATGAGTAGTTAATTACTCAGATGAGTAGTGTATAATTTCAATAAAATCGTTACTCTGGTAAGCTTTCAGCTCTTGTGAATGCCAGCTTTTTTGGAGAAACTAACGTCGAGCGAGAATTGACGTCATTTTGATCTTTCAGGTATTTTTATTTCTTGAATACTCTTTCTCGGAAAATCTCCAAACGTGCTTACCAAACAATCGGTTTCTGCATCGTATCAAGAAATACTTTACATGCATTCGGTCGGCTCCTAATGATCTAAACGACCTTAGAATGCCATTCTTAAATAATAAATGTGGACATCATATTAGATAGTGAAAACCCCAGAGGTTATATCGGTGTAGAAATCCTACTGTTAAAAATAACTTGGTTATCGAAATACACAGATGGGAAAACGAAAAAAAAAAATTGGGGTGTAGAAGTAACAAATGATTTGTTCTCAACATCAGATGAACTCAACTCGTTGTGAATGCGGTCGAGTAGATATTTTCATTCTTAAAAATGCATTAACGACGCCATGTATCCCATCAAGTCGTCCCGTTACCATGACTCTGTTCAAGATTAACTTATCCGGTTATTAAAAGTATACATGTGCAGCGAAATAATTTGGAGATGATTTATTTTGAATGTCAGCGGACAAGGCACTATCCTTACTTCTCTTTATGCTGGCGCAGATAACTTAACGACATTTAGATATCTCATACGAGTTATTTGGACAGGGACTTAATAATGCTATAGTCTTATGGCTTTCATATCAGCCAAATTTTCGTGAAGAATCTTGGGACGTACATCAGTGGGTTCCATTTTTCAAATAGTCGAAAGACGCAAATAAAATTATTGACCATCATCATTAACTTTAACGATATTGCTGCTGAGTTCTGCCATTAACATTGTTTGTTTGAATTGCATTTGCTGGATGAAAGCTTTTTAATGATTCTATAATATATCGATACCTGAATAGCACTCATTATATTATTTATACTCACCTATAAATGAATTATGGAAATATGTAAAAGCTTTAATCCATAATATATATTGTCTGATCATTTAATGACATTTCAATATTGGAAATTCTGCATACTGAAAATTTAATGTATTCCTGCCAAGAGTTGAAATTGT
This sequence comes from Chrysolina haemoptera, assembly GCA_958298965.1. NCBI lineage: Eukaryota > Metazoa > Arthropoda > Insecta > Coleoptera > Chrysomelidae > Chrysolina > Chrysolina haemoptera. The sequence continues at coordinate 11,062,329 of OY282595.1, read as the reverse complement.
TAGCGGAGAGACATACAGTGCATTCGTAAAGTACTGGATGAGTTAGTTAAAAATTCAGTGAATAACTTTTGGTAAAAATGGTCCATTTTTTTACAAAATCGAGTTTAATTTTATCCAAATGTGACGAATTGTATGAAATACAAATTTTTGTTGCGTACTTTTTGACAAAATACAGATGACGGCTATGGCAGTTCTGTCCCACATATCTACTATATCCACACATCGTGCGGAAGAGTATAACTTTGCGCGCGCAAATGCACGCTCGTATGGAAAATATTCTAGATTTAATCGATATAATGTGAAGATTTTCGGAAAATTATTTTGAATTGTCTGAGTGCACGACATGATTTCTCAGAATATATCGAATGAAAAATCACCAATATTTCTTTCGAGCAGTAATTTCGTTATTCATATTGAACAATCAGTACAGAATGAAACAAAAGCACCAGACGAGCATATTCCAGGAAAATACGAAGAATTCACAAACGGAAATAATGGTCTGAAATGCATACTAAATCGGAGAATGCAACGATACGGATGTCTACACGCTAATACGATAGACATGCACATTTAATTATTAATCAGTCGAATTAATTGAATGCGTCCCATGGTTTTTAATTACATGCAAAAAGTTGATATGCAGAACCTGATGCAAACGTACACTAAGTGAAATGATACGTGGTGGTTTATTTTTCGATAGCGCCAACAATTCATTAGCTCTCACCGACAACATTCATTCTTGGTAATTGATCTCTTCTCGTCCTCTGTCTTCTTCACACGGTTGACAAAAAGATGAATATGAATAATTATTTTCGTCGAATGAAAAATCCATTTCACTTACCATTAATGTGATAATGCCATAATCTTATATTCATGTGTTTTTTGCTCCATTTATGTTCAGTTTTTGATGTTTTATCAGTAATTGAATTTAATTAATTGGAGGCTGATCAAGTTGGTAGTTTTAGTAATAGATTCTATGAGCATGAACAAGTTTTTTTTTCAATTTTAAAGCACACCCCAGCGTGTGTGAATCGAACTTTCAAAAACGCGCGTTTTTTTAAGTTACCATGGCTTCATCAACAACTCAAGAACTGTGAAGCCTTGATGACAATTTTATGATTATTGGTCTGACAGAAGAACCTTGTAACGTCAAATGAAATATTACAAACAAATGGAAAACTTTTATTCCAACATTAACGAAAGGTATACTGATGTCACATCACGAATTCAACAATTTTATATTATAAGTTTTTATTTCTATTATTTATAATAATGAATCCAGTATTTATAATTTTAAAGTGTACCAATTGAAAGAAATAGCGTAAATTATGCGTGGATAACTGGTGTTTCAAACACTTGCTCTATCGCGCGTGTTTGAAAGACCTATTTATCCACTTATACTTTAATATACTATTCTTCAACCGTTGACAGTCATATGTCACCATCTGTATACAGTATTGACTGTCTAGTCAATACCTATAATTAAACAAACGTAAATGCCTCAAACATACGCGCTCACGGCTTCTATGATTTGGATAATGCAACCGAAGTTCTAGAAACGATAGTCGAAAATTGATTCTGAACTATTGAAGTATTTTGCTATCAAATTAAAATCTTAATAAAATATTTTTTGGTTTTTGCATGAACGTAGAAAAAACATTGTATGCAAGAAGTGTTGGCAATAAACACTTTTTGTACTTGTTGCATAACTAACTATTTTTCTAAAATGCTTTATGATGTGATTCAAATAATAATCACAATTTTTATTTTCAGATAAGACAAATGAGGTGGTGCAGTTAGAAACTTTTCATTATGAAGCTCCACAGAGTCACAGTTCTCTTTACAACGATAGTGTGCGTGTCAGCGACATATTCCGAAGGTAAGCATTGCAATAAGATAACCTTCAAGGTTTATAGTACAGGTTTTAATACTGAAGTGAACATCCACATCAACTGAACTCCTATGGAATGAGAAATATTTAATCTGATTGATAATTATTGCTTTCATTTGCAAGGCCATATTTCGAGTGCCATCTAAAGTGTTAGTCTAAGATAGTGAGAACGATAGGCCATGTAATCAATATCTCATTCAGATCTGACATTAGTTTGAGAAGTTTATTAAACAGGGTGCTAGCAAACATACATAGGGGCTGTCCCAAAGGTTATGCAACAGGCAATCAATATATGATTTGCTGATTCAATTGCAGCAGTAGCGAGAAATACTAAAAACTGATTGAACTGGCAAAAATCTGACAGAAAACAACTACTTCCCTGGCTAATACCACGACGGACATTGAATTACATTACATTTTTGCAACGTTCTCACAAAAGTCTCAGTTGCTATTGCTTATTCACTGACGAGCGGCAAGAACCGAGAAACGCGTCTGCAGGTGGTCTTCCCCAGCCAAATGAAGGATATTTTGCTGTATAATTATAATAAGCAATTGCAACTGAGTCTTCTTGGAAGAACGTTGCACAAATATCTGTCAGATGTAATTCGATGTCCGTCGTGGTATCGGCCAGGGAAGTAGTTGTTTTCTGTCAGATTTTCCTCATTGTGGAAATATAGAAATTTGCCCCTTCTTAGAAGCCCGGCAACATTGTGAAAAACTTGAATTGTAAACAATTGTGGTAATTTATTCATAGAGAACAAATGCAAAAGAGTTTCAAAATAGTGAAAACAAAGGAAATATCATCCTTTATCATTCTTCAAGTTTGCAAGTTTGAATTTTCATCCTACTGGAAACTGACATAATTAAACAGATTGTTTACTTTTTGTGGAGACGACATTGTGTTCTTTTTCCAAAAAAACTTGGTCTTCCACTTCGAGTATGGACTATTACCTTTTCATAAATTGTTTACTATTAAAGAGAAACAAAGTGATAATTCATCAACACATTTTTTCAGAATTTTTATTGGTATTTTTTATTTCTTCAGCCGTGCCTGGTTAGGAGAAACATGCTGATTTTATTGCTTTTTAAACCGTTAATTCATTCAACAGATGACGATTCGAAGTGCGACTACAGCTGTTTTCTGTTTAAGTTACTTACGATTGGCATATTGAAAACATAAACATACATCCTAAACAGAACTCCATCTTCAGAAACATTCTTGATTTGAGATTATAAAAATAAAAACACCTCATATGAGGCAGAGATGTCTGAACCCAACCATAGCAGATGGTTTCGATATTGTAAGTTACTTGGGCTCCAACTTTTACAACGAACAATTTTTTTCGTGAAATCAATAATAAATTTGTTTTCCATTCGTTGCATACTTTTTGAATGACGCTGTACAGGGTCCTGCAACAGGGCTTCGGTAGTCGATAGCTCCTAAGCGGCGCAACTTAAAAATTTCTTCCGAATACAAGCATATTTCCTTTTTGGGAGAGTATCTTTGGGAAATATTCCGAAATCTACAAGATGACCCAAAAAAGTGCACCATTCCAAAGTTATGTTTTTTGTAATGGAACACCCTATATTTCATCACATGCTTCAAGAGCTTCAAGATGTATTATTATAGATGGGGACTAATCAGTGCATCATCTTCAAGTGTATTATTATGAATCCCGGCATTCATCGTCCTTATATATGTGTTACAGATGTAAATGAAAAAAAATTAAGTAAAATCTGATGATGTTAAGATTTTGTTGGTTCTTTGGTGTCTTTACTTAATCACAGTAAATGGCGAAGTTGCCAATGATCATTCTTCAGTGATTTCCGACGTTTTGAAAATGTTCTGCAATTTTCTCTAAAATGTTTTCATGCAACTCTCAACCAGTTTTTTTTAATCCATTCACTTCCTCCTAGAAGAAAAAACTCCACGAAATGTTTGCTACTTTTTTCCTTTATAACTATACATATTTGGATAACTATCTAAGAATATTTTGAATCATTCTCTAATTCTAATTCCTATTCCATAGGTTGTCCTATTTTCATCCATGAGTTCGAGAAGAAACTGAACTTTTTCATTATCTTTCTCTTTTTCCAAGTTACAGTCATGTTCTGGCAAGTTGTTGAATTTTTTGTAAATATTCTACATTTTCATAATATCAATAGTTTCAGAAAGTTCAGAAATTTGTATAAATGTCTATTATTTTTCAGTAGGTTCAAAATGGTACTTGTATGTTCTACAAAATGTTGGATTAATTTTACTCCAGAGGTTTCTGAACAATTCAACTATTTTACATTACATTCATTGAATTGCATTTGTTTCTAAGGTAAAAGAGTGGAAAGGGGAAAATATATGTCATGCTCTCATATATTCAGAATCCATATTTCTTGGACTTGATGTGAAATTTTGTTATGAATTTCCACAGTCCAGAGCATGGCAAAGGTGGAAAGTAATCAGTGTAGAAAATTTGAAGGAAACATGTATACAAAACTATGATTTTCTGTTAAACTTGTGATTCAGAATGAACTACTACGGAAATTTCAAAAATTTGATTATCTTCGGGTGAAAGATACATATTTTATATATATTTTCAAAAATTATATACTCAAACAATAGTAAAAATAATTTTTGCCTGTGGCGTATCATCCTTAAAACGGTCGGTAACAAATTATTTTTGATAAGGATTTCGGCCAGTGAAATTATTGATGGTAATGTAGCGAGCAGGGAAAGTTTGAAACGTGAAACGTCATCACAATTGAGATAAAGCCTCAAGCTTTCGAAAAATATTTCTGTTCTTATTAATAATTTTCATACACAAACTATTATTTGTCGATTTTCAGTTCAATAGTTAATAATTAAAAGTTTGTTAAGAATTCTATACTTTTTTTTTGTTCTGAACATATCAAATAGCGGGAATAGAATAGCAACCATCAATAAACCGTGCACTCTTCACTGGAGATCATTTCCATTGAGTGTACTTGTATTTCGAAAGCCTCATCCTATCAATAACCTGCTAATACTTACTACCTCAATGTTAGCACGCAACTAGTTGCCAGTTATTTTATGCTATTCTTGAATAACAAATACAAAAATAATATAATTTTAGTAATAGTTATTTGAGAAGAACATAAACTCTCCGTCTAAGTGCTGTTCTGCAGATAAGCAATCAGTGTTGCATATTTATTTGACAGGAAGAACATGGAGGAAAAACAAATACACTGTATCGTGAAGAAATTTGCCCGACAGTTACATTAGTCGGAGAGCTGAGGGACCAAAAATGCAACAGTTTTATAAAGGCTGATATTTTGATATCAGTCAGCCAATTTTTAGGTCAACTGACACGGGGGTGGTTCCGTACTTGTAAAAAAAACACATATGTCGCAACTGTTATAAAATCTGAAAATTAGTCTGTGGATAGCACGACAACTAAAAAACTATGTGGACATAGTCAGTCAGCAGAATATTAGGACACCACGCGTCAGCAGGCCCCTAAACCCGTAAAAAAAATGTCAAAATATCAGCCTTTATGAAATTGTTGCATTTTGGTCCCTTAGCTCTTGGACTATATAGAAAACCCGTCTTGCCTCTATATATTCCCCTATGTAATCGTACGCTGTCATTAAAAAAGTTCTCAGAACAGCCTTGATATTTTTATAGCGGTTTATTGAACTAAATGAAATATAGGATGTGACTTAATGAATACTAATTACCGACTGAAATTTGCCGATATCCAACCATCATCGAATCAATCATGGTAAACATTGGCGTGCTTGATTTTGATTGAACTGAGAACAAAGTTAATCACTTGATATACCTATTGCATTCATAAATATGTATGATAACTTGTAAAGTTATGAATGATGCAGTATTTCTGTCCTCACAGCAGTTAAACATATTTTTTGCGAAAATAATTATTTTCCATGAAGACATTATACATAATGTATAAGAATCGTTCCCAAAGGCAATATGTATAAGAACCAAGAAAATGCATCTAGGTACTTTTCAAAACAATATAATATAAGATAAAGATAAAGACTTAAAAATAATTTTATATTAAATATGTCTGCGAGGTTGAGCGGCAAAAATCTGACAAAAAACAACTACTTCCCTGGCTAATACCACGACGTACATTGAATTACATCTGACAGATATTTGTGCAACGTTCTGCCAAGGCAAATGAAAATTGTGAAATATTTGATTTATTCGACACGTTCACATATTCTTTCAAAAATCAAATAATAAGGCACATTAATTTGTTATAATTTCGGTTTAGTGGATTATGATTGTATTTCTTGATAAAGTAACGTTAAACTTGTCTCTTAAATTATATAATTTTTGTAATTTGGCATGACGGAATGGTTTGAATTCACAATTCGGTCCACTACAAAATGTTTTTTCAGTAAATTTTTCATTTATAAGTTGAATGTAGCAGCTGTTCTCCGCGACTTCGCCATAAACAATAACATTAATAATAGACCGTCACCTAGTGACAGATTTAGGTGCCCCATTTTCGCATACAAGCCTCGAATAGGGTTGAAAAGTATATCGATTTGGAATAAAATGAAGATATTTTTACGAGTGGTTCCTGGGGATAACATACCGAGAATTCGATTTTTCAGAACAATGCTTATTTGTTTCCCTCGTGTTTCTATTTACGGTACGAAACTACAGAGGGTGATTCGTTAAGTCGTTTTGAGAAAAAAAGTTTTTATGAACATATGTTTGGAGTTGCTTCTTTTCTGAGATACAGGGCATTGATTTTTTTTTTCAAATGCCTTTGTATCTCAGAAACGAAGCAACTCCGGAGATATGTTCATGGGAACTTTTTTCCTTAAGGCGACTTAAGGAATCACCCTCTGTAGTTTCGTACCGTAAATAGAAACACGAGGGAAACAAATAAGCACTGTTCTCAAAAATCGATTTCTCGGTGTTATCCCCAGGAGCCACTCGTAAAAATATCTTCATTTTACTCCAAATCGATAAACTTTTCAACCCTATTCGAGGCTTGTATGCGAAAATGAGGCACCTAAATCTGTCACTATCTGACGGTCTATTATTGATGTTATTGTTTATGGCGAAGTCGCGGAGAACAGCTGCTACATTCAACTTATAAATGAAAAATTTACTGAAAAAACATTTTGTAGTGGGCCGAATTGTGAATTCAAACCATTCGAAAGTCATTCGAAAAAGTTGCTTAGAATTGAATTTTATACACATATACGAAGATACGAAGATTTATACACATATACGAAGATTATGAGAGAAAATTGATAATTGCTATTTTTTAAATATTTTCCTAGCTGTATGAAAATATCAAATTATTACCTTCTGAATAGCTTGACCATAATGAACCATTTGTATTTCAATGAGAATGACAAAATTTCCTCATTTTTCCGACACCAGTGAGCACTAAATTAAAAAAATTGGATTTTGTCAAAACCCTGGCTGTTACATTGGTTCGTATCCAACAGTTATATCAGAATTCCACGACCATTGTGATGACATGACACTCCAGAAACATGGTGTTTTCCAGATAACAATCAAGTTTCGATGGTAATCGTGCCAGAGCGTTTCATTTCGCATGCAATGTTGAAAACTCTAACCTCTTTAATTTGACGCAATATTTTTAATATTATGTGTGAAGTGAAACGTTCGTGTACGATTATCATCAAAAATTGATTATAATCGGAAAAACACGATATATTTGGATTTCTCTATCATCGCAATAATCGTGGAATTCTGATACAACTGTTAGATATCAACTGATGACAAAATTAATTTTTTTTTATTTAGTGCTCTCTGGTGTGGAGAAAATGAGAAAGTTTTGTTATTATCATTGAAATACAAATATTTCAGTATGGTCAAGCTATTCATAAGAACATGATTTGATATTTTTATAAAGCTAGGAAAATAAAAAAAAAAAATGCTATTTTCAATTTTCTCACATCATTTTGTCAAACTTTGTATATGCGTATAAAATTGAATTCTGAACAACTTTTTCAAATTACTTTTTACGAGATCTTGCCATTTTACTCGACTTTTTGCCTATTCATAGTAATTTTTTTTAATTTGCCGCCATACCAGCGATCACGTGACATGTTTCAAAATCAATTTTTAGGTTATCGGACATGCACAAACTTTTCCCAAGAATCTTTTTTCGAATACTCTAATAATAAACTGTGTTCCCATATGGTACATACTTTTTGGTGGTCATTGTATACACTTTCTTGAATCTATTTTATATAGTTTACATGTGATCTTCTTGACAAGGCTGAAAGGTTTTGGGTATGTTCAGAAACGTTTTGTGTTTTTAATGTAACGATCCCACAAAAACACAAACCTATGTCACGAAGTAAGATGTGACGATAGAGGATATTTTATAACCTATTTAGTTTCACCGTGAACTTGAGGAGCCGCACAAAGCAGATTTATCGATAAAAACTCGTTAGTTATTACTTGTCCTTCATTGGAACACGTCGAATAGCTTTTGCAAACCTTTCATACAAAGTTCTGGGAGATGCATATTTCATGATTCCGTCAGTGGTGGAGGCAGTTCACGCTAACCCTCCACCATGTCATTCAAAATATAGCTAAAACTGGTTGTTACAATGTATCCAATTTATTTTTGACAATTTTCCAATTTTTTCATTCAGTGATTCACGAATGATTCTTTTTGTTAACTGACATCTTTTTGAAAGCTGCGATTAAGGCCAGCAATATTGAAACAGAGGGCTCTAATGATGAAAACAGCTCAGAAGAAAATACCGAACAATAGAAAAATTGAGTAACCATTGGATTTGGAATGAATTCAAAGTAGAATTAGAGCAATTTCTATTAGCTGAGACCCAAATAATATCTTAAGATCATTCTCACTCGAGATGATAAACAGATACTTCGGCATTTTTAAATATTGCTAAATCGGTCCATCAGTTCTCGAGTTTTGCGCTTAGCAAGTAGTTTAGCGATTTATTTTTAATACAGTGTGACCCACTTAAGACCGGAGCACTCTTATAAAATCTACATTTCCAACCGAATGATTATTTTATTGGTGGACTTTCAAAAAGTCTACTAGAACACCAAATTCCATGAATGAATCTCCATTTCCAGGGCTAACTAATCCGATTTTTCAAGGTCAAAAATCTAAAAAAATTACTAGCAATTTTTTTAGAAAAAATCTGACTACACCACTGGATTCGCGACATTTTGAAATGGTTTAATTGTGAATTACGTTGATATGCGTCAATTATGAAAAAAGTTGTAAGAGAACGAAATTTGAAAAATATGCCGTTTAATCAACCCACCAATTCAATTTCAGAACTTTTATGAAAATTCGGAATATACCACTGTATTCAGGAGGTCTTCATATATATATATATATATCATTCGTGAAAGTTTCAGCGAAATCTATTTATAAACAAAAAAATAAAAAGGTAATAAAATTTGAAAAATAGTTTAATGGAATTTTTATTTAGCAATAGATTTCTATGAAATTACAGTCAGTGATATTTCGGACTCCCTGAATCCAGTGGTGTAGTCAAAGTTCTGATAAATGTTTTGAAATTGAATTGGTGGGTTGAAGGAACGGCACATTTTTCAAATTTCATTCCCTTATAAATTTTTTATTGATTGACGCATTTCTACGTAATTTACATATGAACCATTTGAAAATATCGCGAATCCAGTGTAGTTAGAATTTTTCTGAAAAAATCTATAAATTTTTTATATTTGAAAAATCAGATCAGTAGGTATGGAAATTGAGATTTATTCATGATATTTGGTGTCCTAGTTGACTTTTTAGATTTCTACCTGTTGGAAAAAAAAGTCATTCCAATCGGTTGGAAAATGTAGATTTTATAAGGGTGCTCCGGTCTTAAGTGGGTCACACTGTATATAATTGTAGCGATAAATGAAATGGAAAGTAGAAGATGACAAAACAAAATGAAATGAGTACATTTTTGTAGAAAAAAATTTTTTTGGGAGATATTTAATTTTATTTTAATTTATTCCAATTTTTTTTGGAAATCACTGGTAAGAGATCTACAGATAGGCTGCGCAAACCGCGCTGAAACACTTCCAGCGGGTAGACACGCTGTGTCCTGGAGAATCAAACCAGTGCCTCCCAAACAAAGGTAACTGAAAGCGATTTAATGAAATTTCGAATTTTTTTGATTATTTAAAAAACGAAAATTCTTGCCGTTTATTGTTACATTATGTTCCATATTTCGGAAACACCCTGTATAGATACAATTTTATAATGCAATAAAATGATTGGTATGATTTACTTCTTAAATTAATTTTCTTCTTTTAGCGCATTTAAATAAACGTTTTCGTTAACAGAATGTTTTCAAAATCAAAGCTTGCCAAAGCACATGAAATACAAAATACAAATCTGGTTGCCTATGTCCTGTTGAAACTCCTATTATCAATTCTTCGCAATTCTTGGAGGTTCAATGAATATCACGACCTTGATGTCGGCACCTTTAGTATCTTTGGGAACAGATTTGGGAAATTTAATATGCAAGTAATGAGGTCTCACCTATCCATCATCAGTGAAGAGTATATGGGGCACAAAATATTTGATATAAACAAACACCTTAACATATTGTATTAATAGGTGCGCCGCTGCAAACTAGAAGCTTTTACCATCCGTTTATGCTAAATTGTAATAAGTCCTTTGCGAATATGTAGCCAGTGCCATTAAGACCTGTGCTGTAAAGGATAATGGTGTGCTTGGTTTCAAAATAATGTTTATGGGCATACTCGAGTTTGAGACAACCTTTGTGTTAACAACTTTGCAAAATTCCATTCAAACTGTATATCAGTAATCAACATTGTTTCATCACCCATATTTTCAATGAATTGCATGCAATGTATTGGATAATAAGTATAATGAGGTACAAAGCTTTTGAATGCTTTCGATATTTATCAAACAACTACAAGATCTATTTTGATCATGGAAACATAAATAACTACAATAACAAAATCATGGCGTGCTATATTATAGTTATCATTGAACTTGAAAACCCCCCTCAATGAAATTATGAAAATGAATCCGAAGCAAGATAAAAATACTGTTTTTTCCGTGAGGTGAGATTTTGTCCACGAGCGAAGCGGAACAGAGAGAGTGTGGCAATATCACGAAAGAAAAAAACGTATTTCATCTCGAGTAGGAAATGCTATTTTTTCTACGATAGATTTATAAAATACTGAATTACAATTTTTAAAACTTAAATGTTTAGAAATTATCAAACGAAGTGACGTTCGTTTGCTGATTCAAGTGCCAAGTAATGAGATTGTCATTAGTGTCAAAAATCCATCAATTTGTTTTTAGTATATTCCTATCGGGTCGCATAATAATATTCATTTGTTTCATTTTCATCTCTAGAGTAAAAAACGATCACTTTCATGTAGGGTATCCGGTTGAAAAATAATCATTTTCATATACATGAGTAGAAAAAAATATATATTCAACTTGTGCCCATTGTTTTTGAACGCAGCCTCTCGAATATAGTTTTCTGTAATGGCTTGGTCAGCATATCCGCAACCTGGCTTTCTGAAGAAACATACTGAACATCAAATCGCCTGTCGATATCTTCTCACGAATGAAGTGAAATTGAATGTTTCATTCTTGTATGATTCTCACGATAATTTACTACCTTGATTGCTGATTGGTTGTCTTCAAATATCACAACTGGCTTCTGATCGTTCTGCCCCAATTCCTGTAGAACATTTTTTGTTTAGCAAGCTTCACTCATACTCTGACTCAGAGCAACATACTCAGCCTCTGTAGATGTAAAAGCAATTGTTGTTGTTTGACTGAAGTCCTAGATAGAGTGGAATTGAATACTTTGAAAATATAACCTGAGGTAGATTTTCTGTCATTGTTATCACCTGCCCAGTCAGCATCTGCGTATACCCATAGAGGAATACTGCATTTTCGTCCATTTTGAAAACCAACTTGAGGTTCAGAATATACCTTTGACATATCGCAGTATCCTTGTCAGAGCTGTCCACAGATCCATATGAGCTTTAATTGATTTGATATCTACCGAACAGACTTACAGATGCACACAAGTCGGGCCTTGTTGAATTTTTTTTTATGTGTTTGAAAATAATCCAAACTTCTTGTTATATGATTTTTATATTTAGGAAGAACTTTCGTATGAAAATGGTTTGACATTTGTGTTGAAAAATCTGCCGACCACTGTTCAAGCAAATCTAGAGCCCCTTTACGCAATTATAAATTAATTATTTCTGTGGCGAGACTTATATTCTCGTTTATGGTTTCATACTCAATCATTTTAAAATATGACGGCTACGTGTATACCCACATGATTCATAAATTATATTAAGGTATGTACGTCATCAATGCGGATCGATTCTTGCAGATGAGCTTTCATGTTTCATGATATATCAAGATATATTGATCACTTATAAGTACATTACATGGAAGCTTGCTGTCTGAATTTTTTCGCGAGATAAAAGTGCTCATATAAAAACAATTCACAACTCAGTAAGCTGGCTGACGGATGAAGTGTATTTTCATTTTCAATTTCAATTTAGTGGTTTTTATCGCTTGCCTGTTGATCAATAACATTTTTTGTAAACATTGATATTGTACATGTTGGTCAATAAGTATTTTGTCGATAGAAAGATAGATAGAAATTTATTCAAATAGAAATACTACTATACAAAGATCACTATCACAATAATCAAAAATCACACTTGGTATCAGTGTTATAACAAAATTCAACATTATTATACAGAAAAAATAATTTTAATTCAGTAATGTTTATATTCTGCATGGACTGTTGATTTAATAACATTTTTTGTATTCATTTGTATCGTAGATACATGATGGTCGACAAGTAGTATGTTGTCGATAGGTAGATATCGTTTATTTAAATAGAAATAGAAATGCTAATATACAAAAATCATTGTACACAATAATTAAAAATCACACAATAAAAATCAAAATTATTATACAAATAAAAGTAAAGAAAAGTAACTTGTGACATCTGCAGTAACAACAAGAAATTGAAAATAAAAAATATAAATGAAATATGAACAATTAATAAAAAAATAAATCTAAAGGAAAAGAAACTATATTCACTAGAATATCTGACCATTCGCATTTGGTAGATTTAAGACCAGATGAACTACATACGCATCTTTCTATATAAAATACAGTGAAAATAAAACTATTTGGGAGTCATCATCGATATTACTTTTTGAAGTCAATAGCATTGCAATCACTCGACAGATTGCGCTGGGGGAACATCAACTTGAAAATTTCGAAAAGCATAAGGATCGAAATTGTGAAATTGAAACTCGACCTCCTCCCCCTATTCTATTTAAAATTTTTAAGTTGATATGCCCCCCCTCCCGCCACCCCGCAATCACTATGTTTTCTATTTCAAAACGAAGTAGGTATCGGTAAAACCACCCAACTGTTTTTCCTATGTTTGTACTTCGAACCGGTCGAAAGTTAACAGGGGGCGGGGAGCTAAAAAAAATCGCACTGTATATTATATACTTTTGTAACGAGTATTGACCTTGAGAAAGCCTCATATTTTCCCCGTCTAATTTATTTGTGTAGGTTCTCGTGCATTAAAGACATAACTTGATCTTATTATCAACTTAATAGGCTTTAAAAAGTAATTCAGTTAACAGCGAGCCTGAAACGCATCTTTGCACTTTTGTTGACCTTCCAAGGTCAGTCACGAAAGGTGGATCCGTGTAACGGAGAATGCACCATACATGGTGCCTAATTAAAATACCTGTTGGCAACTTCGAAATAATATATTACTTTTAAGTACGACTGAGGTTGTGGTCGGTTTTTTCGACTAAAATATTCGGATCTGAGAGGTCTGATTGTGCTGCCGATAAAATGAGAACCAACTGTATATTTGAGAACAAAAATAAATTTTTGCTCGGATGTTAATGAATAAATATAATCTTGGAAAGTTGGAAACAGTCTGAAGTTTGATTTTTGAAATCAAGAGACAAAACAGAATAAACAAATGTTAAAAAACAACGGCCACTATTCGGCAAAATTACAAACACATTTTTTTTTAATCAGTTCCCGATCGCCAAGGTTAGCATTATGCGCAATAGATAAAACTAGATAAAAATTCATCTGACCCAGCATGAAACATGTACAGAACGATGCTGCTATATATGAAAAAATAACTTTTGTAACTATGCCGTCAATTCTGGATGGTGCATTTGACTAATAATAATAATAATTTTTCATCTGAAGATGTTCTTTTCGGAGAAAATATTCTTGTGCGGCATTTCTCACGTTGGCTAGATTATGAAATAATAATCTCCTAGAACCTACTGTCGTAGAAAAATAATGGGACCGGAAGCCAGATTTTTTTTTGAATTTTCAAAATTTTAAAAAAATTACAGGTTTCCGGTCCCATTATTTTTTAAACAGCCTAACAAACCTATACATATTGAAAGTAACTCTTCTAGTACATAAAAAACAAAATACACCGACTGTTATACACACATATACAATGAGGAAACAAAAAAAAATCTGAAAAACAAGAAAAAAATCAATTCAAAAAGTACCGAAATGAAAAATAATTTTATCCAACCTGTATAATTTGTGGTCATAAAAAATTAATCAGTCACGTTCTACATCTCTCGAACAACTGGCATCACAATAATCTTTTCCTCTTAAATACCATAATCGTGATAACAGTAAATTTTTCGGTATTAATATGCAGATGTGATTATTTCGACCAAAGAAATCTTAACTTTCAAATGGTTGAGACTTAGTCGATAACATATTAGGGCTGGATGGAGGTCACGAAAATGCTTGAAAATAATTAGATAATTTATTCTAGGTACGCCCTGTATACTCGAGAATAAGTTCAGTTTATATATTTATTGCCTAGTTCACTTTCATTCTGAATGATCTTCCTAGCTATTATAGAACTCGAATAATCGGACTCTGACTCACCCTGTATAATGAATAGTAAATACTCTATAAGGCATGTCATCGAAGTTTCATTCTCTTAACTCCTATAAAAAAACTGGAAAGCTTTCCTATCAAACTGAAGGACGATTTCATCATTCAGTATATAGTAAAATACCTTTTTTTCTCTCAACCAATTTTGCTTCCAGGAAAAAAAAATAATACGAATTCAATATAAACCAGAAGTATCAAAGAATGAGTCAAGATTGACAGTTACGTGAACAAATGGGTAATCAACTCTGGGGTACCACAAGCAACAGTCTCAGGGCCTATTTCTATCATCATCGATAATTCACTTTATTATCCAGTTTTGCTTAAGACAGTGCCCTTTATTACCCCCCAAAACATGGTTCCACCTGAAACGTGAAGTAGAACACGCCATAAATACCATAATGTAGTTGAACATTAGCCATATAATTTCTTTGTTTCTTTCAGAATTTTCCTCGACGCTGCTGAAAACGGATATATTGGAGTACAGCTCAAATTTCAAATGTCCCAGTGAAGGTTTTCATCTTGACCCTCAGGATTGCAAAGGATTCTACAGATGCGTATCAGATGGAAAAAACAACCTCAGGGCCATTAGATTCCAATGTGGCGATGGAACAGTATTCGATCCGACAATCAGTAACTGCAATTACGCATACGCTAGCTCTAGAGAAGAATGTGGAGGAAATCGAATTGAAGAATCGCAAAGACCCATCCAAAATCAGAATAACTCTACTAATGATAACGAACAGATTCCGATTTCTTCAAGCACGACATCTGCACCTTCTACCACAATTTCTAGTCAAGTAGGAAATACCTGTACCCAGGACGGTTTTCTGGGAGATCCCAATGATTGTAAAAAATTCTACAGGTGCATACAAAATGCACAGGGAGGCTTCACAAAATACGAATTCAGTTGCGGTACTGGAACAATTTGGGATCCAGCTGCTCTATCGTGTAATTATCCATGGGCTGCAAATAGAACCAATTGCTCCTTCGAACAAGGTACCCAAGAAACACATTTATTTAGGAGTACCGTTGACAGTAGTTCCCAACCTTCAAATTTCTCCTCGTCAAGCAGTTCTCAAAGCTTTAATAGTGGTAACAACAATGGAACAAGTAGTAATAGTAGCCAAAGCAGCAGCAGCATTAGTAGCAGCAGTAGTAGCAACAGCAGCAGCAGCAGTAGTAATATCAGCAGTAGTAACTTCAGCAATAGTAGTAGTAACAACAGTAGTACCGGCAGCAACAGTAGTAGTAGCAATAACTCTTTTTCAAATGGTAGTTCTTTCTCTTTTCAAATTTCTTCAGTACAAAATGTTCCGTCTTTAAACCAACAATCTTCCACAGGCACACAAGGATCCCCTGCCAGTTCAGTGGGCCAACAGAGTTCCAATCAAAACCAAGAGACATCTGGTTCAGGTAGTTCGAGTTCTTCTAGTCAAAATCAGCAGAATTCAGGTTCTAATCAGCAAGGCTCTTCAAGTTCTACATCCAACTCAGGATCCAACTCAGGATCCAACTCAGGATCCAATCAGAATCAACAGAGTCAACAGAGTTCTTCGGGTTCGAATCAAAATCAACAGGGTACCTCGGGTTCAAATCAAAATCAACAGGGTTCTTCAAGCACCAGTCAGCAGGGTTCTAACCAGAATCAACAAAACCAACAGAGTTCGTCGGGTTCCAGTGGAAATCAACAAAATCAACAAGGTTCTTCGAGTTCAAATCAGAATCAGCAGAATCAACAGGGTTCTTCAAATTCCAATCAGCAAAATTCTAATCAAAATCAACATAATAATCAGAATCAACAAAATCAGCAGAATTCAGGTTCTAATCAACAGGGCTCTTCAAGTTCCACATCCAACTCAGGATCCAATCAAAATCAACAGAGTTCATCGGGTTCAAACCAAAATCAACAAAGTTCTTCAAACTCCAGTCAACAGGGCTCTAACCAAAATCAACAAAACCAACAGGTTTCGTCGGGATCCAGTGAAAATCAACAAAATCAACAAGGTTCTTCGAATTCGAATCAAAATCAGCAGAGTCAACAGGGTTCTTCAGGTTCCAGTGAGAATCAACAGAATCAGCAGAATTCAGGATCTAATCAACAAGGCTCTTCAAGTTCTACATCCAACACAGGATCCAATCAGAATCAACAAAGTCAACAGAGTTCTTCGGGTTCGAATCAAAATCAACAAAGTTCTTCAAACTCCAGTCAACAGGGCTCTAATCAAAATCAACAAAACCAACAGGTTTCGTCGGGTTCCAGTGAAAATCAACAAAATCAACAGGGTTCCTCGAGTTCGAATCAAAATCAGCAGAGTCAACAGGGTTCTTCAGGCTCCAGTGAGAATCAACAAAATCAGCAGAATTCAGGTTCTAATCAACAAGGCTCTTCAAGTTCTACATCCAACTCAGGATCCAATCAGAATCAACAGAGTCAACAGAGTTCTTCGGGTTCGAATCAAAATCAACAGGGTTCTTCAAGCACCAGTCAGCAGGGTTCTAACCAGAATCAACAAAACCAACAGAGTTCTTCGGGTTTCAGTGAAAATCAACAAGGTTCTTCGAATTCCAACCAGCAAAGTTCTAACCAGAATCAACAGACCTCTTCAAATTCAAACCAGCAAAACCAACAAAACTCCCAAGGGCCACTTTGCACTGTCGATGGATTCATGGGTGATGACAGAAATTGCAGTAAATTCTATCGGTGTGTGAGTAACGGCCGTGGGTATGACAGATATGAGTTTGGATGCACATCTGGAACAGTTTGGGATCAAAATGCCCTTACTTGTAATTATCCCAGTTCTGTTGATAGAAATTGTAGTAACCAGTTGAACCAACAGGGACAAGAAATTACTGGACAAAATAATCAACAAGGTGGTAATCAAAATAATCAACAGGGTCAACAAGGCAGTGAACAAAATAATCAACAAAACCAACAAGAAAATGGGCAAAATAACCAACAGAATCAGCAGAATGGTGGGGAACAAAATAGCCAGCAAAACCAACAGAACGGTGGACAAAACAATGAACAGAATCAGCAAGGTACAGGGGTGAACAATCAACAGAATCAACAAACAGGCGAGCAGAATCAGCAGGGGCAGAACCAGACACAAATCAACCAACAAAGTGGACAGGATACCAATCAAGGAAATAATCAACAGAGTCAGCAAGGAAGTGGGCAAAATAATCAGCAAGGAACTGAACTAAACAATCAGCAGAATCAGCAGAATCAACAGAGTCAACAGAGTGGAGAACAAAACAATCAACAAAATCAGCAGAGCGGTAATCAAACGAATCTCGCTAATGTAGGTGAAATTATTAATGGCAAATGTGTCTTAGAGGGATTTGTTGAAGATGACAAAGACTGTAAGAAGTTCCATAGATGTGTGAGTGATGGAAAAGGTGGATACATTAAATATGAGTTTTCATGTGCTGAAGGTACAGTGTGGGATAAAGCATCGTCTTCTTGTAATTATCCTTCCGAAGTAACGGGTAGATGCGCCAATAACCAGAACAAACCAATCGGATCGAGTCAGCAAGGTTCCAACCAACAAAATAATCAAGGATCAACACAACAGAATCAACAAGGCAGTTCTCAAAGTTCAAATGAACAAACATCGAATTCCCAGAACCAACAAAGTAGTAATCAAAATGCCAACCAACAAAATCAGCAAACCAATCAGAGCAATAATCAACAGAACTCCAATCAACAAAACTCAAATCAACAAAACTCGAATCAACAGAACTCCAATCAACAAAACTCCAATCAACAAAATTCCACTCAACAGAACTTCTCCAATGTTACTTCAGGACAAATTCAAAATAATGTTTGTGTGTCTGAAGGATTCGTCGGAGATGCAAATAATTGTCAAAAATTCTACAGATGCGTTAACAATGGAAAAGGTGGATTCACCAAATATGAATTTAAGTGTGGCGATGGAACAGTATGGGATGATGCATCATTTTCTTGTAACTATCCACAGGTAGTAGGAGGAAATTGTGGCTCATTACAAAGCACAAACCAACAGAATTCCAGTCAAAATAATAATCACCAAGGCTCCATTCAACAAAATGGTGCAAATCAACAAGGTTCCAATCAAGAAAACAACCAGCAAGCCAACAATCAAAATAACCAACAGAACCAAGAAAATCAACAATCAAGCGTAAATAACCAACAAAATCAACAGAACCAACAAGGTAGTGGGCAGAATAATCAACAAAATCAGCAAAATAATGGACAAAATAGTCAACAAAACCAACAGAATCCACAAGGTGGTGAAGAAAATCAACAAAACCAACAGCAAAATGGGGGGCAAAATAATCAACAGAACCAACAGAGTGGCGGACAAAATAATGAACAAAATCAGCAAGGAAGTGGAGAAAATAGTCAACAGAATCAACAGAATCAACAAGGTACCGGACAGAATAATGAACAAAACCAACAAGAAGGTGGAAATAACCAACAGAATCAGCAAAGCGGTAGTCAAAGTAATCAACAAAACCAACAGAGTGGCGAACAAAATAATCAACAGGGAACTGGCCAAAATAATCAGCAGGGACAGACCCAACAAAATAGCACGCAGAATACACAACAAAACCAGCAGAACGGACAAGACAAATTATGTTTATCGGAAGGATTTATTGGTAGTGAGAAAAATTGCTCTAAATTCTATAGGTGTGTAGCAGATGGAAGAGGTGGCTATATCAGATATGAATACTCATGTGGTCCTGGTACGGTCTGGGATGGAAATCTGCTTTCATGTAATCACGCGTGGGCAGTTTCTGATAGATGTTATGCACCACAGCAAACAAACCCATCCGAATCCACGATTAGTCAGCAAGGTTTGAATAATCAAGAAGGAAATAATACACAAAATTTAAATCAACAGAATGGAAGTCAGAATAACCAACAAAATCAACAAAACAATGGACAGACCAACCAAGGTAATCAGCAAACGAATAATCAACAGGAATCTAATAACCAACAAGGGAGCAATAACCAACAAAGTGCAGGTCAAAATAACCAGCAGAATCAACAAAATAATGGACAGAACAATCAAGGTAGCCAGCAAACAAATAATCAACAGCAATCAAATAATCAGCAAGGAAGCAATAACCAACAGAATGTAGGCCAAAATAACCAACAGAATCAACAAAACAATGGACAAAATAATCAGGGAAATCAGCAATCAAGTAATCAACAGGAGTCCAGTAATCAACAAGGAAGCAATAACCAACAAAATGAGAGTCAAAATAACCAACAGAATCAACATAACAATGGGCAGAATAATCAAGGTAATCAGCAAACAAATAATCAACAGGAATTCAATAACCAGCAAGGAAACAATAATCAACAAAACGGTAGTCAAAATAACCAGCAGAATCAACAAAACAATGGACAAAATAATCAACAAGGGTCCAATAATCAACAAGGAACAATAGGAGGTAGTAACAATCAAAATAGTACCCAACAAAATAATAACAACCAAGGATCATTAAGCAGTGGTAAATGTTTCAAAGAAGGGTTTGTTGGTGACACAGAAAAATGTGACAGATTTTATAGGTGTGTAGGAGATGGAAATGGTAAATTCCAGAAATACGAATACACTTGTGGACCTGGTACAGTTTGGGATCAGAATTTGTTATCTTGCAACCATCCGTGGGCAGTATCTGGAAGATGCTCCTCTTCGTCAAATAATCAACCACAAATTCCTAATCAGGATGCGAATTTAAACGGAAATAACCAAGAGGGCGCTTCCAATATAGATGGCAACAAGAATCAACAGGGCAACGTCCAAACTGGTAACAATAATAACCAAGGTACTAGTGGTAATCAATCCAATGGAAACAATAATCAAGCAGGAAATAATCAGGAAAGTTCCAATGAACAGTCCAATAATCAGCAGAATCAACAAGGTACATCTCAAGTTGGTAACTCTACTACACAACAAAATAATCAAGCCAGTCAAAACCAGGGTTCTATAAATGATGGAAAATGTTCCAAAGAAGGTTTCGTAGGAGATGAGAACAATTGTACTAAGTTCTACAGATGTGTTGGTGACGAAAAAACGGGATTCCAGAAGTATGAATACACTTGTGGACCTGGAACAGTTTGGGACGAAAACGCATTATCTTGTAATCACCCATGGGCAGTTTCTGGAAAGTGCTCTTCAAATCAAGTAGTAAATAACCAACAACAAACCAATAATCAGGAGAATAATCAAAGCGGAAATCAACAAGGTAATAACCAGGGAAGCAATAATAATCAGAGTAGTAGTAGTAATCAACAAGTCAACCAACAGAGCTCCCAACAAGGAAGTAACCAAACACAGACCAACCAACAAAACAGCCAATCTAACATTAACCAACAGGTACGTTAATATAACTCAGTTTATGAACTGAACTAACTCGGCTTAAAATTTCAAGGGATCTTCGTGGAATTCAAGCAACGTATCTAGCGAAATTGGAACCCATTGTTCAAAAGAAGGATATCTTGGCGATCCAAACGATTGTAAAAAATTCTATAGGTGCGTTTCTAACGGTATAAATAGTTTCACGAAATTTACCTTCATTTGTGGGCCTGGGACCATTTGGGACATCTCATTAGTCACGTGCAATCATCGCAAAGAGGCACATCGTATTAACTGTGAAATCGCTTCACCTTCATCACCATCTCATTCAACATCATTATCGACTTCATCGTCTACTCAAAATGGATCTACTTCACCTCCACAGTGTTCTTCAGATGGATTTATACCTGATTCACAAAATTGTTCTAAATTTTACAGATGTGTCAGTAACGGCAACAACGGATATACTCGATATGAATTTTCTTGTGGAAAAGGTACTGTTTGGGATGCTGATTCTATCACCTGTAACTATCCTTGGGCTGTTTCCGGAAACTGTGCCAATGCTAATGTTGACAGTGAGACCACAACTGGGGTAGGTATCATGAATATACAGTTGACAGTTCTAAATTTTAAATTATTATTATTTTTACAGAATCAAAACATCTCAGATGGTGGTAATACTACAGAAATAAGCAGCACCACAGACATTGGAAGTTCAACAGAAAGCAGTACAAATACTCCAACATCAACTGCAATAACAGATAGTACTGTCTACTCTACTACAGGTGTAACTACAGAAACTTCTACCATCACTCTCTCAACGGATTCAAGTTCATCTACTGAAAGTACAACACTTTTTTCCACAACAGATAACAGTTTTTCTACATCCCAGTCTGCTTCTGAGACATATTCCACAGGATCCACAGGTTCTTCTGGAAGTACCACACCCTTTACAGAAAGTACCACAGTTACTAGTGAAAGCAGCGCGCTTTCCACTGGAGTCAGCACAGTTATAACCGAAAGTACCACACCGTCAACTGATAGTAGCACACTCTCAACTGGTAGCACACTCTCAACTGATAGTAGCACACTTTCAACTGAAATTAGCACACTTTCAACTGAAAGTAGCACACTTTCCACAGAAAGCAGCACACTTTCAACTGAGAGTAACACACTTTCAACTGAGAGTGGCACATTTTCAACTGGGGCTAGCACACCTTCAACTGAGAGTAGTACACTTTCAACTGAAATTAGCACACTTTCAACAGGAATCAGCACGCTTTCGACTGATAGTAGCACGAGTTCCTCAGATAGCAGTACCGTTTCTACAGAAAGTAACCTTTCTCCTACCACAAGTAGTACGTTCGTTACTGACAGTACCACCTCTCCAACTGATTTGAACTCAGTTGCTACAGAAAGTACTGGAACGTCTACAGTGGTGAGTACTAGCTCATTTACGGAAAGCAGCGTTCCTACAGAAAGTACCACGTCTTCTTCCGAAAGTAATCCGGAAAGTACCAGTGTAAGTGGTTCCTTCACACCCACCTCAGAATCAACAACTGAAAGTACTACGATTACATCAATAACAACTGAAAGTGGTTCCTCAACAAATGCTAACTTCACTATGGAACCATGTCCGATTGCACAGTTGGAAGGAGATCAGGTTGCATTGATTTGTCCAACCGGATTTAGGAGGCACCCGAAGTACTGTAACTTATTTTATCAGTGCACAAAAGGAAAGAATAGCCACGACTACAAAATATTAGTTTTGAGCTGTCCTGAGGGGCTTATTTATGATAACGATAAAATTCAATGTCTTCCACCGAACGAAACTCAAACGTGTAGAGGAGAAATAGCAAGTAGCAGCTTATACAGGATGTTGGATATCAATTCGATGCCTCCAGTAAGTACCCAGTAGTATTATGAATGACTATATTTGCCATTCATTCATTAAAACCAATTGAATGAATGTATATTTGGAACCTCTAGTTTGAATACAATTCCACAAAAAGATACCACCAAAAACACCAAAATTATGTTCATTCTACTCGGTGCGCGTTTCGCCAACAAAGTTGGCATCTTCAGGAGCTCCAATCGTCGAGTGAAATTGACATAGTTTTGGTATTTCGGGTAGTTTTTATTTCTTGAACAATAAAATCAAGTTGAGTTCTATTTGGAAAATTTCTGAATTGTGTAAAATTAATTAATAAAATTCTTTTACCATTAACTATATATCTGCACATGAACATTCCGCAAATTTGTATCAATTTGTGTTATCAGATCCAAGTATATACTAACAGTTCTTGTTTGGGTGAGTATTTGGAAATGCTTGACGAAAGTCAGAAAGACTTAAACGTCTCGATAGATATTCTCTTCATTTTCTTGATACTGGTAGTTGAATATAATCTACTGGCCGAACTTTTTTTAATGTAGTGTTTGCTGCATCTCTTTGTTTATCTTCTGTGTTATCCTCGATGACATTTTGGGCAGCGTCATATAGGATTCAAGATCTCATACGGAATATTAGGATATCTTGTTTTTTGCGGTATTTTTTCGCACATTATCGTTATGATACCAAGACATCACTACCAATTTTGTGAGGAATAGTTTCAATTTGCATGACATGTTGGTTCTACGTTTTATGACTCATTGAATTTGTGCCTTGTTGTCTCTACCACTTTTTTGCTTGCACAAGCATTTCGAGGACTGCTTGTAAGGGTGCAGTTCACATACTCTACAAATTAAAAATAAAACATCAATTATGACCAGATTATCGTAGTAATATTAATATTATTAACTGTCGATATAAAATCTTCCTCAAATCTGTTGCCTGATCCACTCTTGAGATATAGACCATATAAAAAAATTATTATTATTATTATTATCCGGTTACGATTTCAATTATATTTACGATTTTAAGTGTTTTGGTATGCCTGAGTATTTTAATCCTATTATTCCATTGCAAACCACATGGCAGCCTGATTGGAATCACACCGAAACACATAATTTTTTGAAAATATTATTATTATTCAATATGAAAAACCTACGACGACTCTTTGGTTCATGCATTATTATCAAGAGGATATACGGACAATACTGTCCTACAAAACGCATACTGAGTAAAATCGTGTCCCAAAATCTGTCATCATCTCCCCTTTGATACAAAGATTTTAGTCGAGCGTCGGGGTAAATCTCATGATATCCCTAGTTGTTCGCACAGAAATCTGATAATATTAATTATAGATCATTTCCTCTCATAGGAAGTAATTTTCGAAAAAACGAGTGAAAACCTTTTTGTAGAGATTTTTACGCTCTACAAGTTTGACCCTATACATCAAATCTAAATTTTCATTACTAGAATACCGATTTTCCGTGTTTTCCCGGTAATTTTCTCCACTTTCCATAGGTGTTCGCGTGGAGAACAATTTTTTTTCTTAAAGTACTCCTCAAAAACTGCTCGTGTGCCAAAAATCATTTCTATTGTATTTTGTGTCAGGTCAAAACCCCTGGATACTGTGCTTTAAGGTATATTGCAAAATTATTCAGTCAAAATTATTCATAAGGCACGGGTTCTAGAACTGTGTTGCCATATATGAGCTTTAGACTTGCCTCGTGTATTTTAGCTTAATATCCCCCCCTCCCCTCCGTAAACTATCAACCATACGATATTTTGTAGCTGCAGTTGTAAGTCAACTTAGACAAAAAATGTGACTATAGGAATGCCAATGACGATAATCTTTTTTACTCCCCTACCATGACGGGAAGATGAAAATCTTTGAAATGTGAATCGCCTGATTTCTAAATAGGATCAATAGCGTAGCGGTCTAACGCACATGGCCGGAAACCACAAGGTCCCAGGTTCGAATCCCGGTTGATCCACATTTTTTCGAATAAAATTATATTTAACATGCTTAATGAATGTCTTCAACTCGAGTTCAAATACGTTTCATTTCAGATTTCTGTAACCAGCCGGAGACCTCTATGCCCTGTCGAAGGTTTCCACGAGCTGGAGCCAGCTGCCTGCAGTACCAGTTTTCTTCGGTGCTCAAGATCATTCAACTCGAGAGGCAGGATGGAAGCTTTCATGTACCGGTGTCCAGAAGGTTTTGCGTATTGGCAAATCAGCAGGAGATGCGAACGAACATCAAGACTGTTGGACTGTAAAGAATTCGAACCTTTCCACTCAAGATGGGACATGCCCGTTGAAACCAGTAACATTTCTCTGAGGAGACGAAAAAGTGCATATTCAGGGTGGTGAAAAGTAAAAATATTTGGTCGGTAACCAAAACGAACTAGCAAGAACATTTTTCAAGAAATGTTTGCCACGTAGTGGCAGTTTGAATGCAATCGTAGATTTATTATTAGTATGTATGAAAGATATGTGGTTGATTCCATAGACGTATCCCTTGAAACGAATAGTTTTAACTCAGGAAGGTTTTTTCATGATCATCACCTGTGCTGTGAAACCTTCATGAAAAAATCTTTTGTCGATATCAAATTAATTTTGACTGACTTTTTTCTCGCCGAACTAATCAACTGGTTCTTCGTGGAAAAACTGCGATATCTAAGTAATCAAACTTGGATATCGCAAATGGGTTTTCGGTTTTGGATTATTTATTGTCTGATATTTATTTCGTGCTAACAACTTCTTTCCTAGCCGCTTTAAGTAAATTATTTATGATTAGATACTAGGTTCTCAGTGTAATTAGGTTAGGTCGAAGAACAATTGCCAATGTATGTAAGAAATTGTAGACATAAAATAAACGAATTTTTTATAGTACTATGCGTTTTGAATTTAATTTATATACAGGGTGCTTCCGAAATTAGAGTGATTAAGATAATGGGTTGTTATATGGAACATAAAGAATCAATAAAAGGCAAGAATTCTCGTTTATGAAGCGGTCAAAAATTTTCGAATTTTTTTTATGAAATTGCTTTCAGTTTATCAGTGATTACCAAAAAAAGTATTGAAAACTTTAAAATTCAATATATCCTAAATTTTTTTTTTTTTTCGACAAAAATTATTCCTTCATTTCGTTTTGTTTTGTCATCTTCTACTTCCCATTTCATTTATCGCTCCAATTTCGGAAACACCCTGAATATTTCGATGTAATGTTTCAAAACTGTTGAATTATATCTATGCGTATCTATATAATGCATAGAATGAATTTGGCCTAATAGCACTGTAATGAGTGAGGAAGATAAATACACTTCCACCTATGATTCCTATTAAGGAAAAAATTGAGTCTTCAACAGAAAACAACTACCGACCCCTACGACCGATGGATTATCTCTGATAAATTATTGGTAGAGTTTTCTGCAACAACTACTCTGTACTTTCAATTTCAAAGGCCAAAATTAGTTTCTATTCAAATGAGGAACCATCCAAGTACCAGTTGAATTGCTTATTGCCAATCATCAGCGCAAGCCAAATCATCTAATTAAATCAAACAAATATTTTGGCTCTGTGGTAGGAATTCCTAGGATATACACCAAAATATAAAAAGCTATTTTCTGTAATTTGCTAAACAAAATTTAAAATTTTGAAATGATTTTGTGGTTTCTGGCTAGAGTAAACTACGCTGACTGTGATTCCAAATTTGAATATTATTTTCAATTCTGAACAACCTCCTTGAATGAAGTTTTTGATAATGTCAATGATAGGGGGTAGTTTATACTTGATCAAAATTCCTATTTTTTTGTTTCCCCTGTACACCGTTTGGAAATTTGAAATTTTAACAACTCATATGCAAGTATTCTGCAGTACACTGATTTTTATGAAGAATAAAATTTTCTGACATATCGATAATAAAAAAGTTTTCCTCATGGTGCAAATTTTTAAAACTCACTGTATATAGTCTGGACCACATTTTGATAGGCGTACTCGTCTATTCATCAAACTCCATGAGAAGTATGTTTCATCCGTTAAACAGAACGGTGAAGGTCGACCTCTCTTCGGCTCTCAGACTATGACATACTTGTTATTTGCGGCTAATTTTAGAGTGTTTGAAAATGGGTACTCCTAGTTTTTGGACATTGAAATGGAGAAAAACAAAATTCGAAAAACATTAAATTTGATAATGTTCCTGTGGATATTCATAAAAAAAATATCCACCTGCCTACAGTCCAATTTTTGGATCTTTACCCATGCGTCATTGTTATTAAATATATATATATATATATATATATATATATATATATATAATAAGTCGAGATTTATTTATTTTTTCCTTTGCTTTGAAGATAAATGTTAACGAATTTTGTTCTTCTCATATCGGTTGACAGAAAGTGATTTTACATTAAGAGTGTGATTTCTGATCATAAATTGATAACGAATCCAAAACTCTAACTGTATTCAAGATTTCGAGGGTATAGCATTTGTGGAATTTCAATACAAAATGTTATATTATTCAACTCCAAAACATCAATGATGGTTATGTTTTATAGGTAGTTTCCAAAATATTTATAGTTAGGACGCAAATATTATTTGTTTTGTTTATTTTATTGACGATCGTGTCACGGAAACTCGAGACACGGATCTGCAACGAAAGAATAACACTAAGTCTAAAAGTATCTTCGAAAATAATAGTTTGTTCACTAATGGGTAAGTCAAGTTTTGTTATTCTTGATGAATTTGAGGGTATATTGGGTGAGAATTTTCAATTATCTAAGATTTTGGTATAATTTGGGGGTACTAATTTTCCTTCAGACAATAGATACCTTAAGATCGCGAAAAGCTATAATTACCATCTCAAAAACGGGTACCTAGCTAATAGAAATGTCAGCCAATCCAAGATGGCGGATGTTAACTTTATTGAAACGGTCATATCTCTGAAAGCAATTGTCCAATTTCGAATTTTCTTTCATCCGAATAAAAGTTTATATTATGCCTCATATTTAAGGTACCCTGCAGTTTTTCAATATTTTCCTCTGTTAATTGGTGAAACATGGATTTTTATTCAATTAAACAAAAATACTTACAGGTTTTCATAATGAAAAATGGATAATATAATAGAATTTTCAGCTGGAACCCTATACAATTAACAGGTAATCCGTTGCAAGTATCCGACACAAAACAATTACTGCCCCCTACACTTACAATTACAATTATATCTGTTTGATACTTAGCAGCATTTTTTACACGAACAACGTGGCAATGCTTTTTAAATACTTTAAATATTGATTTTTTGATTTGAAGGGGGAACACCTAAGTATCGGACGAGCAAAATGAAATCACTTTTAACAAATGCATCATACAATTTTTTTTTGTACAATAGTTACTAAGGAAGTTAGTAAGGAAAAAATAAAAAAAAATGAGATCCAAAAGGATTCGCACACGATCTTTGGGTTACAAGGCTGACGGCAGATGCTCCAACTATAATAAATCCCAACGCACTTCTAATTGAAGTGTTTTCATTAGAGAGATCTATTTAACTGAGTATCCATCATCTCATCTGTCATTTTACTTTTAACACTAGTGTTAAAAGTATTTTTAACACTAGTGTTAAAAGTGATTTTGTGAAAACGTCAGTTTTTAGTTCATGTGTCAATGAATTAAAAACCTAATTTTAAATGACAGTTGTACAAACAAATTATTTGAGTTCACAAAAAGGAGCACAGTGAAATACCCTTCAACTTTTAGCCGTACTTTTTTTATAGTTCTAATTATTAACTGAGAAAAATGGGCGGGTCCATACATTTGACTAACTCTTTATACGTATTTTACACTTAACAGTGTCCGAATGAACGAACTGAATAGTAATTGTGCTATCTTTTCAGAAATCTTAAAAATAATTATCTATGAGTAATTCACGTCAAAATTCTATTTCTTGATTTTTCTAAAATGTAACGCAAAACTCGAAAATTTTCACAAAATGTCTTGCGGTCCAGATTGAATCTACAGAATACCTGAAGAGAGCGTAGATCTTGTTATTTCTTAAAAAAAAAAGAAAAAAAATTTCTACTTGAAAATTTAATGAAGTTAACGTCAAAATTTTGACATTTGCTATGTCAGTTTGAATGAAATGATTTACACAGAGCTTTTACTAAATAGAAAAGAAAACTTAATCACAAAGTTCTGAAACGTATTATAGTTATTGTAAGAAGAATCCTTTATAAATTATCCATATTGAGATCTCATTTCAAATATTTTCAGAATGTAACTTGAAACATGTCCAAAATAAACACAGAAGAGAAATCTCCGTTGCTGTACGTACTGGATGAAAAAGATGACAATTCGAAGACGAAAAGAATGTATTTCGAAAGATCCAGATTGGACGGAATCACCTCAGGGGCCACAGCAGTTTTTACACATTTTCCAAGTTAGTATTTCAAATATTTCAAATAACCGAATTCTTTGACTAATGTCAAAAAGCATCAAAACTTCTATTAGCCCAGTAACCACTTACCACAGACAAGGACCCCACACATTTACTACGTAAAATGGCTTTCGGCTAATTTTGCTCAAATTTTGATGTATTGTAGATCTCGGCATCCTCATTACATAGTTCAATTTACAGATCGATCCTATGACCAGTTTTCGAGCTACAGAGTGTCCAAAAATAGATTTTTGTTTGCATCGATATGATTTTTGTGCTCTAATCCAAAATTGAACTTTCTTAGAAATAATCTTATCACATTTATGTTGTAGCTAATGAGTTCCTCCATTCGAATAAAAATTAATCTCGCAAAGGGTGTTGCGCATTCCAGCATTTCAAAACAATGTTCATAGAAAAAAATAAAAATCAATACCATAATCGTTTTAATTTCCACTCAATCCGTTAAAACTCGAAAACAAACGACACTATATATGCAGAGCGTGTCGTGGGGCGCCTGAGACCATAATGAATTTTCTGTCTGCTTGTCAAGCTTATGCGGTCTCAGCCTATATCCATTGACATAGCGCGGCGCTACGAGTGTTGTACTACCATCTACGATACTCGTACGGTATAGACGAGACACCGGTGTTGCCTTATGCTCCGGGAGATATTGAATCCGTTGTAGAGAATAAGAAGTGCCGAATTTATTGGAACTACTCATTCCCCACCCTCAGGCAAATACAAATACAAATACGGCTGATGTAGTCCTCCTCGACCATTCAAGGAGGACGATTTTCGTCATAGAGTTTTCGGCTCCTGGCGAAACGAAGGGGTCCTTGGTCCTTGCATTCAAGGAACGCCTCTAACAAGAAATATGGAATCTGAACAAATTTGATAATTTTTCGCATACTTTACCCACCAGATACAATGTAGTTTCAAAAAAAAATACATTATAATAATTCAAAACGCTCCTTTCAATTAAAAAGTCATTATCATTGCTGACCTCAAACTGTTTTGTGTCAACTATTATACTCGAAGAAAACAATAGTGTGACAACAATAACTTTTTTCCACCCAAAATAGGAAATATTAAATATTTTTTCCGTGTCATAATATTGACCTTGCTGTTATTTGCTATCCAATTAAAAATCGCTGAAGTTATTATAAATATATAAATTGCAACAATGTATGTCAATAACTACGATATTGTTCAATTATAAGGTTGGCCATGGAATGAAACAATTCCAATGTTACAATTGACTTGTCCCATTGATTCAAATATAAAAATTGAACAATTTCGATAACTGAAACAAATGAAAATCGCGAAACCAAAATATAGGAAAGAGAAATTATGGGACATAATTTTGGAAAATATATCTCGTGATTTAATACCTTTTTTTACGTTCTGGTGCCCACGAAAAGAAAAATCCTGTATTGTTAAAAGAACATCGTGAGAGCCAAGGAGAAGTAGGTAGGAATTGGTGTTCTTCTTGAATTTCTGAAGGCTGTATGCCTCAGGGAATCAGGGAACACCTCCCGAGGCAGCGAGTTCCAAAGCTTTGCCGTTCTGTGGAAAAACAAGCCCTGGAAAGAAGATGTAAGGCATGTCTCCAAAGTGACGGCATATGGATGTAAGGACTGAGCTCCACGAATGAAAATATCTACAAATATATCATTATTATATAATTATATTTACCCAATAAATCGGCATGGAAATTTTCCTTCATACAGTGTTATAAGAGATCCCATATGTCATAAAACCACAATAATTCGTTTTGTTTGGAGGGATATGGCTTCACACCTAAAAAACCACCCCTTTGGTCAAAAAGGCTGTTTTCGCCTTTGAATCGTCAACCGTTAAGAATATCAAAAAAGTATTCATAAACCCTGATCAATTTCCTGAAAGAAAATTTTCTCATGTTCTTTCTGTATAAGCTATGGTTTACGAGAAAATCAATGTCGAAATTTTGTCAAGATTCCCAATATGGAGAAATTTAAATGAACAATTTCGCTCGCATGAATTTGTTCATTTAAATTTCTTCACGCGCGGCCTGTCGATAAAATAGTATATCAAAGTATGAGTGGATGAAGAGGTCTTTCAAACACGCGTGATTTATCAAAAAAGTAGTCATAACAAGAAAGAAACCAAGATCAATTTCCTGAAAGAAGATTCTCTAATATTCTTTCTGTATATACGAAAGCGCAGGAAGGCCACAAGAGGTTTTTTTCATCACTGCGACTTTAAAGTCGAAATTTCAACATAAAAGCCGAAATTTTGACTTTTTTCTCTAAATTTCGACTTTAAAGTCAAAGTGATGAAAAAAAAACTCTTGTGGCCCTCCTGCGCTTTCGTATGTATAAGCTATGGTTTACGAGAAAATCAATGTCGAAATTTTGTCAAGATTCCCAATATGGAGAAATTTAAATGAACAATTTCGCGCGCATGAATTTGTTCATTTAAATTTCTTCGCGCGCGGCCTGTCGATAAAATAGTATATTAAAGTATAAGATAAAGAGGTCTTTCGAATACGCACGATTTTTCAATTGGTGCACTTTGAAATCATAAATACTGGTTTCATTATTACAAATAATGGAACTAAGAAATTACAATGTAAAATGGTTGAACCTTTCGTTAATGTTTGAATCAAAGTTGTGATCCTATCAGATCAATAATCATTAAATTGTCATCAGGCTTGTTCATTGAAGACTGCTCTAGTTTCTCGAGATCACTTTCACATATGTTCATCTCTCTCTAACACTCGTACTTCATTTTTCAAAGGTGCGTATTCACTAGAGCTAAGATGTCTAAAAACCCTCGGTCCGCATGAGCATCGAATGTGCTGCTCGATTCACACTCAGACTGCCTCATGCTGCGTAATATGAACACGCATTCTGTTCGTGATCAAATCTGCGTCCACACTATCCGAGCATTTGCTCGTTCGGTGCTCATTCGGTGCTCATGCGGAACGCTGCTTAAAATATCAACTTCGAGCAATCAGAGTATGTCTGAACGAACGACACGAGACTTCACGGTTCTCGATTTGTTGATGTAACCATGGTAACTTAAAAAAAAAAACGCGCGTTTTTGAAAGTTCGATTTGCACACGCTAAGGCGTGCTTTAAGTGGGTCAAAAGGGGCACCAATTGAAAAATCAATCGAGTACGTTGCTGGGATGGAAAACGGAATTTGAAGGTAATGAAAAATACTTGCAATCCTTTCCATTTTTTTTGGTCACAAGTATATAATAAAATATAATAATAAAATAAAAATATACAGCCCTACAAAAAATAAAGGGTTTCGATATAATTTTCAAAAGCTAATACCATTCAACTACAACTGAGCACATTTATGAATGATATTGGAGCTCTGTATTATTTGTAGGGCTGTATGTATAGTTATGACCAGGATATATCAGTGGAGTAGTGCGTCTCTCTCATTTATGTGGTATTATCATATCACTGCGTTCCTTGCGTAGATTTCTGTCTATACCCCAGATGAAAAGTTTCCGATACTGTATATACCTACTGATACTAAAAAAATTCACTAGTCTCATGAAAACATAAACTTCACTCAATTCTTCGCAATATTTCAGTCTCCAAATAATCATTATTTCTACAAACACACAGGAGAGTCGTGAACATCAAGGTCGTGGGTAGGGTGTTCTCAAAATATCTACAAGTGTATATGTACAGCTTGGCAAATCTATCAAGGAATGTCGATAAACGTATGAGATGATAAAGAGGGGAGTTTAAATTGTACATTCAGTTATAATGTATACTGAGCTCTTCTGCTACCGCGCATCGATAGGCGTGCTAATTTCATATTCTTTTATAGATTTTCCAAGCTGTAGTAACGACACGTTTTTTAAAGTGTTCAGTAACTTATCACATTTTGTTGTGGATGGAATACTTTACATTTATATTCCATCCAAATGCGGAACTGGATAACTATAATCCATTATTTATAATTACCTAACGCGAAATACTTTCTGGTGTAACAATATGACTAGAAGTCGCCATTATCCATTCCACCAGTGTTATTCATCAAATTCATTTTTCTATTTAGATTCACAAAACATGTATTTGTTATAGATTACATCGGGACTTGCTGGGTGACAACAGCTCTCTTCGGCCTCGTTTTCTTCATGATGATTTTACTGTTACTATCGGCCATTACGACGGCAAGCATCAGAGTTCCGAGATGTGTTGCAGCTACGGAGATCGACAATAAAAGTATCCATCTGGTGCACATTCAAAACCATGACCTTTTGAAATCGTCCGAAGTGGAACTATTAGAGCAAATCATTGAAACATACCCTTCGTACAAGGTTCGCCTGATCCTGATAGAAGAACAAAAACGACGGCCCAAGTTTGAGAGAAATATTTTGCGTGAAGCAAAATCAATTCCGATTCCTATAACCAGTGCGGAGGTGACTTCTCTGTCCAACGAAATCAAAAGTTATAAACCACGGAGAAAAAGGAGAATCGATGACGTACGTTTTAATATCAACATGGAGACAAAGCGGCTCATAGACATGTTGCTGCATGGAAAAATTGATAAAATTGATGGTAAAACTGACACCGACAAAAAAACAAATCCTTCCACTGAAAAATCAACCACTATCACCGATAAAACGATTACCACTACAGAAAAATCTATATCCACGGTTGACGACCTGCTCAAAGTATACCCGAGTCTTGTCGTAGAACACTTGACTTACAACCAAGCGTTTTTCTCCTCACCCCTCTATTCATACTGGCAAGAACTGAACGATCAATTGAAGATATTTGCAGTGAGAGTGCTTCAGCTATGGCAGTTTGGTGGCATGAGCTTCGATCTGGAAGCTGCAGTGAATGATATCAAAGAACTAGGCGTCAATCATACGAAAGCAGGAAGCAACAACGGAAAAAAAGTGAAGCAGTTCGTCATTTCTGAAAAAAATAACTACGAGGATCTACCTGTTGGAGTTGTTAAGGTGGATGATCGCGCCTTGCACATGGAGAGCAAGGTTCCATGCCACGCATTTTTTGGTGAAATTCTGTTGAATTTGAGAAAAACTCATCTGGATACGACCGTGGAAGATATTATGCAAAAATCAATCAAGGTATTTTGCAGTCATTTCTCCGCGAGTAAAAACTATTGTAACATTTTTAGTAATAATTGAAAACGAATGAAAGTATTGTGTATAATTATATTTTTTAATAAATATTGGAAATGTTCATATTTCCTCAACTTTGATTAAAATGAATCCGCAGGCCCCTCTCATAGAATGTGTAGTTTAGAAAAAACCAATGGTATAGACCCCCCAAGCCTATTCCAAAATATTTATACTGCCGTCCTAAGGTCTGAGGATGAACGCAGTATGCTTCAAAATATCATAATTCACTGTTTCAAATACTTTTTTTCGCAATTCTTACATACCGAACCACTTCATTGGTTGTTTTTATTATTTCATATGTCTATTGGAAATATATTCATATTTTACTTTTCTTGAATGAGAATATTTATATTCGTTACCCCCCCATACCAGTACCCTGGATCCGCCACTGGGTAGTATTTGAAAACCTTAGCAAAAGTGTCCATTGGCCTAGTTTTCGAGATATTGGGTGGTGAAGTGGTCATTTTTCATTTATTTTTTACGCAACTAGAAGATTCAATAATTTTTCTCCTATGGTTTTCATTCATATTATCAGAAACAATATTCTGATTCTTAAATAATACCTGCTTTTTAATTATCTACAAGGTAATCTACAAACAAAAAATCAGTTCTGTCTCAATATCTCTAAAACCGCGTTGGCATCTTTTTCAATTCTAGTACATGCAAAGTACATATAAAAATACATTTTTACTATTATAAAGGTTTTCTTAATTTTCATCAGTGTAATATTTATGATCAAAAGAATGACACGCTACTGTTTTTTTGTCAAATGAGTATTGTTTTTCAATTCTACCTTCCCATAAACGTGGTCTTTCGACTTTTTTCGTCCGCCGAACGATTTTCGATTAAAAAAATAAAAGGTCTTCATTTGCTTGTACCTATGTTAGTCGCAATGAAATGCATTTTGTTTTTTAAATCGAAAACTGTTCGCCGTACGAAAAAAATGTCGTGGGACCATTTTTATGAGTAGATAGAGGAAAATCATTAATATATTCATTAGAAAGAAAAACACAGTGGTGTATCATATCATTTTTGATAATTTTCAACAATCTGTATCTCAGAAATAAAGCGGTTGCGGACATATCTTTATGGGAAAAAAACTTTTACTCCAGGAATACACCTTTAAAATATACACCCTGTATAATAAACAAACCTTCATCGAAAATAATTTACAACTTCCAAACTCATAATGGGTGATTAATTTCTTTTTACCATAAATGGTTCAGTATTTTCTGGTTATCCTGTATATTGTGGAAACAAATACGATTCAAATGAAGACCAAGGAGAAATATACCGGTTGATCAATAGAATGAGCAAAATAAAATGTCGAAATATGTTTTTTTATTGAAATCACCCTATATCTCAAAATTTCGTCGGTTAAATTCATCGAGTTTCTGTTATTTTATATGCCTTCTATGGCTACTTTTTAAATTATCCAAAGTTACCACCAAAGTTACGACGTACTTGGCTTCGGGGCTACACCCCCCCTCCCCCCAAACAACTGAAATGCTGGCTGCGCCACTGCTCAAAACCACCTTCATCACATGAGCCTGCTTTGGAAATGAATATATACGATTTTATCTACTTTTATTTCTGAAAAGCCAACCTTCAATTATTTTTGATAAATGAAATAGTAAAATCGACAATGTTGAAGTACCCTTCTCTCCAAAGATTTCCACCATGTGGAAAATATGAGACAAACATCTTACAGGAAACACTACTTTCCTGGCTAATACCACGACGAACATTGAATTACATCTACGTTATTTCAAGAAGACCCAGTTGCGCTGCAATTGCTTATTGCAATTATCCAGCAGATTATCCTTCACCTGGCTGGGGAGGACCACCTGCAAATGTGTTTCGCGGTTCTTGCTGCTCGTCACTAACAGGGTGGGTCGGACAACATTAGAGTCGTCCTGCCCCAGCCTAATGAATTATAATCCACTGTATAACAAATATTATCTCACAAATAGTAACGTCACAAGTAGCGAGTTATAGTAAAAGTCTGTCGCAGCGCCACCTGTGGGGAAACCAGCAAGCAATCCTCGGTAGCAAAGACACCATAAAGTGTTAAATGAGAGGTAAAAGTTCTTCTTGATCTGATTATCTCCATGTTTTAGGTTAATAAAGTCATACCTTCTGTATAAAAGTCACTTGCTTGATAATAGAAATACTGATAGGTTTCCTTCTAGTTTTGAAGTGAGTAAAATTATTCCAATATTAAAAAGGACCAATGGGAAAAAATCGGATTTCCTCCACAAAATCAAACTTTCAGTCAATCTTTCCAAACCCCTTTTAATTATTAAATAGTGATGCTGGTTCAGTATACAAACAGTATCATGCGCCAAAATCGAAGCAAAAATATTTCGGCGTTTTGAAATCAGCATAATAATTCAAATTTAAAAATGCCAGAATCTGGTGGGCGGCGGTATGACGTACTAGTCCCTAACATATCTGTCTCTGACTGTTTCTATTACATACCTTTGCTGACAGCATTGTGCAGTGTTGTGATTGGTCAGCTCAAAGTCGATGGGAGTGTAGGGACTAGCACGTCACATTGCATCACACCAATGAGAGCAACATCCTTACAAATGGCGCATAAAAGTGTATGTTTGAAATGGAAACTATGTAATTCATTACTTTATCCATACTATAGAACGAATAAAAATATAAAATTACATTATATGGCAGTTTTTAGGCATGAAAGTCAGGACTAAGTGATTTCCAAAAATTGGTGGTCACCCCCATAGTTGTTTGAAAACTATAGACCGGTAAAGGCCCGTCTTTCACTTTCCAACATTTTTGTTTATCTATTATACTTTCAACGTAGGTCTCCAAAAACAATAATTAATTGAAATAGTGTGTATTTCTTGAGTGTTGGAAGTAGATGAGGTACGTATCGTGAGTAATTGTAGGTATAGATCTACTGATTTAGGAAAATAATACAAAAAAAACACTAGACTGAAAATATCACTTGGAGTTTAGAATTTTTATTCCTATACATCACATCCTGTTACCATCTGACAAAATACACAAAGGACAGACATCCAGTTGTATATCATGAACATAGACATGATTAGTCCATATTTCTTGAAATCTATTCCTTCAACGAAAGCTTTGATGACGAATATGAATGCTTCCAAGAAAATGATCACCGAATAAAGTAGCAAAAACGGCAAGAAGAAAATAGGATTGCCCTAGAAAACTATGAATTAATGCTTTCAAAATTTAAAATAATATAGCACTTACTGTCGACAGACCAACAATCAGGAAGAGGTAATATTCGGAGGACAATACAAGAGATATCAATTTACAATCTCTTTCAACTTCCGGAGTAACGAATGTTCCACTTTTTAGTCTTTCCCTCCATAAAAATCCTGGCAATACGGGTCCACATCTTACTATTCGTACTATGTCATAAATGCTCAAAACCTATATGTAATCCATAATAACAGTAATAATCAAGAGTATTCCAGTTCATTTTACGTACCACACCAAGAATTCCTAAAATAGCCACATAAATTGCCGAGAACTTCAGCGACGGGTGTGCACAAAAAACCTTTATAGTTTTGTGGTTTTTCTTCAACAGTGGTCCAAGTAATGTGTGAAATGGTATTTTCATAATGGCAACTGTTTGAATTACATTTCGGCTTAAAATTCAATTTTAGGTATTTTTATGGTTTTCATGAGGAACTTTGACACTGACAATTTGAGGAGGAAATTCTGAAGTTTGCTTTAATTGTCTGAGTGACGTTTTCAAAATGAATTAGTAAAAATTATTATTTTATCATCTTGGTCTAAATTCAATATGAGCTCCAGCACAATAGTCATAAAAACTCCTTCGCCCAATTATCCAGAGAGTATCATGAAAGCTCACAATTTGGAACGAAAATCTCCCAAGTTACTGGTCTCATCCTTATGGTTGTTCTCTTCGATATTCTCGGCAGCAAAAATTGATTTCAGTTCAAATATAACGGGTAAGTTCAACAAAGACATTTTCATGTATTCCAACTAAACATTGATAAGACTGATATAATATTTCAAACTTTCACAAAATAGCCAAATAATACAAACTTTACATGCAACAAGCACTGACACATTCATTTGGGATTTGATATCTCCTAAGTGTACAGGGTGTCCCTGGACTTCCTCTTTTTCTTTTGGGAATATAAAGATGGGGTCAAAATATCACCAGTACTTCATATAACTTTTTTTCTCCTAAAATCCTTCGTTCCTGCGTTTACTAATGAACCTATATTAGGAGAGCAGGAGTTCAGATAGGTTCCGGATTTTCCTTTGCTGCTTTGCCATGATGCACCTGCCATCGCCAACGTTTTTGTTCCAACAGCTGCTTTTACATAATAATATTATTGTATATTAATTGGCATACATTCGTGATCCCTATGCGTCTGATGGAGAGATTTAGAAGTCGCAGCCGTGCTTTTCTCGAAAGCTCTTCGACCCTGCTCCTGCTTTCTGGTCTCCTGTTGTTGTTTCATCTTATCGACCATTTGAGTCAGGATGAAAAGGGTTGAAACACCTAGTACTATCGGATGATCTCTTGTACAGGCATCCTGTAGGTTTTGTTCTTCTGTGTGGTTTTTACCAATTTTTTCAATATTCCAACTGCCATTCTGGGAAAGGTTCCAGTGGTTTATTGATTAAAAGTGGGTGTTCCTTCTAAGATCAGTTACTGGTTCGGAGAAATGTGGTTACCAGACAGAATGGTTTGGTCACCCTATCCACTCCCCTTGGACCATTGTGGTCGTCTAGAGTCAGGTCCATAGTGGGGGGATCCCCCTACAGGTCCATATCTGTAATCTCGTTCTGGATGATGACATCCTGCAAAAGTCATCGATCTTTCAAACTTCTACTGCGATTGATTGGTATCACTTTCTGAGGGATTTACTTCTGGAGTTGCGGGAAGTGTCTGTATAACCTGGGTCTTCCTTGGGGGCGCTATCCTAGATCTTCTACGTAAACGCCTTTTGGGCATCTGGGCAAGATGAGGGGTTGTGAATTCCTCATATTTGGAACCTAGATCACTGTTGGATGCGATCCCTTTGTTCTTCATGTGTATTTAATCCGCCTCACTTTCTTATCTAAGATGTGGCTTGTCTGCGAAATAAATTTAGAAGTAGGTATCTGACATTTTGAAGTATCGATATTTAGGTTGATCACTTGGGTGAGTGAGATCTATAGTAGAAGCAATACTGGGAACGCTGCTGGAAGCATTTTTCTATGTGCGACGGAATTCTGTGTAGAAGGGCCACCTATTGGTTGGAGGCCAAACTAATTTCTGGGGTACCTTCTTTGTGTTCTCACTGCCGAAGTGTGCTTCGTTCAAGTGTTCAAAGCATAAGACCGTTATAAGACCATGGCGCGAGTGCGGTACCACTGAGCTAATTCGCTTGATATTAGTTAGTTTAGATCATTCTGAGATTGAATTAACACATGCCTATATTTTGACTTCAATAATTTTTGAGGGAGTGAATTCAAAGTCACTTTCGCTGCTCTTCATATACGAAAAAACTGCCTATCCAGACTAGAACTTAGCGCGAAATACCAGACTCAGTTCGAGAAAGGTACCAGTGGCTAAATCTGTCGTCATTTGTATGCCGTTATTTGACATATTTTAATTGAAAACTATCATCTAATAT
The DNA here is from genome assembly GCA_958298965.1 of Chrysolina haemoptera. NCBI lineage: Eukaryota > Metazoa > Arthropoda > Insecta > Coleoptera > Chrysomelidae > Chrysolina > Chrysolina haemoptera. The sequence goes on along the minus strand of OY282595.1, from coordinate 11,021,972 downwards.
CCAACATGAAGCAAACTTCAAAATCTGATTACCAGTTGAGATTATCAGTGCCGTAACGAGGACGGGACAAGGGAGGCTTTATCCGCGGGCGCTAGCCCGCAGGGGGCGCCACAAAGACTTTTGGCTAGCCTGCAGGGGGCTGCACAATGAGTTTCGGCTAGCCCACAGGGGGCGCCAAAATGACTTTGGATCTGAATAATATTAACTATCTGAGGTTTTACTATTATTAGGGGGCGCAAACCTGCATATTCGCCACGGGCGCCATCCACCTAGTTATGGCTCTGGAGATTACATATGAAAGGAACTATACTATTGCTTCTGTTTCAGGTATTTCAGTATCTTTCAATGTGCAAGACGTAATTCTGGTATCTTTTGCAGCTTGGATGCTTCATAAAGGACTGGCCACGGTAATATACTTAGTTCTTTATCATAAATTCTAAATTAAAAAATTAACAATTACAGCGAAACGTTGCTCTGATATTTCCTTGGACTGTTGCTGCACTCTATGGTCTTTATTACAACCACTATAAGAGTTTGTCCAGAATGGCAACGATTTTAAAACACGTCAGGCATGCCACTACATTACCTTGGATTGCTCTTACTACGACTGCATTAGGACTTCGTAAGATTCTTTTGTTCGTTTTTTTTTTGTTACAAATGCAGCAAGGTGGAATAATGTAATAATGTTTACAGTTGTTACATCAAACACCTAGGGCGGATTATATCATATAGGTTACCAACCGATTTGTCGTGAGCATTATTGGGTCCATTGGTTAAATCACAAAATAGGTTATTTGGTTAAATATTGTTATTCCGTCACTAAATTAGGTATACAGTGCGTCCGAAATAGTTTTGTCAACCACGGTGATATTTGAAACAAATATAGATACAGAAATTTTCATAGGGTTTCTTGTGATTATATTAGTTTTATTGTCCGAAGTTTTGTTTTCGAACTAACCTTGCTAAAGACGTCTTCTTGGCTTTGAAATTGAAATTATATTATTTAAACCCATTAATTTTTTCAGTTCTGAGAGTGATACTCATTATCAGGATTCTGCAACTGTCTGCAAATTTATGGTACCGAAAGAAACTGGAGAAAGAGCTGTACGAGCCAATAAACTGAGTCAAATTGTGGAGGTCTAACAAAATACAAATGTCAAAATAAAGAAGTAGTTTTATTACAGTCAATAAAATTGTTCAATAAAATCTCACATCTCACATCAAATAAATAATACACAAATGAAAATAGCTCCTATACCAGAAATATTGAGAGTAACTTGGAAAGATGGGAAAACACTGTTATTTCTTAGCAGGCCTATCATCTATGCTCTCTTTCTCATCTGTTACTTCATCAAGTTTCCTTTTTCTTTTAACTAGATGAGAGATATTGGAGACAGGTTTGGAAGAGCATGCCTCAGAAGTTGATGACTCTCCAAGTGGTTTTGCTTCCGTTACAGCAGATACAATTTTTTTGATTGCCTAAAAATTGAAATAATTGTATAGCCTTATTATTCTACAGAGTACTCAAGTTTGAACAGCTACCCTCACAGTTCTTTAAAAGTGAAAATTGTTCAACACATAACTAGTGAAATCTTAGATTTATTCTCTATATCACTGCTTCCCCAGTCACAACTATTCATTTCATATTTAGATCGTGACAAATCAAAGTTAAAACTAAGAAAACAGTCAATCTAACATTCGCAGAAGTCAAGTTGTGACACGTCGAATGAAGCAAAGCCTTCTTGAGGAATTTGGTAGATTTGCTGTTTTGTCATTGGTCTAAACCTCACAGTTCCCGTAGATCCTGAAAATTCTAAATCTGTCATTGGTGGAGTGCCGTTAAATAATGACATAGGTCCACCGTGTTTTGGAATCATTTTTATTCATCAATTTTTAACCAACATGCAATTATTGTAGAATACGATAGCCGTAGAGAAAAAGTTATTCTCAATATAGAACTGTCTACTATAAAATAATATGAATTAGTATTGAAATTTCTCGTTTTTGACTTTTGAATCCGAGATTCAGGTTCAGCCAAATCTTTGTTTAAATTTAAAAATTGAGGTTGTTGTTACATATTAAAGTTGAAGCAAAGTCGTAGTTTTGCAATGGAATTTAAAAAACATGCATATTGAGCATAATAATTGTGAATAATAAATATTGAGGTAATGAGTCATCATCAATTGTACCTGAGTTTGAAGTGAAAACTGGATCGCATTTGAACAGAAAAGTGTCCATTGAAGATGAAGAGTGGCTGAGAAAGCCAATTTCTTTGTCAGTCCACGAGAATATCGATTTAATTGATGACATTATATTTTCAGATCTTAAAATTGTGTGATCAACAAACTGAATATTTTATATGAGTGCGTCCATCACAGTTTACGTTAATTCGGACACAGAAAAAATTTCCTCAAAATGTACTTGCAAATGTCTGAATGTTGGAAGCAAACAAAGTTGAAAATAGAAACATTCTCCAGTGAAAATGAAAAATCACATATTTTTTTTCATTTTCAATTCAGAATGCTTTGCTTCAACATGAATAATTTCAAATAAGGTGTTACCATGGATGAAACTTAAGTACATTCTCATGTGTAGCAATAGATGGAATAGACATTCTAATTCTCCAAGACCTAGAGAGTTTCATTTTCTAAAATCTGCTAGAAGAGTTGGTTCTACCTGCCGAGGTTTAAACTGAATACCTAATCATGGTTGATTTGATAGATAAGGATAAAATAATAACAGCTCATTATAGACATTACTGAGGAATATTGACTGAAAAAATTGAGGAACATTTATGAGGAAAGTTACAGCTTTTACGAAGTACTTGGCCATTCCTCCTTGTTCATCAAATCTGTTTCAGTCTATCAGCTCTTTCTTCAACTGAAGGAAAGTTCGAAAAGGTATAGGCCTGTTCGAAAAACCTTACACTGCAATATATATTCTCAGGGGTAATATAATAAGTGGTATGATTATTACCGATAATTTTTTGGAATATTAATGAATTGCAATCCCAAAGCTGAAAATACAACGAGTCCTCAGGACGAGTTGTATTTTCTTGCATTGGGATTGCCAATGAATTGGTATTCCAAAAAATTATAGGTTTTTAATCATACCACGAATTATATTTAGGACGACAATATATCGATTTGAAATAAAGAAAAATCGTGTCACCTGGTTATTGATGCTTTACTTCTAGCCGTATTCAACGGAATACTCTTTCCACGGCTTCATCTATGATACCAATGGACATTTGTCCCCAACGATCGCTCATATTGATGAATAAAGATAACTAGTCAAAACACATAAATTTGACGTTTATAATTTAAATCATTATTTTCACTTGACAGATAGTAAAACAAAAACTAAGCAGGTTTATCACCGTGAAAATACAGCGACAAGCTATATTTTCACTGTAGTTCCGATTTTATTGGCTGAATTTCAAAATTTGAAATCCACTGATTGGTTGTTAAGCAAGGAAATATATTGTCAACATAAAACTTAAGGGATTCTCAATAGTATTTAATAATTTAGGAACTAAATTTTGAAAAAATATTATTCAAGTCTGAATAGCTTTAAAAAATAGACACTACTTTTAATTTTCCAATTCTTTAAACAATTGTAATTTTTACTAGGGCCTTTTTGTTCTATGATTTATTCATACCTAATTGGAAAAATATCTTAAGGGTATATTAATTGTAAAATAAAGGCCCATTAATCATCAAATTTTTTATTAAAAAACTAATTTTCATAAATACAAGAGTGTAAAAATAAAGCCAGATCGCAGAAAAAGTCAGTCTCAACCAATAATTTCACCATGATAAATCAACATCAAATGGTAACTTTCTTCATTGCCTCGTCAACAGTAGGCTTTCTTTTCACTTCTATTTTATTGACAGTACCTTCATGAACAGATCGAAATTCGGGTTTGCTGACAAAGTTTTTAATAGTTGTTCTTACATCACACTGACATACCTCATCTTTATAGCTCTTCATATCCACAATTTTCTCTTCAATATCAGGAATGAGACTTTTTATCTCTTCGATTTCCTCTTCAACTCCATTTTTCTTTTCTTCTTTTTTCTCCAAATTTTTAATTCTGTTTTGAAGGTATTCCAAAGAACTTTTGTAATTTTCTACGGCTTCTTCTATCTGAGAATTTGTAGAATAAGCCATACCCAACTTATAGTAGGTTTCAGCTACAGTGCGGCTGTCTTTTTCAAAAAGCTCTTTTTGTATTTGTAGACCTTCCTTTATATCATTGATGGCTGCTTCGAAATTTTCACTCTCTAGCGAAATCTCTCCCAAGACGGTAAGAGTTTCAGCCAAGTTTTTCTTGCCACTATCACCCAGCTTTTGAAAAATTTTCTTTGCCAGTTCTAAAACCTCCCAAGCTACTTGAAGGTCCGTTGGTTCCTCATCGTTTTCGGCTTTATCTTCGGTACCCTCAGCTGGTGCAGAGGAACCTAGAATAATAATAATTTCTCAGGCGGGCATAAAAATTTGCGAGTCTATGGATTCAACCAAAACTATGAAAAATTAAATAATTATTTTTTATGAAAATGAAATGATACATTCATTAGTTATTACACATATTTTTTAGACGTGTTCTATAAAATATTTTCATGTACTTAGTAAAAACTGTCCTTGTTCATTGTCGTAGATATCTTTGAATGTTGCAGTAACATAAACTAGAAATTGCCAACTATTTTATATCAAAAATATTATACAATGTCCGGCATAAAGTTCGCAGCATATGGAGAACTTTTTTAATATTGATTTCTAAAAAATATCAATCTTGATAAAAAGCTCTGCTTCTTCCCAAAGATGAATTACAAACATGGCAATTGAATTTTTCACGACCCTATACGAGGGAGATTGAAAAACATGCTTTGTTTTCGAAATAATATAATCCCATCACTTTATTTTTCACGGTAGAAATAAAAGTCACTAGGAAATATTTAGGACCAATTTAATTTTTTTACTTCTTTTTCATTTTCTCCTCATACCCATGTATAACAAAAGGAATTTTTTGGGGTTGACGCAATAGTAACATTGGATGAGAACAACATGGACTAGATCATACCAAAAACTTTAAAAAATCCACCGAGACCCAAATTCCATAAGGATTTTGAAGGAGTCCTTTTCGGGGAAATGTGCGAAAAAATGTGTATTCTTACCAGACGGTTCATCTTTAGATGTTCCGTTAGTTGCAACTTCAGGGACATTATCTTTTTTCTCATCAGTATTCTCAGTGCTCTCCTCTTTACTATCCATTTCTTCCTCTTCTGCAACCTCTGCTTTTTTTGCACTTTCGCCGTTTTTTTCAGTTTCCGCATTTTTTGCAGTCTCGCCGCCTTCTTCGCCATCACCTTCCGCTGCATCATCGCCACCATCTTCTTCTTCGTCAGATTCTTCATCATTATTCCTAGGCACCGCATCACCTGAGGTAACGAGGTACTTTAGTAATGTACATTGTAACGGAGAACTATAGTAATGTGGGTAGAAAGGACTGAAAGTGTTATCGTCCCACTATAATAGCTATTTGTGTATTTACAGCGCAAAGTGATGGATTGCCGCTCGAACGAAGAGAGTTACCGGTAATCTTTGAATAGCGACAATTTTACTTTGTGCTCGAAATACACACAGTATTTTACATTTTAAATTTACATGGTGAACATAAACTTAAATAGTTTGTCAATTTGCTCGTTTCAGACGTCGTGGGACCAAGGATATTAAAATATCCTTTTATCATTAATAATTTTGAATCTGATGTCACGTGACAAAAAAACAAAAAGCTCATTGAGTAACATAATATAAAAAAAACCGCACCAATTCGTGGGGTACCCTGTATAATGTGGTATAAAAAAACTCGCAATGGTGAGGCAACAAATGACCTAACGAGTTTTTATATTTATATCAATTAGCAGCCTAGAATGTTAAGGAAAATCGGTCGAAAAGTATTACTTCGTGTTCAATTGAAAGATCTTGAAGCACCATTTCACAGCCAGTCCTAAAGTAATATTTACCTAGTGCCTCATTTTCATCTCTGGATAATCCGAGAAGAGCTTTTCCGTAATAAAGATACACATCGCCGAGAGTTTCGTGAAGATCATCGCCATGTTCTGAAACCATAAGCTCGCTGGCTTTGCTCAATGCAACCACTGCAGCGTTAAAGTCTTGGAGGACGTAGGCTCTGACGCCCTGAGCTACGAGTTCTTTGGAGTTGAAGTTATCGGAATTTACTACTACATCAGCCATCTGAAATGAGAAATATAACTTTTTACTATATCTACATCATGATCCTTACCAAACGCACCAGAAAGCGTGCGAAATCTTCTAGCTTATATCATGATGTGCTATAAAGGTTGTTGTTAGGTAACAACGCCAAGATCTCAGTTTAAGAATAATAATAATACTCCCTCATAAACACCCAGAGGCATGTTAGATGTTACAAGAGAGCTGGCCCCTTGGCCTAATCCACTGCGACATTTTCAGATCTATTGTGGAGGCTCCGATTGCTTATAGCACATCATCTAGCTTCGTCCATTTCATCAGACTGAGCAGATTTGTTAATGGCCTCTCGAGATAGCTTTCCGCTCTTGGTTTTTCATCTCCAAGTTGTAGAAACCGTACCCTTGCTAGTCCTTCGCACTGGCACATTACATGTATTGCGGTTTCCTCTTCTTCCTGGCAGAACCTGCATATTCCTTCTTCCGCCAGACCTATAATATTCATATGTCTGTTAAGCCTACAATGGCCTGTCAGCAGACCTACTACGTGTCTGACGATCCTCCTTTTATATAGCTGAGGAGTTCCGTCGTGAATTTTGGCGAGCGTCTTTTGATGAACTCCTTGGCCTGTCTCAATCCTGGTCGGGTTTCCCACCACTCTTGAGATTTGTTTTGTTCCCACTGTTTGGTGTGGGCTTTTGTGGTGGATTTTGCTACGCCGCAGAAGAGTTCCGGCCCAATGAGCGCTGCCGAAGAGCCTTCTCTGGCTAGTGTGTCGGCCCGCTCATTGCCCAAGTGTCCCTCGTGGCCTGGTACCTAAGCTAGGGTCACATTGTTACGACTACCCAGCTCGGTCAGATCACACAAACAGTCCCAGACCAGTCTTGATTTGACTTGGTGGGAACCGATTGCCTTGATCGCAGCTTGACTGTCGGAGTAGATGGCCACTGTTTTGTTCCTTATCTCTCGTCTCAGTATTTCTCCGACACAGTGTTGTATAGCCCACAGGCATAGCCTGTGCGGGTAGAAGACGACTATTATTATTATTTGCCCTGTCGCTCCGGAGTTACTTACTGATTTTTGGCGGCGTTTTCACTTTTCAACTGTAGGAAAGGTGTCAGTGTGTCCCCAAGCTAGCACTAGACGGGATTGGCATCTAAGCAACTCACAATACACTTGCTTTTCAACAAAGCATGTGGTCGCCTATCGATTCCGATGAGTACTCCAGAATAAAACTGTCGTACACTGGGCTCGAACCGGCTATCGCTATACTGAAGTTTCTAGCAGCCTGTTAAGAGCTGGTGAACAATTTTGAGTAGGTCTTAAGGCACTACGAATTTTTGTAAGTGTCCTTGAAGGACCCCTGAATAAGACAGTCAAGGTCTGGCTGAAGGGTAGCGGCTCCCTACCAACCCATGAATTTTTTTAAACATAATGTGAATTTTTTTATCTCGGAAAAAAAAAATTATATTTGTTAGGTTTAAGTTTGTGAAGTAAATATAATTTGATTCATTATACAGTGCGGCTTATCAGGGGAAAAAACCGTTTGGGGGGTATCACCGATACTACCTCCTTTTTGAAAACAAAGACATGGTGATTGCTCGACAGATGGCGCCGGAGCACATCAATCTGAAAATGTCGACATGAAGATCGATCGGCATAAAGATCGATCGGCATAAAGATCGATCGGCATAAAGATCGAATTGTGAAAGAAAATTCAAAAATATTTAGATGGCTGTGAAGATAATTTAATTCTCTTTTCGACGATTTGACACTCCATGTCTTTGATATCGGAAACTAGTATCGGTGATAACGCCAGTTTTTTTTCCCATGTTTGTATATCGAACCGTTCAAAAGTTAACAGGGAGGGCTAAAAAAGGTCGTACTGTACGTAATGATTTTATGATATCGTCATGTTATGAAAGAGAAAAAAAATCCATATTCGTAAAGCTGAAGTATTTATAACGTAATTTCAGCCTATCAAAAAATGGACGCCATCCTCTTAGAAGGTAAAAATGGCGTACATCTAACCTAATATGATTTCAGGGAAATTCTGCTATTGAACCGTTAAAACTATCACATATGAAGAATCGTTCGACTTGTCTAAACATTGTTAAAAAATGAATCCCCCGAAATATTAACGGTACAGTACTGTTTTTATCGTTTTATTTAGTTTTTGTTGTCTATCAAAATTTTTATTCTTTGTACTATTGATGTTGAGCGTGAAGATGGTCCAGAGGGTGAACTTTGCCTATCTACCATCCCAATACAGTCTCTAACGAATTTCGAGTCCAACGACAGTAATAGCCATACACAAATTCCATAATTTACCATAAACGGAATTATTAAATCGATTTCAACATTCACGTGAACGACTTCTACACCACCAACCAAAGTAACGTAGCGTGATAACAGAAATCTTACCGGTTACCGGGGCACTATCAATATAAAACATCGACCCCACGAAAAAACCCTCGAAACCCGACTGAATCGGCATCTCTCGCCGTCGCGGCGCTCGCTTATATCGACGTCGTCGTCACTCCGACTACGCAACGCGGACAAACCAAACAACCATTCAGTGAGGTGAAGAGCCGAGCCGGGTGAAGGTTTGCGAGGAAAACCTCGGGAAAATCTACTGGTGAAATGTGAAAATTAAACGCCGAACGCGTGAATCACGCACATGTCAACTCCGATCCAAAAACAAATGAACACCCGTTTCTAGCGCTAGAAACTAGCCGACAGTCCACTAGTTAGCGTCGAAGTCAATTATTTTTAAGTTGGTGCTCTTGATATTTCGTGTGTTTTTTGAATTTTATTAATGGTGCCTACGCATTTAGATTAAGATTTATATGCGAAGTCATTGCTATCGCTATTGTTGATTAGGTAAGAAGATAAATTCATATTTTCAGCTAATATAATAGTAATAACAATAATAATAGGTATTTATTTCCCATATGAGTAAGTACATATTCATATTTAATAATAAATAATATAATGGAGGCAAAAAAGAAACAAAAAGGAAAACGCGGAAGATCATTTTATTTCATGTACGTAACAGGTGTTACACGAAACACCCGTTATGATTCTTAGCTGTGGGCAAAAACTAAAAAAATGAAGAAAAATATATAAATGTTGAATATTTCTGTACCAAATATCAAGAAAAAACTGATTAATATGTTGTTCTGGTTGATTTTCGGGTTTTGCCGTGGTCTCTTTCGGTTAAAATCTCCAAACGTTGCAACTGCAACTGCTACAGTCATCTTTAGTACTCTTCTTGGCGTATCAACTGAAACTTCGACCACGCCACTGAAGATGACTGCCTCGGTTGCAGTTAAAACGTTTGGAGATTTTATTGACACTGACGCCAGCCTACATTCCTAGATTATTATATTTTTTGGTCTATACCTAGAAACATATTACAGGAATTCAGATATCACATCCAATTAAGGGAGAGAAGAAGAGGGTCAGGTAGCCGAGTGGTTAGGATTACCGCTTTCAAATCATTCTGGCTGCCGGTCGGAGGTTCAAAGCCTCGCGATTGCAGAATCTTTTTCCTGATGGCCCGAGAAAGTGCTAGGAATCGCCAAAGTTTCGACTTTTGAGGGCTGCCGTTCGTAGGGGGACGACAGCTGGTTAAAATAATTTCAAACAAGAACAATTACACAGCTATAAGTCAGTATCAGATACCATAATTCAAATATTGTAATCGATGAGTTCATTCACTTCATTACTTTAATCTATAAGATATTTCTTCAAGTAAATATTGTAGAATGCAGTTATAGAAAGCTTTTCGATAATCAGAGGTGACAAATTGTATACAAGTGACACTTGGAAGGAAAACACCGTTTGAATATTTCTGTTCGGTTAGAGGAAGGAGTGCTGGTTCCTTTGAATCTTATGTTGAATCAGCTGAGTATGCAGATGATCAAGTGACATCCGCATAGAAATGTATTTGACAATTGTCAACTACACGATTAAAATCACAGGTATATATTGTGAACAGTAATGGTCCGAAAATGGAACCTTGTGGGACTTCACTTGATAATTCAAGAGACATAATATATCATTTTCAATTTTGATTTCTGGCTTCTTCCAAACAGGTAGGCTGTGAAAAATCTGTCTCGTCGGTAATACCGATGAGTTTCAATTTATTTATATGCAAGTTGTAGTCCAAAATTGATAATCAATTCATCTTTCTAATACTTTTGAGAGCGTGAAAACTATGTTAATCAGACGAAGACCTTCAAGCTCGATATTATAGGATGAACAATTTTATGCAAGCGGAAATACATTATTTATGAGACAGATTTTTTCTATTTGGTCTATAAATGGCAATATAAACGGACAACATGTAAGAAAAAGCTTCAATTTGTTACCATCTGAGCGTTCTGCATTAGATTTGAGATTGTGTAAGGTATTTTAGTTTTCTCTTGAGAAACCCGATAGAACTGAAACTGTCCAGCTGATTCGTGATTGAATATAGGATAAAAAAAACTTTTTTTCTGTGACGGGAAAAAAGTTTGACATATCTCTGTTGTCAGGTAATAAAATATGACTTTTCATGAAATTACTTTTTTCCCAGATATATACATAGGTAAAGGTAGATATCTGCTATTTCAAAAGCTGATCTCGCACGCATCCGATGTTCAGCTCAGGGCTCTAACCCAACCTCCTACCTTCATCACTTAACCTGCACACTAATAACCTAACCGGCCTTCATTCCCAAGTTCTAGAAAAAGCTGATAAAATTAAAAAAACTGTCGCTTTGAACCACGTACCTACAGCGTAGTAAGCCGCAATCCTATCGATGCGGCTATGAACCGTGTTTGTGTATGTAGATGAAATGGTTGTTCATAAGAGAAAATGTGAAAGATCTAGCGAACCGATAGGTCTTAAGCCGTAGACATTTGATTTTTTTCACTATTAAATCGTCGTTTTTTCCGTCACAGAAAAAAATAGTGTATTATACACTACATGTCCTTATAGGAATACTAACAGGGCATATGAATTTAAGCAGACACCTACACCTATCACTAATAATTTGGAGTTGAAAAACTCCAAGAAGAGGAACTGATCGACTTGGAGTGGAAGGACATAATGACCTTCATCAGGTCACGAAGGTTCGAAAATGAAGATCAAGTAGGGGAAGTAACATAGATATGTGGAGAGCAGGGGATGGCAAAAAGGGACCATGAGTTTGCACCGACTCCTTGGCGCATTCGGCAAATATTATAATTCCCTTTTTATTTGAAACAAAATCAACTTGAATTAATTTGTATTTGGTGGATGCGCGTAAGGGACGACAGTCGTAGCCCAAGACCATGACAAATAGCAGACTATTATTTTCTTCATATTCTACCGAGATTATTTTGTATTTTGACAATTTAATGAGACCATACAGTATCGAAAATTTTTCATCTGGGGTATAGACAGAAATCTACGCGAGCAACAAAGAACGCAATGATATGATAATACCACATAAATCAGAGAGACGCACTACTGTGCACCTCTCCTGTTACCCCACCCGACGCATTAACGGACCACGTGGCAATGCGACACACCGCACACCAGCTCACGTCGATATCCCTTCCTCGAGCGAGTAGAGGAGAAATTGTAATGCTCTTTCAACATATAGCAAGCTATTCTTCACGCTCTCATGGAACCACCATACCCAAGATGAAAACTTTCCGATGCTGTATATGAACAATAATAATTTGAATAACTCCCGAGAGACTTATCTCGAGGGAGTTCTATATCACTCCTGTCTTCCAGAGCAACAATATCAATCTATTAAAGGATATATGAAGAAAAATTCAAAATATGAATGAATGTAGGAATAAAACTTGAAAAACATAAATCCAATTCCAAAACAGAAAATGTGTCTTTCACAAGCATTAGTCGGTATCCGGATATCTAGGTATATCTGGCGTTCAATTTCAGGCAGCATTGGGCAACAGTTCAAATCACCAATCCCGCAAATATTAAGAACAGCGTTTTTCCACATCACTTAGCATCGTACTAGTCGATTCTTTTTGGAAAGTTTTTGCATTTGATTTCTCTTTTACTTAAACTTTTTGTTCCTTTTCAATTTCTTCACGCAAAAATGTAACTGGTGTAAAATAATCCAAGTAAACTGTAGGTATCAACTTTATTTTTGATTGTTTTTTATTTTCACACTAGTGCGGGAGGTGTTCAGTTCCCGCAGACAATTATTTACGTGTAGGAACGATTAATTCCTTAATGATTGTGAGAAAAGCTTATTAATGGAACCAGTGCCAAACAGTATCTCAAAAAGTTATATTTTTTGCCAAGAGACTACTTCACATCGGGTCAACTTTCGTGTCATAGTGTTTGCAAATATTATAACCACATACAAAAAACATACACCTCAAAATTAATTTGTTTAATCTTCAGTGATATATCAACACGACGCGACAGTTCACTCTTCACGTCTTTTTTATGTCAGTCTCGAAACTTGCCAAACATCTTTCCATCAGTATTAGAGAAAACTGCTGTCGAGAAAATCCGCAGGATTAAAAAAATGTAAAAAATTTCCTGTTGAGCCGATATTTCAACTTTTATAGTGAACAAACTAACAAGCTACGTCTACGTCGAAGTTCAATTTGAACGATGTGAATGTATCAAGAGATCATGACACTAAAGGCTCGTTTTCATGTGACATAATAATGTCATGACACTGGCAGTCATGAAAATATAACATTTTTGGTGGTTGTTTTCATGTATGTAATGTCATGATTGTTGTATTAAATTAAAAATGGCGTCGGTTGAAGTGATTACGGCAGCTGCAAGAGTGTTAAGTGTAATTATACGTGAAAATAAAGAAAAAAAAGGAAAATTGAAAAAAAAAATGATTTTTTAATGTTTTTTTTGTAATAAATGAATTAACTGTAGAAAAAGTAATAATTCACTTACCAGGTTTGATTCCGAGAATATTTCCGTTGTTGGCCTTAGGAATCTATCGGCAACTTCAAACCAAAAAAGCTTTGGGACATACACATCTCCCGTTCCAGTTCCAGTTTTTTTGCTGTTTTTAATTTTCCGTACTTCTGTATTGTATGTACCACGAATACTCCTTATTTTTTTGCGCAGTGTTTTTACGTCTTTAATTCCAGTTATAGCTAACAGATGTTCTTCCGCTTTGCTTCTTGCGATTCTGTCTTTAAAATCACGATTGATTTTATTCCACAAACAAGGAACTCCCACATATTCTTCCAAAAAGTGAACGATATCGAAAACAACACTTTCTTTTTCCATTGTTTAACTTGTAAACCAATATTTTTAACCACACTTTTACACGCGTGAAGCATAAAATTGATGCCACGTAGTCACGACAATGCGGTACTGCTGTTTTCACGAGGTATGTTACGTGGAACTAATGTCAAATGTCACAAAAATATCAAAATTATTTTGATATCGCGACATTAATGCCACGGCGTCAAATTGTTGTCACGACAACGTGACTTTGAAGTTTACATGTTATAAAATGTCGCGACTTTAGTGCCGTGGCACTAAAAGTCGCGACTGTTGTCACAAGAAAACGAGCCTTAAAAACAATAAATTATGAATGTATCACGAGATCATGGCACTAAAAACAATAAATTAGTTAAGGTTTTTTCAATACCATTTTCAATTAATGTCGAAACTCATTTGCGCCATCATCGGTGAAAATAATGATAGTTGTATTCGTGTGATTGAAATTGGCAATGAACAATTTCACTCGAAATAGCTATTTCAACAATTCAGTTGCTGGGTTCAAATTGTTTTGTCTGCAACACTTAAAATCAATGGGAAACTTTATGGGAGTTTCTCGTAACGTACATCCAGACGTGACGACCATTTCAGATATATTCTGGAAACTTCGTGGGCACTTAATCTCGAGTAGAAGTTGAAAGGAAATAATAGAAACGAGCGTATTTCAAAATTGTAAGCAAAACTACTACAATTACTAACTCGAGTGAATATTTTCATCCTTCTATAAAAATAAATCATAGGAAACTGAAAATCTCCCTCTTATGGATTCCTTAGCTGTCACCAAGAAATTTAATAGCTCAATGCTGAATACACACTACGACATAATAAACATCCATTAGTGACTGTCGCGGGTGTTTTTCAGGGAACTAATACCCAATTGAGTTTGATCAATTACATTTCAGAATCTAGTAAGGTTTCCAACAGGAATAGTAATTTACGTAACGAGTCCGGAAAACACTGTTTTTTGGACGAGTGGACAAGATTCTAGGACGAGCGTAGTGAGTCCTGGAAGTCTGCAAGTCCAAAAAAACTGTTTTCGGACGTGTTGCGTACACAATTTTTTCGGTAACCGTGTAGAATAACAAATCGAGACACATTTATTTCTTATATTTCTTTGTAGAAGAAAATTTCGAACATTTTAATTCTTATTTGTATTAAATATCGAAATGCGAACAGAAGATAGTTACTAACAGAAACATTATAATTCTTATTTATATAAATATTTATATTGAAATTCGGGCATTTCCCGGACTAGTCCGGAAAGTACCTACTTCCCGGACGGTTGCCGAAAAACTATTTTTGCAGTATTTCTTTCGAACCCTGATACTTACCAGACTGACTGTTCTGTGTGCATTCGCTAAATAATGTCGCCGGTGATGATAAATTTTTTGCAACGTACCCTTAATGTATGCTTTATTCATATTATGATTATAACGGGTTTTTATATGTCCTCCCAGACTTCTCGCATGCAGCATTCATTGAAATTGTATATTTATGTCTTCGAACGATTTTTTAATGTATGCACAGTGCTTTTTCTGACAGTTTGAACTGAAAACCCTACGAAAAATAAGAAGCATACTCTTATCAACTGAACATGTAAAAAATAAGTTATTCAAGAACGATTATTGAACGTCTGCTTTTCCACAGGCTTATTTTTTGTGTTATATAAATTACGAAATAGCTATTTTCCTACGACCACATGGAAATATGCCCATTTTATGCGCTTTATCAATCAAGAAAGTAGGCCGATTGTAAACACTATTTCATTTTTACATCGCGAGCTGTACTGTAATGATCGTTTCAGTACAGGATATTTCATTTCCCACGACTTTCATAAAATGGCATACAGTTCCCACGAGTAGGTATATGAACTATTGTAGTACTCGCTACGCTCGTATGCCATTTCATGCTCATTGTACAATATACTCCCAGATAGCACTGGATGTCCCGAGGATGTCCATTTTATGTCCCAATTAGGTCCGAACGTCCCAGAACCTAATATGGACATCCTGGGGACGTACGACTCGGCACGTTTTTGGGACATGCCGATGCGAATATCTCCATGACGTTCCCAGGAAGTCCAAACTCTGGCCAAATTCATATTACCGGCTTACATTATTTTCGTGTCTTGTGCCTTTTTCAAAAATTTAAAACGTGTTTTGGTTTAATTTTCCGTCATAAATTTCATACATTTTCCACTGAGCTTATTTAACTCAGTGAGTTTCTCCAGTTGTCACCAGGATTAGATGAATAGTCGTTATATCGTTATCAATTTTGCATGGTTATTCTGTTCGCGCTAGGTTAGTCAGGTCAGGTTAGGTTTGCTAGTAATTCACGCATTTTCAACTCAATTTGCCTCATTCTTATCTTTTCGTTTAAAACTTCCCGCCATTGCAGTAACCAATCACAGAGCGCTTATCGCGTTCCTTTTATTGTCGTCCATATTTCAGTGAGTTCACAGTCTCGAGTCGTTGGGATGGCGACTTAAATCACACTCTTGATAGTTTATCATTTCTCTAACAATTCTCCAATAATTTTTCCCAAAAATAGACTTTTATTTCAAACCTGTGACTGAGTGCATCTTGAAGTCTGTGATTTGTGCCATTTGTGGTCCTGTGCTGTGTCTTATCTCTTGCCTTGTGGTTTCCTAACCTAACTTATAAACATAATTTCTGGTTGTGGCGGAATTTGAAGTTATTTTTACAATCAAAAGAATACGATGATCTGAGAAAATATAATATCACGTATTTATTGGTGTTGTGAGCCGTGACTTCTATACTGTTCTATAGGTATTATGTTTTGTAATTGATATAAATGTTTGTGTCAGAATTTAAAATAATT
Organism: Chrysolina haemoptera; assembly: GCA_958298965.1. Taxonomy (NCBI): domain Eukaryota; kingdom Metazoa; phylum Arthropoda; class Insecta; order Coleoptera; family Chrysomelidae; genus Chrysolina; species Chrysolina haemoptera. The sequence continues at coordinate 11,005,629 of OY282595.1, read as the reverse complement.
TATAAATGTTTTTTCGAAAATCACTTTCCATCATTATCCTTTTCACATTTTCTAGTTGGTATGTCACTTTCTATTGACTAGGATCATGAGTTATAGAAAACCTTGAAAATTGATATCCTAAAAACATCCTTAGAATGTCCAAGGGACGTCCATGGAAGACCTTACAGGGACATATCATGTAAGTCCCCAGAACGTTCCAATTTGTACATCGGATGTCCCCAGGACATCCTAAGGACGTCTCATGTCCAGTAATGGACGTCTTCGGGACGTCTTGAATGTCTTAGATTTATGTCCTGTGGACGTACTGAGGACGTCTTTGTGTTATCTGGGCTGTTATATAACAAGTTGCAAAATCGTTGATATTGGAACACGGTCCAACACGTCGTGAGCAAAAAACGCGACATTCTTTTTCTAATCAGGAAAAAAATATTAGTACATAGTTGTTTTCTCATTCGTTCTATATGTTTTTTGGTGTGCTGAATCTGAATATCAACTTTGCTACTTCCCACTTAAGGCTTCACAACGAAAATCCCAAAACACTTCAAAATTTTCTACCTTTTTTCAGTGTTTTGCCAAAATGTGATGAAACTACGATATTTCAGGTAGACTATTCTGTACAAAATTGAAGACCATTAAATAGAGCACTGTCAGCTGACGTCACAACATGGGGGTCATGGGGGGACAAAGCATTTGATATTTGATGAAATCAATATTCGTTTGTGGGTGTTAGTGGATAATTGCGATTTTTATAAACTTTAGAGGCATTAGGTGATTTACGTAGCCTTATGGAAAATGGGTTCAATAGGTTTGCTTTTGTTCAGTTTAGTTTGTTTGTCCCACTATGACGTAGTTCATCAACTGTCATATTACGTCACTAACAGTGCTCTATTTCCAACAAAAAGCACCCATCAAATATATTTTTGTTCTCATGGCTTGGCCGCTAGAGCGCTCTGAAAAAAGGCCAAAATTTCCTACTTCGTGGAAAACCTAATTTTCTTGTTATTTTTCCCTTGTAATTCAAAAAATAGTAATTACAAAAAGCTTGGAATATAAATGAACTACATTTAAATACCTAGAAATTGCACATCTTGATCAGTTATTTTGGCCAAACCGTGTAGCCTCTATGAGGCCTTATTTCCCAATACTACATTATAAACACAAAGTTTAGGGTTCTTTTGGGAAATCGCTAAATAACGACCGATGTTCTGCCTTTTTTACTCCCATCCACCTACAATGCATGTATGCTATTCATATATTTCATAGTTTTTTTTTTTTTTATGCCAATCTAATTTTCCAATCTTTTCACCAGCTGGGCAAGCAAGTTCAATGAAATTTGTTAGACTCTACCCAAAAAATTGTGTTATCACAGTTAGATCAAATGATGAAGGCACCCCAGAAAGGTTTAAAAAAAAGTATCTATTCAAATTAGATCGTCCTACTTGCACGGTGACAGTTACATAGCGTTTTCATTATTGTCTGGTGAGAGATAATCCCCTGTTAGGAGTAATATACACATATAGTTGAAAAGGTTATCGCCCTATAATAGTATTATACATAAAAGTATTGCAGAAATTGTAATCTCTCAAACACATTACTTGGGAAGTTGAGCGTCTATCAAGTCGATTTAAACAAATGTATGGTTTATGAGTTACATTTGTAATTTCAGCTCTCAATAGCACAATCTAACTCCACTGGACAGAAGTTACATTATTGCAGAAAATAATGACTGCGAAATCAACAATCAAAAAAAAAATTGTGTACTCGTCAAGTTGTTATCCATGAAGTTTCGTCTTCAACCGCAGCAAATATTCAAAGTTACTAATCGGCGGATTGGCACGATCCTAACGAACTTTTTATAAAAGAAAAATAAGCAATCGTCAGTTTCGATTTCCTTTGAAAATATGAACATGATGTTCATAAAATCAGATATGGAATCCTATACGTTAGTACAAGTACAAATAATACTAGTATAATGAAACATTTGAATATTAGGATATCCTATATTTATGCAGATTCAAATGTTTTCTTTTTTTTATTCACACAACGTTCGAAACCGGACAATAATATCTGAAAAACTACAGACATTTTCAATAAAGTATCAGAGATTAGTTAGTAAAAAATATGTCATCCGGTTATATCCGAAAAAACTCATAATTCCTTCCCTTAAAAGGACATTTCGAGTTTGTTTTATTTGATGGACTAGCGAAGATTCTATGGAGTAAACCAGAGCTTTACTCCGAATCATTTATTTTGGTATACTAGAGTGAATATTTTGGACAGAAGCCAAGTGCGCGCAAAAAGAATTCCCATTGGGAACGAAGCATAACTAGACATTTAAATTATGGCGCTGAAAATTGAAACAGGACAGTCGATTGATTTTTTTTTTTCGACATATAGGAGACTCAAAAACTGTATATAGATAATATGGCGCTAATATACAGGGTGTAACATAAGTACGTTAAAATATTTAAGTGACGTATTCCTGAGACAATTTTAAGAAAAAAGTCTAAATAAACTTGTGTCCGGAAATACTTACAAATTAATTAAGTCTACCACACAAGAATAAACATTTAATGCAATAAACAAACAATGAAAATTCCTAACAGTATGTAGATGGTCGGAAAATTTACGGTAAATTATAAGTAAATTAAGAAAAATTAAGACGACTGAGTGAAATATCTCAAAAACTGCAGGATCTATTGAGAAAAAACAAAAAAAAATCTGAAATTTCAACACCCGTTTGCGGACCAATGTTTACATGAACTTTTAGTCGTAAAATAAGCTAAGGAATGCCCCCCTTTCGGATGTACATGATGTTTACGAACACCCTGTATATTAACGCTTTAGAGATTTTGTGCTCGTCTACGTCCTATATACTGCAGCAATTTCATGTTCCAACCCCATTAATTAATCCAAAATAGAACACAATTGCTTTCGGCGTTGAATGCGAGAATTTCTTGTTTTCATTACTTTTCTAATGCTTCAGTTAGACTTCCTCATTAGGTTCAATACTTCTTTGACGTCTTCAATTAGTTCCTGTTTTTTCATCGTCCCACCAAGTCCCCGTCCATTCCATGAATGTCACGGCCTCATTGTCTTTCGGTGGAAGATAAGAAAACGAAAAAAAAGCGTCATATCAGAGAAAACGAAAAAAAAGAGTCATATCAGAGAAAACGAAAAAAAAGAGTCACATCAGAGAAAACGAAAAAAAAGTGTCACATCGGGGAGGGGGGATAATTGACCGCTCTTAATATACCGGGTGATACACGACATATCTAAAGCATGAAAAATCTAGTTCAGAATGTGAAATCGCCACGTCTATGGATGTGCGGTAGGAGAAAGGCTCAGTACAGTCCTTTGAACGACTATGAGTTACAACTGGTCAGTTCTATTGTATCTGTCGCATCGCGAAGTGCAATAATTGTACCCTCTTTATCGTCCGAATACTTTCTCATTCTAAATTCGCGCATCTCATACGTTTTTCGACATTCAGAGCTAGATTTGTCAAGCACTAGCAGCCTGTATATTTTTTATTTGAAGAGACAAATTTGAAAATCATAAGAAGTGCGTAATCAGGAGCCAATCCACTGACTTCACCCAATTTAAGTACCCCCCTCCCTCTGCTTAATTGTTTAATTTGACTTACTTTGACCTAATTCTCAATCATTCTCTCATTAATCGATCTTGAGTTGTACATGCTGTGGAAAATTTTTATAAACAGAAGTATTTGCTAATGATTCCTTGAATGGATATAATAAAACGCTGCCTGTTAACTTTTGAACGGTTTGACGTAGAGCGATAAAAAAAAACCGTTTCGAAGGTTTCACCGATACTACCTTTTGAAATATAACGCATTGTGATTGCTCGATAGATGGCACGGGGGGCACAAAAACCTAATTTTTTTAAATGGCATGGGGAGTCGAGTGACACATCGTTGAAAAGAGAATTGGATTCTCTTTTCAACCATCTAATTTTTTTTAAATTTCGTTAATACGTTTTTTCACAATAAGCATTTGAAGTGTCAATGTAACAAAAAGAAAACAAACTATTATGACATGTAGTATTTAAATAATTAGAAGCAAAATTGTTGCCAATTAACGAAGCAGGTGTTCGAAATGTCCACCTAATACTTCTTGACAATAAAAAATTCGATTCACAAATTCCTGCCGAACATTATTCAACATGTCTGCAGTTATACCAGCACAAACCCGTGTTATTCGTTCTTTAAGTTCTTCCAAAGAGTTGGATTGTTGCTCATACACTTTGGATTTGACGTATCCCCACAGAAAGAAGTCACAAGGTGTAAGGTCTGGTGATCGCGCCGGCCATTCGATTGGTCCACGACGTCCAATCCATCTCATAGGGTATGTTACATCCAAATACTCTCGAACTTGACGTTGGAAGTGAGGAGGGGCCCCATCTTGCTGGAAGGTGATGTGTTCCTGAAATTCGTTCTCATTTTCTTCTAATATTCCAAGTATGAGTGGTTCAACCGTATCTCTTAGTAAATCCAGGTACAAATTACCGTTTAAGTTTTCTTCTAGAAATAAGGGACCTACAATATGGTCTCCCAGAATTCCAGCCCACACATTTACTTTCTGTGGGAACTGTGTGTGACCTTCTCGAAAGATATGGGGATTTATATCACTCCAGTATCGCACATTTTGTGTATTCACATTTCCGTTCAAAAAAAAAAGGACTTTCATCTGAAAAACAAATATTCCTAATGTAATTAGGGTTCCTAGCTATCTTTTCCTCCATAATTTCACAAAATTCCATTCTTCGGTCTGGGTCGTCTTCTGTGAGTTGGTGTAACATTACTAATTTGTATGGATGGAACTTGTGTTTCTTCAAATATTTTTTTACTGTAGCTGTTGAGACCCCAATCGTACTTGCTACACGAGAGGTATTTTTTTCAACTAGTTCCCTCAAATATTTACGAGTTATAGGATGTTCAGGAAATTTTTCATTAAATATTCTCTCCGCTTCGTGGTAGTAGATGGGCCTCACCAAAATTATAAATTGTTTTAATTTTTTCTTCGAAAGGACGTATACGAACCATGATGATATCAAATATTCAAAGTAAATAATAATTATAAGTAGACAAAACTCCTCAGTGAATATGAATACAATAATTCATCAATCCATTGTACTTTTATAGGTAACTAATTAATTATTGTCATTTAAACAAATCCAATAAATAGTCCTTTCGTAGTACCTGTTATTAAAAAAGTGGCGAAATGAACGTAGCAACATCATCAACGTCAAACTAGTAACAAAATTTTCCAAATTGCTAAGGAAAAATGGGAATATTACAACCATAAAAATACGATTGATCATATGGTGACTGTACTTGTAGCAATCCACTCAATGTAAGCTCATAAAAATAAAGAAACTTGATCAATATTCTAGATGTCGAACGTTGCCGAACAGGTTCATCAAAATAGGATCAAACTGAAGACTACTTTTCGAAGCATTATTTTTGTGGGAACAAAATAATATCTGTGAGCTGATTAAACACCAAATAGAAATATCCAATTCAAAAATCATATTGAAATCGAAGAAACATGGTACTACAGTATTGTGTAATTTGAAAAAACGAATGTAAGAGATAATTCCTAAATGTCAGTTGCATGTGAATATAAGGGTGATTGATCGTGAAATTTCTAAAATGTAATATTTTGCTAGAACAAAAATGTGGATATGGAACTGATTCCTGCAAGGTAATAATGTTTTTATTTTTATGAAAAAGTACCGTTTCAGATAACAAAACCAGATAGACTCTTCTGGTTAAGATAACGAAAACATACAGGAATGCGATCAATTGTCCATGTTCTAACTATTCAAGTTTTTCTATGAAAATAAATATATTGTTATTCTGATATTTTCCATTATTTCTTTGATAATATTCATAAAGAATACAGGAACTGTGACATACTGTATATGCTCGAATCTGTCACCTGATCTTTAATCCAGCTACGAAAAAACGTTTTACAAACAGATCCAATTTATCATTCGACTGAAACCAGGCGGGAAGCTTCCTTGACATGATATAAAAACTTCTGCTGCTCGAAGGTCAAAGGATATCAATAAATCCTGCAAAAGGGGAACGACACGGTCGTAACCTACCGTGACTGGGACTTCCGGACAGGATTTCTTAGGTAATTTAGATATTCTACGAGCGGGACACTACTTGTCAAAGACATCCTATCATAAATTGATAGGATATAACATTTGGAGAATTTTCATTTGCCTACAGACTTGTTGGAATCAATAGTCCCGTTAGAGTTCAGAAAATAACTTTTGGTACCGAGGTAACTAAAAAATGATCATGTATATTATACAACTCATCATTGGAGTGGCCAATTGCGACTGCGAGTTCTACCTAGTTACCAAGTATTGATAACTGAATATAATCAATATAATGTAGGACATTACTGCTACTTCACATAATATGTATATATTTTCAGGTCCAAATTTTTAGAGCATCCGAAATATTTTAACTTGCAAGCCGCTTTTGTAGTATTCCCATACATTTATTAAATTTCCCTGGCGAGACGTCACGAACAGCACGATATGATGACAAGCGAAAATCGAAGCTTCTATAAAAAAGACTATAAAATACCTGCGAAAATTGTTTTGTATGGCGAGGCCACAACTTTCAATATAGAAACGTGGCCATGGCCTAGTGTAAAATGAAACAGTAATTTTATTGCATTCATAAAACGAAGGCTCTTCGAATAATGCTCTTAAAATTGGAGGTAAACTTGTGAAACTAATTAAATCTGCATGCTCAAACATGTAACCAAACAACTTTTTCCTTTCGGGGTTAAGTACTCTTTCGGTAAAAATTTGGTTTACTGGAAATCTGTCATATAAAAAAAATTGAACATCACGATATGAAGATGGATTAAAGTGGACATTCTACTATTCAATCAGCTTCTTCGTACTATGATATTTTGATTTTGTGGAAATGCGCTTTTGCTAAGCTATGATCACAGGAAATCATTCATTATCAAAAACGTAAATAAAAGTAGGTGCTCGCTGCGCTAGCCGTAGTTAGGCTCGCTTCGCTCGCCCTTATTATGTCCCGTCCTAACTGCACACAGATCCAATCTTTTAAGGCAAAAGGAGGGAAAACAACCTAACCCACCCACCTAACCTACCATACTTAACCTACTCTACCTAACCTAACCTAACATTAAACATAAATAAAAGTAGGAGCTCGCTGCGCTCGCCGTCGTTAGGCACGCTTCGCTCGCCCTCATTACGTCCCGACCTAACTGCACACAGATTAATGTGATTGGATCTGGAGCTGTCACAAGTCATTCTGTTACTACCGTAGGAGACCAAAAAAACGCAGCTATTATTAAATCTGAAAAGTTGGCAATAATTGATTTCAGTGTTACCAACCATACATAAATGAAATTCACTAAATACTTTGCTGTCATATTCGCGAGATTATCGTCTTTGAAATGCCATCGTTAAAAAAAGTGCCGTTTCAATAAAAAAAAAGCGTGAGATGGAGGAGTCAGTATGGGTATACTGTGCTAGTGAAAAGAAGGAGGCATATATTGAGTGTTTTTTTTCGTGGTAGGAACGTGTCTAGCAATTGCCAGTCCGACATGACTTGAAACCGCCAAAAATTTCATTTGGTTTTTTTGTTCAGGAGACCAAAATACGCTTGGACTCTTGGCCCCCAACATCACTTAATTTTCTATTATGGACTGTCACAAATTATTCATTCATGATCTTGTTCGTTTATGCTTCTCATCGCCATTTACTTTGTTCCAGATAAAACAACGCACAGATCGCTTCAGCATTCAGTCTCGCCCCGCGGCGGGCGCCATCTTCAAAACGATTCAATCTTTAATATATTTCGTGCGCTTCGTGTGGGAGGCCATCAAGCTGAAGCACGACAAAGAATACGACCTCCTCATCCTCGACTACGATCCCCTGATGGAAAACACGGAGACCGAAGACGAAACGGGTTGGAATTGTAGCGTCCATCCTAGCGTCTTTTTCCTCTTAGGTAAAATGTATATGTTTTAGCACAAACAATTCCAATATTACCCTATCCAATTCATATTGTACTTTTACAAGGTGTGGTCATGGATTTGGTTCCAGATGAGGCAGAGGGACAAATAGACTCGTTTTAAGGAGGAATGGGGAAAAGGTTTAAAGGTTAAGATATTTTGTTTGTTGCCAAATTTAGTTGAACGCGCTGGCCACGGCTGCTGCCAGAGGACAGCACGATGTCGATGACAGTCATTGCGCTGCGCTCTTTCACCCGCATCTCGCTATTTCAATACTGTGAAATAATCGCCTAGCATCAGTTGTTTGGTTACAAATGATAGCAAGCGTGCTTTTAAGTTTAGCCCAAAGCCAACTATTTTACTTGTGGTTCCTTTTATATTATTTAAATGGTATGCCTGCTGTGATATCAGAACAGACTTTAGATTACATTGTGCATTGTTTTGTTGTTAAAAATTGTTCACTGAGCTCATGGAGGAGTTGTGGTTTGTTGTACAACAACGCCTATTAGACGTGAATATGTAGTTTGTTCTGCAGAAACCTACCATGGAATTCATATTTGCTTATGCTTAAATGAAACTTGTGATACCCTTTTCAATTTTTTTTCGAATGGTATATCGTTTCATATAGTAGCATCTGAATTATTCAATTCAATCATATCTATACTGTTTCACGAAATTTCAAATTCAGGAAATTTTTCTATACTTTCAGATATACATATTTTTGTACGGCTGGTTTTTCAGTCTAACCTACGTGAGAAATGCCATCAATTTTCATTTGATAAAACACTCCAGGATGCCAGGAAAATTTGCCGTCGCAACACCCAAATTTATGCTTTCAGATACTACCCGGCTTGTAGTCTATAATTAATAATTACCGCCCCATTTCCATTAACCCACTTCCGACAAAATACTATTAGTTCCTCGTGCAAATTTGTTTTGACGAAGACCAATATAGATTCAGAAGTAAAGGATCAACAGTTCACACCATTAAAAGGGTGGTTAATCTGATTGTGGAGTGTCTTGAAGAAGGCAAGCATATGGCTATAACTTTTCGACTGCGTCTCTCTTTGGTTACATCTTGGAAAAACGCAATTTTATCAAGTAAAATATACAGCGCATATCTGACACACATCGGTACTTATTGACGATATTTTTATCCCAACAAAATTGTTGAAGATGGTGTACATCAGGGATCATTTTTTATTTCTGCTAACACATGTCACCAGAAAAATGTTTATTTTTGGATAGAACTAACTTAAAATTCGATCAAAGGTTAAATGACCTAACAGCGATATGAAGTGGATTATTCTCGTTTATTCACATATCTTAGCCTATCTTTTTCCGATTCCAGTTCTCATCTATAGTCGAATTCAACTAGAGAATACAGTGAAGGTATCATATATGGAGGAAACGGGCGGCGTCAGTCTGGTAATGCTGCCATTCTGTTCTCCATTTGAAATACATTGCTGTAGGACGGCCACCCTGTTGTCTCCGCTTGAATTCGACTATAGAAAATGGTAATGAAAACCCAACGGAAATTATGTTGTTTTTTATTCCAGGTACTTTAGTATTAACCACCTGTGCTACAGGTATGCTTTGTGCTGCCATCATGACAGATCATTGGGAAGAGGTCACATGGGACAAAAATAGTCTGGATCATTTAGCAAACAATACGGTTCGTCTTCAGTGGCTTTTAGATAATACCGTAGCTAAAGTATTAACGAATGACTTGAAGAGTAGGACCATAGCGTTCCTAGTGCCGATGCATGGTGGTATTTGGACACTTTGCGTCACTTTAACAGGTATGGTTATTATTATCATTCTGTAAATGGATGGTGAATATGAAATGAATTTATTTTATACTAAAGAAACAAACTATATCCTCAAATAGCTTCGACAAAACTGAAACTAACCATCTCTCAACGCAACCCCACAAAGTGGAAAATATGATGCACATGTCAGAAAACAACTAATGCCCTTACGGACATTGAATTACACCTATAACGTCCATTCGAGCAACGTTCCTCATGGACCGACACAATTGCAAGTGCTATTGTAATAAATCAATTGAATAATATCCTTCATTTGTATGGAAATGACCACCTGCATACATACATGTTTCAAGGTTCGCGCCTGTCATCAGTGCTAGAATAGATCAGATAGGTAACATTACAGTAGTCTTGTTCCACACTACGAATGATAATAACCAAATATCTAATAACTTCACTTCCCTATCTCATACCAGTTACCAGCATAATTGTATGAGGAATTTTTTGACGTATGTCAAGCTGGCACAGCCGTTTCAGCACAATCCAAAAAAAAAGTGCAGTATTTTCTAACTAATTAATAACTATTTTCTAACACAACTTTCAATTTTCTAACTCGAGTCGTTCCGGAAAAAAAGGGGGTGTGCTAGCTTAACGCTCAAGCTGACACAGCCACCCTGTAACTTTTTTCCTGCAGAAATTTTTTTAAGGATTGAAACTCTATAATTTCTAAAATAACTTTCGAGTAACACAACTCTCAATTTTCTAACTCAAGTCGTTTCGGAGAAAAAGGGGTTGTGCTAGCTTAACGCTCAAGCTGGCACAGCAGTCTCGTAACTTTTTTACTGCTGAACATTTTCGAATGATTGAAGTGCTGAAATTTCTAACTTTTTAATAACTTCCTAGAGATATACCAGGAGTGATTTTCAATGCATTTTAGATCAAATTTATATATATATATATATACATATATATATATATATATATATACGACATCATATATATGATATGATATGATTGATTTTGCTGCAAAGCCCCACTATTTACTAGTTCCATACCTAACTAGTCAGCAACGACTACCCTTCCTCTATATATATATATATATATATATATATATATATATATATATATATGATGTCGTATTTCCCTCTAATGTTTGTATTGAAGGTAAAAAATCAAAGAGGAGAAAGAAGGTGATATGATTTGGATTTCGGTCTCGTTGCGTTTCGAAGAAGATTTTAATTCTTTCTACTGAAATTTTCTTCACCACAATCGGCCATATGAATGAGATATTAGGTAATATATTCTCAGTTTTCAAATTTGCAAAAGTTAGACAATGAAGAAGTCAACGTTAAAAAAAATGCAATTTAATTCGAGTATTTTGTGATTTTTGCGGCTTAGGAAGCGAAATATCGAATCTCCTTGTATATCTCTATTAAGTTATTAAAAAGTTAGAAATTTCAGCACTTCAATCATTCGAAAATTTTCAGCAGTAAAAAAGTTACGAGACGGCTGTGCCAGCTTAAGCGTTAAGCTAGCACAACCCCTTTTTCTCCGAAACGGCTTGAGTTAGAAAATTGAAAGTTGTGTTAGAAAATAGTTATTAATTAGTTAGAAAATACTGCACTTGTTTTTTTGGACATACGTAATTTTTTGTCTCCTTTACGAAAACTGCAGAATTTGGACGTTCCGTAAGCTTAGCATGAAAACGATTAAAGTATCACAGTTTTTGAACATCCACAACCGTAAAACGTAAGCCAGGAATTAACTGAAAAACTTTCAGGGTGCTAAACTTCCCTCTTTCTTCGGCGTATTCCAAATTAACGTAGAGATTAAATATGAAGTGGTTTTACTCCCATTCGCTTGAAGTTTCAGGTCTCAATTTTTATTTCATTACTAGGGATTGAGAAAGTCACAAATAGGAAGCGATGTTTCCTTTGAGAAATTCGAGAAATGATCGTAAAGTAAGCATTTTTTTTATAAGTTTGATTTGTGACGAAATTTCTTGTTTTCTTGCGTTGTGTCTCAGAAACGAAGCAACTCTGGACATACCAGTGTGGCCCATTTGAGATGGAAGCACCCTTATAAACTTTACTTTTTTCAACCGATTGGAATGATTTTATTTTCGAAATACCACACTGTCTCTAAATCAAAAAAATTGGAAGTATTGGTATTAGTGGTGGTAGGTGGTGACTACAGCTAATGCTGCCAACTTCATAATCGTGGGGAATGATCATTTTGAGCTCGTTATATAATACACTATCATCACCTGGGCTACATGGCGGACAGTATAACTACGTCTATATTGTCTACGATGGCTACATACAATAATAGTACATTTATAATTAATTGTGATCGTACGAGAAATGATCAGCTTTAATCAGAAAAAAATCAATGTGTAATTTGGGCCCACGCCTGAAATGAGGACAGCCCAATTATTCAACAAGAAATATTTTACATTATGCATTAGTTATATACAAATTGGTGCTGTTCCCATTTTATACGCAATTGTGCTGTGGAAATTATAGATTCGCATTTTTCAGTACTTGGAAGTTTATGACTTCTGAAAGTGGATGAAGTAGGTAATCATCATTAAAACTTGGATGTTTGCGTGTCTGTTTATAATGATTAATAATCGCCTTTTTCCATTCGGTCAAAGGTTGTATCTCCATATTAAGGTCTCGTGAAGGAAAACAGTTTTCGGAATGGTATTCAAGTATTCAATTAAATAGGTGATGTTCGAATTGCCAATCTTTTTCGTGAGTAAACTTTCTTATTTCAATTCTGACTTAAGGTATTTCATGTGAAAGAAAGGTTATGAAACTAACAGAACCAGTTTCTCGACAAAACCTTTTTATTCCTGAAACTTGAAAAAAATCATCTTTGTATTCAATTATATTTCATGGATATTTTTCAAGACCGATTCTTTTCCGTAATATCATTTAATATTTCCACTTTAAGCAGTTTTATCGAGATCAACCTGACAATTTAACAATTACTTGTACGAGATCAGGAAATATTCTAAAAAAAAAATCCTATTTTCAATTATCTCAAAACTTTATTTGAAACTCGAATCTCTATACGAGTATATTATTGAATTATAATCAACTTCTTCAATTGACATTTTCCGATATTTTGCCAACTCAACCCTCTTTTTGGTACTTCACAGTATTTTTTTCAATGGCCGCCTTAACAGTGATCACGTGACATATTCCAAAATTGATGTGCAGGTTGTTGGACAATCACAATCGAACATTTCAATTTTTTTTTTTTTTTTTCAATACTCTAATAAGAAACTTTTATCCCATGTGTCACGTACTTTTTGACGGGCATTGATATTCTTCATAAGGTAAAATCTTCACTTACTATGTCCCCTCCACAAATAGTTAGCATTATTTCAGTAGTTAACCCTCCAAAATCGGATGGTAAAACATGCAATAGTTATAATAACTGGACAAGCAGAGTTTTTCAGTCCAGCCGTTCTCGATTAACGATAATAAACAAGAAACAACCCTATTTTAGTTGGCATTCCGATTGCCGCAAACTTGAACAAACTTTATTACAGCGATATAACAATCACCAGCATTATTTGTGTTGCATAATTAAATTCCAATCTTGTCTCCTTCGCGATACCTCGCAGTGAATCGTAAAATTCAATTTGATGAACAACCCGCCGAGTTTGTACAATCCACAAGCTTACCATGAAATTCATTAAACTTTCAGGGGATTCGGCATTCTGAACCTCAACTCGGGCAACGATTTAATTGAATAACTTTGAAAACGGTGACAACGAATATCATGCTATACTGAAAGACAATCAGAAATCGGATTTTTCCAAGAAACTGTGCGACTAGGTGACTGCTCCAAAAATACATTATTTGTAATCATGAAACTGCAAAATATATATTAATTTTTGCTTGAGCAGTAGCGATTTCTCTTCCTGGTTACCGCGAGTAGGAATAACTATTTCTATCACTAGGGAGGAAAAGGCACTCTACTCCCATGTAATACATATGATTTTTCCTCCTACCCACTTAATGAACCTTTTTTTGTAAATTTAAAACGCATCCCAACAGCTTTTGTCTAAAACGGACCTATACTTGCATGATGGAAAGTACAGACAATACAGTCATGTTCATCTGGGAAGCTGCGGTGGTGCAATGGCTAGCTCTTGGGCTTGTAATAGCAGCTAATAAGACCTACAATGACGTACGCTTGTCCGGTGTTCTGCAGTCTTAAGCCAACTCCACTGGCCAGATTGGATAGGATGCAGAACAAAAGTACTCCGTATTATCACCGGTAGCAGACGATACCTTCGATTGGAAACTCTTAGGGAGCTTGCAGGCGTCGACTCGATCCCGACAGTTATAAACAACTTGTCTTACAAGTTCTATAAATACATGCTCGATAAAAGTCCCCTCACCAGGGAAATCACCAAGCTCAGAGTGTTTGATAATGAGCCCCGCAAGCACGGCGGGCTCATCTATCAAGCGCTCGATATCTTTAAAGAACGAAGGGATGAACCGGTTCTATAGGGAATCAAATCGAAAGTATAACTGAAACGTAGAGTACCTCGACCCGGTTTTTTGCTTCAGCCTTTTCCGGGATTCAACCTTGCAATATCTGCATAGAATAAAAATTAACAACACGCATGAGCTTTGCAGGAGGCGTGTATCATACCGAACTACAACCGTGATGTAATGAAATGTCCGGCCAGCGTTACCACCAGCGCGGGCGGACTACAGCGCCCTCTCGCGGGGGTGGCTATGTTCGCTTAGCAAGGCGCTCTTCTGCTACCCTGATCGGAGCAGAAGAGATGCTAATATTGCGCCTATCTTCCCGTCCTTCCCCTAGCCCCCTGGGTTATGTAGAGCGAGAATGATATTTGAAATGACATGTCACTACACATGAAATGTTCATATTTGACAATTTAAAATAAAAACCTTTTTAGTTAGTTAGTTAGTTAGTTAGTTAGTTAGTCTTGGGCTTGTAATCTGAAGGTCCCGGGTTCGACTCCTGGCAATAACCACTTTTTCTTCAAGAATGTTAATTTACTTCTTTATTGTTAGTGATTTGAATTATTGGACATTTAGATAGCTTATACATTTCGGATTGCTATTGAGTGATTTTCTCATAAGTAATGTTATGTGCCTATTTGAATGAAGTGTCGATAATTTTTTTTTTAAGAACTGCGCTTGTAGAAAAAATAATGTGTGTATTTCAAGCACAAAGTGTCATTGTCGTTCCCCAAAGATTAATCTTTTTGTCGAGCGACAATCAATCACTTTGCGCTCTAAATGCACAAATATCTATTGAAGAACTTAAGTAGAAGTAACATTCATGTTTGATTTTTACCAGAATACAGGATATATAAGAGGTTCTAGAAATTACGGAAACAGTTTGATTATGATAGATTCACAAGTTACAACTTACTTGAAATGAGGGCGAGGAAAAGTACTTTTCTCCCTAGGGAGGAAAAGTATGAGTTTTCTCCCTAGGGAGAAAAAGTATGAGTCTCCTCCCTGATTTGAGGGAGGAAAGTGTGTACTTTCTATAGGGTTAGGAGGAAAAATACTGTAATGTGTTCAAAGAACATCGTTTGTACCAAGTGATAGTAGATATAAACTGGTGTTTTTCATGAGTTTCTGGAAAATTCCTGGGGACTCGGAAAATACTTTTCTCAACGATCATCGCAGAATTTGCCAATACTGAAAACAAATATTTGATAACAAAATACTAACATTCTCTCCCTTAAGACTGAAGGAATATTCTTACACACCTCTGTCCAAATGCAATTTAAATGTGTGTATTTCATTCTCTCTCTAGAGATATAAAAATATATTCGCACTGTTGTAGCAATAATAACGTCACTTAAACTAGCTATATTTGAAATTTCACTCCACCCAATCATAACGCAGTGTAGTTAGTATAAAAGAGTTCAATACACCACTTGTCAATTTATTTTGGTGTTGCGTACTTTGACTTCAGCTATATTTCAGTTGGTTAGAATAAACACGGCATTCGTCAAATGAATGAAAACACTCACATTCTAACTATCAGTCACGTAGCAGAGACATTTAACTGACCATGGATAAACCGCCCCTAAAGGTCGCTTAATTGCAGAGGTGGTAACCAGCGCCCTCTCTGCGAGGATCCTTGGCACCACCTGGCAAAGTGGTTAACGTCCAGGCGGGAAACTGCCGGGGCGTTGTTGTGTACAGAAGAAGATGAGCTAGCTGCAGGAGTTTGTCTCATAAATAAATTCACACTATGTGGAATTGTTAATTTTATAGGCAATACAATTTTATTTCTTTATCAAGTGCAAGGTCGCGAGTTCGAACAAAAGAGACATTTTTTTTATTAAATATTATAAATTTTAATATTTGTGTATTCTATATATTACATTTTTTATGCATCTTTTTTGTAGTATATGAACAGTTGGTTATTTCTTATGAATCGTTGGACGCTTTTCATTTAATTCAATTGCAATTTCCTCACGCTCGCAAAACTGTAATATTTGTGATTATTATTATTACTAGGCGATGTTGGTCATCGTCCGAAATGCAGGTGATTTTACCTAGAACCGTTATGCTTCCCTTATTTTGAATCAGAACAAATTATTAATAATTTTGATAGAGATGATAAATAATATTTCTCGTACCTTTGACATGTGAAAAAAACGCTTGTTATGTGTACAAGACACAATTCAATAACTATCGTTTTTTTTTATTGTGTCATTGAAAAATAATGAGGCCTACTGGATCTATAAAATGATGGTGTTACTGACTTATACATAATATTCGCATAAGAGCGAAGTGGACCCAATACGGAACCATGTGGAACGTAAAATATCGTAACCGAGAAATTAAAACATTTGTTAATTTCTCAAAGCTGCGATACTATGGAATCTTCGTTCTTAAATTTGGTCTTTCATAGTTTTTTCATAATTTTTTATTATTGAATGCAAATGTCTTATACCGTAATATTTCTATTTTTACCACGATATCCTTTTGAAAACTCACTTTACCCACGGTGGCAGACTAGGTCTAGTGAAGCCATACAGAAAGTTTGGAAAGAGTATTTTAAAATTTTTGCTGATGGGCACTCTTTCAATCGTCTATTACTATTAGCCACATGTTTTGTTCCAGATGAAGAAATAACTCTCCTCGGAAGAGTTGGTTTTCCATCTGTCCAATCGTGCGTAAATTATTTGTCTGGTGGAATAGAAGGAATCAGAGGATACGAACCAAGGACCGACTGGCAGCACAGTAAGTATTTTCAAGAGGTAATTTGTTTTATGTTATTTTTGAGGAGTTTAAATAGCAAGTTGGGTTTGACCTACAAATTCAAAAACATAAAAAACTACCCAAACACTAGAACTACATGCATATCATCATAAAAAGATGGCACTGATTCAAAAACCGATACTGTCTTGGTCTGCGCACTGAATACTTACAGAGTTTGTTTGAAGTGAGTTGGACTTAAAAAGAAAATATCCACTGAGGGCAAATTATTGAAACATCTACACATATAATTAATACCATTATGAAAGTGACATTGATATAAAAAGTTAGGTTAGATCTAGAGGCTGGACGAGATACATTGAAATTCAGTAGTGACAACAAAGTTGATGAATCGATTTCATTGTGGATGAGTTTATGAATGAAGGTGAGGGCAGCAACTTCACGACGTTTTCTTAAGGAAACGACATTGAATTCATTCAAGAGTAGATTATAATCATAGTGTCTTATTGGATACGAGCCATGAGCTTTGAACCAAGCGAATTTTAGAAATTTACGCTGAATATTTTCCAGTTTGTCAATATATTTTTAGTGGTATGGATTCCAAATCTAGCTAGCGTATTCCATTTTTGATCTAACTATATAATAATATATATAATTTAATATAATATATATAATAATAATAATAATAATAATAAACTCTTTATTAGCATCATGCTCTTCGCAGGGATTAAAAACATACACAATTTCAATTACCATACTTGAAACTAATGAAAAATATACACGTTTCATTGCTTCAACTGATTGAAATTCTCTACAATTGCGTATAACAAATCCAAGGAGGCGCGTTGCTTTATTAAAAACATTTTCTATGTGGGTAGAAAATGTTAACCTCGTATCAAAAGTTATTCCCAAATCCTGGCATTCATCAACCCTCGCAACAATCATTTAACAAATAATCGTGGAGAATAGGAGATCTACGAGAAAATGTCATTATTTTACATTTATTTAAATTCAGTGGTAAATTATTTGAATCACACCATTCCATTATATTAATCAGATCATGTTGTAACGATATTCAGTCTGTGATATCTCGAATTTCTTTATATATCTTCATGTCATCAGCAAAAAGGAGTTTATTTGATTGGACAGATTCACAAATATCGTTTACAAACATAAGGAACAATAGCGGCCCTAAATTGGATCCCTGGGGTACCCCAGAACTTGCAATGAATTCAAAACTACTCTCTCCCTCATACTCGACATAAAGAATTCTATCCGATAGGTAACAATTTAGAATCTACCTGTTTCTTATCATCCAATGAATTCGAGACATAGTGAGTAAAGGTACAAAGGTTAGAGACAGTATTGCGTGCTTTCGCAAAGGGATCCGATATGGATCCAACAATATGATTGTAAATCAAATCCGTTAAAATAATTTGATATCACTTCTTGGCATTTTCAGTCGTTAAAATCGGATTAACACCCCGTCATATAAAGAGCATAATAACAATAACGATCTCTAGATACAAACACTCCTATTCATATTATTTAGGTCAAATATATCACATTCCACTGAGCAAACAAATATAATTTCATTATGGTCATTGTTGATTCCCGTATACGGAACTGCGGATATTGAAACCAAGATAGAATCGACGTATGAATATAAATGATGTTTTCCAGGAATGCAGAATTTGTCCATATCCTGCGCTTTAGTATGCCTCATAGTCCTGGGCAGCGCGGCCCTCGTAGGAACCTTTGGCATTTTTCAGCACCAGATAAGTGCCGTTTTGGTTACCGGAGTCATGTATTTACTTGCAGGTAAATATTTAAATATTCAATAATTTATTATTTTTCAACACACACAAATAAGGAAACTATACTGTATAATAGTGCGTCATAGTTCGATGATAGCTAGAAAGATGATACAAAAACCATATTGCAGGCTTTGAACACTGGGATGATTTGAACAGAGCTTATAACATTTTGTGCTCAAATAATAACAACACTGTTTTCCAACAGTAAATCAATTCAAATCAAATTCTCAGTACGTTTTTGGCATTATGTAACAATGGGATGTTACATAATGACGGTGTACCCTGTATAATTTCGGTAATTTCTTAGGAATTTGCAATTTGCATATCCCGATTATATTAAGTGAAATATCATTTCATTAAGTAGCATTTGAATGCGAAAGTATTCTGATACAAACTCAATACCGACCGTCTTTTTCGAACAAGCCATTTATCATGACATTATTAATGGGCGTTCTGTTTTACATTTATAATTGGAACACCAAGCTCGACATGACCAATAATGCTATGACGAGAAAATTCTTAAATCTCTCGCATGTTTTTTCATTTTTGTTCATTCAAATTTAAAAGTATATATATAATAAAGCATAATAGATGTAATCATTCACTGATATTTTGTGTTCGTAAGGTATTCAATATAATTTATATTTTCAATCATGGTATATATTCCTATAATTTCTAATGGCATTTCCTAACGATAGTAAAAACCAATTTATTTTAGTTTAAATCATGGTATTAGTTTGATATCCAAAGGAAGATAAGTAATAAAACTATACTTTTTGAATATGTTAGCAGCATCTTAAAATTTGCCAAATTTTAGCTGATTTTATAAAAGGATATAAGAGATGCAAAACAAATCCTGAATTGATTTTAAATAATCTTAGACACCCTGTAAAATTCAAAGATATGATAATGGATCAGAAATATTACACATCTGACTAAAGTGGCATTATAATAACTTTCTCTAAAATTCCATAGATGTGAATAGTGATTTTTATGTATGCATTTGCGGATTGTATTTGGACCAAAAAATTATAACTTTCCAGTGGTAGTCACTAATTAATTACTGAAAATAAAATGGTTCACTAGTCTATCATGCGGAAAAACACCTTTAAAATATCAGAGTAATCCGAGATCGTTTATATAATTTTTTTGATCGCCAACCTCGAAGACGTTACAAATGTACCTACACTCTCTCTGTCATTTTTAGTTTATTACGATATTTACTGAGATACTATTTACTTATTCCGACGTATTTTCGGTAAGAGATCATTCAAACAGCAATACCATTCATTAGCGTACACTGGAATTATGTACTTGAACTTAGATATTGTGGTGTGCAGTGATCTAAATTAATCATTTACTATTGTAATTTCCTATTGGGAGTTCATGCTAAAACTTGGTATTAAATCACCAGCTTCGGTCCTTTGATTTGTAGAAGGGTCGGAGAAACACTCTGGCTGTACACATGTTGACATCCAGGAGCTGCGCCGTCCTACATATACAAAAGGTTGTAAAGTAATAGATTTTGATTTTTTTACTATTTGGTTCATATTTCTAAATTTCACTTGATGCTAATCATACTGGTAGAGTGAATCTCACACAGTTGTTTTCAAGTGATAAAATTTCGTCTGATACTACTCGCAGGGATCCATTCTTTCTACTCTAATGTGAAGTTTTATGACAGTTTTTGGTAAAAAAAATGCTCAAAAAATACAATCGCGTTGTTTAAAAAAGCGTTTGAAACATCGTCACCAGTGTCGGATCGTCATAACCCAGTAACCAAGCACCAGTCGACTGTCGGTTTACGCTCGAAGGCACCAAGAGAAAAAGTTCAGAAAACTACAACCATTTGTTTGAAGAAATAGAAAAAACAAACACAAGACGCCAGACACAGAAGAAAATACCTGACTTTTGGAGTGATCAGAACATGAAATTGATAAGTCATCCGCTCTTCAGTCCTGATTTGACACCCAATGATTTTTTTCACGCTCGAAGAAAACACTGAGAGGACAATTTTCGGCACCGAAAGAGGCGGTTGATGCGAAATCGTATCAAATATCAGATAGAATTTGAAAAACAAAAAAGTTCTCAATGCTAAACAATTTGTTTTTCAATTCCTTGCAAGTAAGAAAAGATCTATATCTTTGGATTTCTGTCAGAAAAGAGCAATTCGTCTTCATACCTCACTCACAATCTCACTTGCTTCTCTGGAACACCACGAAATTTCAGTGAGTGATTCAATTCTAAAAACTTGCTTCACACCTCTTTTGAGTCATTCTTTCAAGTTTTTGAAATCATTTCTCTGATACCTGAAGAATATTCCTACGTTCTTTATCATGAACGGATGTAACTGAATTCTCTGTCTACAATTTTGGAATGGTACCGAAAAAATTACACAATATATGAATCGCATTAGCAGTTATTATTGAATTAACCGCGGAGTTTACTCATCGTAGCCATATAAAATCGAATAAATCATCTCAATACGAAATTGTATGTTTTGTGAATCCCAAAATCCTTATCCCAAGTCCCCAAGCATAATAACCTATCCTACGAATTCGAATCACGTTCTGTTCATGCGAGAGAATGAAAAATCTAATTCGAAACTCGAAAGATCCACATGAATTTTGATGGAAACTTTTTATACGAACGTTCTTCTTGGCTGTATGGCTTGGATGGATTAGTATTCTGTTATATTGAGGAAACAACCAAAATATGAATTAACATAATTAATTGACTTCGTTATACGTTCGAAAAAACCTTTTGAATAACATATAATTTATCAAAATAGGTCTTGGTAAGGGTGAACAAACTGGAATTTAGTTGTTCATTATCATTATTGAGTAAGGATTTTTTTTTCATCATTTATTCTATTAGGATTTTTATTTAAATAAACGATTCTGCAGGCTAAAACAAAAGTGTTTTTAACTCAAACTTTGTCGATAAAAATGCTCCGCAAGTCGAGTTCAGAAAGAGCTAACCGGAGCTAACTAAAAGGGTTATCATTACAAATTCTAGTGGAAATTGTGTACTATACAAGTTTTTTGGAGCACTTCGTACACTAAACAACGCGTGCGACAAAATTGGGTCTTATAAAACGAGTATCACATACCATTTTTCCTACTTTGCATTTATTTGTACTTTTTTATTGAAATAAAAATAATTATAAATTTCAGAAACATTTGGTTGGCAACACTGAGAAAATATTCAAAATTTGACAGATACTGTCAATTCGTTATTGAAATATTTAAGTTTAAATTGCACCCCTCCTGAACTAGGAGTATTTGCTCAAACGGCTGTGAATGATTTTTGCCCAAAAAGTCTCGTTCAGTTTACGATAAGAAATTTCACAATTTCGAAGTGTATGGTCACAGAGTACTTAATCTGTGGTATGATGTCAAACTCATAAGATAGAAACAATAACAAAAAAGAGCACGCTGGCCTATTTTGAAGTGCAACGCAGAAAGAAACCACCATCAACTCTTTGGCCACTGTACTCAATGTTGAGGTCTTATTTGAATATTTCTTTAAGAACATAGACATCTCGAAATGTGTCAGACTACAAGCTTTTTTAAAAAAAGATTATCACAAGGATATGAACCAAAGAAATCAAAAGTTCTAGCTTCTCATACATCAAAGCTGATGACATTTCATACCTTGCCTTGAAAGTGAGTTCAATATACTATATTCCGATAACTCACCTTCATCATAATCGCATGGCAGTCAAAACAATTATGCAAATAATCAGACTATTGAGCATAATTTGGTAACTCCAACCCAAACCCCACCAGCGAATTTGATAAATGCTCAAGATACCAGTAATGTAATAGTTAATGTATATAATAATTGAACTATTCAAGGCAATAATATATACATTATAATTGCAAACAATTTCATTGTAAAACTTGTACTAAAACTGAAAACATCCAACAGGTCGCAGATAGTCAGAGTTAATCATTACTACTATATTTATTTATGTTTATATTCAAACAGACCTAATGGTCTAACTACTATGGATATAATGTGTTATGGGTAGGCCTTGTTACTAACTGCATACGCCACCTTAGGAGCAACACTGTTAATTTTTACGCAACAGTGAATCATGGAGGATTGTTCCCAGCCGGCTGCAAGATCTAATCATTCAGATTTTTACAATCGAAAATGAAAAAAAACTTGCCCCGCCTGGGACTTGAGCCAGCGAACTTTCGATCACGAGCCCCGGCGCTAACCACTGCGCTAATCCCCGCTACTCCCACGCATTCCAAGTAACATCAGGAGTTCCCAAAGGGTCACACCTTGGCCCCCTCTTTGTTCAATTTATTTATTGACGACATTACTTCCTGTTTTCCGAATAGAAATGCCTTATTATTTGCGGATGATCTGAAATGCTTCAGAATAATAAAGAACTTTGAAGATGATTTTCTTCTTCAATATGAACTGAAAAATTAGATTTTTTTGTAATATCTAACAGAAAACAACTACTTCCCCGGCTAAAGCCACGCTGGACATTTCCATAGGTCCAACCATACTTTCAATAACTACATCTCACGAACACTCAGATTGGCAAATTCTCTCAACTAGCTTCCATTATATGGTACATCATTAAGTAGATTCAAGGCTTATCTTCGACAATTTAACTTGTGAATATTTAAATATTTATTCTGTAAAATGTAAAGCTCTCATATTATGCCATGATGCCACTGTACTTCATTTTTATTTGCTTATGCAAGTAATTATTTTTCTGAAACGGGCTTGCCCGTAATCAATAAATAAATAATTAAATAAACATGGTGGTTTATGTTCTGACCGTATCTTTCGTCTGACAGTTTGATGTTTGATGTTACCAATATGGAAAAAATTAATAATACGTATAGAAACAGAGGCTATTTCGATACTCTTTTGGGTTCCATAATGACTTCATTTTAGACGGAAAATAATAAAAATATATTTGTTTTATATAAACCAGTTGTTCTTGAATTTATGCATTGTATTTTTCAGCCTCGTTCGCCCTATTCACCCTAACCATAATACACTTCAAGCGGTTGCACAGCAAAGGTCACGTAGAGGATACAGAAGGTGCAGTTGATGGCGTTGTCAGTCCCACAGGAGGACGAGGGGTCAGAGAACTGTTACCGGCCAGAGTGTTCACAACATCGTGGTCATTAGATTTGGGATGGGGAGGGGTCATGTTGTGTGTGATGACTTCTGTTCTTTGGATACTACTATCCAAAATAATGAGATTCAATCCCATCTCAAGTATGATCAACTATTGAATAGTTCGGCCTGGAAGAACGCAACGAAACACAGCAAGGCTTACATGGCAGTTTCGTTTCACAGCCCATTTTTCTTTATACTGTCTTTATTGAATAAATGTTGGAATGAACAGTTGTCATTTTTGATATTATTATATCTAATTGGATATTGGGATACTTACATCAAATTCAAGTTAGAAAGATATTTGTGTCATTAAGTTTTGAATATCGAAATTCAAATTAGTTTGGATCTGAAATATTGGCAACAATCACACTCAATAATATTATAATAATTGGGAGACCATTTCTACCACACCTCTAACTAGTACAGTTGCTGAAGTAAAATTACTTTACCTACCATCAATATGTAAAATCAATCATAACGATACTGATATGAGTTTCGTAATGAGGCTCATTACGACACTGGAAATTCATTACAACACTGGAATATAAACATGATCAGACTTTATGATGAATTCATTGAAATTGACGTAATGTCAAATTTGGGCTTTTGAAATGACAACTTGAAATACGTTGCTGGCTCTCCCCCTATAAGACAATATCTTTGAGTGGATATTTAGAATTATTGATGGTAGGTAAAATATTGTACAATATTTGTATGGTAAATTCATATTACGATAATCGATGGGTTATTAATGTCCTATCTCATATCGTAATATGAATCTTTACGACACTTATATCGTAAATATCTACCCCATAAATAAGCATAGAAAACTGCAATTATCCGTTTTTAGGAGGGACATGGCCTCTGAAAAACCACCCATTTGGTCGAAAAAGCCTGTTTTCGTGTATAACTCGTCAATTGTTGGAAATATCGAAAATGTATTTGTTACAAAAAATTTGTTACAAAAAAGAAGGGTTATTATAATTTTGCCTTATTTTAATCATCACAAAAAATAAAGGCCTGCCCAAATATACAGGGTGACTCCTAAGCCTAAATAATTTATCAATTGCTCATTTCAGATGTCATGGGACAAAGAATATTGAAGTACCTGTAGTTCTTAAACTAATCGATTAAGACCACAAGTGTGATAGTTTGTTGAAATCGTTTTATCGAGAGGATCATAGAAATTCCAAAATATACAGGTTGTTCCACCAATAAGTTTGAATCTAATGGCACGTGACCGAGAGAACAAAAGGCTCATTATGTAACATAATATCAGAAAAAGCTGCATCCAATGCTTCAATTTACAACCACAAAATTACAATTATCTACTACTCTCGAGTTCTGAAGTATTCCTTGGCCAAAACCTCGTTTGCCACCCTGTAAAGCCACATCTGTCTCCTGACCTGACACCCATTGATTTCCGTTTGTGGGGGTCACTTGAACTCAACGAATTACCAAACCTGGCTACGAATTTTCAGATCAAAAAACAAGAGCTAAGGAATTCAAATAAACAAACTTCTATAAAAACTTTGGAGTCAAATCTGAATTTAAAAAAAACTATGGAACACATTTGAAGCATTTTTCTTTCTTTTTCCGTTTCAGTTCGCAAATCTTAGTGATTTTTTTCACGATCAGGTAAGTAATGATTTGTAATTGAATTTAGAGATGAAGTAAATTCAAAACAAATAGGGTAAAGCTTTTTGAAAAAAATGTCCACAAAAAATAAAGCTTATGAACTTTCAGCAAGAAAGGACAATGCATTTCACAGCTTTATAATAATGGTACAGATGGCAAGAGCAATTATTTGGTTTTTACTTCAAATTCACATTATTTGTTTTTAAATATTTTCTTCACAACCTAACCTGATTTTTCATAACCTTACAACTTATTGAAGAAAAAAACTCACCTCTATATAAAATAACAGAACTTCCCAATAATGGACAATCTTACAAAACTTATAATTTATTGAAAGAAAAAACGATCAACGACCCAATCAAAAAAATAACCGGCTTTTTATGACAGTCGACAGTAGTGACACTAGTGACACTGACACAGTGACAGTTTGTATAAACCTCAAGTAATAAAAGACTGAGATGCCCTGCCTATACCTACACAAATACATGTTTTGAAGTGAACATGAACTATCCTTTTCTATACAATTTGAGGGCGAGGGAGGTGACGGGTGGTGAAATGTTATCGACAGTTTGTTTACATTCAGAGTAAGAAGGACCCTAATCACAGAACTCATAATTATGTCATAAGATATAATTATGAGTTCTGTGACCCTAATACAAACGAAGAATGACAACTTGATCCAAATGAGATTAGCGGGTATACACGAAACTACCCGAATGAATACGGACTTAACGTGTTTAAGGCACTCGCTTGTAGACAAAGTTATGTTGACTTCAAGTCAAGGATGGAGAAGGCATCTCTACTGTCTTTTATTACTCTGAGGTATAAACCATTAAACACAGAACAGATTAACAGAATCGCAGATTCGCAGCGCAGAACCACGAACACCTTACAGAGCTACTCTTTGATCTTTTGGAGTAACATTTTCTTGACCTTATTTTAAAAATTTAGCTTATTGAATGTCATTTCTTGGCGGTAAATTCAAACTGTCTGCTGAAAAAAATTGCGAGTTATCCGCCTTTGGAAATATATGATAAGCGGACTTGAGCAACTTTATAGTTCTTATTTAATAATAAAGGTTCAATCGTTTGAATCGAGGTGTAGTGTAATTTGAACCGCATTTTGAAACGAGTGTAGTTTAGTGAAGTTCAAACAATGGAATATGTCAAATCAATCTGCATACGAATACTGAACATGGAGTGTGAATTTCACCAGGGGTGGGATTATGAAAAGATATCGGAATTATGAAATTTCTTTGAAAGGAATTATATCTACCATAAAGACCATTGATATGATCGACTCAAGTTGCAATATATTTTGAATTTTATTGGTTTTCATAGTGGCTCAATCTGACATATATGTCAAACACGATCGGATTGAGTGCTCATAATTCCACAGCTGGACAGCTGGTGTAGGAATTAAAGTGCTAGGCCTTGGTACAAACAAATGAACCTTTGTCACTTACTTACCCTATTTACGCATGGAGGGGGATGAATATAAATTCGAATTAAAAATGCGGCAATCCTAATTTGAATTCAACGCGAAGAAATAACATTATGGGCGAGTTTTTAAATTCATTGATGGATAATACGCATTCGTGCTCTCATTGTCATTTTCGATTAGTTAAATAAGGATGCATAGATTCATTCATGAATTTTAAAACTTGCCCCATATAAAAGCCAAACATTGCGTCAGTGAAGATATATATCGTTTTGGCGCATAAGGCCGCATTCTCATGCATACAATCCAACGATCCGATGGTACGAAAATGTTCTTTTTGGTTGAATTGTTATCACATCTGCCATAAGAACATTTTTTTACCATCGGATCGTCGAACTTCGAAAACTACTGGTATAAAATAGAAAGGAGGTAGAGGGGCCCAGCTGCATACACCGCCCCGCAATGCTGGCTCTCTCCGGCCCTGCTCATGAGAACCACTAAATAAATCAGAACTGAAACTGACTGCAAGTAGTTTTTGAAATTTCAGGAGACATTACGTGATCTTTAACTGTCATGATTTAAAGGGATAAAACCCAGAAGGAATATTTTAAAATATTCCTGAAATAGTGTGAGTCCAATGTTTTCTTCTTTTAAAACAAGAGTTTTGAAAAAGTAATGAGAAAAGGAATTATCATTCAGTTAATATAAAGGGAACAGAATGCTCATGGTAATAGAGTATTTGGAAATGAAACCATAAACTGGGTAAGAGAATTTGTAGTCCAATTGCCTACCTATTATTATTGCCAACAATGAAAAGGGTGTATTATAGGATATATATAATTATATGTGACAACCATTTTTAATGTAGTACAATATTTTGGGTAATCATTTTTATCACAATCTTATTAGTTTTTTTTATTATATCTTTAAAATTAGTATGGTAGTACACAATTAGTGTAGTACGTAAGTGTGAGATTTCGCATAATCATAACCATTCATTTTATATTTGTGCTGATGAAGTTATAGTATATTATTTCTGTTTATGTTCTCAAGTTTTGAAGTGCTATATTTTCCTAGTTTCTGAAAAGCAATGGCAATTAAGCAAACTTGGATAAAGTCCATATGCTCAAAGATTTATGGAAAATATTGCACATATAGAATATATGAAGATATTTCACATGAAATCCCGTTTTTGTTCTGATTGAGAATCGCAAGTCAATTTCAACATTTTTTCGTTCTATGATTTTTCGGAAATATCGGTGGCTCCATCGCTGCTGGCGCGCAGTGTGCATGTTTTTCGCAAAAAAAACATGACATATGAGTGCAATAGCAAAACAAATATTCAACAAGGCACCAAATATTGTGTAGTAGTTATTCGAAAACGATAATTCTGCTATTAAAATTATAATATTTGCACTGCTGTGATTACTGGACTTATTATTAGATGGCGCAGATAGGAGCTTAAAATTCGTTGAAAATATCTGTGGAAAATGAAATTTTACAAGTCTGTTTTGCAAACGGAAATTTCCAGATAGACTCAATTTCAAAAATAGACACTTTCAGATTTATGCAGGTAAAAATCGGTGGAGAAAAGTGTGAATGTCCACCAGTTTTTCCAGTCATGGTGTAGTCACAGGGCAATGAAACATGTTTCAGATAATATCATGTATTTTTTTTATTATAATTGTACAAAGCAAAGAATAGATCAATATATACGTAGCATTTGTCAAACTCAAACATAATTACTTTTCAATAAAGATATATTTCATTTTTATGTATATAAAAACACCTGGAATCATATTCATTTTTAAAATGAATCGAGAGAAAAGGGAAATTCATGCTATAAATCAACTAAGATTGTCACGTATTTTTATTGGTAGTTATTGTATACTTTCTTCCATAAGCTAAAGAATTATGTGAATCTTATTTTGCAATTTATAAATGGTCTTTAAATCAACAGCGGTTTGAAAATTATTAAATCCATTGCTCATTTGTACTTTTACTTTATTGTTAAGTTCAATTGTCAAGAATTAATAAAATGTTTTTGAAAAATCATATAAAAACCTAAAATTCCTAGTAAATTTCAAAAGATAGAAAATGAATTTCGATTGATTTTATTCATTTATCGATAAAAACGTGAATTTATATTTTTTCTGTCCTCCCTCTAACTCTCTAACATATGTCATTAGGATGTTAGTTATTATAAAATAAATGAAATATTTGTGGGACCCTATATGTTCTTCAAAACAATTAGTTTATCTGAATATGAAGTCATTTCGAAAAAATCCTGGGATAGGTCGATTTTTTTTCGATGGGTCAAATATTGAACCCTATATTTGTTTAGAAATCGCCATTACAAATCCAGTGATACCAGATTTGATGGGATTATGTCAAACGATTGCGGAGATATGGGCAGAAAACTTCTCCATATGCCCAATGAGTGCGACAGAGACTTTCGAATTGTGTGGAGTCTCAGTCATACTCATTAGACATAAGACGAATTTTTTTGCTAATATCTTCGCAGCCGTTTGACTTTTAACCTTCCGAATTGTGTGGAGTCTTAGTCATACTCATTAGACATAGGAGGGAGTTTTTTGATAATATCTCCGCAGCCGTTTGACATAATCCCATCAAACCTGGTATCACTAGAGTCATAATGACGATCCCCAACCAAATATAGAAAAATATACTGGGTGTCCCACTTGAAAATATCACCAAAATAATTTTTACTCAAAGGCGGATATCCCTATACATTTTACATAGGGTTAAAAATTTTACCCATTGAAAAAAAAAAGACATATCCGAAGATCTTTTTGAAATATCTTCTTATTCAGAAAAATTAATTGTTTCCATACTTTACGCGCGCACTGTATATGACAATATTTCTATACTTTTGTGTGTAATGAAGTTGCAGCAAAAAGGTGTAAGGGCATGTGCAGTTGAATTAAAACATCTAATTTTTTTTTCTTTGTTCAAAGAAATGATTCTACTTACAGAAACTCATCCTTCCCTGAAATTTCAAATTATTTTATATAACAAGACTAGTAATTTGTATATTATCTTTCAGCTTTGAATATTGGATCATCCCCAAAAAGTCTCACCAAGTCTCAGGCTTCTATGATTTAATGTGAACATTAAAAAAAAAAATTTGAAAAGAATTATCACATATGTGATGACTGCAGGTATTTCAACTGGTTGAAATTGCTTCCATTTCAATCATTCTTATCATTAACAACAGCTGAATGAAATTTTCCAAGGGTACAATCATGTTAGTAATGAGAAAAAAATCCTGATAAAGTTTCACCCATAATTATATTCCGAACCAAGAATTATTACTTCAAGCTTCTCAATCAATGGAAATCGTAAGTATCAGGTTGTTAGGAGTTTTTCACACTTCAATCACACCTTATATATATTTTGTCTTTCATTTTCTTATTTTACTCTATAGCAAATTCTATAAAATTATAAACTCACCATGTCTATGATGGAAAGTTTTTCTTAATATACTGATTTGTGCAAAATTTTCAATCATTTTCGAATAAGCATATTTTTCAATGCCTATGAAGTAGATTGATGTTTCTAGAAACCCACAGATTTATAATGAAATTCAAAATTAAACTGACTAAAATTGTACCTCAGCATCTTCAGAAAAAGCGGAAATTATGTTTATGTAAAACAAACATAGGATCAGGCAATCGAGATCCTGTGATGTTTACTCATATAAGGAAAGCCATGGTCAAACAACAAACTGAGTGTATTTCAGTTTAATTTTTTATCATGATTACTCTTTCTCAGATAAATATTGAGGGTTTAAAATTGTAAGTACTCTGTAAAGTCTAGGTTTTTCTCAGTTGCTATGACTCTTACAATCAACTACATTCTACATTGCAAATAATTCCATTCAATATTTAAATCAAGAAAACACTAAACAATCTACTAATAACGACAAAATTGAAGAAATAAGACATGTCAATGGTTTTAAAACAGTAAACGATTGTTTTTTGTTGACCACGTATGACCATATTTAATTTGACAGGTCATCGGACTCGGACTGCCTAATGTTATTAACTTGAATGAAACAAAAAGGATATGTTCAAAATTCAACAACCTTAAGTTTATTATCTGAGAGCATTTTCGACAGCATTCAGTCCTGTTAAATAGTAAGAAGGAACAAACAGTTGGAGTAGAGTACTGAAGATGACAGCACTGACCTCTGTCGAAAAGTTGTAAAACTTTTAACACATCCTTCTTGTGACCTCGGGTGAATATTAAAACATTGAAACAATGTAAAACAAGTAGCATCATTCAGAAAAAAAATCTATATTCGTATTATAAAATTGAATTTCATTTCAAAAACCAAATATTTTATGAAAATACAACACAGCAAAATATACTTCTTAGGCAAATGAATTTATCTTTTTCAAATCAATAATTATTTTGTTTAATTGTCATTTGCACTCACTGTAATAATATAAAAATAAATAAATGTATAAAGGGTACAAAAACATAAAACTTTAAAGCTCCTACACCTATATAACTAAAAAACAATAATATAATGGATAACAATATTTGTACTGTACTTTTGAAGCAAATTTTGTACCATAAAAAACAAACTTATATGCACAGAGTATTATATATAAATTTTATCACAATTATTAGCAATGAGGTAGTCAAAAGGACTAGAGGTTTCTACTCATACTCTGTATTTGTAATTCTAGTACTCAACAGTAATAATAAAAAATTTAGTTTCTCGAAGTATAACAGTAAATTTCGAATTTATATTCATACATTTCAGATATAAAAATGTCACAATGGAATTTTTACATAGATTAGATCTACAGACTAACCTAGACTAAATAAAAGTATCACAGCCAAAATTTACCAAGCCAATCATTTGCTAAAGATCACACTGAGTACTAGAATTTTCAACAAAAAAATACTGAAAAAGTTACAAAACTTAGGAAATAATGCCTGCAGAATTATTATTATTATTATTAGGTGCAGGCACCTGAAGATGCAGCCCTTGGGTAGTTGTACCTAGAAAGATGAAGATTAGGTATTATATTCAATTATTCTGAGAGTAGTGATAACACAATTTGTATCAATACATCTCAGCAGATTTGTTAATATAAACAAAGTATTTTTATCAGAGTAAGTTACAGTGGCAAAGCTAATCTTCGAGTTTGCAAGTTAAGATCTTTATTAATTTCAAATTTACAAATAGTTCTTGTACAACATAAATAAAACAAAGAGAATATCAATAAATGTAGTTATATGCATTTGGAGTTAGGTGTATGGTAGCATACTACTTTTAAGAAGCACTGAAAGACTAGTAGGTCACTTTAATACTTTATTTGAATCCAACAAGAAAATAATGAAAAATATCATCAACTAAACTTGTGCACATCGCACATGGCATGAACTCATGAACATGGACCATAGAACAACAATGACATTGCAGCATGACATTTGTACTACAACACCATCTAGCTGAGAAAAAGTAAACTAAAATAATTAGTATATGTTCCACTGCAGACTTGGGTAGAATTGGGTATTGTCTTGCTACTAACAACTACCTACAAGGTGTTCAGCCCCATCCATTTGCAAAAATATCATGAATGTGATGCAGAAGGTTTTTCAAATATTTTAACTTTTAGGCAAGTTTTTTCACTGCATGAAATTTCCATTGATAAATAGGTTATACTTTTATTGGTAAATAATTAGTATGTTCCATAGTTTTCTTAATATTAACTACAGGAAATACACAGGGTGAACTACAACAGATTACCAGAAATTATACAGCATGTTCCCTCCACAAAAGAAGTGGAAAACCAAGTGAAATTTGGACCAAATGAATTGAGCACTGTCAGTGACGTAATATGACAGTTGCAGAACAATGTCATCAACCAAACTGAACAAAAACAAACCCATTGAACCCATTTTCCATAAGGCTACGTGAATCACTTAATGTCTGTAAATTTATAAAAATCGGAATTATCCCCTAACACCAATAAAAAATAAATTTTCATTTCGTCAAATGTCAAATGCTTTGTTTGTCCCCCCATGACCGCCATGTTGTGCCGTCTGCTAACAGTGCTCTATTGCTCTTTGTATATGCAGAAAAGCGCCGCCCATGGAGGTCAACATGTGTACAGCCAGAAGAGTGTTCCTCCTTCATCGAACACAGGGCTGAAGCTGGTGATTTAATATTAGGTTTTAGCATGACTCCCAATACGAAATTGTGTTAGGGAAACATGTGGTGATATTCCTAACGTAACAGCCAAGTCAATAAGATATTTAATAAATATTTTGATTGCTATTCAAGTTCAATAACTTCTGTCACTGATGAATCAAGGTGAAATAATTTTTTTTTTTTAATATAGAAAGTTTACTTGAAGTTACTCACTTTGCTGTGACAGTTCTGCCTTCACTCTCCTAGCAATATGCGACCTAGTATGTTTCCTCAAATGGTCCTTTCTATAAAAACCTTTCCCACATTCAGAACATATATGCCTCTTCTCTCCAGAGTGGATCACGAAATGAAGTGTGAGTTGCTCCTTTCTTTTGAAAGCCTTCAGACACACTGTACATACGTACGGTCTTTCGGGGTTATGGGACTGCTTGTGTCTTGTCAAATGATCTTTCCTCTTGAGTCCTGCACCACATATGTCACAAACAAAACGGCGCTCCAAAGTGTGTCCTACCAAATGCTGCTCCAAAAGCTCTTTTTCAGGGTATGCCATGTGACATTCCGGGCAACAGTATAGAGTTGAGCCGTCCAAGGCTGTAGTTAGCCGAATTTCACCTCAAATAATAATCAAAAATAATCATTGGAATACAGTAGAGTATAAAATGATAGAAACAAAAAAAATTTAACTAGGTCAATAGGACAAGTTGAGTGTCAGCTCATACCCTCTAACTATATATAGATTAATTCCTCAATCATTTACAATAACTCATGTGGTATTGTGATCACGACCTAATAAGTAACTATTCACATAAAGTAACTTCAGCAGGATATTATTGATATTATTGTTCGTTCAAGTCAATTAGAAGAAAACCTCCAAATCCCATTTCTGGATGTATCGGTGCCCACAGCTCGATATCTACATAATGAATTAAACCATCATCCAAAGCAGAATTGCACATACCTCCAAAATTGTTAGAACAAGCAAAAGGACTTGCGTGTTTCTATCTTAAGATTCATGATCTTAAAAAGTGGTGCAAAGGTAAATGTCATTCAGGGTGATCAGAAAATGCTGATTTTAAGAGCTCTCTGTATGACATTTTCATTGTATAAAACTCTCTCAACAACTTTGGTATTAACGTGGACATAGCCGGTCGCCCCTCTTAATGTTTGACCCTCTGTAGGCTCTGTATTCCAAAAACTGTTCATAGCAAAGCCATAATAGTTAGAAATTGAAATTCAGATAAACCGGTGACAATTTTTCCTAGTCCTTTCCCAAGAAAAAGTTCGTTTATAATCATTACTATGCTGTAAAAAATATATTGAAAACGGTTAATGTGGAAGCCTATTCTTGTGGAAGAGGCTGGTATCAACGCAGTAATGAGTAATGACTTCCACATCAATTTTCAATTAATTATGAATAACTACCTGGTTTTGGTCGAGGTTTCTTCTCTTTTTCAGGCCTTTTCTTCCTCTTCTTTTTAGGTGGGCATATATTTTGAAGTTGGGCAGTATTGATTGTAGTTAATGAATTTAAACCATTCGAAGCCATATTATTGATAGCTGCACTTGAACTATTTATATTCAAACTCCCGATGTTCAGTGAACTGTTGTGTAACAGATTCGAGTTTGATTCATTGGTACTTGGAATGGTCAATTGCTGAACATGCTCTTTTTTGATGCTCTCTGCTGAATATTTGAGAAAATGATGTAAACTCAATGGCAGAGTGGAAGACGGCAGATGAGACAAGTAGTCAGCTACTGTTGAACTTGAGGTAGCAAGTGATTGCCAAGCTGGAGATATTGTAGTTGCCGTTTGGTTTACATTCTGTTGCGTTGCTTGACCATGAGATTGCTGTATGATTTGTTGTGAATTTTGGGAAGACTCTTGATTTCTCCTTTCTGGCTCTTGACTGTCAGGTTTGATCTGTTAAAAAAAAAAATCTGATTGGGAAATATCTATTTAAACATCTTAGACGAAAAGTGGCATACTTCCACACAAGGTGGACATCTAATCAAAGTTATAACATTAGAAAAGGGCCTCATAATAATTGTAAACTTCCAAATTTTCCTGTCACTCTATTCAGTAAATATAGGTCCTTCATGCTGATAATTACCGCCCAATCTCTTTATTAGTATTAAAAATAATTGTTAATTCCTTATTTCTTGAAAAGTATAAACTTTCTGTATGATCACCAGTATAGCATTCGTGAATCAAGAGACAGAGTATCAGCTACCTTACATCTTGTATCTGAATTAAAACTCCAACTAGACCAGGAAAATAAAGTATCAATAGTATCAATGACTTACAAAAAGCTTTCGATACTGTGGACCACACAGTATTATTAGAAAAAAACCAATCTATTACGTATACGTGGTCAGTGTTTTGAATGGTCCTGAACTATCTTGACAACAGAAAACAGTTTGTCTTTGAAAATAATACTTATAGTCGTACAGTCCTGAAAAAAACGTGAAGTATGGAGTGCCATTTTGGGACTTTTTCTATTTTTACCATACATTAACTCCCACTTAATTCTAGATGGAAAAATAAAACTTAATGCAGATTTTGGTATATTCTGGAAATAATTCAGTTAAGTTAAAGGAAGAGATACAAAATGATCTAACTAAAATAGAACAATGGCTTGTTACACATAAAAATAGAATATTAAAAAAGCATCCTATATATTTATTCAAAAAACCAAAAATGAAGATCGAAGTTTTATCAACATTGGAACCAATAAATTACATTGGAATACCAAAGTGCTATGAAATACCTGGGTCAATATTTAAATGCAACACTTTCCTGGCAAACGAATACAGAAATCTTGAGAAAAAAGTTATTAGCTGCCAAAGGAGTCTTAAAACGTCCAAACAATTCTTCACCATAACTGAGTTATGTTATGTCATGTTAATGTTATGAAACAGGTCCTCAAACTATAAATCTTTTACTGGAAAATAGACAAAAGTTTTTTATTCTATTCTCGATGAATCTGTATAATAAATTACCAGAACAGATCAAGTAAATTACCTCTAACAAGGTGTTTCAAGTCAGAGTAAAGCAATTGCTGCTGTAAAAATGTTACACAAGAGTTGTGATGAATTCCTGGATGATGATTTGCGATGAGCACTGATTTCATTATTTTTTCTTTTATTCTTGGATATATTTAGTTTCATTTTCAACGGCTTCCATATTTTTATATATTGATGAAGTATGAACTTGATATTTCTATTTTATTAAGATTATTTTGTAATTTCATATATAATATAAACTATTAATATAACTACTATATGTACAGATTTCACCATAGGGGAAAATAAATTTTTATTATTATTTACGAATATCATTATTTAACAAATTCCCAGAAGTGCTCAGTATTAGATAAGGGATTATATTCTAGAAATGTTCAGAAGTGTTTTCTTTTAAAATTAAATGACATTTAACCCTGATCGTCACAAATATAATTCATGATTTTTTTTGTTGTATAATAATATTTTGAATTTGTATGCTTACCCTTTCATTATTTTTCTCCTGCTGACTTTGCTGCAGTACGGCTGCACACAACTCTTGAGCGAATTCTTGCGGCTCAAAGTTCTGTCGTTTTTCTTGTCGAACATTGCTTTGTTGAGTGTATATTGCTTGATTCAAATAGTTGCCCTGATATTTACCACTATTTATAGTATTCAGCATTTGCTGCTGAGTGGCATGATGGTGTTGAGTGAAAGACGGTACTCCATTTGCCGTATATCTATCGCTATTCTCCTGCGTGGGGCATGAAGTACTTGAATTTTCCTGAGAAAATTTGGCCGCGAACTGGTGAATTGTAGGAATTGCAGTGGAAAAATGGCCTCCAAAAGATGGAAAATTCATGATATATCTGTATTAAAAACATTAAGATGAACCGGTTTGAATCATTGGGCTCAAAGTTCATTTTTATTTTCATCATTGAAAACGAAAGAAGAGCCTAATGATCAAACCAACATAAAATTCTCTACAACATACTTAGCTATTGCTTGATTTGTTTTTTAATTGGCTCTTTTTTACTTTTCGGAAAACGTTACAGAAAAGCACAGAATACTAATGGGAATCCTAACAGGACAGTGTCGGATGAGAGGGCATCTTAAGAAACTCAGATTAGTCGAGGAAGAAAAATGCAGATTTTGTGAGGAAGATGACAAAACCTCTATCCACGTTACATCAGAATGCATTACTCTGCAAAGTGGCTATGTAAGATACCTCTGAGAATATCAAATAGAAGAGGGAGATCTACCTAACCTAAAGCCATCCGATATCCTGAACTTTTTAAAAGCCATAGAACTGAAGGAACTGCTCTAGTTGTGGAGACATTTTGAACGGCTGAGCAGTAGGAGATACAATAGATCTTATAGGTTGCAGTGTATCGACACCCCCACTAAGCAGAGAAGAAGAGAACAGAAAGGTTAACAACTATAGTGGTAAATGATATACAGAATGTCCTCTTGAAGCAGTCCATATCTGTAGAATTTCAAAATCCCATTTAATAAGTTGTATAAAAAATTCCTCAAAAACGTTTCTTCCATATCCATACGTAATCAGTACTCTGAACAACCATTAGGTGTAACTTATGGGACTTTGGAAAATTATTATATCTAGCGATGGCTCAGAGGTAATATGTAACATGATAAGTGGCAGATTCTAGAACAACATTCAGAACCAGACCAGCTTTTTTCTCATCCAAAGTGCGTAGAGGCTTATGGCATAGAAGCACCCGTTCTAATCTAAAGTAATATAGGCCTAATCATTCATAGTACACTCAACAACACCATGGCAAGAACGTAGAACACTAATCAAATTTGCTTTGGTCTATCTTTTTATTGTCATGTAAGAATTAAGAAACCAATAACGAGCTTTAATTTTGTGAAACAAACAGTCTGCAGGTTGTTCACAGCAATAACGCTGAGGGTAAAATAAAATTGAGATGACTAGGTATATCAACAATAATTTGCTTATAGGGCAAACAATAATATAAGTGTAGACGCATT
The DNA here is from genome assembly GCA_958298965.1 of Chrysolina haemoptera. Taxonomy (NCBI): domain Eukaryota; kingdom Metazoa; phylum Arthropoda; class Insecta; order Coleoptera; family Chrysomelidae; genus Chrysolina; species Chrysolina haemoptera. The sequence continues at coordinate 10,967,325 of OY282595.1, read as the reverse complement.
TTCATCAAAAGTAGAAATACCTAGAAGTTTAATAAATAAATGCAAAATATGTACCTAGTCAGGCATGGAAAAGAAAGCAGTATTACAAACGAGTTAAGAAACTGTGTAATGTGTAACATAATAATATATTGTGAACAAATCATTTCTGGACACTAATGTATTTTGCGACTTTTCGAATTCTGGGATACCCTGTATATCTTTATATTAACTTCAAACGATTTCCTTATTCTTCAAATTAGACGTTTTGTCAACAGTTGTACAGAAGGTATTGGAAGGTATTTCTGTCTGAAACCTTTAAAATCAATTTAAATGAGACAAGACAAATAAATAAGCAAGAAAACACGGTCTACATCTACAAGTAACCTAAAATTTTAAAATTCCTCACCATATTTATTTTACAGTATAAAATCGATGTATTGTAATTAACCCTTCGCTTGGGCAAGAATAACTGAATTCGCCATTCCCCCTTTTGGATGGAACGCGAAAACTGCGAAAAGGCCGAAAAGGGAAAGGATTCCTGAGGGTTGCGCATTAGTCAAATCAGTGGCGGTTCTCAAAGGGGTTGAAATTCAAATATTTGGCGGGAAAACATTTACCGCTATAGGAAGTTTATAAAATTATGAAATTTTAATTAGTCATACAAGTCAATTACCTGTTCAAAATTATTTTTATAGGAAATAATATCTTGATTTCTTTAATATTGATAAGATATTTATTATTTTTCAATAGAAGTGACAATTCAAGAAATAGCTCGGAGCATATAGACAAGAGTTATGAATAAAAGCTACCCAAAGCACCAAAACTACGTCACTTTCACTCGACGCGCGTTTCGCTAACAAAGTCGCAGGAGCAAAACACTTACTACGCTAGTGAACACTATTCTAATCTTATTTGTACCTACTACCTAGTGGTTAATTGCACTCAATATCAATTTTAATTGACCCTTTATTCTACCTACCTCAAATTATCTACTCGAATTCTTTACTTTAAATCAGAAACTACTTGCTCAAAACTACTTGTTATATTGATATAATAATATAACTTTACCAACATATTTGAAAAGATTGATAGCGAGAAAAAATTATTAGTAGTAAAATAAAACAAATAATAATAAGTAATGATAACGAATGTAGATTAATGAATTATGTAGGAAAAAAACGTTCAATTGTACTATGAACTTGAATAAAGGGCTATATTGAATGGGGCTCTTATCGGCCTTCATACTATTTTTATACTTCTCCATTTCCAGACTCTTGAATGCATCGAGAAGTCTGCGGTCATAAACCTGTCCAATTAATCTCAAACTTGTGTCATCAAATCGGTGGTCGCGATCCAAAGTATGTTGAGCCACACTCGATTTTTATGGTCTCAAAAATCGGATATGAGTAATGTGCTCTCGGAACCGTGCTTTCATGGCCCTACGGGTCTGGCCCACATACTTCTCGCAGTCCTCACAGCTAATCTCATAAATCCCCTACATTTCTTTTTCTTCCGTCTTATCTTTGGGAGTACCCAAGATTTGTTGTAGTTTATATGAAGTCTTCTATACCAGCTTCATATTGAGTGTTCTGAAAATGCTGTCGAAACCTCGAGTAACTCGAGGTTCGTATTTCATATTTTCATATTTGAAAAGTCGTAGAGTTAAGAAGGGTTCTCTTAAATCTGTTTCCTAATCAGTTTCTCTACCAAGTCTACAGAATAACCGTTCAACTCAGCCACTTCCCCGATGATCTTTTCTCGGTTTTGAATCTTTCTTTGTTGAGTGGAAACGACAAGAGTCGAATAACCAAGAAATTTAATCCCGCCATTTTATGCTGTATGCAATGGTGAGAACTCTCAGGGATGTATCAGAGTGTGTTCGTGTCCTTCCTGTAGATATCGAATTCAAGCTGATTTTGGTCGTTCCTAATTAATAATACATCTAAAAATGGCAACTGTTTTTCATTTTCAGTTTCATACATGAACGATATGGTTTGAAACTGAAAATGTTTTCACGTATGAAACTGAAAACGGGAAACTAGACTAATACACCGAAAGCTGCGACTTCCCTGTGAACTGGAGTTTGAGACGCCACCGCAGGACAAGACGCTGCGGAAGAGGACTATGTCAGCAAAACTTCGGCAGATAATGGACGACATTCGTTCAAACATGCAAAAGGGCCAGCGAAAGCATGAAGGAGACCTATGATATCAAGGTAGATTCTGGAGGATTTTCACCTATTTTGGCTGAATCACCCTAAGGGTCGCCGATGCCTAGCACCAAAGTTGCGGAACTCGATCAGAAGAACGTGAAAAGGATAAACGGCATCGTCTACCGAATCCATAAGCCATCCCGTCGGAAATCACGACTAAGTCCGCATTCTCAGACCAACGGAAGAGTTCATGTCCTTATATTCAAATGAGTCAAGTGTTACACAGGGTTAACTGGAGGAAAGCCAGGCAGAGGAACTTCGAATATCCAGGGACCAGGAGAATCGCTGTGGTGTTCTCCAAAAAAATTCGTCGACTTCAGGAACTACGGGAACAGAATTCAGAAGCTAGAGGGGTGTTACAGCTGAATAAGGGAACAGCATCACCACCAGCAGATACTGTGGGATTGATGGGCCGGCATGGAGAGTTGTAAGAAGAATGTTGTAGATCCAGCGGCTCAAGATTTTGGTGTACTTTACCATCTTCCACGACCGTACATAAGAGACTAAACTATCCCCCATGAATGGTTTCTTCACATATTTGCTTCATATCATTGATGTCCGTTATCACCTTGGTGTCCTTGGGTAAATGATTGTATATTTGTTTACTTCTGTCAATCTACGATTGTTTTGGCAATAGTCTAAGAGGCGAAGAGAGGTCGACTTTCACAGTTCTGTTTAACGGATGAACCATACTTCTCACGAAGTTTCATAAATAGACGAATGTCAGAAAACGGTATACAGGGGGAACAAAAAATTGAAATTTTTGAAACTCACTCTGTATAGTAACCCATTTCAGACGTATTTGTCTATTTATGAAACTTCATAAGAGGTATGTTTCATCCGCTACTACAAGAATAAAACTATGTCGCAGAATAAATAGGATGTGACACCAACCTTTATTTTTCTTTGTAGTTTTCCCACGCTTTCTGGATGCCTGGCTGGTGTACCCCTGGTATACTCTTTACGGTGTTTGATTATGAGATCGGCGATGTTAATAGTTATATAAAATATCATGAAAAGGTGGTCGTTCACTTGTGTGTGGATTTTTCTCGACTAGTCACGTAGAAATCCATGTATCCATAAATTGTATGGCCAATTACCTCTACACACATTGAATTCAATAAATATAACTTGTGCTTGTCCCAAATTGATTTGTTTCAAAACAGAAGACATAATTTCTGATGGCAATGAACTGCTATTGTAAACTATCGGAACTGTGCATATGAAAAGCATTTATAATACTTATTTTCCAGATTTCTGATAAAACAATATAAGAGATGGCATTTTGATTTAGTCAAAATTATTGAAATCAGTACGAATGTTTGATTGTTAATTCCTGAAAATAGTTGGTGATAGTTAACCTCTTACACTTAATAGAATTTGGAATTACTTGCAAGTCTGTAGGAATTTTAATAAAGACAGGTTTCAATGGTAATCATGATTTTCGCTTCAGAAACCATACTTACAAATTAATGATTCAGGAGCCAACATTTGATAAAGAACCAGTTCTAAAACTTTGACTTTGAAGAGAAGTTTCTGCCCCTTCAATACTCAATATAGAGATTCCTTCACAATAAATGACATATATTTATAAATTCTTGACCAATTTTTGGACAAAATTCCTATTAAGTTAGTTCTCTTGCATCAGTATTTTTTATTTCGTGTAAAATGGACACTGGATGGAAGATAATTAACCAATGACGAAAATTGGATTAAATAATTCAGTCTTCCTCATAAACCTATACAACAGATATTTTAAATGTTCCACCTTTATAACATAGCCAGTTCAACTTGTAATTATGTTCAACAATAATATCAAGGAAAAATGAAAGGCAAAGATATACTCATTTTGTATTAATCAAAAGATTGTTCTACACTTTCTACAAATCACAAAAACCAAAATATTCACAAGACATTGTTAATCTAATTGATCAAAATTTAAAAACAATCAATATTGTCGGTATTCTTTGCAGAATCAAGTAGGTATCAAATCAACATCACACAATTATCGTTAAAAAATATCGAGAAGAAATGATAATCCATACTGTCTAATAAAATTCAAGAGTGATGTTTTATAAAATCAATTGAATAAAAATTATAGAACATACATCAATGAACTGATGTTAATACTGTGCTTACAGGAATATCCACAAGTGTTACTTCCATTTTTCATTTTATACATTAACGAGTAATTTGCAAAATATAGTGAGGAAATGCCCAATACCAATTAATCCACAAGCCTAATTATTCTGAACTTGTATATGTAATTACTGGTTATACAGACAATTTCAACAATACAAAAAATAAGGAATGTAAGACTTATGGGATTCCAAGAAACACTTACGAATGGGAGTTCATGATGTTACATAACTATGATTGTAAACGTTTCTTGCCAAGTTCGGAAACAAGCTGGAGCCAACTAGAAATATTAAACCACAATAAAAGTCCTTAAAAATAACGTTCACATCATCAAATATACAAATTAATTATCGACATGGTCGAGCATAATGACTGGCAATCAAAGGGAGAGACCCCACTTCATAAAAGTGACGAAAAAAGTTTGGAAGTACTAACTTTATCTTCTTATCAATTAATCTTGCTGCAATTCTTAATTCATTTCAAGATTTCTAAAAAACGTCCTTGAACTAAAAACAAAAAATAATTTATCCTATACTATCTTCAACCTAAAAAATGTATCCATAATATATACAAGTATATAAACATAATAAAAGATGAATCACACTGGCACCATTTCTTTAACAAATATCATAGCGGCAGTCTTCTAATTCAAAAATAAAAAAGTTAGTAAACTTCTTACGACCCTTTTGTTATAAGTGAGAAAAGTGAGATAGAATTGACTGACTATCAGATTGCATACCATAATGATCAATTTTGAGCAAAGATTTGGCTTAAAAAATAATCATAACTTCATTCAATTTATGGCTGCACCCCTATGATGAATTCACAGTTATTTTATGACATAATTACGCTACATCAAATCTCAAAATTCCTCCATTGCAAGCAATATCTCTTGAACTAGCATCATAATTTCTGAATTGGAGAATAAGTCTCACCTGAACAATAAAATGGATCCCTCTTCTACACTATAACCAACCAACACAACATACAAGGTATCTTTCAGTTAAGTTAGATTTTTCAACTCCTTTTTTGGAGCTATAATAACCTGCCAATTCCATCAAAGCCAATTAGGACACTAGAACAGAAAGCTTACTTAACAAAAAGATATCAATTTGGGAGTGGCAAAAACTAAACATAAGTATAGTTAACAATATAGTGCAACCCATCTTCAAACAGTTCTCCTTTAAAAAATAGCACGGGAGCTAAGTTATTATAACTTGGGACCTATACAATATTTAATAAGTCCAGTTTTACAATGCTCAAATCACGCTTACTGCCTGAAAATACTTTGAGTAACTTTTTATGACTTTTCAGCGAATCATTAAACAATGTTGTTACAAATACGACAGTTCTTGTCAAGTTCACGTGGACTAACAGGCGGTTGATTTTAAAGGATTATGTTTTGACCTTTGAGAGTGCCGCCAACTTTAACTTGGCACAATATCGTTTACCTGAACTACATATATTTTTTCATTATAGGACCATACATTTAGAAAAGAATTGGAACATTCTTGATTAAATTGCAAGCTTATCAGTGTTGGGGCATTTCAAAACAGGCTGCGACCAACAATTACTCATTTTGTAATTAGCTAGTGGCTTTGGTGGGGTTCCTATAAGCCTTGCTAAAAAATTAAGTATAAAATGTTGCTCAAACACCAATTCTAGTGTGCAGGGTTGTCTGGGTTTCCCCCACCAGCTGATATGGCGAACACACCAAAAATCGAGTTTACCACCTGTACAGGCTCTGCCTTTATGTGCACTCGTTTGAGTGTTCTACAGGGAAGAGTATTGATAATTATTTGCATATTTTTTTAAATACTTCTGAGAAATACCCGTCAAACATAAGCCTTTTTCAAGTTGTCTAATATATTTGGAGTTGCAGTCACTTTAAAGGAATATAACTTGAAAGCAACTCTCAACTATCCCCCTTGTTTACTTAACGATTTTTTTTTGTCTGAATATTAAGAATACAAGTTTAAGAACATAAAATCGAATTAATTTCCAAACTGAAAGTATTACTTATTCTTTATGCTAATGGTAACACTTTATAGCCGTCTAATCTACCTCACTTGAAAAATGAATTTTGACATGTTCCAAATGCAAACTGGCAGAACTTTTTCAATAGTTATTAAAATGGCGCATTCTGATATCTAAAATCTAAAGTAAAAAGAAATCATAAATAAGGTAAAATGCTACTTATACAAAACAAACATGATTAGATGCCGTTCTAATAGTTGTTATCAAAGTATTTGAGCTTCAATAGGACAATTTCATCTATAGGGCGGAATGTGTACCAAAAAGGCTGCAACTTCAAATTTAGTTTGCTATTATAACATAAGTGATCAACTGTTTCATGTACGTAAGTAACACTAACTAGCGGTAATATTTATAACAATAAAAACTAATAACCCTAAATAAGAATAAACATTAATTATTGATGTTATTCAAATCAATTAAATTACTTTCTGAATCTCATTCAAGAGCAGGTCGTTTGAAAATATTCACAAAAATATAATACAAGTAAGATAGGAGATTAAAAATATCAGTCTTAACATGGAAGGAAAATTCAAAAAAAAATAACGAATCTACACATGAACTGCATATACAATTGAAAAACATTTTAAACACCTATTTTTGTGTCTATCTTGCCATTTTAAACAGTTGCTGCATGAAATTAAATTAATTCAATTCTGTATATGTATGATGTAGACAATAAAAAACCTATTCAATATTATTGAAATTGTTATAAATAAATATAATGAATCTCAAATGCAATGCTTTAATAATCGTCTGGATAAAAGATAATTTAATATTTAAATTGAATTTAAAAAAAAGTGGCTTGGAGAACTCTTCTGCCCAAACAGGAACCATTAACTGTCTAGAAATTTGGATACTTTTTACATAGGAGACCATAACTATGGGCGGTCGTGTTTATTATATAGCACTAACTTGTTGAGTCTTTCACATATTATTACCTGTATTAGTTGAAATCTAAGTAAATAATAAAAATAAATGTATAAATGACTAGGTTGAAATCTATATATTTCAGCTTAAATGGTAGAAACCAATGAGAACTTTTTCTTCATATATTGAGTTGTATGATTTGAAATTTTTCAGAAATACAATTCAATATTACTGATATATTACTACAAAAATGAAAATTCAAAACCATCATTTGAGTTGGTTCAGACGTAATTTTTTTTTCAACAGTTTTAAAATATTTGTAAGTCATGAAATAATTGAAGGGTTACATCAAGTCCTAAGGATTATGAAAATAGATTGAAAAAGTCTGTAACGAAAAGAGAATCAATAAATATTGTATAACTTTCAAAATTTCTGATCTGGTCTGTTATAGATATTTTTAATTCCAGTCTTGCAAAGAGTAAACATTACAGGGTTTCAAAAAAATGGTGATGATAACTAACCAGTATCGAGTTTTTTGTATAATATTAGTAGTTATGCTACACCTGATGAATCAGTTCAAATGAACAAGATATGATTAAAGTTTTGTTTTTTTGGTAGATTCCAGCCAAAAAATTCAAATACGTCGATACATAAGGTATATTTTACTTTTGTCTAAAAAAAAAAACAAACCACCTGGTTTGGACTCATTCCAGTAAAACAAATCTCAATACAGCATACATTTTCAATAGTTTATATTACCACAGTGAAATGGAGAATTGAAATACATTTACCTTAACTCTCTTTCTATAAGGAAACCATTCCTTATACGTATTTGAAACCTTCAAAGTAAATAAAATGCCTGAAAAAAGTGAATAACCCCTCCCCCCATTGAATTACCCTAGGCATGCCTTCTATCTTAATATTATTGTCATCAAGTATAAGTACAAGAGTATAACAGACGTAATTTCAACAGATGATTCCTTGAATTCAAACAAAAACAAATATAAAGACATTTATTTCTAGTCCATAAAATGGTTGAAATAAAAAAAGTAGCAATCTTACTGTTTACAGTACTAAAGTAGGCAAAGATACAGAATGTATTATTCTTATGGGAAAATTCATATAAAGAATATGACATGTCCACTGATGGATCTTTAAATACTAAATCAATCATTTTTTACGCACTCGACACACATGCAATGTTGTACATTGAACGTAAATTTCGTCTTAATTAGATGACCATATCTCAAAAACAGGTTACACCTATGGTTACACACTCATAAGTTATGAAAATATTTTGTAAATTAGAATTCAAGTTATCATATTATGTTGATTAAGAGAAGTCATACCACCAATGCAACAATCAACAGAATGAACTGGGAATGTATTGTACAAAATATGTATTACTCAGTTGCAAGGGCGAATATGAAAACTAGAACCAATGGTAAATTATGTGATATGATAATGATTTGAGTTGCAAAACGTCATGTGAGGTGTTGGGTAAAATATTCAATTTTTAATAGGGATTTTTCCTGAAAATATTTGATGATGACTGAAATCAGTAACAAAAAATACCAAACAGAAAATACGAGATATTCTAATATCTCCAGGAAATGATAAACAAGTTGTTTCCATCTTCATGGTGACTAAACTTGAATCAAATACATTTTTCACAATGTTCACATTATCTCCTCATATGCTGGACTCCATAATACATCAATTACAATCAATCAACTGAAGGTTAGTGGATGAAGAAGCTTTCAAAAATATTACATCCGAATGTGTTGGACAGTATTTTTATTTACCGCTGAATTCTGTTCAAGCATGTAAAACTATTGACCACAAAACCACAAGAACTGCTTCTATACACGACTATCACAAAATTTATATTCTCACTCTGTTGTAGCAATGTTAGCTTTGATTGACTGTCATAAAAGTGACAAGATTTTGGAGTATAAAAATTATTGTTTGTTTCGTTTCCATTTGATATTTGCAATTTTTATTGTGGATACTTGGGTAGAACGAAAATTCACAATATTCGTGATTCCTAACGCTCGCCTACGGCATATTACGGCTAGACTCCGTTATTTACATTTCGAGCTGCATCACATCACATCACAGTAAATATTGTGCTTAGAATGTGACTCTGTCTTGACCGCAGCTCGAAATGTTTATAACGGAGTCTAGCCGTAATATGTCATTGATTTTTATGATTGACGAGATAATGCTCATAATGATCGATTTCTGTTAGTTTGGAATTGGCGGGCAGTTCAGCGATTTTAAGGAAAAAACCATGGTTTAAAAAAATACTCCTTGACAACACTGTGATTTATGACATTTAACAAAGAAATATTTTTTTTTAGTGACAATGAGAGAAAGACCGATTCATAAACTTGACGTTCCGCTCGCTGTTCGCCGTTGGGCTTGACGTTGGCACCAACGGATTGCGGAACGGTCAATGGTGTTTATATCTTATGCAATTCAGTATACTCAAATGGCCAACGCAAAGGCGAATGCAAACGACGAACGCAAACGGCGAACGCAAAGGGCGAACGCAAACGGCGAACGCAAAGGGCGAACGCAAACGGCGAACGCAAACGGCGAACGCAAACGGCGAACGCAAAGGGCGAACGCAAACGGCGAACGCAAAGGGCGAACGCAAACGGCGAACGCAAACGGCGAACGAAACGTCGTTTATGAATCGGCCTCAAATTTTAGGCTCATTTCATAACCCACTCAGTTGAAACATCTTTCGTAAGCTCAATCTGTGACAAATATTCCAAAACTTCTTTTCCAGCAATAAATAATCCAGTTGCAGCCCTTTCGTCAAAACCTGCCCCTAATAATAATAGTACACTATTAGCAAATTTCAGTCACTCGTAAATAAATAAAACTACTCTACTGCCGATATACCGCCGGCATAGCCACACCATTTCCGGGTTTCACATAGTCTCCGATCATCAAGCTAGCACTAACCGGATAATTCGCCATGGCAAGGGCCTGCTGTTGATGCGAGGGAGAAGTGAAGAGCGATGGGGAGATGGCGCCGCCTATAAGTTGAGCTGTGTGGGTGGAAGTGGGACTGGCTGCTACTCGACCTCGTCCTGTACTGGATATGCACCCCGGATGAATGTTGGGTTGTGGTGCTTCTGGTATGGGAAAATGAGATGTTTATAGTATGAAATGTAATGTTATGATATTATTCTATCATTAAGGAGATAGATATGTCTACTCTAAAAAAATGTTGAGCTTATAGTTTGAATAAATATGTTGTAACATATGAAAAAATATATAATGGTAATGGTAATGTTTTAGTGATTTCTTCTGCGACAAAGATGGTTTGATAATATATGGATATGATTTACTTTCGAAAGGAGATGTCTTACAGACAAAAAAAAGTAGAAGAAATCTCTCAACTATTTGTCAGTTAAAAATGTATTCAAAATGAAAAATATAACGATTTATTGAAATCTAATCCACTAAAAAATTAAAAAGCAATCCTGTGGACAGAGCTAGTTCAAAATAGATATTTTTGTATCTAGAATGCGAAACAATACTTTGTATTTCGTCAAATAAACGATCTAGGTGATATTGTGTGCATGACTATCGTAATGGTAATAACGTCTTTTATGTTCTAGAACGAAAAAGAGCAACTTCGCTAACTGAGATTTTAACGAAAATGTCAACATTTGAGTTCAGTTTTTAATAAATGTATTCGTTTATATTGATTTTGTTAAGTTCACATGACATCATTTCACGTTTTGGTTTATGACATACTAATTTCTGAACAACAGTTGAATTAATAAGTTTTTTCTGTGACGAAAAAAAGTTTGACATTTTATATCTGTTGACAGGTAACAAAATATAACTTTTTATGAAATTACTTTTTTCTGGGATATATATAAAGGTAGATATTTGATTTCTCTATTAAATCGTCGTTTTTCCCGTCACAGAGAAAAATGGTGTATTATAAATGGGAAAAATATTAGATTTTAGCTCTCAGTTTTTTGTCTCCCTCCGCTTGGGTCTGGAGACAACACAACCTTAAGTTAAAATTTAGTACTTTTTTCCCTCGTATAATAAACAACTATTCAATATGTGTATACTATATAAATATTATTTTCCATTAAAGACATTAATAATTAAGGTTTTCTTTTGTAAATTGACATGTTTCAGAATAGATTTCAATAATCTTGTTATATTTTTTAATAAATAACTCTGACATGTTATGGTGAATCATGAAAGTTTAGAATGAGAGTATGAGGTAGATAGGTTTCAATACAATAAAGGCTGCAAATTGTTTGTATAGCAGCAATTAAAATTATTCAGGAAAATGTTATTCAATTCTCTAATAAAATTTTCATATATTTTTCGAAGAACACTGAAAAAAATGTATGTCTATTCAAGCAAAACCAACCAGGTAATCCATTTATAATATTATTATTTTTTTAGCCTCATTAAAAATATTGAACCAATTCTGGTTTTGAACGATTTCAATTAGCCATATTCAAGAAGCTCAATGTCAAGGTCATAAACCCACAATCAACTTTTTAAGTTATCTACTTCAGAACCAGTACCAATAGCAAAATATAATTTTCTATTATTTTTCGTCCAATCACAAACATTCAATTATCACGATTTTATACAGAATCAATAAGTGGAGAAGTTGGTGTCATACCTTGCTGTAAAAAAGAAAATAAATTTTTTTCAACAAACAAAATTCGAAAGTTTTGAAACTTTTTCCATAATTTACAGAGCAAAATACATTTGGGACTTTCTCTTTTCCAGTTTATGTACCAAAATTACCAATAGTTCTAAAGACGTTCAATAATTCTTGATATATTAGGTGTTGGAAACAATATTTGAATCAAATGATTTTTCAAATTTTTAGTTGGTACTTACTAGTAATTCTCGATTGCATAATCATTTAAGACATGTACCTTTAAATAAGATATCACCTGAACCATTTTGGGATCACCCTCAGGGTAACACGTCTAATATCTCGAGAAATATCATTGAAAATACATTTCCAAAAACAAGACGATTTTGTTTTCAAGGGGGCATCTTCTAAGCTAGCAAGAGGCAATACGCCATTATTCCTCCTCTAACGCCATCTACTCAAAAACTGGCATATAATATAAATGGCATATAGAGTCAACTGATGACTCATTGTGAAGGACTTTTAAATGCATTCTTCTGGATGAAATCAGAAAAATTAATGAACTTAATGACTTAGTCATTCATGATTCTCACCATTATCCCTGTTAATGTTTCCCACTTCTTTTTTATATTAGTATTTCTGAAACCATTTGGTTTCTTCAATACTTAGAAAATGGTGCCTCAAGTTCACCAAAAATCCTTATTAAATATTCAAAAAGAGCATCATCAAGGTCGATCTTCACTGTCATAGCAAAACGTAAATTATAAATTAGTCAATTCTACCTCCCAAGCAAAAAAAAACAGGAGACTTTGATGTGGAGTCTGGTATAAAAATTACGACCTTTTTTCGAATTTTCTCATTAACACGTACTTTTGAGGTGTAACCTATTAAATGTGACATCTTGGATATTATACTTTTCATTGAAAATTCAATTATGTTGAAATTTGGAGAAAAAGAAAAAAGGAAGCAAGATCTCATTCATTAATAACCAAAGATACGTGTTTAAACAAGTGGATAGGATTTTTTTGACAATTCCTTATAATTACTACAATCATATCTAAAGTAACGAACAATTTTGACAATCCTACAATTACTTTGAACATTACTCTACTCGATCTATATTTATATTATTCTTTTTAAGGAATAATTCCATAAATGCATCATATACAGGGTGTAAGAAGATGATGTCGAATTTTTTTTATGTGCATACCACAAATGCTAATGGGTTGAACTTTGTCGACAAAATGTAAAATTTTAGACAATAAAGCTATCTATCTATCTAATCTAACCTCTTGGTCTCCCGTGAAGAACGGATGTGTAATGCCATTTTATAACAAATGGCAGGTGTGAAAAATTCGAAAAAAATTTGTAGAAAGTAAAATGAAAATTCGTCGAAATTTTAGGGACCGCAATAATACTGGAACTGCCGGATGGAAGGAACTGTGTAATTTTGAACAGCGGTTTCCAAGATTTTCCGTATATTCCAACAAGATTTAAACTTTCCAGAAATTTTTTTCGAATTTTTCACACCTGCCATTAATTATAAAATGGCATTATACATACGTCCTTCACAGAAGTGCAAGAGGTTAGATTACACCCTGTATAATCGGAGGTTATTACGAATACATGACAACATTTAGATACTACAGTGATAACGAAACAGTCTGACTCACAAGCTATTATTCAATATTGGATGAATTATGATATTCACAATCTAACCTCAAGTTCAAACATTGGTTGATGAAAATTTTTGTCAGGATGCAACATTACAATACATAAAGTAATTGATATAAAAACTATTATGATTATATGGAACAATGCCACAGAGTTTCAGACACAAAAAGTAGTTTTATATTTGTGCAATTTTCAACCTTTATCAGGTGACACTGGGAATCGTACCACCCCTGCTACTTCTTTATTTGCAAACAGATTATTCTGAAATTTGTTAGGGTCATATTAGAGACCTGGATTTATTCCAGAAACGTCAACAACTTTGATTTTACAGATGGAACAGCCTGTACATTTTCATAAATTCGGATTGTACTGGGAAAAACAAGATCAATTATCAGGTCAAATGTCATTATTTCCAAAACATTTGAATGACTTTTTCCTTATTTTTTTTACCTCATTAGCCAAGACTCTTCACATTGAATAGCATTAAACTGAAAAAATTTTTTTTTCAAAAATTATATTTTTTTTCAAAAATTATTTTTTATGCCATTTATTGATGAATCAATATAATGTCATATAAAATACCAGCGACAATGTATGAAAATATTTATTGTGATCAAAAATCCAGTGGTTAATTTTTATGCAGCTTATATTTATGTAATTTTATTCCCTATCCAACATTTGTTTAGACATGATATCTAATTTTTTCGGAAATGTATGTAAAATAAAAACAAAATTGGTGGCTTTTCCGGAAAAATCCAAAGTCCAACTCTAGGAAAAAATACGGAGGAAAAAAACGGAGGAAAAAAACTACAAGAAAAACAAAAAAAGAAGTAGAACCCAATTATTTAGTCTGATATAACAAGAAGGGACTAACCTCACATAGCCATTTGAGTGTGTGGAAATTTAATACATACATTTTTCAAGGAGTAAGTAAACATTTGAGTGTGTGGAAACTTTATTATTGTTTGTAGGCTTTTTTTGAAATTTTTTTTTGTCGGGGGTTTTACCACCAAACGTTTTCAAAAATAACAAAATGACAGGGAAGGCATACCCTGTGACATCCAGTATAACGTTTATTGTTAAAAAGACATGGAAAAGTTGAAAGTTTGAGAAGAAAACAAAAATTCATCAAAGATAATGAACGACTAAAACCCAGTGGACGATGCAACAAATACACATAATTTAAATTAAATTGCAGCATTTATTTCCTTGGGAGATCTGTCATACGAGAGATATATTCCTTTTCAGACACTAACTTCTATTTTAGACATAAGCTCTGGAACATGTTGCCTATTTTTTCACATCTGAAGGTAAAATTCTTCTTCCTACTTAAAGTATTTCAGTTGGCACATATTTTATGTTAAACAGGGTGTTTTAGGGTGAAGGAGAGATTTGGTACTGAATATAGAGGGCAATATGGCTGTTCTAAAAACCCATCAGTATCAGGCCTGTAGCTATTTTATAGCTGAAGTGTGACAACGAACACTTTACATTTTGAGTTTGACAAATCTGACGAATAATGTCTTGAATGAATAAAATTAATGTTCAATAATGATCTATTATGTACAAAGTTTTCCACATTTTAAAAATAGCAAATAAGGAAATCTACAACCAATCTTGATTTTTGCTGGCCTTTCTGTTAGTTATAAACAAAACTTTGAAACTGATTATTCGAAAGGTGGATACTCAGAAATATGAATGGCGCCAAATCTATAATGTGGTTCAAGAACAAGCTCCTATTACTGTTAAACACCCTGTATAAGTCTAATTACTCTTCTCATCCTGCATATTTTTGCACTTAATAATTAATATTGTTACAGACCTGAAATTTGATAAAGACTTCTCGAATTGTTCGAGATCCTTCGATGAATTAGATGGAAAAATCTAGAAGCACTAACTTTTGTTCTGGATCAATCGTCGAACATTCTATTTGTGTTCTATTGATTTCTTAAGTTTTCTAGAACTTTATTTGTATATAAAAGCGATGCATTTGTTAGATGAAGGAAGTTAGTTAGGAAGTTACTTTGAGTTACCTTGGATACAAGTATTTTGACAGTGACTTGTATAACAGTGTTGCCAAGTAAAGTTTGAATAATAAAGGCGAGTTCATACCAGAGTACACTTATTTTTGAACCCGAAGACGCAACAATTGGTGACAGCGGCGGAATAAGTGTTACTGAAGAAAGAAAAGTAAGGCAGTTTTCCAGTATTTGATGGTGAATACTCGTGCAAATAATTACGACGAGATGGCGACATCAGCAGATATCCTTGAGTTTTTAAAGGAACAAGAAGCCAAACGAAAACAAGAACAAGAGGAACAAGAAGCCAAACGAAAACAAGAACAAGAAGAGCTTCTACAACAATTCGAACTGAAAAGGAAACAAGAACAAGAGGAACAAGAAGTCAAACGAAAACAAGAACGAGAGGAACAGGAGGCACGGTTAGTCCAGCAGTTACAACAACATGTTGATCTTCTGCAACGTATTAGTCACAGTCAACAGTGCTTCCAGAATGAAATCACTGAAGAAGTACAAGAGGTCAGAGGAAAAGTCCAGGAGGTCAAAGGTGAAGTCCAGGAGGTCAAAGGTGAAGTTCAAGAGGTCAAAGGTGAAGTTCAAGAAGTCAGAGGCGGAGTCCAGGGAGTCAACAGAAGGGTCCAAGACGTCGAAAATGAACTGTCCAAAATAGATGAACGGGTGGCACGAGAGGTGAACAAGAAATTCAACGAAGAAGTTGATAGGATCAAGGAGAGGCTGGAAACGTTACACCTTCCACACAAGCGTGCACCATCTGAGGAAATCTCCCCCACCAGCGAAAGGCCATCCTCACTGACAACTCCGATAAGGCCTACACAAGTGAAAATTTTGAAGCCTCCAACATTTGATGGACAATCCTCGTGGTCCATGTATAGACGTCAGTTTGAAGCGGCAGCAAACGCAAATGGCTGGTCCGAGGAAGAAATGGCCACCTCTCTAGTCCTGTGTCTACGAGGACAAGCATTGGACATCCTTCAGAACATCCCCGAGAGTAATCAGAAGGAATATTCTAGAATCGTTGAAGCTTTGGAAATCAGATATGGACAGCAATATCTCAAACAAGTATTTCAGAGCCAAATAAAGAGTCGATACCAAAAATCCAACGAAACTCTACAGGAGTATGGAGCCGACGTAGAGCGACTCATTAATTTGGCATACCCACAAGCACCGAAGGAGTTCATAGAACAAATTGGGGTGCAGACTTTCATCGATGGTTTGAGAGATACTGACATGCAGCAAGCCCTTCGACTAGGACGACTTCAAACCATAAGCGCAGCACTAATAGCATCTTTGGAGTTCGAGGCCGCGAAAAACGCATCAAGAAATACGAGGCCCAAGTTACGTGAAGTTAAATTCAACGATGATTCTCCTACAAGCGAGGCGCTATTGAAGAAAATATTGGACTCCATAACAGCATTAAGCAACCAAGTGCATTCCCCAGAAGACAGGAAGAGGCGCTGCTATAACTGTGGGAAAAGCGGCCATCTACAGAGGAGTTGCTGGGAGAGATCGAAATCCAGAAGTCCAAGAAGAAAGAGGTCGTCATCAGAGAGCAACGAAGATAGATCGAGATCTCCGAGCTCAGGAACAGAGCAACGTGGGCGTTATACCAGAGGAGCCTTCAGGAGATCGACCACGCCAGAAAGGAGACCTCAAACGTCCGAAAGAGGACTTGCTCCCAACCAGGAAAACGAGAATTAGTCGGCACTAGGGGGCGCGTGGCGACTTTCAGTGTTCAAAGCCCCAAGATCCATATATCGTCATTGAAGAAAAATGGCCAAAGTCTACTAATACAAGGCTACTTAGAAGATCGGAAATGCACCTTCACTATTGATACAGGAGCTTCGAGATCAGTCGTTCGCCCAGACCTCATACAAGAATCTGTGAAGCCGATGAAAAGGAATATGGTTTTGGAAACGGCAACGGGACAAACCGCACCAGTCATTGGGGAAACACTTGTACACATCCAGATAGGACCTATTACCATGGAACATTCTATGTTGGTTGCGGAAATAAGGGATGAATGTGTTTTGGGTCTGGACATCATGGAGAAAAACGACTTCATCCTTAACATCAGGCAGAAAATTTTGCGGATTGGCAATGAAGAAATCTTCCTGAGCAGATACAATGAGAAAATCCAACCAATTAAGATTTATGTTGACGAAGACATCCACATTCCGAAAAACTCCGAAACCATCATCATGGCCAGAATGGATAAAGAACCTGGAGATTTGAGCACTGGAATAATTGAAAACGAGGAATACCGCCAAGATGGAATTTTAATTGCCCGATGTCTTGTGAACACAGAACAACTAATTCCTGTCAGGGTTGCCAATACTTCGGAAAATAAAGTCCTTCTGAAGAAAAACGACCAATTGGGATTCTTCAAACCTGTCACTCGAGTTATCAATTGTGAAAACCACACTCAGGTACTGCGAAGAAATACCACTAACACCGATCAGAGAACAATAGACAAAATGATGGAATCCACGGAACATTTAACTATGGAAGAAAAGCAGAAGGCCAAAGAGTTTCTTGATAGCCATCGTAACATTTTCTCGACAGAGACTTCGACGGGACGTACCAGTCTAGTTCAACATCGCATCAACACCGGCGATGCCCGACCAATCCGACAGGCTCCGAGGAGATTACCGTTTGCCAAACAGAGAGAGGTAGCAGACATGATAAACAACATGATGGAGGATGACATAATTGAAGAAACCACAAGCCCATGGTCCTCACCGGTAGTATTGGTAACTAAAAAGGATGGATCAACCCGATTCTGCGTGGACTATCGTCGATTGAATGACGTAACGATGAAGGATAGCTACCCATTACCAAGAATTGATGATACACTAAACACATTATCCGGTTCCAAATGGTTTTCAACGTTGGACCTGAAAAGCGGGTATTGGCAAGTGGAAGTTCATCCTGATGATAGAGGAAAAACAGCGTTCTCTACCGGACAAGGGCTGTACCAATTCAAAGTTCTTCCGTTCGGATTATGTAATGCTCCCGCCACCTTTGAGAGACTTATGGAACTAGTATTGAGAGGTTTGACATGGAAAATTTGTCTAGTCTACTTGGATGACGTCATAGTAATGGGAAGGACATTTGACGAACACCTGAATAATTTGGAAGAAGTATTTTTGAGGTTAGAAAATGCTAACCTGCAACTGAATCCAAAGAAGTGTTATTTATTTCAAAAAGAAGTCAATTTTTTAGGCCATGTCATCTCGGCCGAAGGAATTAAGACCGATCCTGATAAAATCGAGGTTGTTAGGAGTTGGCCACGTCCTAGGGATAAACATGAAGTAAGAAGTTTTCTGGGGCTATGTACCTACTACAGGAAGTTTGTTCAAGACTTTGGTAAAATTGCCAAGCCACTCCACCGCTTAACTGAGAACAACGTTCAGTTTGATTGGAGCCCTGATTGCCAACAGTCGTTCACTGAACTGAAGAAGAAATTGACAACAGCGCCTATTTTGGCTTACCCACGAGAACAAGGCACTTTCATTTTGGACTGTGATGCGTCTCAGCAAGGCATTGGATCAGTTTTATCCCAAGAACAGGATGGCGAAGAGAAAGTAATAGCCTACTTTAGTAAAACTCTAGGCAAGGCTGAAAAGAATTACTGCGTTACAAGAAAGGAGCTTCTATCGATAATCAAAGCCATTGAACATTTCCATACCTTCCTCTATGGCAGACGTTTTCTCGTAAGAACTGATCACAGCGCTTTGCAGTGGATAATGAACTTCAAGAAACCTGAGGGTCAGATTGCGAGATGGCTAGAGAGACTCCAACAATACGACTTCAAAGTTATTCATCGCAGTGGCAGGAAACACAGAAATGCAGACACATTATCAAGACGTCCATGCTTGGAACAGCAATGCCGATATTGCCAGAAACTCGAAAACAAAGAAGTCAATTTTTACAATGATGAACATTGCAAGGAAATTCTGCAAGTTACCACCGTAAGAGTCGAATCTGAAGAATCTGATTTATGGACCACAGCAGATATGAGGAAGAATCAGAAGAAAGACAACAATTTAAAGTTAGTCCTAAGCTGGCTAAAAAATGGAGTTAGACCTGAGTGGCAGGAAGTATCCAAGTTTGGTGCAGTTGCCAAGGGATACTGGGCTCAATGGGATTCCCTATGTCTTCGTGATGGCCTATTGCATCGCAAATGGGAGAGCCCAGATGGAGCAACTGTGGTGTACCAACTGGTCCTGCCGAAAGCACTTACTAAAGATGTGCTCGAGCAACTTCATAGTAGTCGTGCAGGTGGACACTTTGGAATCAAGAGGACCCTTGCTAGAATTCGAGAACGATTCTATTGGGTGAATTGTCGTCGTGATGTAGAAGAATGGTGCAGAAGATGTGACCTATGCTCTTCAAAGAAGGGACCCAAAACTAGAAGTCGAGGGAAAATGGCTCAGTATCTTTCTGGTGAACCATTCGAAAGAGTAGCAGTTGACATTCTTGGGCCGTTTCCTGTTACCGAGCAAGGAAATAAATACTTGATGGTAGCCATGGACTATTTCTCCAAGTGGCCTGAAGTTGTGCCCATTCCAAACCAGGAGGCAAAGACCGTTGCAAAGGCCTTCATAGAAAATGTAATAGCCAGACATGGAGTCCCACTAGAATTACATTCTGATCAAGGACGAAACTTCGAATCTGAATTATGGCAGGAAATGATGAACATTCTAGGTGTGAAGAAGACTCGTACCACAGCCCTACATCCACAATCAGATGGTATGGTTGAACGACATAATAAAACCATCAGTCAGTACCTGTCGATGTTCATCTCCAAAAATCAAAAGGATTGGGATGAGTTGGTACCACTATTTCTCCTATCCTATCGAAGTTCCCAGCATGAGTCTACCGGATATACTCCTTCAATGTTGATCACTGGGCGAGAAATGAAACTACCATGCGATCTGTTGTTTGGAATGCCACCTAGAAGTACAGAGGACAAAGTCCTACCAGAATATGTCCAAGAGTTGAGAGAAAGACTGGACCAAGTTTATGAATTCTGCAGACGTCGTCTTCAAATCTCCAGTGATAAAATGAAAAAGAGGTTCGACAGGAAGAGTCCAGGGACTATGTTTGAGCCAGGTGATGCCGTTTGGCTATACCAACCTCAGAGAAAGAAAGGAAAATGCCCCAAGCTACAGAGAAATTGGACAGGACCCTATGTCATCATAAAGAAGATCAACGACTTGGTATACCGCATCCAGCTCAACCCAAGGAGTAAACCCAAAGTTGTTCACATCGAGAGGTTAGCAGAATACCGAGGCCACGATCCCCCAAATTGGTTCCAGAGGGACAGCCAAAATGGTGATGGTGTTATCCGGGACGGAATAACCTAAAGGAGGAGGCAGTGTTACAGACCTGAAATTTGATAAAGACTTCTCGAATTGTTCGAGATCCTTCGATGAATTAGATGGAAAAATCTAGAAGCACTAACTTTTGTTCTGGATCAATCGTCGAACATTCTATTTGTGTTCTATTGATTTCTTAAGTTTTCTAGAACTTTATTTGTATATAAAAGCGATGCATTTGTTAGATGAAGGAAGTTAGTTAGGAAGTTACTTTGAGTTACCTTGGATACAAGTATTTTGACAGTGACTTGTATAACAGTGTTGCCAAGTAAAGTTTGAATAATAAAGGCGAGTTCATACCAGAGTACACTTATTTTTGAACCCGAAGACGCAACAATATTATATTCTTTGTGCACCAAAAATGATCTTCTTCTGACCTAACTAGTGGAGTACAAGATGACACATGATGCGCTCAAGTGAGGTGTTGGCTATACTTTCAACACTCACCGACTTGAGAAACAATTCTTGCAGTTTGATTGAGCTCAACTCAACATTAAGTACAGTTTATTCCTGATAAGACATATTGCATGGAAAACTCACCTCCCATGTGCTGAGGATCTACTAAGGCAATGAGATTACTAGCCATCAAATTATTGTTTAGTAAAGTCTGAGTGGTGTCCATTGAAACTTCTCCTAGGCCATTTACCGACATGCCGTTGACCATATTAACAGCATTCCGAACCCCTTGTGCATCCAGTTGGCTCCAGTAACTTTCACTTGGTGAAACATTTGCTACGCCTAAAACAAGTCAATAAAACTGAGAAGCTGCAGAAGACACGAAAAGGTCTGAACATATTCAAAAGTAAGTCTCTCCTTAGAGATCGATGGTGGCCAATAATTTTGACGACAGAACATCTACCAGAAAATCTTTGAATGCCGACAGCAGAGGAATACGTCTAACAAATTTTTTTTTCCATAATATGAAAAAATAAATCAATCATATTATTCAAGTCGAACAGACCATTAATCAATTTTTGTAAATATTTCGCCACGACAGATTGGACATTGTCTGTTTAATCATCATTCATTTTTTCTAATTTTAATTCTGTGAGTTCTCACAAGAGAAGGAGGGGTTAGAAGTGTATTTATTTTTTATATAAATTTTTCCGAATTTCTACGACTTCTCTATCTGACTTTCAGGGGACAGAGGCTTTTTTCAAAAATAACATTATTTGATGAACCTATTTTACTATTTTTACCATTTTTTTTTTTCGATTTTATTTATACGAGGTTTCACAACATTTTGTCGAGAAGAGGGTGGGGGCTATAATTATTTTAAATTAAATTATTCGACGGTTCCATGTTTTTCGCAATTTTTACGGATTTTTATGATTTTGTTTTTGCGATATATCGCAATTTTTTAAGAAGGAAGGTGTAGTAGTTTTTTTTAATCAAATCATTCTATGGTTCCATGTTTTTTGCAATTTTTCAGGATTTTTCCGATTTTATTTTGGAAATTTTTGTTAGAAGGAGGGGCTTTGTTCCCCGCGACTGACAATATTTTTTTCGCCGTAATTTTCAATTCCCGAAACCGACGAAATTTTTTCAGGAATATTTTCATCTACTAACACATCCATAAGTCTAATACGCGAAATTCATTACCAAGTCAAAGACAGCTATGCAGCATTCAAAAAAGAACTGATCACATATATAAGCACTCATAATTGTTTAAAACACTTGTGTATTGTATTCATTTCTTGATATTTATAATTATATTGTTGTTATTTTATAAATTTGGTATAGATATACTTTCTATTGTGATATATTTTTATATTTTCTGTATGAATAAAGTATTTGAAAAAAATAAATAAAAAATATAGAGTGGAAACAGAAAGCCAAATTGATGATATAATTACCTGGAGGTGGTTGTACAGGAGCCCCAGTATACCTAAAATAGGGGTTTTTCAAATCCAGAGTATTCTTCGAGGTTTGTGTGGTACCTTCCACGTTCAGTTCAATGGTAACATCATAACTTTGCCTCTTATTTGCTAAAAGCACAACCCTACCAGTCAACACCTGACCTTGTTTCAGCAAAAGTGGTTGCTCCAGCAAACATCTAACTTGATACCAGTGAGTCAGTGGTTCTGTAGGTGCTGTACTCAACCAGATTGTCTGTTGTGAACCAGTAAATGCTACATCGAACCAAAACGCCAGTCCATGACATGTACCAGACTCTAAAATATGGAATTCCAATGGTACGTCAATAGTATGAAGATCGGTTTCTTCCGCCTCTAAGAAGTCTACAACATGCCTCATAGATTTACTCATACAAATTCTAACGTCAAATGTGTCCACTATAGGTTGTCTGAAATATTCTTTCACAGCACAGTTTTGAAGTGCTGATAAATTAACTCCATGGAAACAAGTTTGAAACCAGAAATTTGCTTTGCTATATTGTTCCATATATAAAGCATCATCTGTAAAAGGAGCTATATGTAAATCTCCTCTTGAAGGGTACATTTTCCCACCAGGAACAAGCCATTTTTTGGCATTTAAATAAGACTCCAACATTCGTTCATTGTAGAGCATATAACCCATTGGTTCCGATATTATTATATCCACTTTTTCAGGTAATTCAATTTCTTCAATTTTACCTGGAATTACTTTAATGGAGCTGGACAAATTATTAGCTTCAACTAACTTTTGAGCATAATGTGCCATTGTTGAAGCCTCTACAGCATATACTCGTTTAGCTCCAGCTTGGGCAGCAAAAAAAGACAAAATTCCTGATCCTGCACCAACATCTAATACTATTTTGTCTTTGAAATCATCTAAATTACATAATATTGCTCTCTGATAAGTGTAGGTTCTCACAAAATCTTGAAGCATATTCTGTTGTTGAGAGAGGTATCCATAAAACTGGAAATACTGGGTTGCTGAGGAATCTTCAGTTCGAACAGAAAATACTGATTCATCCTTACCAGATTTTACTTTCTTTATTGCTACGGTGAACTGTCTAGCTTCTTCTTTATTACTGAATTTAACTAATAATGTATCGTTGTCAATGGTGAATATATACGAAGATGAACCTACACGACAACATTCTGTACTTGAATCTACAGGGAACTCGAGAAGCTGGTTACACTCGTCAATGTCTAAAATTCTTATGCTGATGCCTTGTGGATCATAGTCCGCCCTCAATTTCACTTTTCTATTATATTTTGGAACTGATTGGTTGTCTTCATCTACGTTAAACACATCCACAAACCACATTTTAAGCGCCATTTCCCAAAAACTGTTCCACAAACTAAGGTTATCGTACTTTTAAAGTAATAATTAGCGTAATAAAATCACCGGCAGTGACTAGAAGTATGTGATAAGGAATTGCCGTTTTGTCATCTATTCTATTTACACGATATTAAGTACTAAATATACTTTTATTTATTCAGAAAACACACACCAAACACACAAAGCATTTCCTTTAAGACATTTTAATTTTTATAAACGCAAATGACAAACGGCAAAACCAGTGTTGCCAAAACCCCATCCTATTTTCTTACTTACATGGTTGCAGAACGAGCAGTGTTGTCAGTTTCTGATTTGTACATAATAGGCTACCTAAGCGTGACGTCAAAGTGGATGAAACTTGGTAAACCTTTACAAACATCGAAATTGTTTTTTTGTCAAGAGGTTTCAACTAACTGAGTCTTCATTGAAAATAATATCGGTTATCCTTATTCTCAACGGAATTATGCAAAATCATCAAATCAATAATTTCTTATGGGTTTTTAACACGTTTTGCCAGTTTGTTTGGAAAGGTTTTATAAGCTCTGCCCAATTGTGAAGTCAGGACTTGGGTACTTTGCAGTTCTATTTAATTTGTGATTTCTTTAGAATTATTGTCAACGTTTCTGTATGAATAGCACCAGTTACGCCACAAGCTGAGGTAATACCTGCTTTGAATAATATAAAAAATTATAGAATTTTTTTTGTGGAGGGACTGCTTCGAGCAAGATTCCCCCTAACGAGCGTAGTCTCCGGTAATTACGCCGTTAACTAGGCCGAGGCGGATTCCCGTTTATCACTAGGGGAGAGAGCTGGAAAAATAGTGACGTTATGTAAGTTGTTCCAAGAATTCAAGAGAAGAAGAAGAAGAAGAGGTATGAATTGCGAAAAAGTAGGGTTAGGTTGGTGAAAGTGTGAAAGTTATGTTGTTTTGTTATGTATATGTACGATAAAGCGATAAACCTTGTTTTTTTCCCTTTTTGAAAAATTTTATATATTTTTTAAATCAAAGTCGAGATTGACGAAAATTGGACGGTGAGAACCAGCAAGCAACTATATAAATTGTCCTGGTATGAAACATTTTTCCAAGAGCAAGAGTGAATCAATTTTTGAAAAATATCAAAATATTGAATACAGTCACTGATGAAATAATATTAAATGGATATGTTGTCACAGAAAGAATGCAAATTACAACCTACAGTTTTTGCATATTGTATTTATGGTCCAATCAGATTATTACCATCCAACATTCTTCTGGGATTTCTTGTGCACCACTGCTGTAGCAATAACTGTGGTCTTTGTATCCTGTATCAATGTCATACTATTCCTAACCCGTGCAGTCAATACCTGAAGTAGCAGTAAACATCGTCACAATGAAAGGGACTAACTAAACTGAAATTATCTCTAATTCCTTCCAATAACCACTCTAAAAATAAGCCTGTGATTAATCCGTATATTCATTTTTAAGGGCGAAATGAACTTGTTACCACTATTGTGATGGTAACATTCTTGCCTTATTGCACCTGAAGACATGAACCAAAAAACAAAATCTAGAAAAGGAATGGTTCCTTACAAAAATTGGTACTTAGAAATAATTTGGCTACAAAAGTATTCCACAGGATGTTCCAAAATTAGGGTTATAGAATAACCTTTACATTAACCCTGTATAATGATTAACAAAAGACTGGATATGCAAGTTGAAATTAGTCATTTTATCAACAGTTTGCTAAAAAAAATATGTAGCGCAGTGGCCAAAGCGCTCGGCTCATGATCCAAGGGTCGTGAGTTCGATTCTCCAATGAACCAGACTTTTTTTCGTTAGAAATTAATTCTGGGTTATTGAAGAATACCTTTCCCACGTTTCATGATTGACGGGACTACGAATAATCATGCTGCTTCTAAGGTGGCGTATGGAGTTAGTAACAAGGCCTATCCAGAACACGTGGCTAATGACCATAGTAGTCGATGCCAACACACCAAAGAAAAAAAAAAAGCTGAACTAAAAAAATGTTCTCGATAACAGCTAATATGATTTGTACAGACTTATTGTCCAAACTGTCAACTGAGGGTACAACTTTACGAATTTACTTCATGAAGATAAATAATTTTCAATTTGCAAAAGAGTTTTCTTCATATAATTTTCCTCTATGATCAACTATGACAGACACGGTTGCAGAAGAATTTGAAAAAAAACATCTAAATAAATTCTTGACAAATATTGTATGACCAAAAAGTAGTTTCAGGTAAAATATTGTCATGCCAGTAACTTCAGTAAACAGTTTCAATCAATATGGATGAACAATATTAGGGCATCATCCCCTCGATTGAATTAATAATCATAATATCACATTTTCTACAACGGACATACAATATCTGTCCTCTTGGCCGTTGAAATATTATATACCGATTTTTTTAAATTTCAATGAGCGTAATAAGTGAACCAAATATTTATCATAGGAACTTTTTACCACAACCCATGATAAGCAGTCTTATATGAAAATCACTCATACAAGAAGCAAGAAATGTTTTTTATGTCCTAAATAATGATGATGGCTATAACTTGTCTGCATAAAATTAATGTGTAGGGTCCTGCAAGAAATATATTAAATTAATACCAGAGAATAATAAAAACTAATACACTGTGTAGAGTTCTTTTTATTTGCAATAGGAACATTACATACAAAATTAATAATTATTCTAGAAAATTGTATATTTATTAATTTAAATACAAGAATCTTGTCTCAAGTCTATCTGTTTAACTGTGTAATTAATGTTTGTATATTTTCATAATGAAAACAAGCATATTCCAGGTTAGCTCCATCTACTTTATTGATGTGATCTTCAAAGGTGTTGCAATATCTGAACAATTTCTAAAATAACTTTTTATTCAAAAGAACTAACTTTAACAAGTTGAACAAAAATCTGAAGTGAGATTTCTTCAATTCTAAGAAATTTAGTATACAAATCTTTCAAATGTCAACTAAATATTGAGTAAATAAAAGCCGCAATAAATATTTCTTACTTTTGTTAATTCCTTGTTTGTTTGGGCAATGTTTTCCTTTACAAATGATGTACTTGCAAAAGCACCAAAAAACATAATATTTCATTGATGAAAATCTAACCCTGTTCAGAGTTGAAACACAAGATTCACAAATAGAAGATATATATTTGAACACTTTATAAATATACACCATACCAATATATTCACTTACTGACTTGAAAAATTAAGCAAGTCAAATAAAGAAAATGTTTTAAAAATAGCAATATAAAAAGTTATCAAATCTGATGACAACCTCTTTGAACCCTCTGAATATACATTTCGAACAGCAGCTTATTTATGTTGAAATAATGAGGATTTTGATTCTCACTTAGATCTGGAGAATATTGAGGACGATACTGGGGCATGTTGTTATACCCATGACTAGGTTCAGCTGTAGGGGGAGTATTTGGCAAACTGTTCCCATAACCTGGTGGTCCTGGACCCCATTCGATACTATTGATAGATGTATTATCTAGTAACATTGGATTATTGATGTGAAGATTATTTATTCTTTTTGATAAGGGCATACATTCAACTTCCTCTTCCAAAAGGTTCCGACCACGTTTCCTGGAAAAGTAAATACGCGATTATAGTTGATTGTTGATTTGAGATCCCAGTTGATGTGATTTTCTATTATTAAATTTTATTGGATAAAAACTTCGATTTTACCTGATCTGTGTCATCATGAATGTATGTTTTTCTCCCGTGTATTGGATTGTAGTAGATTTACCGAAACTTATTTGAAGGAACTATTTTGAAGATCACAATGAGGGAATGGCTATGAATGAATTTCATGCTGTCATCTTTTATATATCTTATTTGTAAACATTAACGACATTAACGTTCCTCACATTACAGTGTTGCCAAAAGAAAAAAGTCCTTAGGCTGGCGAGACACCAAGAAATCAAAAACGTTTTTGACTAGAGTAGGTATATGTCTGTTTTGCCAAAAGCGGCAGTGTATATATCTGAACAGGTTTTTTTTAGTATTCATAGTTTCAGAACAAGCTGCGGTAGAAGGTAGAAGTAGAAAATTTCATTAAAAAATAAAAAAATAATAATAAAATAAAGTAATCGCTTTGTGGCTGGCTGGAAATTGGAATCTGCAAAGGTATTGCCAAAATGATAAACTGACGTGCAGATCAATAGCGATTACAGAACTATATCCCAGAGATAGCGATATATGTGTAGGTTCATTCGTTTGCATCGAGGTGTAGATTATGTGGTATAATCTACATTACATTTTTAAATCCAGTGTAGCTGAGTGCAGCTCACACAAAGGAAAGTATGAAAACAATCTGCAAATGAATACTAAAAATCGAGTGTAAATTATTACACCAGGTGTAGGAAAGTGCTACACCTCTGTGCAAACGAATGAAACTTGTTCGAATACGCTGCTTCTTGGATTGGAATTCACTTGGAGTCGGCTTCATATTCAGATGGAATGATTGCGAGAGCTAGGGCAATAGTGTTGCCGGAGTTTATAATCAGAAAGAAGTATTGACATAACAATCTTAACATAAATAATATGTAATTCAATGTTCGTCGTGGTAATAGCCAGGAAAGTAGTTGTTTTCTGACAAATTTTGAACCCAAATATATTGTATAGGATTATTGCAGTGAGCAATGCTCTCTGGTATGGCAGAACATCTAGTTTCTAATAAATGAATATTAAACTGAACCCCATATATAGTCGCTTACGAAGTGTAGATAATCAAAGACATTGAAATCTATTTGTACATGTTGTAATATCAAATGTTAATCAAATGTATGGACCGCCTATTTTCTCAGTTAATATTAAAACTAACAAAAAAAGTTCGGATGAAAGTTTAAGCAGAGTGTTCCACTCTGCACCTCATTAGGTTTATTCGTTTGCATCGAGGTGTAGTACTTTACACTCGATTTTAGTATTCGTTTTCAGGGGTGGGACTCTGTAACTTATTTCGTATAGCGATAGCGAAGCGAAACATACGCTATATATCTCTTTTCGGTACACAAAAAAGTGATAGCATGTGCTTCGTTTAACTTCGTTTCCCTTCGCTTCGCTGTGCGAAACGCGTTACAGAGTGTCACTCCAGATCAATTTCACACATTCCTTTGCTTGAACTGCACTCAGCTACACTCCATTCAAAATGTGGTGTAAATTACATTACACCACTCCACACCACGATGCAAACGAATGAACCTAATTATTCTCATTGGTTGCAATTTGTTACAAAACATTCTGGGCTCAAAATGGTTCCGTGCTGTAATGCCTGTAATCATAAAACAATGTGTTCTGTGATTGTAATATGTTTATGTTTCTGATTGTTGTCATTATTTGAAGTTATAAGTGAACAAAAATCAAAAATGCAAATGAAGAAACTGTTCGGGAGTAACAGTATCAACACTATCATATCAAAAAAATGAAAAGAAAACATGATTCGTTGTTTTTAATAATCATTACTGTAAATTTACAATTATAAGTGAAATTCGGCATAGAATATTTTAAACTATGGAATAAGTTTCTTACAATGTTATAATAAACATCTACTAAAGCTTGGTAGTATTCATTTAAATATTTTAAGAATTATTTTACAACTGCAGTGTACTTTTTATCATATTAAAGGATTTTGGACTGAAATCAACAAAACTAATACTTTTGGCGCGAATATTCAAACACTAACTGTACATATCACATGCCCTCTACGTCTACGCAAAAGCAGAGTTCTTGGCAAGCCTCGACATAACTGACATGAATCGTTTGCTTTGACGAAGTGGTGATGCCTTCTGTTCGTTAAGGAGAGAGATTCCATAATAATATCAAAGGTGAGTGGAATAATTTGTTAAATTTTTGTGTGGAGGGTGACCTACTCCTATCGCAGACAAACCTTTTCGCGGGTCGTGGGTGTTTTTGGGGTAGGGAGCTTCGTCGCTGTGATGTAGAGTTTTGTGGAAGGGGTGCTCCTAGTGTATTCTGGTAGGATATATTCATCCCCACATTCTTCCAAAACCACCACCACTTGCCTCCACCACCTTCAGCGTCATCGCCATAGATACGAGATACGATTCGCATCTCCCATCTCCCAGAGTTTGGTGGTTTGGGTATCTCCAGTTATTTCACGATTTAGTTCATTTCAAGGTCGTTCACCTAACTGAATATTTGTATGGACATTGTCATTTAGAATTATTTATACATTTTCGATACAAGTGAATGAGTTTGTAACTGCGCACAAGCTTGTGAAGAATATTAATCTATTTCGTTTTCAGTAGTTTTGTTTGTATTTCCTAAATGCAGTTGAAATGGAGTAATTCACAAACATATGTGTATCATTCAGACCATTGCCTTTATGTTCTTCAAATTTTAATACGGCTTCATGGTTCGATGACTACTTCTCTAATGCGATACAAAACTCACCCAGCAGATACCTACCTTATGGGGTTGACTTTGATATACAGGATGTTTCAACTGACTGAATCCACAACTCCATATTTTCATTCGGTATCAGTGGCGTCCGGAGATTCAAATTCTCATTAATTCGAAAGTTTGAGAATTTTTAATTTCAGGTTTCACGAAAAGAAAAACCAAAATTTTTCAAAAACAAGTGTATCTAGATGTTCGGCTGTTTTAAATTTTTGTGCATAATGTTGGTAAAAAAAGCAGTTGAGTTTTCAATCAACTAATAATTGAATTAGGTAGATAAAATGTGATGGGTCCAAAATTTTACATTGAATCCTATCCCATATCCCGTGATATTTTTTTTTTCATTGAAGGAAGAAACATTTTAGAAGTATATTTTAGTAAAATATCACTCTAAGTTTTTCTTATCAATATATAGGTACCTAAGCAATGAAAAAATATGTATTCACTAATGCAACCATATTATGACCTTCTTGCCATTCAACAGCCAAACCGTTGGTCAAATTGACTTCAAAGACCATTTACAATTTTTCTTATGCCAAAAGGACTTTGTAGTATTTTCCAGCAGGATTATTCAAAGTTTTAAATGTACGAAGGACCATCTAATAAATACATAAAGTAGAACTTCATTGAAACGTTTTTTCATGGCATCGCTTAATTGATATAAGAAGTTCGCTCAAGATTTTATATACGATTGCTTTTTCCTCATTACTTATAAAATATCAATTTTATTATATTCTCGAACTTGTTATTTTTACAGTGTGTATACAATACCTAATTATTGATCTACATATTTCTGTATATATTGTAATACCTAGTGCATAAAGAGCCAGCCACCTTTCGGCTCCAAAATTGTTCAATAAACAACTTCTATAAAAGAAACCTCAACTAAATGAATGTTTATATTTTACTGATTTTCTTATAGCTAGAATGATACCTAAAAAGTAGAAAGTTGCTGTAAAGGAACTTTACAAACGCATTTCGATTTCTTCTTCTTTTATATTATTTTACTATTTTTTACAATTATCAAATTTTTTTCTTCTGAATAGCTTGACTGTAATGGAACATTTGTATTTTGATGATAATTACAGAACTTTCTTATCTTTTCTACACCAGATAGCACTCAATTGGCTTTTGCTTGGACTCTCTCATTTAGGCTAATTATTAGTTTTTTTTTTTGAAAATCTGACGGCGTTGCAAAGTTACACCAGTTTTTTGATTAAATGCGTATTTTTTTAAGGAAAAGTCATTGCCTATATCACGAAAAATGTATGGAACCGTTTAAGAGTATTGATGGTCCACAGTATATTGTATCATAAGAAATACTCATTCGATTTATTCGAAAGTTATACTAGGTGGTCAGAGGAATCATATGATTTTCACTAAGTTTTAACTTTCTTTACCTTCATTTTTCAAATATTACACCCTACAATATCTATGATTCGTAATTTGCAAATGTATATAAAAAATTACATTAAAAAAACCTTGGCGAGCTTTTATTCAAATGCGCTAAAAAGTTGAAAATAATTCCTTTAGATGTCGTCCGCCGTCTTGTTTTTCCAATTGTGACGAAAGAATCATAATCTCCGACGCCAAAAACCCCCATTGCAGATACAAATTTTGAAGAGAATTTGGTCATAATTACAAAACTCGTCCGCCATATTGGAGCCGTCATCTTGAATTATTCAATATTGACAGGAGAATCATAATTGCCGACCCCAAAAACCCATAGATACCAATTTTTAATAGAATCGGATCATAATTACAAAACTCGTCCGCCATATTGGAGCCGTCATCTTAAATTTTTTAATATTGACAGAAGAATCATAATTGCCGACCCCAAAAACCCCCAGATACCAATTTTGAATAGAATCGGATCATAATTACAAAACTCGTCTGCCATTTTGGAGCCGCCACTTTGTTTTTTCTCTAACAAAATTTCATGATGCATTGTCAGTAGAATTATAGGCACATCCAAAACAATTTTATTACATGATTTCTTGTCACGTTCTGGCACTGCATATTATTACTATCATCTCTGAGGGTTTCTGATATTATATAATTCGTATCAGAAAAAACTAAGTAAATATAAATATAGTCATTATAATACATCATGATTAATGATTATGATACAAATAATAAATGTATCTTCAGAAGGAACAGCTTCCTTGTCATTTTAAAACAAAAAAGTTGCGCGATAAGATATACATATTATATTATCATTATTGTATCTACACGCAAGTGAAAATCAATATAAAGTGATTAGTTTGTTGGAACGTTATGATACAAATGTGTTCATCATTTCACATAGATACAATATTCAATCAGGCTAAATAGGTGAAAAATTACCGATTCTGAACATATATTAGTACATTTGTAATTTCTATTTGTGGTGCATATTTTTCCCTTTTCGCCCATTGGAAAAGAGGGGTAAAATTAAATTAATGATTGAACACGCTGGCATGCTAGGCAAATTATTGATAAACAAAACCTTGAACTGTTTCTAAAATTATTAACTTCTAGTGACCGGAGAGTGAGAGAGGGTTCATTCAATTGATTTATATCAAATGGGTTATATTTGATTTATAAATTTGCTAATTTTCAATTTTTCACTTGTTGAAACTTTATGAAAGGTATATGTGGAAATAGAGAATATGTAAAAGATGAATCATTTCGTTTTTATTAAATTTTTTATCGCTGCCAATTTCACAGATTCAATCCAACATGAATAGTTCAATTAATATTGAATCTACCATTTTCCATACAAGTATTAAATTAAAGTTTGAGATATCCACAATTTGACGCATGATCCGACCCCATTATTGTTTATTTTGATTGCTACCTCTCATTGCTCTCATTAGCAATGCCTCATTGCCCTCATTAGCGTTAGACACTGGATGTGTCAACAAGTTTGAGAGATTTTTTGCAAATATACTTGCGTATGTATACATTTTATTGAACTCTGCTTTGTTCGAAATCAGTTATGCGATGTTCAAAACGAATTTGTTTGCAATACGCAAAGGTAAATATTTCATTAATAATTATTACTTATGATTTTCCATTAACACTACTTCAGACGATAGACGATGAGCAACTACAAACTTTTCTGGTAAATAGCTAATACACCTATCGGGATCATTCATAAAATTTTCATTAACTTCTTTATTGTTCTCATTCAGGTATGGAGATCAAGAAATATAAATTACCCAAAAACACCAAAACTGCGTCAGTTTCAAGTTAGCCTTGACATCCTGAAGCTTCCAACTTTTTTGGAGAAACGCGCGTCGAGTGAAATTGACATAGTTATGATGTTTGGGCAATTTTTATTTCATGAATTTTATTCACACACCTCAGGTCCCATGAATTTATTTCTTAGACATGCAGGTATGAAGTGTTTACCGTTATTATTCCCGACCATCTCGGTGCAGTGCAATCGTGTAATTCGCGCAGTGCGGTGGTGCAGTGGTAACTAGGCACGGTGCAGTGGTGTAACTTTGCGCGGAGCAGTAGTGCGTGTAACTTCGCGCGGAGCCGTATTGCGTGTAACACCGCGCGGTGCAGTAGTGTGTAAATTTAACGCGGTGCAGTGCTGCGTGTAACTTTGCGCAGTGCAGTAGTGCGTGTAACTTTGCGCAGTGCAGTGGTGCGTGTAACTTTGCGCAGTGCAGTGGTGCGTGTAACTTTGCGCAGTGCAGTGGTGCGTGTAACTTTGCGCAGTGCAGTGGTGCGTGTAACTTTGCGCAGTGCAGTGGTGCGTGTAACTTCGCATAGTACGGTGGTGCGTATAATTTTGCGTGGTGTAGTTGCGCGTATTTTATCGTGCGGTGGTGCGTGTAACTTTGACTGGTACATTGACGCGTGTATTTTTGCGTAGTACAGTGACGCGTATATTTCTGCGTGGTACAGTAACGCATGTAACTTAGCGCGATGTGGTGGTGCGTGTAACTTTGCGCGGTGCAGCGGTTTACGTAATTTGACGCGCTTTAGTGGTTCGTGTATTTTTTCTCAGTCAGTAGTGCGCGGTGCAATAGTATGTGTAATTACTCGCGGTGCAGGGGTGAGCGTAAATGTGCGTGTAACTTTGTGCCGTGTAGTGGTTTATGTACTTCGCGCATTGTAGTAGTTCGTATAGTTTTACGCGGTGCAGTGGTGAGCAAATAGTAATTTCGCGCGGTAAGTACGTGTGATTTCACGTGGAGATGAGGAAGTTCGTGAAATTTCGAACGGCGCAGTGGTGGTGTCGCTGATGGGGGGGAGGGGGCTGAAACATGCAAAAAAGTTATTGTGTTCCTTCTGTAATTCTTGAGGAAGTCAAGAAGCAATCCTACAATTACTGGCTGGAAAATCCAGAGAAAATTATGAAAAAAAGTTTGTCGAATTCAACAAATGGAGAGAGAAATTACAATTATATGTTTCATACGTGTGGATAAAACTCCTGGAACAATGTTATTGTGGGTAAGACTTATTTATGTATCAAGTGAGTGAAGTGATACGAGATTCATTCAGATTTTTTTTAACTCTCAATAAAAGACAACTAATTCAGATTTTTATTGCAAATATGAAATGAATTTGGCATACTTGTTGATGTCGATATAATTATTATAAAAGTTGACTTAACTGTCGAATAACTGGTCCATTGGGAGGAAATGCGAGAGAAGCGAACCTTGCTTCAATGAAATGAACGATTTCTGTGAGTGATATATTTTTTAATAATATTCTCCTTATCTAATTTATTTAATGATTTTTGAAAACTAGAGAGAATTAAAAAAATCAGCTATATGAATGAAAATGCGAATTTTCACTTTCTTTCCTTTTCAGTTAGAGTCTTTTCACAATATCCATCAGATGGCTTGTGCCGGGGAAGTAGTTGTTTTCTGTTAGATATTACAAATAAATCACATTTTTCAGTTTTCAATTTTCATGGAGAATGTTCCCATTTTCATTACAAAACTCATTGCAATCCTTTTAAACGACTTATGCTATTATTCTTTCTCGAAATTTAAATGCCAGAAGTCTGATCCAAAAATTATCATCGTTCGATAAACACAAGATTCGAACGTCGATTTCTAGGTTATGTTCGCTTATGAAACAACGCGCAACACCCTCTCGTCGAGAAACAAAGAAAGACTGCTTGACTGCTAACTTAGCGACGAGTTCGCACACTACAGTTGTGTGTATCCTATAATTTTGGTCCCATACATGTGTAAATGTGATATCGCGACTTGATATATTTTTTGACGTCGAATAGGTTGGTCTGATGAATGTTGCTGCCACATCACATTTTTTCCTGTTGGTGATGTGTTATTGTGACTGTAACATCAATTATACGTCGAATATAGGTAAAGACTGAACTTCTCAATGGTGCAACATTGTTACATCATATAATTCTTGATGTCACACTATGGTTGACTGGATTCCCAGTTGTGAACCCCTCAAAATTAATCGAAGGCAGCGAGTATCAGGTGAAGAAAATGATATTTATCTCCCAGCTGGCAACTTACAAGATGCTTCGTTTCAAATATAATCTTTGAATGCATCTTATTTGTACACCCACGGTTGTAATTCACGAGATGCATTCTCTTTGCTGTAACTAGTTTTTATTGCATAACTTCGCGTATTGAAACTGAAATAGACTTTACTTTCATCGTCCGTATACCTTTACTGAACAATTAATTTCAAATGTGTATTATTACGTCGTGGATACGTATCCCTATCGAGAACGAGTCTAATGAAGATTTCACTTCTAGAGCAACTTGGAAAGTAAGCTGATGTGACCATGATGTGTAACATCTGGCAAGTACGGAGGTCCGTCCTCGACTCCCAACATTTTCCGGTTAGATATCTCGGAATAATTTCAACAAATATCATAAGAAATATTGTGGGAGATGTATTATTGTCTGCTTGGTTCTCAGGATTATTTCTTATGAAAGTGTAATTATTTTCAGGGGTAATATAATAATCCCAAAGCTGAAAATACAACGAGTCCGCAGGACGAGTATAAATATATATATATATATAATATATATAATATATATAATATATATAAATAAATAAATATATATATATATATATATATATATATATATATATATATATATATCCTTTCCGACCCTGAAAAGGATTCAAAACTATTTGAGAGCTACAACTGGTCAAGAAAGACGCCGTCTCTGTTATAAATAAAATAGAAGGTGCCAGTCTAGACCTAATAGATAAAGACGAGATGATTGAGAATTTTCGAAGAATAAATCGAGAAAAAGATATGTTTGATTATTTCCATTTAAGTCCAAATAATATTTGTTATTTACATTTTTATTTATTTCAAAGATTTTGTTTACTCTTTAATATTTACTTTTCCATTTTGTTTTGTTTTGTAAGTACCTATGTTTCTATGTACCTACTTTATTATATTTGTTGATATACATTTTTTTAATTTTTATCATAGACACTTTTTTTCATTCATAGGAGGCTCTGAGAAAGTTGAGCGCTTAGATCCCTTAGGCCTCTTAATCCGGCTCTGTGTGTCCATTATATTTTGTTTCTGTCTGCTGTAGTGTCTAGCAAAAGTCTGATTTCTAAGACATTCGCTCTTCAATTCCAAATAAAAACACCCAGTTGGATATCTGGCCTTACATTAATATCGTTGCAATGGACAACTTTCTCTTCGCGTTTTTTTTTTCAAGTCTACATCCCGTATAATTGATAAGGCACTTCAGAATGTAGTTTGCTACAATTAGGCACAGCACTCATCACCCGTACTAGCCATTAAACCGACCAACAACACAGGTGAAAGTACCAAGAAGTAGGTAACTGTGTTAACATCCCCGCATACGGATTTCTCTGTATCGTTCTCTTTCTACACCGTTTGCCGTTATCCGACGAAGACAGAGAGCAGGAAGACCACCTGACCGTTTTCTAACGTGGTATCCCACTTTACCATCGAGTTCTTTCTACTCGCTACGGGTACCGACTGCTATGCGTATCTTATGTCCGATTTGACACCACTCTTCAGGTGTAAGATCATCCCCTCTTGACGGTTTTTCGGGGGTACATGTCAAGGACGTCGTTGTCAGTGTTGTGTTTTTGAGTGTGGGAAGGGATTTGGTGCCTTATTTTTTTTTTTTGGTGCTTCCGATTGTGATATTTGCGTAAGTTTTCGAACCTTCAATCGTAGTTTTTATGCGTCGTTATAGACTAGGAATGTACTTTATCTTAATTAGCTACTGAGAAACTTTATGTTGGGGTTTGTGAAACAATGAAGTCATTACTTTGTTTTAAAAACATAATACTATTACCGTCCGAGTGCATTTTCAAAGTGGTTTTAATTTATTTTTGTTACATTTAAATTTTTTTTCTAATTCAGGTATTTCGAAAGTTGAATGTCGCCTATGAAAGTTCATGAAGAACATGTTATCACGTAATGTTGATAATTAAGGTCGATAAATCTTATTTTGGAAAAAAACATTCCATCTATTGAGTTATTTTTAATAGTTGCAATAACAAATTGTCTTGCAATTATTTTTGAAGTCGTTAAATGTAGAAATTACACGCATCAATGTTTCCTTTATTGTTTACAAAGTCGGTAAACCGTTGGTTGATACCTATTTTATGATATTGGCCATGAATAGATTTCCTTCATTTAAAAGTTCTTACCGGATTTATACTCGCATCGGAGGCTATTCTAAAGATGCCGTCGCCAAATAGTATATATCAATAATTATCAAAGTTCCTACTCATTTTTGTTTTTTTTTTTTCATAACATAACATATAACGGGAACATAAAATCTTTACACATAACGAATAAAATTATATTCACTAACAACAAATTAACATTTTTTCAGATCAATACTTCTCTGGATTTTGGCATCAATGGCAGCATCAACATTCTTCTGTTCATTCATCTTCTTTTTCCAAAATGCACCCACATTGATTTTTACTCGTTTACATATAACTAATTAAATTAATTTACTCACAAACTCAAACCTAACAACAAATATAGCATTATTTTCAGATAAATACTTTTCTGTTTTTTTTTTATGCAAACTCATATTCTCCATCCAGAATGCAACCACACTTTTTGAAATAGTTTTTGACTGGATAACCACGAGAGCGCAGGAAAACCACAAGAGTTTTTTCATCATTTCGACTTTGATGTCAAAATATCGAGAAAATAGTCGATTTTCGAGATTGAGAAATCAAAATTTCGAGAAAAAATTATTCTTTCGATTTTTTGTTGTTGTATTATATGGGTTTGTGATAATAATAATGATAAACTCTGTATAAACACTCCTATTAGTATACCTACCCGAAGCCAGGTAAAGGACGGCTATTATTATTATTGCCGTTGCAAATCTCTATTAATTAAATATAAGCGTGTGATTAGGGGAAAATATACAAATAGTACAGTCGCTAAAGTAAAATATACATGATATCTACCTAATAATTCGGCATGGAAATTTTCCTTCATAAACTGTTAGATGAGTTCCCATCTATCATGAAACCACAATAATCCGTTTTGGAGAAATACCTTCCCCCCTAAAGAGCACTCCTTTGGTCAAAAATTCCTGTTTTCGCCTATAACTCGTCAACAGGTTGGAAATATCAAAAGAGTAATTATTACAAAAAAGAAAGCTTGATAAGTTTCCTAGAGATAGTTATCCGCTGTTATTACAAGCTTTTATGTAACTTGCCCTGTATACGTATGTTTGGGTCAAATCTTGCAACTGAATTTTGACCCCTTTCTAGTTGTCCGATTAACTTGAAATTTGGCAGGTATTCATAATTCCGGTGACAAAGCATTATGAATTTTTTGTTAGATAAAAATAAAAAATGTTGGCTCCAATATGGCGGATGAGTTTTGTAATTATAGTCCGATTCGATTCTAAATTGGTATGTGGGGATTTTAGGAGTCAGGATTTATAAATTAAAAAATTACGATAGTCAGTAACGACAGCAGTTTTACCCTTTCTTCTCCTAATAGGTCAATAAAATACTCCTCTGGCTGATACCAGAGACAAAATGTCGAACTTTTTTACCGTCACAGAAAAAAAAAATTATAATTCAGTTTGTCAATAAGAGTTCATTGATTCGCACTGAACGTAATCTGCAATATTTTCTTCCACGTTTTGGAGACGATGTTCGAATTTCTATGAATTCAGTGTAATAATAATAGTTCTAATAAAAGTTCGCTCCGTAAACAATCATAAAAATATGTACCGATTGATAGGTATATAACGTGAACTTATAAATTCCACTAAATGTAAACTTAACAATTCATAATGCTTCTATCAACAATAAAAAACTATTTGTTTGTTTTGTATAGACGGACGCTATTGTTATGATTTTCACTGAACAGTCATTTATGTTACGGAAATTCCATAAAACTTCTGCAATTACAATTTATTCATTCTAATCCAGTAACGGTAGACAAACTTGAGCAAAAAGTGAAGAATGAATTGTAGCACTCAACTCGGCACATGACATCTCGACATCATGTATTACAAGAAAAAAGATTTTTTACCAAAAAGAGTGGAACCTAAAAAAAATTTCATTTAAAAAAAAATATATATATATTTTTTGTTATTTCAGAAAATATAAGGTTTATCAAAAAACGATTTCGATAGGTTGAGAGATAATTCAATTCTCTACAAGAATGATTTTCATTATTACCTCATGAAATACGCTCGGGATTATGAATGTTTGGTCAACATTTAATAATTCAATATGGTGGCTCCAAGATGGCGAACGAGTTTTGTAATTCTCTTCAAAATTGGTATTTGAGATAGAAGATTATGGATGTTTGCTTAAATTCCCAAATTGAAGATGGCTGCTTTAGGAATATTTAGATGATCTCATTCTAGATTTAGATAGCTCAAAATTCACAGGAAACAGGTCTTGTAATAAACATTCTTTATGGGAAATCTATAGATTAATGCGTTTATTTTTAATCTCGAACTATTACAAATTAGAGGTTTGTATCAATTACATGAAGTTACATTATCATCTCAGAATATATAGGTAGGTAGGTATATATTCTGTTTTCTCATAAATCTCATATCATCTATTTAATAATCTAATTTTTTCATTACCAACCTGAGATAACAGCAGTTCAGAAAACTAGGGATAAAAATCGAATTGAACAACATATCCTAATGTTAATCTTAGATTGGAATGGAAACCTGGTTTGGCTAACTACTAGATTCTCTAGTATTGAACAACCTGCCCTAAAACGTCACTTCTCGCACTACCTCACGTCACCAAACTGAAGTTTAACTGGAACCTATAAAACAAACTCTTAGTAACGTTTGATTTTTTTTTGTGTTCAATCTGTGTTTTATGCATTATTTTCAAAATAACTAATTAATTAGTACAAGGAATCGGTGGAAGAATGTACAGTGTGTCTCACTTTTCATGGAAGCACCCCCGTAAATTCCGTAATTGTCGAGGTATAATGATGAAACTCGCAGGACTGATGGATAAGATGGAAATGTACCTACCGGCCTAATGGTGTTGGCCCAAGTGATATACACTGCCCGCCAGTCGAGATGGAACAACCCATTTTTTCAGTAAATCATATTAGGGGGCAAAATAGGTTCGAAATTCTTTCAAATTCGTGATCAGGACCCCAAATTTACTACGGATACACTGTTTTTCTGAAATAATTTGAGTCCTGAAAAATCTGA
This sequence comes from Chrysolina haemoptera, assembly GCA_958298965.1. Lineage (NCBI taxonomy): Eukaryota > Metazoa > Arthropoda > Insecta > Coleoptera > Chrysomelidae > Chrysolina > Chrysolina haemoptera. Next base: position 10,925,994 of record OY282595.1, on the reverse strand, counting down.
ATTTGTCTCACTTTTCATGGAAGCACCCCCGTAACTTTCGTAATTGTCGAGGTAGAAAGACGAAACTCTCAGGACTGATGTAAATGCTTAAAATGCACTTGTCGACTCAATGATATTGAAGGATTTTTGATCCTATTATGCCTCCTAGTATGATTTACTATAAAAATAGGTTATTCCATCGCGACTGGCGGGCAGTGTATATCACTTAAGCTAATACCACGTCGGCAGGTGCATTTTCAGAATTTACTTCAGTCCTGAAAGTGTAGTCTTTCTACCTCGACAATTACGAAAGTTACGGGGGTGCTTCCATGAAAAGTGAGACAAATTCAGATTTTTCAGGACTCAAATTATTTCAGAAAAACAGTGAATCCGTAGTGAACTTGGGGTCCTGATCACGAATTTGAAAGAATTTCGAACCTATTTTGCCCCCTAATATGATTTACTGAAAAAATGGGTTGTTCCATCTCGACTGACGGGCAGTGTATATCACTTAGGCCAACACCATTAGGCCGGTAGGTACATTTCCATCTCACCCATCACCCATCAGTTCTGCGAGTGTCATCATTCTACCTCGATAATTACGGAAGTTACGGGGGTGCTTCCATGAAAAGTGAGACACACTGTATTTATCCATTTGTATTCAACACAAGATCTGAAAATGTTATACCAAAATTTTGTTAATGTCTTTGCTAGATTGCATAATGAGGACTTTATTTTCTTTGCTTGTGTATATTTTTCCATGCAAATCAAATACCCAATTACTGTATTGCTCTCGAGTCATTGTTTTCCAATATGGTTGTAGTTTTTATAAAAAAATGTATTCTGTCCCTAATACAGTTTTTTTTTACATGTATCTTCTTTATTTCAGATAAGACGAAATGAATTTTACTCCGTTCGGCGTTCCTTTATCTGCAGCTCTACCAGTGGCTACTCAATTTTCAGCTGGCAAAATAACCCAAAGCGTAACCACTCCTAATGGCCAAGTTGTTGGAGTGCTACAGGGCGGTGAAAATGGCGTCCATTACATTCGTCCACTGGATGCCAACGCCTTCGCTAACGCTACATCACAACAGAATCAGGTAAAATCAGCATTCTTTTAAGCAAGTTTGAGAATGTTGAGGAAGAGTTTATGGTTGCATTCAATTTACTTATGAGATTGCTCTTATGAAAATGTTTCTGGACTTTTAAGAACTGTATTGAACGATACAACGATGGCTTGGATAGTTATTTCATACAATTGTCTAAGTCAAGAAAATTCGCGAGGGGTAAACAACTCGTTCATTAGGTGTATATCACAATATTTTCATTACCTCATTATATATTTTGTCTCAAGCTTTAGACCGCTTGACCATTACAGATTTACGATTGAAAACGTTTACATGAATAATTTACGCTAACCAAAATAGTCAAATCTTATATCATGTCCCTTCAATAATTTTTCAGAGAATAACCTGTCCCTAAAGTTTCTTTATTATTTTTCATTGCAAGTAATTATTCATTAGGTATAGAAAAAATTGCCAGGTTGTTTCCCCCTCGAAAATTCGTAATTACCCGATCAAATAAAATTCAGTATAACGAGTGGAATACTGCAATATTGCTGCAATGAACGATTTTAAGAAAAATTCCCAATATCTCTAAAACCGCTTGTTGTTTTTTTTTTAAATTTTGGTACATGTAAAGTTCTCATAAAAATACATTTTGTCCATGATGAACTTTATCTTATTTTGGACAAGTAAACTATCAAATAACACACTAGTGAGTTATAATCCATAAGTCACTAGTCCACCTTCCGTGGAGATATTTAAACGCAATCTATATTTTCCTCAATTTTATAAAAACTGTTACCAATGCATAAGTAAGACATTTTCAGTTATATTTATTGATGTATTTTTGACATCAATATTGTTCTTTACAATAAATCGGAGCACATTTTCTTATGAATTGAAATTTCAGAAGATTGCAACCTAAACATTCTTTGATATTTTCAAAGTCCCAGTGTTTTACACGTAATAATAAATGCTATACTTTTGTATATTGAAACGATGGTACCTACTTCGATTTTAGTTTCATTTTCAGGGGACACAAATCATAACCCTACCCATTACCATGCCAGGGGCGAAACCTGGAGATCCTCAACAAACTGTTCAAATCCAGGTAGTGAATCCACAGCAAACCCAGGTCTCTCAAGCCAGTCAAGTCAACTCTCCTAAGTATCAGCTATCTCAGATACCTTTGCATCAAGCCTTCGGACAAGGAGCAACTGTACTTACGGTTGCCTATAATTCGAACCAGGAAGGAATTCAAATTGTGAGTAGAAAATATTTATCAGGCTATAAAATTCAACGGAAGTTGCTAAATAAATCGATAACATCATAGCTAACTATTTTTTTCTCTTCTAGCCTTGTTATTTACACACTTACACTCACCATTGAAATAGTGAAAGACAAGTCCGCTCTAAAAATATAAGAACATGTCTCTTACTTTTGCTAATTTTATGAAAACTATACATATGAAAGTGTAAACGTTAATGGTTATTTAACCAACAAGTGTATTAATAAGGGCGATTAACATTCGAGATCATTTAACGCGTGAGCGGAGCGAGAGCGTTAAAGTTCGAAATTGTTAATCATCATTTTAATTCACGAGTTTGTTACAATACTTTTCCGTCGACCGTACTTTTCGAAAATAAAGATATTTTACTTTCAATTTTTATTTATTTAACGATAAACAACAATCACTATTTCCTATCTATATTAACTCTGTTCTACAGGCCAACATTTAGTACTAACTAATATAAATGTATTAGAGCAATGTACGTTGAGTTGTATAATAAAATCGTTGATTATTAGAAAATCATTCATTTGCCTTAAAATTCATCATAAATGAACGGTCGACGGAAAAATACTATTTTTTTATTAATTTGTTTAAAATTGATCTTATTGATTCTAGTTGGATGGTCAAAACGGCGTACCTGAAGGTATGACAGTTGTAGCGGCTCTGCAACCACAGGATATCCAGCTGATCCAAACCCAAAACGAACCAGATAAGAATGAGAACGAGAAGGAACACTCTCAAGTAACTATGATAAAGAGTGAAATGAACAAAGACGACGAACCAGCAGCTTCCATATCCATTCCCGCCCAATACCTTCAAACTACTAATTTGCAAGATTACATCCAGAAGATGCAAAACACCACCTTACCGTTGAGCTTGCAACAGTTTTTGAAATTTAATACCTCGGACATCAAACGGGAAATTATTACTGATGATGGAATGATCGTTACAAATCCTGATGTTCACGGACATCTAATAATGCAAGAGGCTGGCGAGATGGAAAATGAAGAAAGTGTGGATGACCCTAATGATAAAACAAAAAAGAAGAAAAAGTACAAAAAGAAACCCCCAAAACCAAAGAAGCCCAAGCCAGGTGAGCGTGATTTGTTTTCACAGAATGAACACTTTCTAGAGCTCTCAGATACACGTGAACATTTTTTTCTGAATCCATATTGGTGTAGTAGTATATTATTTCTCACCATTTCTGACAGTTTGCTCTTGATTATTTTTTCTAGCAGTTTTCCGAGTATTGGAAGCAAGTGTGGTAGGTCTGTAGTTGTTGGCTCTGGAGTGGTCAGAATTAGGTTTGGGGATCACAATGATCGTATCTCTTTCCCAAATATCGGGAAATTGTTGGCTATTAATGCTATTGAATCCTTGTCATACTTTTTGAATAGCAGTTCAAATAGTAAATTAATTAAATGTTTGCTATTTTTTGCCTTTTTGCTGAGAACTTCCTGTGTTGCTTTTTGTGGTTTGTTTTTGTGTTATTGTTTCAGTGTGGGGATTTCATTCATTTGGAATTTCTCAGGGTATGTTAATTGTTGGAGTTAGTACCAGAGCCTACTCCTATTAAGTTTGAAATCTCCTCTAGAGTGTTACTTACAAGGGTTTTTTGTGTTATTGTTTCAGTGTGGGGATTTCATTCATTTGGAATTTCTCAGGGTATGTTAATTGTTGGAGTTAGTACCAGAGCCTACTCCTATTAAGTTTGAAATCTCCTCTAGAGTGTTACTTACAAGGGTTTTCTTCAGGACATTTTCTGTTTTTGTTACTTTTTCCCACCCTTCATCGTCTTCTATTTCCATCTCACTGTTACTACCGTCACTTTCAGCTTACATTTCTCCTTTTCACATTAATAACCAACAAATCAAATCATCCTACAACATCGAGTCATCATGTTTTTCTTAGTGTTAAGTCACTGAACTTTCAAATTACATAATTTGTCTATATGATGTTGTCATTTCCAGGTCAAGTGCATATAGCCACTGCACTGGATGGTACCACTCTGTTTTGTTGCCCAGAATGCCATATGGCCTATCCAGAGAAAGATTTGCTTGAACAGCATTTAGTAGGTCACAAGATTGAAAGACGTTTCATCTGCGATATTTGTGGGGCAGGTCTTAAACGTAAAGAGCACTTAGAACGACATAAACTGGGACATAATCCAGAACGGCCTTTTGTTTGTTCAGTATGTATGAAAGGCTTCAAACGGAAAGAGCACCTGAATCTACATTTCGTAATCCATTCAGGAGAAAAGACAGAAATATGCGGAGAGTGCGGAAAAGGATTTTATAGGAAAGATCATCTGAGGAAGCACGCCAGGGCGCATATTACGAGGCGAGCTAAAGAACAAGCAGAGCAAGCAGAACGAGCTCAAGGTTTGCTTACGAAGGATCCTCAACTTGGGACTGGTACAGCACAAGTTACCATAAGCGTTGGCGGGGTAAGTGTCTAATTTTAAAAATTATTTTCAAATCGGGTTGAGTTGAAAAACAGCTTTCTGCTGATACTCTGCCCATTCATAATCAGCTAATTTCATATTACTTTACATATTTTTTTTTATATTATGTTATTTATTTGTTTCTGCATCTGATGAATAAAGACGAATTATTATTACCTATTATTATTATTTGGTCAAATTATAAATTAATAATAAAATAATAATAATAATAATAATAAAACCTATTTTCTCCAATTTATGTAATAGTAATGACTGTGATAACTGATCCTATCAAATGCTTTTGCAAGATTAAGACTAATGCAATTATTGTTAGTTTGTTAGAGTTTTTGTGTCTAGTGATTTTTTTGAAAGTTAACAAGCAGCCTTGAGCTGATACTTTTCTTTTAAAATCAAATTGTAAATTTGTAATAATGTATTGAGAAACTGCCAAGACTTTTCTGTACTCACAGTAAAAACTGTTTACTGTGCACTTGTAAGATCGCATCTGGAGTTGGCAAGTATTGTCTGGTCTATTCTGTTCATAAATTGCCTTGGAAATGATTCAGAATAAATTTTGTTTTATTTAAGTTACTAAAGGGATTGATTGTTTGTAACGAGCTTCTTGAACTTGTTAAATTGAATATACCTCATAAACAACTAAGAAATTCTAGTATCTTTCTGGTAAATGTTCACAGTACAAATATGGCAAAAACTCACCTATAGATAGAATATTAGATATTATAAACAAGCAGAAAGTTAATGTATTTGGTATCAGTTTATTACAATTTAAATCTTCCATCAACTATAATCAGTTCTGATCAATATTGTTTTCGAGTTGTACAAGTATTTTTTTTCTCTTCAATTTGTATTTTGAAATTTTTTGATAGTAGGAGTTGAATATTTTGATTTGTATTATAGAATTATTTATAAACTGTAATGGGGTTTTCCCGTATATTGAATAAATAAATAAATAAACAATGAAAAATACACAGTTGCTGCTGTAGAAGAAACCCCTCTACAACAATTTGTTTATTTTCCAGGTTCCAAACTCGCAGATTCAGATTCCCGTCCAGATACAAGTTCCACAGCATCATATACAAGTTACTGGTGCGGATCAAGAAGATAGTGAGAATGCTGTAAGTACTGTAGTCTTACCAGCAGCTTCGGAAGGTCTTTCTATATTACCTAACTAAGAAACAATTTTTTCATTATGTGAATATGGTTATTTTCATTTTTAATCAGTGAATATCAAATGAATTTTATTTTGGTAACTTTTTGATCTAGATTATTATTGAATAGATTTTTTAATCTAAATTGTATGTATATAGACATCAACTATTTATTACCTGCAACTACTGTGGGCTCACTGTAATTTGGTTGATTTGAAGAATTTTCTTTGAAAAAAAGGCCAAAAATAGTATATTCTATAGTGTTTCAATTGGTAGAAAATTCTTCATTTCAAAATGCATTTCCTACTAAGAGTTGGTCAAGAAGAAAGCTGGTGTTTGTTCCAACCAGTGTTGGATATAAACATTATTTTCATTTTCTTTGATTTTTATTTGGAAGATAATTTTTGTACTTGAATCGATTTTTATTGATTTTTATTGAGAAAACAATATTTTGTGAAATATAAATATATGATACAGTGCGTCCACGAAGTTTTCTTATTTTTACATCGTAAGAGCAAAGAAAAATAGATATGAATTTTTATTATTTTTGGATTTAGTAAACTTTGGGGAATATGTCCTTCAGCAAAAAAATCAACAACTTTGCCGTTCGTTTGGCAAATCTCCAGGCCGACTACAAAATGATATTTGTAATAATCTAACAGAAAGACGGATTGCCTAGTTTTCTGCGGTGGTCCAGAGGAGTAGTAAGCGAGTTTGTGGAAGAGGAGTCAGCAACCAGACAAATTACACTTTTCTGAATAGCATCTAAAAGTTTCAGTGTATGTTGAGGTACTGGAATTGATAATTTATGGAAATAGTAATTTGGTACATGTCAGGTCTTAAATAACTTGAAAACCATTGAAAATAAAATAAGTAAGTTGGAATAGTTGACAAGGTTTTTTAGACCACGTTTTTGAAATGACATGGAAATGGTATATATTTCATGTTGGCGATATCTCCGTAGTCTTTGGAGATAACAGCATCAAACTTGGTATTGTTGGATTCCTCATGATCATCCCTAACCGATCATGCAATGAAATACAGGGTGTCCTATGTAAAAAAAATAAACTTCCAAGTCGTTGCTCTTTTTTAAGACACCATATAAATGAAACTTAAACCAATGACGAAATTAAATGAAACAGTACAAATTAAGTATTTAATATTTTTTTATAATATGCAAAATAAAGAAGTTACTGTGGGGCGACGGATTTTTGGTCCTTACTGTATAAACTATTAAATGATGAAGATACACGATGACCTATTTAAGGATGCTCATTGCCTGCTTTTTTATAAGAATTCAGTGCTTACTTTTTGGACGCACTGTAGATTTTGATAAATTTATTACATTTATCTTTAACTAATAAATCCCCTTCATTTTTCTTAGGATTTTCATGCTGATTTCAGATTTGTACAAATTGTCATAAGACCCAAAGAAAAAAATAATGCTTCAAATCCTTTACTGCTTAATAGAAAAAAAAACATCCAACACTGTTGTTGGTTAAATAAAACCAATATTATTTGAACCAGTCATATTCTGAAATTTCATAACACTTGCTCTATAGCTGTATAGACCATGAGGTTTTGGGTTTACTAATGTTTTTAAATTTCTGGCCATCCTTTTTTCAAATCAAATTGATTTTCCAACACTGAATTATCTAGAATTCAGTTCAGCTCTCTGTAGTATATGTACCATAATAATAACTTTAAATATTACACCAGTCTGTTGAAGAACATAAGAGAAAAACGGCCTTCTACATCATGGTTGTATAAGTTTAGTTCAAATTGCAAAGCTGAGAAATTTTTTAGAAACAAAAGGATAGATATATAAAATTCAAGACAGTCGAGGGAATTTTGTAGGCTTTAAAAAAGGACTTTGATATTTTTCTTGAATCACTGATAATTTTAGAGCTCTGGGACGAATTACTTACCAACTAAGGGAATTTTTGTCACTCAATTACTGTGTTCTAGCGATAAATAAATGAAAAATATTCACAGTAATTGATGAAGATGTTTTTAATGAACTTGAATTATACAACCTGACCATAGAGGACTCCATGTGCTCAAAAGTGAATTCGTTTGAGATCCGAGTCAGCAAAACAGACACGAGATATTTTCAGATGTAAAAGTTATTCATATATTTTTCATTGGCCTTTTTAAAAATAGAACTATTGTGATTAATAAATGTGAAATAATCACTGGATTGTAGATGTAAATATTTATAAATGTTAATAATTTAAATATATACATAAGTAATAGAAATAACTTTTTATACTATTGTCATTCTTTACAATTTATGAAAGAATGCATTTTCTTTTGAGTACTGTTTTAATAAACGTTTCCACTTATTTCGTTTTATTCAATGAGTTTCTCAAATGAAATTGATTTTCCTTTGCAGCAAAAGAATTGAGACCTGCTTTTACTTCTTCAATTTACAATACTGAGCGTTCAAGAGCTCCACGGAACTTTGTCAAGCACCCTACACTTTTTTTACATTATTACATCGTCAATTATTCTTTACTTTTCAGTCCATGTTGGAAGTAAAGCGTGTTCTTTAGTTTTTTCTATAAACTATTATTTTTTTAAGACTAAAAAATCTAAATCTCCGACCGCGAAAACCCCCACATAATCATAATGAAATTCACAAAATTTCCATTTTAAAAAATTAGTAATACAAATCCTAATATTGAATTGTATGAACATAGCAGAAATATTTCGGCTGAAAATAATATTCCAGGAAAATATTAGAACTTGCTGAGGCTGAGTTACTTGTCAAAAATGAAGTTTTAAAAACTTAAAATCCTCAATTTTTTTTTTCTCATCCGACCAGCCACTATGTTATCATTTGAAAACAAAATAGTAGGAATGAATTAAAAAGTAAATTTTACACAACAAATGCATTTTAACCGTAATGTTGTATTTTTCCCAATACCCACTATAGGACTTAAATTTATAATTTGAACATATCTATAGCTCTCTAAATTAAAAATTATATATCGAAATAAAAAATAAAATATGGTCACAAAAAGTAACAAGTGATACACGGTTGTATTCAGAATGTCATATGGAGACAAAAAAGGTGAAAATATGAATACCTATAAATGAATTTTGTCAAAGAAAACAAACTTTCAATAAATAATTATTTCTTTATTTCACAATATTCGATCGATTCAGATCAACACCTTCTACTAGTTCTACAATTTGCTAATTGCTGTTTTCTCAAATTCTTTAATTACTAGAATAATTTTTGCTATAGCCAAGTCCACATCTGCCTCAGTTATTTCCCAATGAGTTAGTAGTCGTACAAATCCCTCTCCTTTGGCACCTTGTCGAATTCCTATTTTGACTAAAACTTTCACAGGGTCTGTTTCCTTCGCTTCAGCCAATCTCATAACAAAATCGACAGAAGTAAAATTTGGATGATCAAAAAAAATCATCAATACGTTGGTCTGAACTGAGCTTAAATCCACATTACATATGCTCGAATTGAGGCTTGAAATGGCTGAAAACAAATATTCTATTTAATTACTGCAATCTAAAAAAAAAACAGAGTGGCCCATGAGGTTTTGGGCAGCCGATATCTCGAAGACTATGTGAACTGCAATTTTGAAATTTGGTAATTTTTTTACAGTTGACAGCGTATTCTAGTTTAGTCTAGTATAAAAGGACTCACGGATACGTAACATGTTTTTAGCGTTCTTGTGCGTGAAACAAATTTTACTATAAATAACAAAAAAAAATGAAATAACAAAATGACTATAAAAATAGTTGTAGGGGTTAATGGTGAGTTAATTCACGACACAGATTAGTTTTGAGAGTGGACAAGGAGCAAAATTAAAGTCGAAATACAGCACCTTCGTTATCACTTTCGTTTGAGGTAACTACTTATGCTCGCTCGCAATTTTCTGTAATGTAGGCAAAACATATCTATTTTGGAAATGTTTAGGTAGTTTTCAGTTTTATTTTTTTTAACCCTCTTAGGAATGAAATATCAAGATTGAACTTCTTAACAAGAACTTCTTCCGAGGTTATCGGACTGCGCAGATCGTTGTGCTCAGGCTGACGAAGGATCCTGTAGAAGGCTTCGAACTGCGCTAGGGCTGGAGTATCTATGTTAGGTGGTTGTGGATATTCATAGATGTTCTTCCAGCAGGTTCTCTTGAAATAAGCGACAAGGTTTATAGCGGAACTTTATGCTTTCCGCAATGCTTCTCGCCCGCCTCTCTAGTAATTTTTTTGCACCCACCAGCATTCGTATCCTTTCAAGACAGGGCTGTTTGATGGTGAACAACTCGTTTTGATTCAACGTGTGAACGTGTGGTGAGCTCGCCTCAAAATGTAGTGCACCACACTGGATACGAGTTATTATTATTATCATAATCGAAGCAATAGCCACTCTTATTTTTTCAGTGTGATTAATGTATTGTAGTTTATTAATTAGAACATTCAGTTAACGTTGAATCATCAAGGGGAATTCTATAGACAAAAGACACTCTTATTTTTTCAGTGTGATTAATGTATTGTAGTTTATTAATTAGAACATTCAGTTAACGTTGAATCATCAAGGGTAATTTTATAGACAAGAGAATTGGGGATTCAACATTAGATGCCAGCGCCAAAGTGGCAAAAATTGAACTACTCTCGAGTACATTATGTCAAGAGAAGAACAGAATATTCACCATTTATATGTACCAGAAATTCATCACTTATCAACAATGATTACAGGTTCAACAAAATGCATATGAAAAATTCCCAAAATTATGTGAATTTTGACGAAAACAATAATTTCAGTGTACTTATTTAGTGTCAAAACTTGAAACCAGAGGGAGTATCTCTTATGTTGAATTCCCAATTGAGGAAGCTACTGTGATAGCGAAACATGCCGTGGTTAAATAAAAGTTTGTGAAGATCAAATCGTCTCTTGTCTATACAATTACTATGGATCTTCATCAAGTAAAGGCCGAATCAATTAGAAAAAAAAAGGGAAATTCTGATTGAATTAGGTAAGCATTTTGATTTTTGTACGAAAATATGAATGGAATATTCATAAAATCTGTTGTGGAATCATCTGCGGCTGAAAGATAAACTTTAGTCGCCATTTTCCATCGTTCAAGATAACGTCTTGGGAGGTATTCATGTAGTTCAATGTCCAACGTGGCTTTAGCCGGGGAAGTAGTTGTTTTCTGTTAGATACTACAAATGAATCACATTTTTCAATTTTCATGGAGAATGTTCCCCTTTTCAATAGGTAAGCACTGTTCTGTCATTTGGAATCTTGTTACTCTTAATGAGTTTTTTTGTACTTTAATGAGTTGAGCTTTCTCTACTAATCCCAGATAACTTCAGTGTGTGAGGGAGAGGGCTGCTAGGATGTATGACCTACTAGTTATTTTCTGTTTTTGGGAGGTCGATTTACATACTCAGGCGATCTGGTGTGCCAGGCAAGAAATGTTAGTTGATCAACACAAAAAAGTTATTGAAACCATTACAGGTCTATTAAATTGACACGTACGTATTATTCAAGATCATCATATAAAATAAAAAAAAAAACATTTTGGATTCAATAAGCTAACATTTTCATGGCAATTTGAGATGAATGATTTTTCTATAATGTTTTATTATGATCTTTTACTTTTCATTTTGGGATTCAAATTTATATTTATTATTCACTCTTTCATATTACACATTAGACAAAATAAAACAAAATAAATAATAACGGCTATATTCTACAACTTAAAATGGCAAAATAAAATAAATATTAAAGCCAAGTAAACTATAAAAATATTCCTCATTACTCATTACAACTATAATTTAATAAAAATACAGTTGGCATCATTAAAGAAACACACTGTTTGTATTTACTGATCCCCAATTCCACCATAAATTCTTGATGTATGAATCATATTTTTAAAGAAAATCATATCATTTTCAGAGATTAGACAACCAAATTATGGTATAATATGATTTTTTTTTTTATTCTTACTGATGGTGATCGATGTACAGGGTGTTTCGTAATTGAATACTGATCCTAAGATGCTATAATCCTTGGATGATTTTAAGAAAAATTCTTCATATGAACATAGGTCCGCAAATGCTTTATTTCTGAGACACAGAGTGTTGAAATTTAACAAATTAATAATGATATGCCACATAAATATTATATTCATAATTATTGTCCTGTACCTTCTCATGGAAATGGTCTCATGACTTTTTTTCATCCGGCAGCGAGTTTTCGATCTAAAAAACAAAATGCATTTATTTTCATTGAGACTAACATAAAATCGCCTAGTTACAAGCAAATGAAGGCATTTAATATTTTGAATCGAAAACACTTCACTGGATAAAAAAGGCAAGAGATCATTTTTATGAGAACTTAGAAGAAAATTACAAAAATAATATTTATTTGGGAAAGAAACAGTGGCGTATCATTATTTTGATTAAAAATATGGCAGGTCATTTTAACAGGGACGCAACTGATGAAAATTAAGAAAACCTTTATAATAGAAAAACATTATTTTTATGCGTTTTTTGCATATTCCAAAATTTTAAAAGAAAACAAAGCGGTTTTAGAGATATTGGGGAAAAACTGATTTTTTTGGTAAATTTCAACATCCTGTATCTCAGAAATGAAGGGGTTGCGAACCTATGTTCACAAGACGAATTTTTATTTAAATCATCCAAGGATTATCGCCTTTTAGGATCAGCATTGAAACATTGGTAAGATGAGGAAATTGTTCTTTTTTCATTTCTCATTGAGTTTTCCTAATGGTTTATTTATTTTATTTCTGATAAAATAATATTCCTGCTGCAATTCACAACTTTGATAAAGAGAATAGCTTCTTTTCATTACTTAACATAGTTTATGAGATCCTAAATAGTTTAAAAATATTCATAGTATGACTATACATATATATGTAAATTTAAAAGTTTCATTTGTCTTGCCACACACAGCTTTGGAGAATTACAGGATAACAAATACTTAAAAAATCTTCTAGAATGTCTTTTATCACAAACGTCATGAAAACAAAAAATATATATAATTTTCATTTAGTTTTATGAAATTTACTTCTCACGAATATTAATTTATTGAGGAATAATTGTCAACCATAAATAATATCTAATTCTATAATTTTATCAAAATAAATATAATACAAATAGTAACTGCCTTTTTCAGCTCTAACAGAATCTGATTAGTTTTTCAACCAATTCATCACCATAAACATTGGATTCGTGACGATATATTTTAACAACTAAAGAAATAACTAAATTCTACAGATCCTCCTTTTTACTACGAATGGTTGCCGACATCTTCCAGATTGAATATTTCATCATACTCTCTGATGACGAGTTGTATTTTATCACAAGCCAGTTGAACATCTCCAGCGGTAATTTCATGGTACAAGACGAATCTTACACAATCAGACTTCAATGAAGAACACCTCACACTAGCACGTACACTATCAGTATCTAAAACTGTCTGTAATCTACGCTGTAACTCTTTGATGTTCACCTTGTTGCGATCTACGTACATAAGCAGAAGGTTTGTTTGCACCTTAGCTTGGTCCACTTTGAAAATATTCGACTTCATTTGGTGTATTGCTGAAAAAACAAATAATCAAACATGTTGCAGGTGTGTAACGGATGTTTCGACGGCTTTATAACAAGTCCCCTGGAAAGTGTAAATATTCTAATCCCATACTTACTCTTGATGGTTAATAAGCACTATCTTCAATGTTATTTGTTAGTATGATAGATATACATGCTTTATTTTCCCAAAATATATATTACAATGTTTAGAATTATCAATAATGTGTGTATATACACTCCCCCCCCCTGTTAACTTTTATTCATGTTTGTACGTCGAATAGTTCAAAAGTTAACATATTTTGTTTCATGTGTCTTTACAAAGATTAAGCACTGGTGACTATAGAAGCCTGTCGTGGATGAAATCCTTTAGTTTCTAAAAAGGAATCTATAATTTAAAGTGCTGTTACCATCTTCCAGTTGACAGAGTTCTTCGATAGTAAAAGCTCATTGGTATAATAATAATAATAGTAATAACACCTCATCATCAGATTCACGACTGGCCCTGCAGGACTCAAGGAGTCATATGTTATTCCAAAGCAATAATTTTTCTCTGTTTTTTTGACTAGTCTGATAAATGTTGTACCAGTAATGTGTATGATATTTCAATGACGAACAAATTCTATTCTGTTCTATTCATAAACACTCTCAGAGTATACCCAAAGGCATAGCCTGTGCGGGTAGAGGTCGGCTATTATTACTTGCCGTGGCGCTCCGAGACGACTTTTATTTTTGGTGGCATATTAATTTTTCCAATTATTCCAAACAATCATTAGATGCCAGGGTTGGCATCTGGACTTCTCACGTCACACTTGCTTTTCAACAAGGCCTATGGCCGTCTATCAATTCCGATATATTCGAGAAAAACTTTCTCCTGTACATGGTAAAGATGATAGTTTAGATTGGGATATACTCATACCTTTTATGAGCCACTCAACGAAGCGAAAAAAGGATGGATGCTAATTTACTACTCAAGTGATCAATATGGTTTATTCTTATTAGTCTTTTATCTAAATCAATGCCTCGAAAACGTATCTATTTGTTCTCTTCATGTATTCTTAGTGAGAAATCAACTATATCAGTTTTTCTAATGTTGAGGCTTGAATTAGTGTCAGCAAACCATCCATGAAGATATTTTACTGTTAAATTTATAATTGTAGTTTGAAGTTGAGTTATCTTTTCATAATGGTACGTAGGGTCTCGTCATCTGCATACTGGATGAATTTGACTTTATTAGAAAAATCAACAGAGAATTTGTTGACTTGTAATATAAATAGCAGTGGGCTTTAAACAGATCTATGTGGGACTACTGATCTGACTGGTAAAACTGATGAGGCCTTTCCACCATATTCGACTATCTAGGTAAGTTCAAAGAGGGATATTATTAGATTGAATCAAGTGCGTTTTCCCTGGGATCATAGTATTTTGATTTATCAGACAAGATTTGATGCAACACAGTCAAATGCCTTGAAAATATCACAGAAAATTGCTGATGCATATTCCCCCCTCTCAAAACATTCAACAATGTACTACACCATTTCACACAAAGCATCTGTTGTTGATTTCTTTCTTCTAAAACCAAATTGTGATGAAGAAATGAGGTTGCCCTTCTCCAAGAAAGGTATTATTCTGTTAGTAAGACTCACTTCACAATTAGTGGGGTCATTTTCATCGCCTTCCTTAAATGAAGGGATAACTCTACTAACCTTGAGTTTGTTTACTTGCACTGCACTATTTGAAACCTTTGGTGTAGTAATTAATAAACTAGAGTTGGAATTAGGTGACCGAAACATATGTCGAAGTGTAAAAAACAATACGGTTTGATATGATTAATCTCCAGTGTACTCTATGACTTTATTTGGGAATGAAATGAATTTAATGAAACATTTAAAAATAGTAAAATTATTATGAAATTAATTTGATATTGTCACGGAAATATTCAGACCTTGCGCCATCTAGGTGGACAAGAGCGAAATGATAACAGCGGCCTGAGAGATCACGCCTCCTATGACACCACCTATGGATGAAGATGGTGGCTCAAGCCTAGAAACGCCCAGAATGATGACAGAGTTCTCGAAATATCTGGAACCTATGTTTCTAACTATTACAACTGTTTTACCATATCTGAGATGGAATAATTTTTTGTATTAATTTACTCCAATTTCCATCAATCATTTAAAGAAAATTGTAATATCCCAATGAAAATATTTTTAGTAAACATGCCCTTCTTCTGATCATTAAATATCATATTTTAGTTTAGTTAAAAAGAATCTGTAAAACTTTTCAGGCAAAAATTAAAGAGAAAATTCAATAATGATGGGTACTGATCACCACTGTGCAGAGGTTGAACGTTTGAATCAATTAGTTATCTTAGCTTTTACTCTTCTGGATTTTTGAATCTTTAGACATCAGTTCTGCAATAATCAAAATATTTTGATTATTTTGATTTTATGTAATGAAATTTTTGAAAATCTGTGTTAGGATCCCTGTAAAGATAGCTTACACTTAATATTATCAACCCAAGCATTCCGTAAGTTTTCTTAGCAATATAAGCAATGCGAAAAATCAGCTTGAAACTTCCAAAATATTGTTTTTATAAATGTTTAATTTTAATCGGACCTGAATGTAACTCTTGAGGTACACCTAATACCTAGTCAAGCTGCACTTGCTCTAATTCAAGAGCAGAATGAAACTGTCAACACACCTTAAACAGAATGGCACAACTGAATAGCATTCTTCTAGCGCTAGTCTAAATACCAGATAACATTGATCTAGAAGGAAACAAAATAGCGGACGCCCAGGCATAGAATAATGCCAAAAAGCTAAGGCAATAGGGGGAAGAGGAACATAGTTCACTGAGCCAGAACCTGTAATAGTTTTAGCAAGAAGCACTGCCTAGGCAGAAAATAAAAGACTACAGTATTAGCATATTCTCCGTGGTGTATTCCATTCCAAAGCATTTATCGCATGTACAAGGAAATTTCAGTATATTTTCATATAGTTTGGAAACGTAACTTAGGAGTTGTTTACATTATTCATTTATTAATGAGTTAATGTATATTTCTGAAAATGAAGAGTTACTCAAATGAAAATCAATTAATAACTGCTTATAATTATATTGATAGTTAGCATCATTAAGTGGTGAATGCCAAATTTTGTATATTGCCGCAGGAGTATTTTAAGTAATTTTGAAGGAAACTGTCAGTCAGCGAGTGAACAAGCGAACATGTCCAGTGAAGAATATAATATAAACATGGGGGGAGAAAATGATGGAATAAATGGAAAAAGTTTTATTAATGATATGTGACTGAAAAATATCAATGTAATACCTGAACAACGTGAAGCGATAACGTAGCAATTGCTTTAAATAAACTTGTAAAAGTGAATCATACGCTATTTTTTATTATGACTGCATCGTGACTTCAGAAACAATGCTAGAAATGAATTTTTGGATCAGGATACTGCCTCTTATATTCATTTACATCAAATTCAGTAGTTAATAGGCATCTGATGTCACGTATTGTTGATTTGGAGGCTTATTTGATATGATACTACTAAGAACTTTGTGTTGTTACCTAGCAACAATTTTTATAGCACACTTTGAGGTATGATAAAATATATCTAATTACTATTCCAGTTCGACGTATTCGTGATAGTTTTCTGATAGAATTAAATACTAGTTGCCTCTATCATATTTGTAACAGTAGCAATGGTAGGTATAAAAATTTCATTCATTCATAAACAAAGTCATTAATAGATGTCAAAATTATCAGATAAAAAATGTCTACATGTGAAGATGATTTACCATCTGATATTGAGAATTCGGCGACAAGATTTCAAATCTCATGCTCTAGAAAAATACCAGAGAGAGCAGAATTTTATTTATTTCATTAATGCACCAGTGTAATAATAATATGTAAAAATGAAAGCAAGAAATTAATCATTCATTTTAGCAACAGGCTCATGCATTTTACAATAAAAATATTTTCTTTACCTTTAGCTATTTTGGATGCATGGTCATGATCTATTTTCAATCTATCAATCATCGTATCTAATGCAACCAATCCGGCTGCAGCTAAAACTCCAGCTTGTCTCCATCCACCTCCCAAAACCTTTCTTATTCGTCTTGCTCTGAAAATTTAAAATATATACAAAAACATATAAACAGATCAAAATAATTTATCATAATGCAAATGAAACAAGAAACTATCGACTAACGTCTTTCCACCATATATGCCATAATTTTAAACAGAACAGAAAATTAAATTACATAAAACTAAACATATTTTTATTTTCTGAGATGAAAGAGGCTTAAAAAACCATTTTTTTACTTCTCAGAAATGACTAAAGTTGGAATTTAGAAAATCGATATCTTATTACCAGAAAAATATGATAAATTAATAGTGATCAACATAAATATTCAACTAAATGTTGCAACAATATAACAATGAATAAAACTAAGACAAATAATGGTCAAAAATCAATATTATGTAATGGAATAAAATTTTACAATGAATTAATTACCCAATGAATTGAAAAATTATGGTAAAATCCGAATCAAAATTTAAAAAAACATCAAATGAAATAATGGTGTCTTGTGATAAAAATTTGATTTGATTTTGAATTTGTTTACTCTATGATGAATTTGGTTATTTATAAATCTACATTTTTCTAAAGAGTAATAAATATGTCCCCCCTTCATCAGATGTTTTGTAAATAAGGATAGGATATTTGATTGATCACGTCAATTTGCACAAGCTGTGATTTGCATAAAAATAAACAACTTAGTGAATAATGAACCCGATATTGTTCAAACAAAAATGAATTCCACTACACTTTAGCCTAGTTATCAATATTTTGAAGATAAAAACAAAAACATTAAATATAGATCAATATTACAAGTGAATTTCCTAACAACTGTTATGTTGAACGAAACATGATGTGATGCATTGATATTGGGAAATTATTTCATAATAAAAACAAAATACTTAAACTAATCTTCACCGTCATCGACCCTTGCATCATTCCATTTTTGCACTTAATTTCCATTACTTTATTTATTAATATTATTTATATTTATATAAAAGTACAAATAAATGTTTTCCAGAAAAGGAAAGTGATCAAATTTTATTCAAGATGGAATATCTTTTAAAAACAATGTAACTCTAAATTGGGAATTATGAGAGAGTATATGCATTTGAACCATATAACAAAATAATTCATTCAATCACTGAGTAAAGGTAGTATTTGGAGGATAAGAAGTCAGCAGTGGCAGCAACAAAGGGAGAACATGTTGAAAATGTTTTTTAGAGGGATATAGTGTCACTTGCCTGTGAAATCAGATTTCTCTATACTGAGCTTTAATTGAAATACCTCTTGTACCTTCTATTATTATCTTATGTGGAAAGTGGTAAAAAAACTTACTTCGAAATAAAATCGGAACTGCCAGCCAAAATAGCACCAACCGGACAGCCTAGTCCTTTGCTGAGGCAAAAACAGACAGTATCAACATCTCTGACAACTCTTCTGGGAGTTACTTTCAAAAATACTGCAGCGTTCATCAACCTTGCTCCGTCCATATGAACTGGTATATTGTGTTCTGCAGCAATACTGCCTACCTTCTCCAACCAATCTAATGGTAATACCTAAAGAATAATATGGTTAGTATATTTCACTGTCCTTAACTTATGATAATAAAGCAGGGAGGCCAATCAACGTCCGAGGACCTGATGTTCCACAAGCAAAGGGTACAAAATCGCACCGGCAGTTCATACGCATTCGGGAGGAAACCCCTCTCCCAGAAAACCATAAAACTAGTTCTTATAAGACAAGCAACCAACCCTTTGGGAATAGGGAGCCAAAAAAAAATCTTAGGTATTATGAATAGCATCTTTGGAGTCAAGGCTACGTCAGAGTGCTCCTCCTCAGTCATTTAACAAAATATCAGATCTGACACGTCTCACTCTGACTATAGAGGAGGCTCACATAACACCACCAATGCAGGACAACAAAACCTGTAGTGCGTTTCACCATACTAAGCCCCTGAAACCTCAACAACAGTCAAGGGTAAATGTGGATATTCACGATGGTCTTTCAGAACATCTGGCAAATCAACTTTGCCATGTATGACGCCACTGAGACTTTGTCCCAAATGGAGAGGAGGAATCCTGCACCTCTGGTTGGAAGGCATGAGCAACGCATACACAAGATGGAAGCTAAGATCAAATCACAACATACGTCTCATGGATAGTATAGTATAGTATAGATTTATTGATCCTTTAGGTGTACAAACAGAGTAATACAGATAGGATAAGTCAAATTACAGAGTAGTTAGATTTAAAAATATATAAAACATATAAAAGTTAAAAATTGTAATAGTTATAAAATTATAAAATACACGGCATAAACAGATATAAATATATACACATTGTCCAATCCAGGAACGGGGGTACAAGTTCAATGAGTCATTGCCGTGAGGGCAGCCATATTCAATGAGTCATGGCCGTGATGGCAGCCATATATTCTTTTGTAGAATAACATACATGCGCTGTCAAAAAGTCTTTCAAATATTTTTTGAATTTGTGGGGGTTCATGTTTTTTACGAATGTTGGTAGTATATTATAGATGTTTACATCGAGAGAGTTTTTACTAGATTTTTGTAATCTCATTCGGCTTGGCCTAATTAATTGGCGGCCCCTGGTGAGATAACTATGGAAGTCCGAGTTTATTTCATATTTTTCTTTGTTTTTGTGGATTTCTTGAAGAAGTTGATAAATATATATGGATGGTAATGTCATGATTTTAAGAGATGAGAAAAGTGGTCTACAGGTGTCCGTGTAACTGGCACCAGCTATTATTCTTATTGATTTTTTTTGAAGGAGAAAAGCTTCATCAGCCTTTGTGCTATTACCCCATAAAATAGTACCATATGAAATATTGGAGTGGAAAAAAGCATAATAGGCAGATAACAGAGCATGTAAGCCAACTATGTTTTTTAGTTTTCGAAGTAGGAAAATGTATTTTGAGATTTTGGCACATAACTGCTCTATGTGTACTGACCAGTTTAGTGAGTCATCAATGATAATCCCCAGCAATTTAACACTGTCACCCTTGGTTAGGAACTTATTAGATGAGAAAAGTATTTCTTGCGTTTTACTAGCGTTTAGCATCAGGTTATTTCTTCTAAACCATATTTCTGCTTTTTCTTGGGCTACATTTATTTTATTTAATATTGTATTCACATCCTTTCCTGAGTTAGTGAGAGTTGTATCATCGGCAAATGCAATACAATCAAAAGGGGACATGTAAGCAAAAATATCGTTGACGTAAATTATAAATAGAAGTGGGCCCAGTACTGAGCCTTGCGGCACCCCACATGTGATGGGTTCCATATTAGAAATATTATTTGAATCAAGTACAACACATTGCTGCCTATTTGAAAGATATGATGAGAATAGATGAAGAGGTAACCCTCGTATACCATATGCCTCCAGTTTCTCCACAAGAATAGAATGTGAGACACAGTCAAAAGCTTTGGTCAGGTCACACAGAGCAGCCACAGTGTGTTCCCCTTTCTCAAAACCTTCTATGATGTTGTCCACAACTTTTTTCAGAGCATGAGAGGTAGATGAAGATTTTATGAACCCGAATTGGTTTGGGTTAAATAACTTGTGCTTTAAGAAGTATTCGTAGAGTCTATTTTTTAGGATGATCTCAAAAATCTTGCCAAAACTAGGGACAATTGAAATAGGTCGATAATTACCAATTTCATTTTCATTTCCTTTCTTGAAGATGGGGGTTACTCGAGATATTTTGAATTTGTCCGGAAATTTACCTTCTACAATGGAAGCATTAAAGAGATTTGTTAGGGGTTCTGTCAAATATGTTATTGTTTCTTTTATGATTTTAGCATTGATGTCATAAACATCAAAAGAATTTGAATTTTTTAGTTGATGAATTGCATTAGTTGTCTCCGAAATTGTGATGGGCTCCATAAAAAAGGATCTAGGCGTTTTTGGACTATCGATGTCAAATTCAATAGATAGGTTAGAAGTCGGGTCTGTTCGTGGTAGTCGTTTTGTTATTTCAGAACCAACATTTGCAAAGTATGAGTTGAATTCATCAGATGTAAATTTATTATCTTTCATATTGGTACGTTCACCGTTCATTTCAAATTTAATGAGTTTCCAGCTATCTCTGATTTTATTGTTTGAATTTAGAATTATGTTATCATAATAATTTTTTTTTGCCGATATGACAATGTTTTGATATTCACTGTTCAAACGTAGAAAATCTTGCTTATGTGTTGGATCATTTGTGACATCGTATCTTGTTTTCAATGCTAGTACTTTGTTTTTTATGCTTTTTATGTGATCATTGTTCCAGTAATTTTTATCCTTGGCTACCCCAGATATTTTCCTGAGAGGAAAGTGCTCATGTATGAGGCTTGTATAGCAGTTTAGTAAAAAGCTCGTCTTGTTTTCTACACTGTGCAGATTGTAGAATGAATTCCAGTTTACTTCTCCCAATGACTTTTTTAGATTCTGAAGGCCTACTTTACTGACATGTCTGATTTTAAGAGGTGTTCTATTGACAGTAGCGCAACTCTTTAATTTTATAAACTGGCCATAATGATCAGATAGACATGGATCAGATACTCCAGTTTCACAGTATTGATTTCTTGTAAGATTGGTGATGATATTGTCTATGCAACTGCTTGTACCGTTTTCAACCCTGGTGTTTTCAAAGATAGTGGCTTCTAGACCAAAAGAGTTTAGTATTAGAAGAAGTTTTGACATGTTTGAAGACGGTACCAAAAAGTCAATGTTAAAATCACCTAAGATGATAATGTTTGTGAATTTATCAGATAGGTTGTTTAAGAGATCATCAAGTTTATTCAAGAACAATTCGCAATTTGTGACACACGCGGATCTATATATTGTAATTATGGCAATGTGCATATTTACTATTTCAATTCCACAGACTTCAATATCTCTTTCAATGCTGAAATTGTTCAATGGTAATGGTCTTACCTGTATATTGGCATTTCTCACATATATGGCTGCCCCCCCGTGCATGTTTTTTGACCTACTATATTGTGAGATAAGGTTATAGTTGGGGATTCTACATAATTGGAGACATTGCTCATCTAACCAATGTTCAGTCAGGCACACTATATCATAATTGTGTTCGTCCAAAAAAACGTTAAGTCTGTCTATTTTGTTCGCTAGTGCGCGAATATTTAAATGATAAATGCTTATGTTTTGATTATTTTCACACACTTCCTTCTTCTTCAATGATGGTATCAAAGTTTCTTGAGATTTAAGTAAAGGATATTTTTTTTCTTCATCAGTTTCAACCGAGGAAGAGGTGTCTCTGGATATTTCTGAGTATTCGCAGATTTGATGGGTAGATGGGATGTTTTCAGTTACGAAAGATTGTAGTTGTAAAGAAGTCACTAGTGAGGCGGACAAGAAGTGCCGCGAAAAACATGAAGTTTCGCGATAAACCTCGCTTATTCCAATAGCTTCCACGTGTTATGGATAATCGCCGGACGCTGATCGAGTGGAAACCTTCTGGAAGGATATCCATGATATCCGTAACCACTCAACATAGATACTCTAGCCATAGCACAGTCAAAATTTTATGCAGAAGGCTGTACGCAACCCGATAACTCCAAAAGTACGACAGGTTCTTTAAGGCTCGAAGAACTTTGCTGCTCCAGGCCCTGATTTGTTGAGTAACTATTGGAGGGCAACATTTTCAGTATTCACCACTTGAAAACAGTTTTGAAGTCATAGCTAGATGGGTAGCAACAGGCTATGGGTTGGTTTTTCTAGGGGCGAACAGTGCTAATCCATAAAAATGAAAATTTGTCTGAATCAAAGAATTGCAAACCCATGAAATACTCGAGTGTGCGTTATTTCTGCGTACCTTGTATTATGCGAATACTATCCTATCCATAAAGGCTGCTGGTTGACGGAAATAACAATTTCAACAATGAAATATTTACGGTAAGGAAGATTCCTCTTTTAACAGATATAGTTTTTTCACATTGTAACTTATATTTTTCTGAAACTACTCACTTTTCCTCCACATAAATTATGAGTATTTTCAACAAGAATGAGAGAAGTAATAGCTTCATGTATATCAGGATTTTTTCTAATTTTTTCTCTCAGCTCATCAAGACTGAATGTTCCATCTTCTTTGTTCTTGATAGGAGCAGTTTGTACCCCTGCTATTTGTGCTGCTCCACCTGAAGAATAAATCGTCTGAAAACCCCTTTCATTTGTTCATTTGAATAACTACTCAGTTGAAATCCACACAATCAAAATTCAAAAAATCAAAATCAATTTATTCATTACAGAAATATACATGTGTATTTGATCTACACTAAAGACAAACTCATTCTTATCAGACTAGTCAAAAAGAGAGTAAAATTTGAATATTAAATACAATTAAAATTTGGATCACATTACATATATATGCATTCATAACACACAAGACTATGCAAACACACAAACAGGTTAAAATGTAGGATGATGTATAATGCAGATTAAAAGGATTAATTTTTTTTTTAATTGTAGAAACTGTTCAATTGTATTAAATGCATTTTCTGTTAGAAATTTTTTAAATTTAGTCACATATGACACATTACAATGTTTACACGCACAATTTGGTTCCGATATAGTTAGGTGAATTTTGGCATATTTTTAATCGGGAATAAGGTTGATGAATATCATTTTTTCGTCTGGTGTTGTGAAAGTGCACATCCTCATTCTTCTCAAATGTATATTCGTTGGATTGAATGTATAGGATTAGTCGATAGATATATTAGCTAGGTAATGTCATTATTTGTGCTCTAATTAACAAATTTTTAGAAGTAGTTGTTGAGTGAACATCGAACATGGTTCTTAGGGTTTTTTTTACAATAAAAGTTGTGACGATGATCCCCAGAATATCAGACCATACCGTAGAACTGACTGCACGAGACCAAAATACAACAATCTGAATACATCTAAAGACACTGTTTCTCTCAGATTCCTTATCATGTATGAGCAAGTGCTTAACTTTGTGCCTACAATTTTTGTGTGAGGTTCCCAAAAGTTAGTTTTGGGTCAAGTGTTACACCCAAGAATTTTATTGTGTCTGTAGTTTGAATCGATTTTTCTTGAATATCTAAATAGAGATCATAGTCAGGAGATATATTTCTAGGTATAAATTGCATGAAGTATAATACAGAGAAATGTACTATGGGATTCAAAAATACAAAGAAATTTTTTCTGTAATGAGGAATGTTCATAGAACACAATAAGAATCAGTAGTCAATCATGTATACATGTACTGTATTTGAAAACAATATGACTAAATAAAAAAGGTTTGGGAATATAAAATGTCACATTAAAATATTTCTATAATCCTTGGTAAAAATGTAGGCCTTATCGATCTTAAAATACCAATAACTTTGAAGCATACCAATAATTATCGAATTATGTATTGATTGAAAGTTTGATTATCATTTCTAATTTTAAAATATATTCAGTAAAGTGAGCAAGTAACAAGTTTTTATCGAACTTTAATAGAGGATATGCAAAAGACACACTCAATTAGTTTAAGGACACAGAGATTAGAAGAAGAAACAAAATCATTTATGATGATTTTATTGCACAACATTTTTCTTCAAATCATGTTACCAGATATTTCCGGATCTAATTGAAAGTTTTGATAAAACGCCTTTGTTCGATATTATCAATAATTATGTCAACTGAATTGTGTAAAAATATTTTAATGGCATTTTGAAATTGCCATAGTTTATCTTGTTACGCAAACCAGAATTTAAGTTTAGCTAATCATTTTGACTGATGTTGCCAAGGAGATAATTTGAGTTCGTCATGAATGAAAAGATATAAATATTGGGGTAAGATAAATATCAGTGAAGAAATATCTGTCTAGAGGAGAGCATATTAATATGTGCAATGTCCCTTACATGCTCATTTCAATTGTCCTAATAATGCATGAACATTTTGTTATTTAGTTAGTTTCTTCATCATAATGACCGTATCCTAATGCTAATTTATTGTTAGAAATCCTGTTATTAAGGGGCCCCAGCTCTACTATACTCCAGCTCTACTATACTCCAACTCTGGAGAGAAATTTCTGGTTATATGTCCTCATGAGACTCGATGTTTCCTTTGAAAAGCTAATCTCAAAGAGAGTGTAGTGGTTTGTTGAAATTTTTTAAATATACTTTCCATCATGCACAATGTCTATTATTGATTGAAATAAACTATTGGGGATATTCAATAACATATATAGATAGTGTTGGCGAAACTTCTGTAAATAATATTTTGTCACTAATACAAATGGATCTCTTATCTGTTCAGATGTAGTGATTAACCGGTAATATGGGTTTTTGGGTCCCAGTGAAATTGGCTAAAACTGTATGGTATGTCATTTTTCATTATCCTGATCAAAAGTTCCCATGGGCCCAACTCGATCCTATGGGTAATTTTTGAGATATAGCTCCTCAAGCATATGATGAACCATATAGGAATTTTTGAACAATAACTTCCTCAATATGATTTTATTCAAATATAATTTTATTTTCGTTTACCAAACAGTGTGTTGCATAGATTTTGTACTCGGTACCATCAGCTTCGACTATTAAGTATGAAGTCATACCTTTGAGGGACTGTATCTGAAAAAATACTCATATGATCGAGGCCCATGAGAACATTTGATCAGGATTATTATTGGCATCGGGACCAATAAACCCATAAGACCACTGCAGGGTATTCTATTTCCTAACTGTCTTCTTATATTTATTTTTTTATACTTTTCAATCTGTGTTATACATATACTTATGTCTGTGCTTAAAAAAAAAATTATTGACAAATGGGGAAGAAGATTGGAATAGTCATATAATATTAAGAAACAGGAAAGACAGAGTTTTGAGAGAGTGCAAAACTGATTATTATGAATGGCATGTGGATGATAATAAAGCATCTGAAATAAATAGTATAAAAAATCGTCATAAGTACAGAGTCAACAAATTCAGATATCAATGATGTTTTGAAAACAGTGCCGTTAACGATGTCAATTTGTGATCTTACAAATTGGAATAACTACACGGGCTTGCAAAAACTCAACAGAAAAAGAATAGTACAATTCTTTCATATATTGGGTTACCCACTATGGAATATGATCAATTTGAGATGAGAGAAAGGGAATATACCACAGTGTTTGAAGACTTCAACTATAATACCTACCTATAGTAGTAAAGTAGAAAATTTTGTTTAATTCTCATATCAATGAGGTTTCAAAAATTCTTTTTTCTGTGAAACAGCATAGCAATTAGTTATATTTGATATGAATCAGTTTTTAAATAGACCTGAAGAGAGCCTTCAAGTCAACAGACAGCAATATTTTAATTGTGAAGTTGAAAAATTGGACCTTTAGGGATACTGTTCTGAAATGGTTATAAAATTATTTAACAAACAGGAATCAAATAACTAACGTTAATTATGAAGTGTCTAGCCCCACAAACAATGATATTATAGTTCCGCAAGACAGTATACTTAGGCCCTTACTTTAATGACTACAACAACGACAAAGGGGGAGTGTATTATCTACTATCTATATGGCGAAGATTTCAAACACATGGCTGACACGATAAATAGTGAAATGAAAGTGAACAACCCTTTTTTAATTTTATAAACTAAAGGTGAATGAAATAAAGTCAAAGTCGATATTCATTGGTAATAAGTTTCTTTATATCAACTACCTCAGTTTGAACATAAATGTTGTAAGTAATGTATGTATGATGAAGCATTGAGGAAACAAAATACTTTAGGGCTTTTGGTGAATAGAGAACTCAATTTCAATAAACATGTTGAGTACATGTCCAAAAATATAGGAAAAATATACGATTTTTAAAAAGAATGTCACAAATTTGGCGCTATCAACTAAGTTAACTGTTTATACACTCTGGATACTGCTACATTGTTTCTTTGCTGTTGTCCGAATAACAAGGATTGTTCAAATTTTGATTTTTTTATGTATACAATAAATTGTTTTTTTTTAATTGTGATATATTATCTGCAAATGAATAAATTCCATTTCTATTATACAGTGTGTAATTCACTAGTTTTTGGTACACAAAGCTCAAGTTTAATAAACAAACCTTGAGAAATATTATGTAAAAGTTTATTCTTGTGATCTATGCAGTAACTGCTAAGGAAAAAAGAAACATGTATAATTTGTTAATTTTCAATACCATTCAAAATATCTGTTGAAACTATCAATCAATTAATTTCAAAATAATTCGTAGATAACTAGAACTGAAGGATAACCACATTCCAGTACCAAATCTATAGCTCATGATTATACATGATAAGTATGGACAAAAAATCAATATGAACAAAAACAGTACAAGACTTAAAGTATACCGAGTTTACCCTTCCAAGTCAGTAATTAGAAAGTGAGTAGTACCATAATAATTATGACAATTTGTAACTAGATACCTGATAGTTTCAAATGTAAATGAACAAAGTAATTATGAACATAATTAATTCCACTCACCTTGTTCCAAACGATAAGTATGAGCTTTATCTCCTGAAATGATTTCACAACCTCTCTGAGAACAGTGAACCATAACTGAAACAAAATAAAAAATGCTACTTACAAAAATTAAACCTTTATATGAGTGTAATGAAAATATTTCCTGAATACGGTATTTTCATTTTCATCGCACAACTTATCGTTTTTTTAAAACTAAAAAGGCACTAACACACTATATTTAAAATTATTTAACATTAAATATAATACAAGAAATGTATGGAAATAGTGGATTTCTACCACTTATAAAAATTGAAGCCAAAACCACCATTTTCAACAGTTATGTTTTCAGAAGAAGTATTATCCAGTGTGTGCCTAACAGTGCTGGATTTCACAATAGAATATTCCAGAAACCCATTCTCCAAACAAAACATACCTATAGGTAAGTACTCTTTAAATAGATTACCTTTCAATTATTGATTTTTTTAAAATATAAAATAAAAAAATGCTATACTACGATTGTTTTCATATTAATATATTGAACCTAATTTAAATTCACGATTTTCAAATATAAATATGTCTTCATAAATTATGCTAAAGGATGATTAATATGGAAATTGAAAGAGGATGAGCGAATTTTTTAACAGAATGTGGGAGCATAACTAAATACATTTAAAAAGAGACACTAAAATGAAATTAAATAAGTATCCTGTCTACTCTACAAAGGATACTAACCAGAACACATGGAATAGAGAATAATGGCAATGACCCACTTTATTTAAACAATCAATGCTTCTAAACAGATAATTTATTAAAATGTTTAAGTGATTTTAAATTAACCAATTCCTGTTTCTTAATCCACCAGCAAAAATATAAACCTTACAACATATGAGATTAGTTTTTCCATCTTGATATTTGTTTCTTAGCCAATAGAAAAATGGTTTATATTGTTTGAAAAAAAAGTCTGTTGAGGACAAAAGAAATAGATAATTTTTTTGCAATAATTTTTCCAATTTCCAAAAATTGTTCCTGAAAGTATGCAACGTCATAAACAAAAATTTAATTTTATGTGAAAATTTTGGTGAATCACTTAGAATTATCAGCTTATAAACAAATGAGTTTACAGCCTCTCGTTTCTCACATACCTACCATACAGGGGGATCATTATTTTCTTGTTGATACAAATGAATGTCAATCAAGGAAGTATAGATATGTGAATAAGATAATCAAAACAGATTTAATACTTCTCAATAGTACTGTCAGATGGGTGAGATAATTAAAAATGATAACCAAAACGAATTAATTATCAAGTCCTTTCATCTGCTCCGAGGTGTAGTGTAATGTAATTTACACCACATTTTGAAACGAGTTTAGATGATTGCATTTCGAACGAAAGAACCTTTTTATTTTTGGATCATTAGAACTGCAAACAAAACAGGGGATTTGAAAAGTACGTGTACGTACGAACTGTAAGAAACTGTTCTATATTATAGGAATTACTTATTATATCTTATTTACTCATTGAGTATCTAAAGTGCATCCAGTTTCTTCAATATTGGCAGGAAATAAGTGCAGTTTCCTATAACATTTTATATATTTTTTAATGGCAATGAAATTTTGTATCAGATATCTTTAGATCTTTAAAAAGCGACATGGTAGTTCATGTATAAATTCGTTAAAGGGGTTAACCATTCCATTATTATCATAAAATATGCAATTCTCTATTCTACATTGTCTTGAAGATGACCTAAAATATTTTTGATATTGACCAAATATTTTGACTATAATTGACGAACACAACTGTAGAATATATTATGCAATTAACTTACTGGCAATCAGGTTGGCCATGGTTCCACTGACAACAAATACAGCATCTTCTTTGCCCAAAAGTTCTGCACTTCTTCCTTCCAGTTCTGCGACAGTTGGGTCTTCTCCATAAACATCATCCCCAACTTCTGCAACGTACATGGCCTCCTTCATTTCTTGAGTGGGCCTGCTTATCGTATCCGTTCTTAAATCTATTATTTTAACATCCGCACCGAGATCGGTTTTAATAATTTTTTCATACATCTTTAGGTTGAAGTTGTATAACTATTTCTCTCCGGCAGAGCTCGATGATTGACTGATTCAAATAAAGCTCGTTTCCTTTTATATTTTTAAACTCGGTTGGATGGTTAGGTTGTGAAACAAGTATTAGCACATTTTTTTTTGACGTACTACTTATATACTAGTAAATATTATGGGTGTTTTTTAACAAATAAATAATTATAGATAGCGCGTCATGAACTGAAGCTCATTGATTATTCAAATATGATAAATTGGCGTTGAAATTTCAGTGCATGCCCTCGTTATAAATAATTGATCAATTTACATAAATTGTGGGTAGGCCGGTGATATAACACAGGGATACAATGTCGTTTTTTTAAAATAAAACCAAAATTTTGTTGGTTGGTAAAGAGGTAGGTTGGTAGGTAATTTGCAGAGTTCCCAAAGTCAACAATCAAATAAAAATAATGGAATTAGGGTTGGTTTCCATGAGGGGTGTGAATGACCTCTGTTTGAAACCCCCAAAAACTGGTTATTGAATATTTATTAGTTGTGGCGTGGCCAATAATTTCAAGGATAAACCATACATTGCGGCTAAAGAAATATTTGAACTTGAAACCAAATTTCAATAAATCTTCCCTTTTTGAGTACCTACCCTGCAGGTAGTGTAGGTCTATGAATAGCCAATACTCAATAGCCATTGTTATATTTGTCGTCAGTTACGTTACAAATATTTAAAATCTAATTTAACCCTCAAATGACGTTTCCTGTTTCCTTCAACATTCATCATTCCATTTCGAAGTGACGATCGGACGTCAATCGTGTCGTTTAGGGTGTAGTTAAGGTGTTCTGTACTGTGTTTAGGGTGACTCCGAACAATCGTATATGTAATGCGAATTGCCTACATTCTGACAATTCCGAAATCCGAAGGCACGATCGGACTTTAATCCGTTTAATCGCGTCATATACAGGATTTTGATGATGATTATTTCTGAAGTTATACGGCAATCGTGTGTGCATTGCAAATAGTCTACTTTCCCACGATTAGTAGACGAGACGACAAGTACTTCCTTACTTCCTTAGGCCAGATTTTCATACATACGATATCCGACGAGCTGATGGTACGAAAATGTTCTGATTGGTTGAATTGGTAGGCGTGACAACAATTCAACCAATCAGAACATTTTTTTCAACCATTCATAACATTTTCGTACCATCGGATCTTCGGACATCGTATGCATGAAAATCCGACCTAGCCGTTTTCGATTGGCGTTTAGTTCTGGGTTCTGGTAGCGGTTGACATAAAAATGACAGCGGTTTACTTTCTGGTACTGTTAATGATGTCATAAGCCGTTTTCGATTGGCGTTTGGTTCTGGTAGCGGTTGACATAAAAATTACAGCAGTTTACTTTCTGGTACTATTAATGACGTCATAGTGAATAATGAAACGAATGTGTTGATTGTCACCAGAGCAACCGTACTTTTCCTCGGTGACTCGGGAACCGCTTGTCATTTGTCAATTGGAATCACATTGAGTGCCAGATTTGAAACTTTGGATCATAAATCTAATATTTATCTCAAAAAAAGTCTTTGGGTCTGAAAGCATTATACATTTAATTGTTTTTTGAAGAAAAAATTAACAAATTTATTTTAAATTGTTGACTAAAGACAAGTGACAAGGGGTATGCAGCCGGTTGCTTGAAAACTCAGAAACCGCTACTTAGTACCTACTTACCAATCTGATATGTTCGGCGATATTCGGACCCTACCTCAGAGTAATAAAAGACATAGAGATGCCATGCCTATCCCTACACGATTACCTGTTTTTTTTGAAGTGAACATGAACTATATTTTTCTATACTAAGGGCAAGTTTTTAAATTCATCGATTGATCCATCGATGAGCATTGCATCCTTATTTAACTAATAGAAAATGACAATGACAGCACGAATGCGCATAATTCATAGATGAATTTAAAAACTTGCCCAATTTGTGAGCGAGGGTGGTGACGGGTGGTGAAACGCTATGGACAGTTTGTTTACATTTAGAGTAAGTATAGGATCATGGGCCCGATTCTCAAATGTCTATTACCCTATGTCGCATGCGACAAAATATCTCTATCTCTTTTTAATGCTTGGTTTTTGCCTCAGAAAAATTCCATAATTCATTGTCACCGAATTTATGTTAAATTAGCTTGCAAATGAAGTATCATAATTTGGAATACGGAACAGAGTTGTTTTTGCCCCAAGAGGGCGCCAAAATAGGAAGTTAGGCAGCGAAAATTAACATGGCTAAATTCCTTATGAAATTTCCTTTTTAATGATGTGTCACACTCACTCCTACTTTCCCTATTCAAATTGTTTGGGTGATAGTGACTAAGGGAAGGGGGAGAGGTAGGACAGTTGAGGTTATGATAGGAAGATGGATTAAAAATCGACGTGTTTTTGCATTTTTTTCAGAACACATGCGTTTTGAAGATATTCGATCTGTTTCGTTTTCGATGCCCCACCTTTATATATATATATATATATATATATATATATATATATATATATATATATATATAAAGACATTTGCTTCAATGGTTTTTGACGCGACGTTATTTTACCGTCGTACGACGAAAACGCTTTCAAAGGGATGTAAAAGATATATCTAACGATGAAAAAACGGTCGATCAAATTAAATTTTTACGAGCGAATTAATTTTGAAGTGTCAAGGGTAATTTGAGCAGTGGGTAATATGAAATTCTTACCAAAATAAAATTGCTTATAGTTGTAGCACAGCTTAGGTTGTAGTAAAAGTAAGTGTTTTGTGATTGTAGCGCTACCACTAGGGCCATCTACCACAGTACCAACCAATTCTATAACCATAGTTTGAGTAGTTGCATATCCGACAGGTATTAGTATTCGACCCCTAGAGCCATCTACCAACCAAACCGTATAACTTGAAGTTTGTATGGTTGCATATCCCACAGGTATAAATTATGTTTATCGAATAATTTAAAGTATTTTCACAACCGGTTTTTTTGCAAATCGGCAAAAAATTATGTGCGCGGTAGCTTTTACCGAAATGAGGCGAGATCATTTTTGAGAAGCCATAGCTGATAGCGATCTAAACCTCTCTCCAAGCCACGTCTGGTCTATTATTATTGTAAATTTGAACCTTTTGGTTATTTTCAAATATGAAAACTTCGTTTTTGTGACGTGGTCAACTCTCATCAGGTAGGCACTTGTAACCAAATTATTTTCAATTAATTTTCATCTTTTCCACGTTCTCACAGCAATAATCTTTATAGGAATAATTCCTATAGGTACTGTATATTAAAAAATAAGTGATATAATTTTGTATATTGATATTTTACTAATACTTTTACAGTCACACACTCGCGTGCACAGCTGGTTATTATAGGCAATACATTGAAACAACCATTTTAGTAGATCAATTTATGACGTTCTTAAATAATATAACTTCAACAAAATAATTGGAAATGACACCAAAAAATACTTTTGGGGCATATATCTGATATGAGTGAGTAGCGACTCTCTTCATATTCCTTTATGACAAAAATATGTTCATGTGATTCTTAATTAATAACTTAATAAATTATTCAAATACTACGAAAAAACAATTTCCTATGCATGCATACATTATATATGAGTACTGACGTCTTTTAGACTGAACCTTTCTTCGTATTCCTTGATGACGAGTTGTATTTTTTCACAAGCTAGTTGTGCATCTTCCGCAGAAATTTCGTGGTAAAAAACGAACCTCACACAATTAGACTTCAATGAGGAACACCTCACAGTAGCACGTACACTATCAGTATCCAAAACTGTCTGTAATCTACGCTGCAGTTCTTTGATGTCAACTTTACTACGGTCTAAATACATCAGTACAATGTTCGTTTGTACTTTTGATAGGTCCACTTTGAAAATGTTCGAATTCATCTGGTGTATTGCTGAAAAAAAATAATACACACATAATTTACACGTGTATTATAGAGGGTGTTTCCGAAATTGGAGCAATAAATGAAATGGGGAGTAGAAAACGACAAAAAAGGATACATATCTGCCGAAAAAAAATTATTTTGGCAGATATTGAATTTTAAAGTTATAAGTTTGATAACAATAGATAGATAGATAGACTTCTACCTAGTAGAGGACTAGAAGATCAAAAACCATTAGAAGATAGCCAATGGGTGTTGGCAAGAAATTCACAGGCTGTCCACCGTTTGATGTTTTAGTGAATAGTTGCTATCGAATGTTGAGCATTATGTATTATGAACAAAATCAATTCAAGGAATAGACGCTACCCAAAACACCAAAACTACGTCACTTTCACTCGACGCGCGTTTAATAAGCTTACCAACTAGTTAACCCTATTCTAATTCTATATATACCTACTACTCGTCTGAGTGGTTAATTGCACCCATTATCAATTCGAATTGGAGCATCTGTTCTACCTATCTCAAATTATCTACTCAACTTGTTTACTTTAAATTATAATCTACTTGCTCTAAACTCTTGTTTTGTATTTGATGACACACGTTCTTGGATTAATGACTAAACATTATATTGATGTAATAATACATACTTTACCATCATATGTATCTTGAAAAAATTATTGTAGTAAGAAATAAATTATTAATAGTTAAATAAAAGACAAATAATAATAAACTAAGTAATGATAAACGAATAGAGAATATTGAATTATAAAGGAAAGAAACTTTTAATGTATTATGAACTTGAACCGAGGGCTATCTGGTGTCGAAAATCGAATATGAGCAATGTGCTCTCGGAACCGTACTTTCATGGCCCGTCGGGTCTGACCTACATACTTCTCGCAATTTTTACAGATATATTTAAGAGGGTTTTCCTCTGTTTGAAAAGTCGTAGAGTTACGAAGGGTTTTCTCAAATCTATGTTTCCTAATCAGTTTATTCACCAAGTCTACAGAATAACCGTTCAACTCAGCCACTTCCCGATAATGATTTTCTCAGTTTTCAATCTATTCTTGTTGAGTGGAAACGGCAAGAGTCGATTCACCAAGATTCAACCCCCCCATTTTGGGCTTTTTGCAATGTTTTGTGTTTTATGCAATGGTGAGAACTCTCTGGGATTTGTCTGAGTGTTCTCGGGTTTAGGGTAATTTGAAGTAAATGGGGGTTCAATTCAAATTGATAATGAGTGCAATTATTAACCACTCAGACAATAAGTAGTAGGTATATATAGAACTAGAATAGGGTTAACTAGTAAGTAAGCTTATAACTAACTTTGTTGGCGAAACACGTGTCGAGTGAAAGTGACGTAGTTTTATGGTATTTTGGGTAGCTTCTATTTGTTGAAGTGTATTTACACCAAAGGTTCCAAATATTCATTTTCGATGAACAAAACCGTTTACTGTACACACCTTTTCCTATTTTAAGAGCATTTTCATGATCAATTTTCGTTCTGTCAATCATCGTATCCAGAGCAACCAATCCAGCTGCAGCCAGTACTCCAGCTTGTCTCCAACCACCTCCTAATACTTTTCGTACTCGTCTAGCTCTGAAAATAATATTACGTTAAATAAAAAACATCACGTGTTTGTTCAAAATAAATAACAAAATGCGTATATGCCCGGATTGATGCCTTGACAAGAAATGCTCCAATCCCTGCTTTTTCATGGTCGTGGACCATGCAGAGAAGGGGATCCGAAATCCTGATGACTTTACAGGCTCCATCTAGTACGTTTCTGTATTATTATTATTATTTTTTCCTTAAAGGATGTTCTAGTCAAGCCCTGTCTCCGAAGCCCCGATACATCCGGAGTGCGGGCTGGATCGTTTACCCAGATAACCACTCCCCACGTCCGTGGGGTAAGTGATTACTGGGTCCGAGAATCATGTGCCCTGAGCAGACGCAGTGAACCAAGGATGACGACCTTCTGCATTCGTCCGGCTAAGATTTCTGCGATATTACGGCAAGCCGGTATTATTTTTAAGAGGCAACATCAGCGCGTCATCACGAAAGTCAAATTTTATCATTGCGCCGCACATGTTGGGTGTATGGGGATATATTTTTCAAGAGCGATAGTGGAGGTAACGAATCACTTGTCCGTAAAAAAACTACGTAGCTGGGAGCGCCAATAAGGTAGATAGTTTCTAATCGTAGAATCGGTTTTGCGTCACAACTAATAATTTTGTACAATTTTTTTTTCTGAGTCTATAATGTCCTTAGAAATTCGAAAATTTGGCTATTTTTTTCATTTGTCAAACTATAAAAAAATGTTTTTCTTCAAAATCATCAAAACCAAAAATCAGTTAGATTCCCGAATTCTCACAAACGAATTGAATCATTTGTTCAAACAAAATTTTCGCAAAAAAATAAAACTGAACGCTCAAAACCGGAGGGCGCGCTGGTGCCATTTTTCCAGATAGCCACTCCCCACGTCCGTGGGGTGAGCAACTACTGGGTCCGACAATCATGTGCCCTGAGCAGACGGAGTGAACCAAGGAGACAGCCTTCTGCATCCGCCCGGCTAAGATTTCTGCCACATCACGGCAAGCTGGTATGATTTTTGGATTAGAGAGCAGCGTATCCATCATTCCACCAACGACCCCTATAATCAGAACCACCAATTTAACCGAATAGTACAGCCTGCGAGAGTAACTCTCGATATTTTGTCCGTTTTTCCTCATCTTTTCGGACGATGTTCGTTTCGCCAGGAGCAGAAAACTCTATGACGAATATCGTCCTACTTTGATGGTATTTTTTCTACTAGCGGAAAAAAACACCCAAAAGTTAACATAAAGAACATTTATACTTGGTAAGCTTTCTATTTTAACCTTCTGCGACGCAATATTTAAATGTTAGTATAATCCGCAAAAACTAAACAAATCTACCTTTCCGCACTGAAATGTTTTTTTCCGCACTAGAAAGAGTGCGGAAAAGTGACTCTTTCCAAACTAAAATGAGTGCGGAAAAGTTGATTTTTCCGCACGCTAGTAGAAAAAAGTTTTTAGTTACAGTTGCATTATTTTATTCGCTGAATAATCATCTCAAGAAAGAACTCACTTATTGATGAAATTGAAGCTACCAGCTAAAACAGCACCCACAGGGCAACCTAGACCTTTGCTAATAGAGAAAAAAACAGTGTCAACATCTCTGACGACTCTTCTAGGAGGTACTTTCAAGTAAACTGCAGCGTTGATTAATCTTGCACCATCCATGTGAACTGGGATATCGTGTTC
Organism: Chrysolina haemoptera; assembly: GCA_958298965.1. NCBI lineage: Eukaryota > Metazoa > Arthropoda > Insecta > Coleoptera > Chrysomelidae > Chrysolina > Chrysolina haemoptera. The sequence continues at coordinate 10,888,635 of OY282595.1, read as the reverse complement.
TGCCGCAATACTGCTCACCTTCTCCAACCAGTCCAATGGTAATACCTAGAATTAATTTTTTTATACTTATTGTACGAGTCATAATGTAATTTGACATGAATGAACTTTCCGTTCTGAACTCATCGCACCTACCCCATTGTTCGTTTTAGACCCTTCCATGTATCAGATTTGCACTCTTAATAGCATTGGTAGGACCTATGATATGCCATCATGATACAGTGAGTGGTAGGTTGGGCCAATTTTGTCGGACGGTATCGATTCTTTTGACCCTCATTACGTAGGAGTGGACTGGATATAGCACCAGTGACCCCAAGCATAATTATTTGTCAACTACCTAGCTCATTTGTTCTATTTTTGGTCACCACACCAAGGCTCTATACGTTAAAAGAGGATCACTATTGCTGTTAATAGTCAAAGAGATTGTGTGGGTCCAAGTCCCCAGTATCTTGCCAAAGGAATGTCTGGCCATCATAGTAATGTCCTTGTCCTTAGTCAATAGTTTTTAAGGTATTTGTCCGAGATGAATCAATGTTTAACTCCAGGTATTTTGACTCTCCTGACATCTGCAGGCTTTCACCAAAGATTCAAAGAGCTCTGTTGGTGAAAGGAACTACGGTTGCTTACGTCTGTGACAGAATTTCGTCAGATCCAAACCGACTCCCATATACTCTCCATTAACCATTATGACAATATTATCAGCTTAAGTCTGGGCAAGCAGGCTGTCTATCACGGGTTCCACACTGGTAGGGATGACATGATGACATGGGGAGATAAGCATCGGTTGTAAATAGTTATAAAGAAATAGAATTGAGATTGAAATTGGAAATTTCTTGATCTTCAAATAAAAACTAGTACACATACAAACATCCCTGAGAGCAGCCTATCATGGCTCCTACCTCCATTGTATCATCGAATAGGGATGTCTAGAGTGCCCTAGAAGCAACTAAGCATGACAGAGCAACAATTTTTCTCCTTAGAATGCATATAATGTGTTATCAAACTCTCCTTTTACGTCAAGAAACGCTGCGAGTGCAATATATTTATTCGAAAGATATTTCTCCATTCTGCCGAGTGAGCTGCAACATCTAACAGGATTTTCCAGGCTGCTATGTATCAGTATCTCGGATATTCCTAGAGATCAGATTTTCCATCCTTTTTTGGTATGAACTCTAAAAGTTAAATTTGTCTGAATATCCTAGCTTGGGCGTAAGATACTTTTCCCGGCTTCGGTATGAAGACCAGCTTAGAATTTCGCCAGGTGCTGGATACGTCACCAAAAATAGCCTGACAAGTCATGGACTCAGTAGGTCTGCTCTTCACTGTAAAGGTTCCTATACAGCACATTCCTGTAGGTTATGACCTCTTGCGCTATTTCTCAGGTTTCTTTTGTTGGATTGTTTGTACTCTCTTGGGTCCGACTGGGTCATTTACCCTTTAGAGTCAGGAAAGTGTGTCAAGGAATATCTCTAGACATTCTCTAGAATTCAGTTGCTTACTACTTATTTGAAGTAAGGAGCATAGATTCACACTAAAAGGAAATTCTTGCAGTGTGGATGACATTGTGGGAACCAGGGGCGAAAATTTAGGTGTGTTATTATAATTTCTTTTTGGTTGCAAGTTTCAGAAAATGCTTTCCTAGTTGGAGAGTTTTGATATATTACCGTTCTTTGAAAGGAGTCCTGAGAAAGTTGGGTAAGATAGAACTCGTCAAGTCACTGTAAATGTTCAAGTGTTTTGTTTTTTTTTATATAGAAGAGTACCGGGAACTTACCATTCCTCCACATAAATTATGAGTATTTTCGACAATAATAAGAGAGGTTTTTGGTTCAAAAACGTTGGGATTTATATTAATTGATTCTCTCAGCTGATCAAGGGTGAAGGTTCCATCATCTTCGTTCTTGATGGAAAACGTTTGTACCCCTGCGATTTGCGATGGTCCACCTGTAAAATAAACTGTACTATACTGGAATTCCCGAAAAGATGAAAAAGAAACCCCACATGTAATTTGAAAAATCATCTTGAGCTTTTATTTCAACAAGCTTTTATTTAGTTTCACGGTGTCCCGATGTCTGTCAGGTAATCAAATCTCGCAAGTTAAATTTTACCCAATTAGAGTTGAAAGGACTACTCACTTATCTTATGGAAAAATGCCCTTCGGTAAAAATGGCTGGATTGGGCCAATGGAGACTTTTACTCAGGATTGCAGATATTCATAATTGCGATGACAATGCATTATGGAATTTTTTTTGAAAAAGAAAAATGGCGGATCCAAGATGGCAAACGAGATTTGTGATTATATGTGGACCGATTCCATTCAAAATAGGTATATGGGAGTTTTTAGTTCAAAAATTTTCAATTTTCTGTCAAAAACTCATTTCAAAATGGCGGCTTCAAGATTTTTTTTCGGGGTTGGAAATAATGAATTTTCTGTGGTTATGGTTGGATTCTATTCAATTTTGGTGTGTGGGGCTTTGCGATTTCAAAAAGTATGCATTATTTGTCGAAATTAATTCATGAATTCAAGATGGCGGGCGAGTTTTATTATTATGGTGAGATTCTCTTCAAAATTGGTATGTTGGCGTATTGGGGATCGAAGATCATTATTGTTTTGTTAAAATTCAAGATGACGAGTTAATAATATTTGTATTGATGCATTGAAAAGTTAGAAAGCTCAAAATTCACAGTTATTCTGTGAGTTACATATTTAAAATATTACCGCTTTAGTATTCGATATGAAAACTTCTCTTGAATCTGTAACAGAATAACTTTAATTACAAATCTGAAGATATTTTTTACTTTTCAGCGCATTTGAATAAAAGCTTGTCTTCAAAAAGTTTTTTATTGTTGTTATTTCTATCTTTATATCGATGGCTAAAAGTTGATTTGAAAAAAAAAATTGTTTTTAATAAAATTGATTCAAAATTTGAGGTCACTGTGGCGAACCACGCCCGGCTCAAGGGTGTTATTATGGGTGGTAAATAAAAATAGTAAGATTGATTGAAAACCATTTCGAATAAACTATTTTGGTATTTGCGCACTGGATGCTTTAGTATCCAAAAATTGTTATGTTCACACAATTTTTTGGTAAAAATAAACGATAATTTTTTAAAAGAATCTGTTAAAAACTGTAAACAATAGCGTGTTGTCTTGTATTTCAAAAAGAGCAAAGTTTATCTCTTCAAGCGATTGAATGAGATGTGCAAAATAATCGTCACAATGGGGGAGGACGAGATTTCCAAGAAGTATTTTTATTGCGATTTATAACCTCAAAAACAACAGACAAACATGAATAACGATAGTCGCTATACTGACAGACGATTTACGCCGTTAACAAAATTCTGCTAGTTGGTTACAGGGAGCACTTGCATTAGTATCCTTTGCGATGAGAAACATTGCACAAGTATCTTTTCAATTCACGTCAGGAGCCAGGAGGGTAATTGTTTCTGACACTGGGGGTGGATGGGAGTAAAAAGATTAAAACCTCGGTCGGTAACGACTATCGTTACTCAACGATCTTCAGAAAAAACTCATGCTTTGTGGTTTTATGACTGGCAGAATCCCTGAAAAAATTAATTGTTATGTGGAAAACAAATATAATCGAATTGAGAACAAAAAATAATAACTGGCTATAGCGGCAATATGGACGCAGTTCGGAGTGAAAAGTAGGATTTTTTTAAATCACACAGTACTACAAGAAATCGGTGTATCTGTGGAGAAACTACCGTATTATTATTTTCGAAAAAAGCTTTCAAACTTCAATCGCCGTTTATTCTCAGTAATAATGAAAACAATGCACCAAATAAAATTGTGATTTTTCAAGAGCATTCAGCAAAACTGAATGAATTAGGTATTTTCATGATAGCAAATTATCACATGAAAAATCAACATCTTTTATTTTATTTTTTTTATTTCTGGAAATTTCAAATATTCTATTTTCTGATCGACATATCGTTTTAAGTTAAGAGTATGAAATATGAAAGCGAAATGATCAACGTACCTTGCTCCAAAATGCAGGTATGACCTTTATCTCCTGCAATAATTTCGGAACCTCTTTGTGAGCATTGTACCATGACTGAAACAAAAATAAAGATAAGAATTTTTTTGTGAATTCTGAGTTCCAGAACATTTAAAAAAATCTAGAAAAAAATAAGAATATTCGAGATTATTATTATTTAACCAAAATGAAAAAAAAAGTTGCTTCCACAAATTTCATTGATTTATAATTGTTTTCTTTTTTTGGTGGTTATTCCATTCCATAAATTCGAAAATGTTAACTTTGTAATTTACTTTTCACAATTGTTGATTTTCATCGGAATATTAGGCTTGTCATGTAATACTTAAGACTTTGTTTTGACTACAATTTATTTCATACGCATAATAACGATGAGGCATGAAAAGATCCAATAATCACTTTGATATCTTGAAAAACAAATGGCAGAAGTGGGGTGCTAGTAATATCGTTCTCACTGCAAAATAAAGGTTTGCAGGCCAATAAAAAAATTTGCATGCAGTTTAGGCGAGGCGAAGGATATAATTTTTTTGCTTCATTACAGTTCCGTTTAATTCTCCCTTATTCGGATTATTGAGATAAATGCTTTTCCGTGTTCTTTCGTGTGAACAGGTTATCCTTTGCACCTATTTTTACAAGTTTTTACTCGACATATTTTGTTCGAATACCGGGTGACACAGGATATAGGGCCTCCAATGTAACTTCTGCATTAGACTCCTCGCCTTATCCAAAAAAAATAAAAAATGCCTGAACATAGAAAATGAGAAATCCGTAAACATTGTTAAACACACGGGAGTATCGATAAACTAGTTAAAAAAAATTATATCCCTGACTCCTGGAAGCCAAATAGAGAACGCGAAAAAAATAGGAAAAATCCGAAGAAATAGTAAAAAATATGGGTCCACCGAATAATTTAATTTCAAAAAATGTAAACCAATCTGATCCCCTGAAATCCAGACAGAGATCGCTTGGAAATTAAGAAAAAATGTTCCCTCCTGAAGGCTAGATATTATATCGAACACGTAGAAATTCGCGAAATATTCAGACAGAAAATTACGACGAAAAAAAAGTCAGCCGGTTACTCAGTCCGATTGACTTGAAATTTGGCAGGTGTACATAATTCCGGTGACAATGCATTATGAAGTTTTTGTTAGAGGAGAAAACAAAATGGCGGCTCCAATATAACGGACGAGTTTGATAATTATATATGACCCGATTTAACTAGAAATTAGGGGTTTTCGGGTCAGAGATGGCAGCTCCATTATGGCGGACGGGTTTTGTAATCATGATCCGGTTTTATTCAAAATTGGTAACTGGGGGAGTTTTCGGGGGCAAATATGGCGAACGAATTTTGTGTTATGGTCCAATTCTATTCACAATTGGTATCAGGGGGTTTTCGGGATCGGAGATTAATTCTTTTGTTGAAATTGAAAAATTCAAATATATACAGACATTAGGAAAACGTATCATTAAAAAAAGTCGATTTAAAAAAAAATGACATAGTGCTCTCGGATCGCACTCTGAAAGGTAAGGTCGAAAAATAAACTGCAAAGACTAACTTTTTACATTCAATTGAAGTGTTAGTATGATACAACATAGTTTGAGATGTGATGAAATGGCATTTAAAATCGATACAAGATATGATGAGACAACAAAACTAAAAAAGTAAAAAAAAAGGGGACAATATTTCAATTTCATACAGTGTGTCCCACTTTGGACATTAATACCCACCATACCAAATTAAGCTCAAACCTCAATCTCTGAATCATAAAAATATACAGGGCGGCAAAATTATTAACTCTCATTTATCCTTAGTATAGCCAGTTAATTTAATGAATGTCATCTCCAGTCAAAAAGTACTACAAATTCCAACAAGAGATAATTTCTGAAAGTTTCCATGTGAAGAAAGTCACAAGCATTCTAATTTTTTGTTTCGATTTATTGATTCAATAAATTACTTTGTCGAGAGAAAAATAAACTAGTATGCAAAGTTTTGAGTATATTCAGAATTTGACATATTTTGAAAAAAAAAATATTGATCGTGGATTTTCGACGTGTATGGTAAAAGCTGTGTTACTCACTGGTTATCAAGTTCGCCATGGTTCCACTTGCTACAAATAGGGCATCTTCTTTACCCAAAAGTTCTGCACTTCTTCGTTCCAGTTCGGTAACTGTTGGATCTTCACCATATACATCATCTCCAACTTCTGCATTGTACATAGCCTCCTTCATTTTTTGCGTGGGCCTACTTAGTGTATCAGTTCTTAAATCAATTATTTTCACATCTGCTTTGAGATCGGTTTTGATAATTTTTTCGTACATGTTGAGGTTTTAGATAGTCACTATATATTTTCACTAGCAACTACAGTTGAATGATTCAATTATTATAGTTCGTTTCCTTTTATATTTCTTAACCTAATGGGGAAGAACAGGTTGGAAAATACGTATGAAATATTTCCTTGAGCGAGATGCAATCTCCCATAAATATAGTCCGCGTGTCAGAATAAACCATTTAATATAGTAGGCCAGTAGAAATAGGAGATCAATTCATAATAATTCCAAAAATTATCAAAGTAAGAAAGCAATAAATCTCAATTTGCAACCTCTTCCAAAGTGTGCAACATTGTCAAAATGGCAATTAACTTGAACTTTGCTGTATACTCGTTGAGAAAATTCCAAAAGTTCTGCAAACTTGGAGTTAGTTTTGAATGTATTATTTCATGTCACGAATCAAGTTTGCAACCAATTCAAGTGTACGGAACATGTTTTTTTATTGAAAACTAATGTTTTCCTTTCATATACTTTCACTGGCCTGGTTGGACCATCAAAGAACGTGTATTTCCTTAAGTGTGGGCGACGAAAAACGGAAGACTTTTCAACTCAGCTGCGTCAACCACTACCTCATCTCATTCGTCCACGCTTTCAGCGGCTGTGACTCTACTTCAGCCTTCTTGGGTCATGGCAAATCGAAATTGCTCACTGCACTGGAGCGGAACCCTCAGCTGTAGAAGCAGGCTGCAGCTTTTTCAAATCACACATCAACTCCTGTGGAGATAGCGGCCGCAGGGAAACAAGCCATTGTCACCAAGTATGGTAGCAAGCCAGGTCTTGACAGCCCTAATTCCCTGCGGTCTTGCTATCTGCCAAAGCTGCAGCCAAGACCAACTTCAACTTAGCCCGGCTTCCTCCAACTACTGATACTGCTACTCTTTCCGCCCTCACTACCAGGTGCAGAAGTAGATGGGGCAACCCGGAAGGCCTGATCCCAAGAATGATGAACCAGGAAGCTGCCCCATCCCAGCTTCTGCAGATCATCTCCTGCAACTGCCGGAAAGCTGCAGAATAGAGAAAATTGCAAAGGTTCTGCAAATTTGATACGGGAAAAATATTCTGAACAGTTGTGCAGATTTGCCACCTTTACGTTGACTGGAACATACATTTTTCATTTCATGGTAATTTTTTTGATCAAGGTGGCCTCGAAATGATTACAACAGTTTTGAAACAGTTTTGCAAATTTGTGAAGGCATCAGAATAGATGTTTTCAAAATTTGCAACAAAGTTTCAAAACTTTTCCAATTATTTCGAGACCACCTTGATAAAAAAATAACCACGTATTGAAAAAATATATGTTCCTGTCAACGTAAAAGGTTGCAAATCTGCACAAATGTTCGGAATATTTTTCCGATGTATCTGTCAAGTTTGCAAAGTTGTCAAAGTTTCTCTTATGGTATGTCAAAGAAAAACAATATAGGTCGATAAAAAAGACGTTTCGACACTTGAATCGGTTGCAAAATTGATTCGTGATATGAAATAATATATCCAGTACTACTCCAAGTTTGCAAAACTTTTGGAGATTTCTCAACGGGTATACAGCAAAATTCAAGTTAATTGCCTTTCTTACAATGTTTCGGAACAGAGGTTGCAAACTGAGATTTATTGCTTTCTCGATGTACACCATTCACTTAACCAAAGTTTGAAAACTTTTGGAATTTATGTTAAATTTTTCATGCCTATCTCTACCGGCCTATATTATAAACGTTCACGTTTTCAATGTATACCCTCTAATGAACAAGTTCTGAGGACCCCCGGACTAAAACAGTGCATGGGTGCAATATCAATACAGGACAAAAGACATCGTAAATAATGTAATACCGAATAATGTTTTCGTCATGGGTATCACTTAGTGTAATTGCATATTCCCAAAATACATATCGAATTGATATGAAATTGTTGAATTAAATAAAACAACATGATATTTTTTAATGTCTGTGATATCGAAATAATAAATACTCCTTTGAATATTAAAGTGATATATCTATACTCTGCGATCAATATTATTGATTTTTTCGATATAAATGATTACGGCCTTTCAACCATCTATAGTCAGTTTCTTATGTTATAAAATAATAATATTAATAGCTATTTTTGTATTTAGTGCGCGAAATGCTACTTTGGTGATCGAGAACTGATTTTTTTTTAACGAGGCGCAACCGAGTTAACAAAATAGTCGAGATCACCAAAGTATTTCGGGCACGAGATGCAAATAAAATGTTTTCTACAAACGTAAAAAAAGTATAGGTAGTATACAATTTTGTCACAATTTGAAAAGTGTTAAAAAGCCTTGCTTATATATTGTTGAATATTCAGAAATGAATGATTTCTTGGATTTTTGCTTGATTGGGGACCATAAAGTAAGAAATAAATGATTGCTTCAATTTTTCTTCATTCGCACATTACTTCGCGCACGGTGTCATGGTATATAACAATAAAGAATATATTTATATTAGTCTGATGATTTACATTGCCAATATCAATGTTTTTTTGAGGTGTTTTTTTTTTCATCCAAATTCCTTTTTTAGCCTCTAAAAAATGTTAAAACTTTGGCACACTCCAATGTGTTTTATGACAATATTATTATTAGTGTTCTTGCGATACAATATAATTTTTTTTACAATATCAATTATACACAGAATCTGCTGGCTTTCATCTTTGGCTCAACTCCACATTTTATTGATACATTTTCATTAATTTTATATATTTTTTTTATGGACCTTTTCAAACTATTATTTATAATACAATTCAAAGGTGCATTTTATTCTGATATAATCAGTAGATTAGTGAATTTCGCTATTGGATGTATTGAACATAGTTATACACCAAAATCATCATACCCAGCATAACATACCAATTTAGGAAATATATTCTTCGTGAGATCTGAAAGTTCTATTCCATCATTTATACATTATATTTCTCGCCTCCTTTATACCCTCTCGTCGCACCGGTGACGTCACAAACTTCAAAGCATCTAGTATAAACTTCTATCTCTATATATTAGAGATGGGACATCGAAACGTAACATCGATGTTGGACATCGACGATACTATCGAAACCCACCATCCATTTTTTGAAAACATCGGTGTTGCAATATCGATGGTTTTTCGACATCGATGTTTTTTGACATTTGAAACTTTTGACAGATGACAGATGAATTGGCGTGACAGCACTCACAGTTTGGGAAAATTTGATTGAGTTACTGATAATATACTTCAATATTTTGGTTTCATCATTCGTCATTTCATAAACGATAACTGAATAAAAGCGAAATTCAAATATTAGGAAGTGACAACGACAGGTGACAGGTGACGTGACAGATCTCATAAGTGGTATAATATCGTTCGATAAACGATATTTACTTTTTTGTTCAATTAGCTCTGTGACCACGCGGTACAAAAATGTTCTGCTCGCTCGGGTTCCACAAAAAAACAACAAACGCACCTTGAGTAACAACTTTTATTGCGCATGCGTGTTTGACCGATGCTGAAATTCGATAGTGCCTAACTATCGATGTTTAACATCGATGTTTCATTTTGCGACATCGATGCCAAAATATCGGAACATCGAATGATTACCATCGATGTTTTAAAATCATCGATGTATATCGCCCATCACTACTATATATCCCCCGCTCTAACCAGTCTAACCCGTCCTTGGATGCTCTCTGCTTCGACATCGATATTAATTTATTTTTGTGCCGAAGTGACGGACGTTTTCAGGTTAAATAGAGAAATTCAACAAATGTGAAAAACAAACGATTTTGAAATAGTTCCACTCCCTTAGATTCATCCGAGACATCTGTAACTTCTGTAAGCAAGTGGTGTAAATTAGTTTAAGAGATTTCGGAAACATTTGGAAATCTCTCTCTCTCTCTCTCTCTCTCTCTCTCTCTCTCTCTCATCATTTTATTGTCCTTTTCTGCTACCTGTACGGTGCAATATGGATATGCTCCGTTGCGGGAAATCCGTTGGCCATCCGGGCTTTAACCGGCGTAGACAACGAAGCTGTATCGGGGGGGATGCAGTTGTTTTGCTCTAGGCAATACTACATTCCTATTTTATTGGTATGGCACGTCAAAGACGGCGGACATTCGTCACAAACATATATCTCATTCATACTAGTGTTCTGGCTAGGCTTTGTTACTAACTCCATACGCCACTTAAGGAGCAGCACTGTTAATTATTAACGCAACAGTGAATCGTGGAGGATTATCCCCAGCCAGCAACAAGATTCAATCACTCAGATTTACATATGAAACTGAAAAATTTTTGTCCTGCCTGGGGATCGAGCCCGTGACCTTTCGATCACGAAGCCCCGACGCTACCGCTGCGCCAATCCCCGCCCCATTTGGAAATCTCGTTATGTTTTAAAAACTGCCAACATTTTTTCGATATTCTGACGCCGTGATGGCGCCGCAATCTAGACAGTTTTCTCGGTTTTCTCCTTAGGAAAACTGTATAAATGTGGCATCCCTGGTTGAAAACGTCGTACGTTTCCACAGAACACCATTTTTGCAAAAGAAAATGTATTCTGTGTTGTGCTCAGAGTAATAAAAGACATAGAGATGCCATGCCTATACCTACACAAACACCTGTTTTGAAGTGAACATGGCTATCCTTTTCTATACAACTTGATGGCGAGGGGGATGACGGGTGGTGAGACGTTATAAACAGTTTGTTTACATTTAGAGTGAATCAGACCATAATACAAACGAAGAATGATAACTTGATCCGAATGAAATGAGCGGGCATACACGAAACTACCCGATTGGATACGGACATAACATGTTGATGCCCTACATGTAAACAAACGAAGTTATGTTTCCTTCAAGACAAGGATGAAAAAGGCCTCTCTATGTTCCTTATTACTCTGAGGTGTTGTATGACTTTGTGACGTACGTCAACGTCAAGGTCGTCAAGTCATCTGTCGTCTGTCATATTCCTTTTCCTGTTGACCAGATTGATAAATTTGTTAATTTTGTTGGTAAAAATAATTTTACAATATAGAACTGATAGAAGAATCAAAAATGACTCTGACCGACTTGCAATTGGGGGGCGAATGTTCCCATTTTACTGCGCCTGTTATACAAGACAACCCCACTGGTTGGGGACCGTGTGAGGTACCGGATCAGTTCAAAGACATGCCCTACCAGCCTTTTAGCAAAGGAGATCGTTTGGGAAAAATCAGTGACTGGACTGGGGCTGCTTTTCAAGATAAAAAATATGCAAGTAGGTTATCGTGATTCTGAAATAGCTTATATTTTTTAATGCGTGATTCTGGCTTTAAGTGTGGTTAATTTAGAGGCCCCTTGCAGTAAAGTGGATTTTGCTATTGGTCTGGTGTTAGGGGTTGAAAACAAAAAAAAATGCATATGTAATCAATATTTAAATATTCATCAGTCAGATTTGTATTTCAAGGAGACAAGATATAAATGATTATGGCATGGATTTTAATACTTTATCATTAAAATAGGACCTTCGTATCAGTGAGGTTGAAGCCCAAAAAGTTGAAACAGTTGTACACATTTTTAATGTGCAAATATTTGCTACTTTTTATTCAAAGCACCTTCTCGAATTATTGTGCCCTTATATTGAGAAATTGCGGGCATTGAACTTGTACTGCCCTTATATGGAAATATTCACTGAAATTTCATCCAAACACCAACAAACCACTATTTTCAATTATCCCCAGATATGTTATACCTATGCTTTCCATCCCATTGATAAATATTTAATGATTCATAAAGCAGTTCCTTGATTTTCCAATTTTCACAGACAAATATGCTTCCCAATTTGGTTCTGGTAGCCAGTATGCATACTATCATGATGAAGATGAAAGTACTTTCCATTTGGTTGATACGACTAGGATTCAAAAACCACCTTATCAACGTGGTCGCTTCCGTGCCAATCAACGTAACATGCGTGGTAGAGGTGGAAGAGGTAACACTCAGGGCGGAGGAATGCAGGCTCTAGGCAAAGGAATGAAAGCCAGAGACACTTACAAGAGGAGCCAAGTCAAACGATGGGGACAGGGAAGAGTGAGTATTGGATTTGTTGTTATCTTGTCAGTGATTAAACAACTTTGGTTGTGAGTAAATTTGTCATCACTTGTGTTTTGATTCAATTCTATTCAGAATTGCCGTTTGGTGCTCAAAAATAGAAAATTATAACTATACTCGAGTTCGTGAGTTGTAGATAGTGGCTCATAGGTTGTACGGCTTATAGGTATTCGAAGTATTATAAGGTCATCCCTTATACTTATTCCATATGATATTGGTTATTGTTAACAATTATGGGTGTCCATACGAGATGAATGTTGTTTAGGTGCTGTCTATTTACCTCCAGACTCATCTTTAGAGGTATATGAATCGCATTGTCTAGATTTTATTTGTAAGCATTACAGTGAAAAAGTTTTGTATTGTACAGGAGATTATAATTTACCTGATTTTTTATATGTATTTTTGCCTGTATTGATCAAAATAATTTAGAAGGGTAGAGCACGTTTGATTATCTATGCCCACAAATTTTTTAAACGATTTGTCATTCCGTTCTCCAGAAACTTCTAATAGGCCATCAAATGTGGAATACCCTGTATGGTGTTGCTTAATAATTGCTAATTATTCTTCTGGTGGAATATGAATTGTAATAATTTCTATTCTTTTCAGCCTCAAATCAAAATCAGAGATGCTTCAGTTACGGTGAAACCAGATTGGAGTACCATTGAAGAAATGGACTTCCCAAGATTGGGAAAGTTGTCTTTACCTGGTATTAAAGATGGTAAGAATATTTGAACCAAAAACCTTTTCATCAATTTGCACTCAATCTTCAAATAATAAAATAGTTCTTTTGCCTTCCTTTGCAGATTCATTGTGTAGTAGTAAAAATAGGAAATTCTTCATGAACTTAACCTAAAAAGTTGATTTAACTCACTTGTGTTTTTTTAAAAAATTACTTGCTAATTGAATAATTTATTTTCTCTACGACTATTGTATTCTACATTGATCACATTTTGACTATTTGTTAAAGAATGAAGATGATTCCAAGACACCGTGAATCCTAACTCATTATTCAACGGCACTCGGCCAATCACAGATTCTGAATTTTCAGGATCCACTGTAACTGAGAGGTTTAGACCAATGACAAAAGAGCCTACGGCTTGTTTCGGAATCTTTATCCTCGAGAATAATAGCTATCTTTATACGCTCGTTGAGGAATGTACTAATATTTCTTCTCTTGAACTTCTTTCGAGATAGGTAGGTCATTTATAAAGATATTGAGTGAGAGTCAATTTATTTATTTATTTATTTATTTCTGAGCAGTGGATCATTAAGTATTACAAAAACTGTAGTCCCATAAATAAATCTAAAATAGAGTGAGAAATTTGTTACTAATGTCACAGTTTGACAAGACTGCACTATGTGAGAACCATACAAAAGTTCAGGGAAAAAGTGTTTGCTAGTTTAGATGCTCTGGGATATAGGAATTGTAAAAAGGATGGACCATGAAAACTGATTCTCTCGTTAAGCTAAGGGCACGAAAGTACAGAATTCTCAAGATTGTATAACATTACAAGATTTCATTTTTTTATATCAAGAGCACAAGCTTTCACTATTCTGCTCATTTTCAAGATCTTCAAGAAAACTATAGTTGAGGTTAGAGTTCAAGAGGATTCTTAAGTCCGTCAAAACTTGTACTGGTTGAACATTGGATTTGTAGAATTTATGGGAGAATTTGATTTTTTAGCGGCTGAATGATATAGTGAAACATTTAGCAACATCAAATCCATGCAGTTTTTGGCACACTAATAAATTAAATTTGAACATATAAATAAACAATTGAATTACAAATACCGGGTTATTTATGAATAAAAAATAATAATTTTTTTAGTAGAGAAAGTATCTATTCGAATGCTCAGTTATAATGATGTATTTATTAAAGTCTTTGAGTCACTTCTCAGAATCCATTTGTTGTTTTTTGCTTCTGAAGGTTTTTGTAATCTTGTTGTTAATTAGCAAGAGATTAGTTGTCATATTGTCCAAACTATTTTTTGATTAATGCACCTAAAAAAATTTGGACTAGGTTTGGAATACTAATCGAATGCATATATGATTTATTTATTTATTTAATTATTGAGTAAATAACTTCCAGACAGAAAGTTCTGGTATGAAAAAGTAGTGCATACAATAATAATAAAAATAATAATAAATAATAAAAAAAAGATTAACAATTGCAATTGAAACAAAAAATATATCATAAATCACTGATAAACATACCATAATGATATAATCATAATAAATTCATGAATTTATGTTCTTGAATTAAAGAAAATTATATTTCTTCGAAGCCAACGTTTTGTCAATTTATTCTGACATCTTCAGGGTAAAAAGGATGAGTTTTCAGTGAAATATAGATATCCTAAGCCAATATTATGCCTGAGTTGTGAACAACAGATGGAATATTTAGATTTAAAAATAATTCAAAAAAACAAACAATACACAAGTCATGTAAATATGGCCAAAGTGGAACTAGGTCTATCACTTTATTCGAAATTTTAGGTGAAGATATAATGTGCTGCGGAGAGCTGGAATACTATGATAAAACTTATGACCGTGTCAATGTCAAGAATGAGAAACCTCTGCAGAGCGTCAATAGGATTTTCCATACAGTAAGTTATGATAAATCAATCATTCGTTACGATTCATTTCTTTGTATGAGGATTTTTTTTTTCAATTCAATGTGCATCAATTACCAAGCAGACTATAGTAATATTTATTTTGGAAAACTTCAGTCACTATATTCCTTAACACTTGTTTCCAGGTTACTACAACTGACGATCCTATGATTCGTAAACTCTCAAAAACTGAAGGCAACGTTTATGCTACTGATGCGATTTTGGCAACTATCATGTGCTGTACGCGTTCCAACTATTCTTGGGACATTGTCATCGAGAAAATAGGTAAGGTGAAATATTTTCAATGCTGACAGAAAGTTGATTAACCCTTAACTCTGCAGGTGACAAACTTTTCTTTGATAAGAGAGACAATACTGAGTTCGACTTACTGACAGTAAATGAAACATCTGTCGAGCCCCCTCAGGATGACGGCAACTCCTTGAATTCGCCTCGTAATCTTGCATTAGAGGCTACATTCATTAATCACAATTTCAGTCAACAAGTGAGTATACAACATTTATTATGATTTGCTTCAATTCTGGTGGTGGTTAAAACACAGTTTTTTTATTGAAAGCATCCAAATTTTTTGGGATCAAATGTTATAGTTTAATGTTGAAAAGGTTTTTTTAAGTTTTTGTCAAATAAATAATTGAGATGGGGAGAATGTTATTCAAAAATATCACTCATAGAAATCGTTCACTCTCATGTAATCTGCAATAGATTTTTGTCAACGAAAATCTATTTCGCATTCCCAAGCTCATCAGGGAGATCGGAAAAATTGGAAAGCAGGCTCTTCAGAAGCAATTTCACACTACAAAGATGGAAATGATGAAAATATTTCTTTTGCTTGAAACAGAGGTTATCTTGAACAATGGAAAATAGCAATTAAAGTTTGTCTTTCAGCCGCATATGATTCCACAACTAATTTTATGAACATCCCATGTTCATATTTTCAAACAAAAATCAAATTGGAATACCGATGACAGGTTTATGTCGAAAAATATCTTCAAAAGTATTACCGCAGAAGAAATATTACCATCATTTCCATCCTTGCTGTGTGAAATTGCTTCTAAAGAGCCTGCTTTCCAATTCTCTCGTTCTCTCTGATGAGCTTGGGAAAGCGAAATAGATTTTTATCTTGAACGATGGAAAATAGCAACTAAAGTTTGTCTTTTAGCCGCAGAGGATTCCACAACTGATTTTATGAACACCCTATGTTCATATGATCAAACAAAAATCAAGTTATTGTTTTAGATACATAAAATTGAAGACCTTGGGGAAAGATCGTATTAAATACCTTTTGCCTCAAATTGCGATTTCCATGTCAGCTTTTGGTTGCCGGGCTATGCTATCACATGGCATATTTGTACTGGGGAAGAACGTGACGGGTGAAAATTATTGCCAAAGTGACTTAGCACGTTCTTTTCCTGAGGTCTTCAATTGTATAAAACTTTTGTTGCAAATGCGAATTAGTGGAAAATAGTTATTTACCTAACAAGTGCGGAAAGTAGTACTTTTCCGCACGCGACGGCAGTTGCACGAACGACGCGGAGTGGAGTTCGGGCAAGCCGTTAAGGGCGGAAAAGACATTTTCCGTAAGAGTTAGGTACAATATTTTTCCTACGAGTGTTTTTGTCCATCTTATTTATGAAAAAACAAGGTTTTTAATAAACAAGTTTTTAAAATAATGCTACAAAATGACAGAATAGTTTCATAGATTATTTAGTTAGTCCTAAATATCCTCATTTTCAACTATACAAAAATCGTGCGGAAAAGTAAAAATCCTACGGAAAAGTAAAAATCGTACGGAAAAGTAACTTTTCAGCACGATTTTAAATCGTACGGAAAAGTACAAATTTCAAAATGAAAAATCGTGCGGAAAAGTAACTTTTCCGCACGCTCGTAGGAAATAGTCATTCACCTAACAAGTGCGGAAAGTAGTACTTTTCCGCACGCGGGCAAGCCGTTAAGGGCGGAAAAGACATTTTCTGTAAGGTTAGGTACAATATTTTTCCTACGAGTGTTTTTGTCCATCTTATTTATGAAAAAACAAGGTTTTTAATAAACAAGTTTTAAAAATAATGCTACAAAATGACTAATACGACAGAATAGTTTCATAGATTATTTAGTTAGTCCTAAATATCCTCATTTTCAACTATACAAAAATCGTGCGGAAAAGTACTCGTAGGAAAAATATTAATTTTAACTTGCTTTTCAGGTACTGAAGGCCGGTACTAATGAGCCTCGCTATAAATTTGATAATCCCAACCCATTCATATCTGAAGAAGAGGAAGGCGAAATTGCCAGTGTTGCTTATAGATATAGGAAATGGGACTTGGGTGGTGGAGTTGTAAGTACTGCCTTCTTTTTCAAAACATTTTTAATTAGGATTGTGGTAATAAATAAATTTATTTCATTAGGAAGATTTATTTCATCAGAGAGATATTTTAGGTTTATTCGTTTGCATTGAGGTGTAGCACTTTCCTACACCTGGTGTAATTTACACTTGATTTCAGCATTCCCTTGCAAATTTATTTGACACATTCCTTTGTTTGAACTGCAGTCAGCTACACTCGATCCAAAATGTGGTGTAAATTAAACTACAGCTTGATGCAAACGAATAAACCTAATGTGTATATTTAACTAAACAAAGATGTATGTATCATAAGGTATTCTGTGTTTTGTTATAAATTTGAACCATGCAGCAGTCTTCAGAATGTACTATACAAGGTGTTTCTGAAATTGGAGCGATAAATGAGGTGGGAAGTGGAAGATGACAAAACAAAACGAAATTAAAAAATAAATTTTCGTTGAATACATTTTGGTAATTATTAGGTCCACAGCCTGTGCAAACCTCACTGAAACACTGCCAGTGGTATAAGTCTACAGTTTCTTTATTACTTTTCCAATGGGGTTTTTCTGTGAATAAATGAATAAATTATTTGTGTGTTGTTGCTGTATTATTTCAATCGTGTGAATAACTGAACTGAAATGTTAATTCCAGATTCTCGTATCCAGATGTGAACACGATGCAGTGGTCCAGTCTCCTAATGGAGAGCTACAGTTCCTATCCATTAAAGCTTTGAACGAGTGGGATTCCAAACTAGCGAATGGCGTTGAATGGAGGCAGAAATTGGATACGCAAAGAGGTGCTGTATTAGCAAATGAACTTCGAAACAATGCTTGCAAACTAGCCAAGTGGACTGTTCAGGCCATTTTAGCTGGAAGTAACCAGATCAAGTTTGGTTACGTATCTCGGGCGCACATCAGGGATAACAGCAAGCATGTTATATTGGGGACCCAGCAATACAAGCCCCACGAGTTTGCTACCCAGATCAATTTGAATATGGATAACGCATGGGGTATTTTAAGGTAGGTCAATAGAGTTCTTTCAACAGAACTTATTTCAATATAAATTATTTGAAATGGTAAATTATTTTGTATTTATTCATCGAGCGCTTTTATAACAATCACGTTTAACAATATTTAATGACCTGTCCAAGGCTTTTCATTGCGTTAATCATGAGAGATTACTGGAGAAATTAGAATGGTATGGAATGAGAGGAGTTGCTAGAAATATTATTCAATCCTACCTCGAGAATAGAATCCAAAAAGTATAAAATAATTATAATATAAGTCAGGAACGTGTTATTCAAAGAGGCGTACCGCAGGGATCCATCTTGGGCCCTTTTTTGTCCTTAATTTATGCCAATGACCTACCCTCTCACATGTTGTTGAAACGTGAACTACTGATCATATTATAAGATGATGATACATTGATAAATTGATCAGGCTGAGTTTCCCAGCAATATGGCACCCAAAGTAGGTTGAGAATTTTTTGAAGGATCATTTCAAACAATCCTTGAACAGATTATTCCAGTCAACTGATTCCTTGTGGAACTTAATTATTTAATAGCAAGATAGTTGCGGATTAAGGTCTGTCAGGATTCAGCAGTAATAATTTATGGAAAGATGAGTTATTTGTTATTGTTATTCGAAATACTTCATAATTCGAGAGGAATTTACAGTTTTTTTTGTACTTTCAGGTGTATTGTGGACATTGTTATGAAACAGAAGGATGGAAAGTACTTGATAATGAAGGATCCCAACAAGCCAATGATTCGATTGTATGATATCCCTGATAACACGTTTGAGTCTGACGGGGAAACAGAATCTGATGATGATGTTCCTGAAAACTCCACAGCTTTTCCATTGTACTCGTACAATTCCAGTTCTAAGCGTGTAGGGTGAATATTCTATGCAAATGTATTGGGCAGTTAGTTGTTAATAAACGATCATATCAATATACTGCAAAAACTTATTTTTGTTTTAATATTTTATGCATTTCTCAAGATTTTAATAAAAAGTTTTTGCATTATCAATGTGTAAAATGAAGTCCTGGCTTATAAGGCATGGAGTTTGGTATATGGTGAACTTTTCCAACGCATTTCTTCAAAAAATATAGATTCTAAAATAAGATATTTTATGAGAGTATATTGATTAAAAAAAAACCTCAATTTTTTTTTCATTTCTTACTCAAACTAAAATTCAACTTCAGTTTTTATAATCAGTAAATTTGAAGGATATTTCAGTAGTGACATTGTTCGATTATTAGAAAATGAGGCAAATATTGAACAAGAAATGAAGATTCACAACATTGAAAAGCTCAAGCATAAGTTTACTAATATTTTACTGAAATATTTGCACTTCAACATAAGAAGTGAGAGAAAACATTTTGATGAATTTTTGATTTTCTTGGAGAAGTGTAAATTGACATAATAATATTTGGAGAAACAAGAACCAACATCCCAGGTGAGACATATTCCATTCAAGGTTGAAAACCACTCTGGAGGATGTCATACAAAAAAAATGATTAAATCGTCATGGATAGCTCTCAAATTTCACAGATGCTTTCGCACCTAGATAGTAACCCATTCGAGAGTGGTCGTACAGGTGGGGGCATGGGGGCCATGCCCCCATGCCCCCACTATTGTATAGCTGTATTGTATAGCACTATTGTATAGCACTCTAAATGGCAAAAATCAAAATATTTTTTGGGTTACGGTGTTGTATTCTGAAACCTGATAATAGAAGAGCATCAGTAAATGAACGCAAGAGTTGACTTTATGTTAGAGAAGAATTTTTTTCCGCAATAGTGAAAAAAATTGGTGATGTTGAATATTACTTATGTTTGACGAAACTACTTACTTAGAAAGTATCAACGTGAGGGAGGATTTTGTTTTATCCATTATTCTAAAAAAAATTGTTTATATTTTTTGTTAAAATAATGACAAACATAATTATTTGGAAAGGAGTTTTATTTTTTTATATAAATAAATATATATTTTTTTACACTACGAATTGACTTCATACTATTATAACTTATTATTTACTCTTTTCATGGATAAATTCAAAATGATATGTTGAATACATAATTCACTAATGGTATTTTATTGTCAATAGGTGTAGCCTCTCTGATGCATTTGGAAAGATTTGAAGACTCCATGAAAGTCATTATACACGGCCAATTACAACATGCTATCCTTAACTTCCCCGGGATTTTCAAGTGCAGCTCTTCTTTCATTGATGGCAATGACGAGTTTTCTGTGAGGACCAATCGGCAGATTCAAAGCTTTCAAGTCGTTTTCATTCAGTAGGATGAGCGTGTTTAAATCTATGTCCTGTTCTATGAATTTTGGCAAGTAGTCTCGAAGGTCGAAGGCTGTTAGAAATCTTTCCAAGGGCCCATGAGGGCTTTCATCTTCACTGGATTCCGAATCTGTGAAATGATAGATATTATTTGAATGATTTGTTGTTGTTTCGAGAGATGCTTATAACAACCCCTTAAACTTGCTTTTTTCGACTGCTATCTCGCGAAAAGTAATGAAATTTGTTAAAGGTACTAATTGTAAGGGTGGTGCAAACTCTGTCACTTTTTATCCACGGTGTTTCTCCAACAAAGTTACTATCAACAGGAGCTGTGTTTCTATTATGTATGAAACTAAAAGAGTATAGTAGTTTTCCTATTTTTTTAAAACAAATTTCTTGTTTCTGACTGAAATCTAAATTTACTATAATAAGTTTATTTGAGGACATGCAGGACCTGTGACTTATAAATCATAAGGGAATTAAATTTTTTAGAGGAAACTTTGCCAATGAATCTAACGCAGATTTTCCTTAGAAGTATTGACGATTGTGAAAACAAACATTAAAAAGAATGACTTTGTACATATAGTAACATTCAGACATGATGCTACTATGCACTGTGGGATCGGCTTTTTTAGTTTCTCTGCTTTAAACTCTATTAAGTTATTGATTAGACCATCCCTAATGTGGTTTAGATATGCCTTATAAATGTTTGACGAATGTCCATATATTCAGTGGCGTGGCCAAGGGGGGGTTTTGGGATTAGAACCCCCCCCCCCCCCCCCAGATCCGACCGATAGAATACTTCACCACATTTCTTAGATCTGGAAGCGTCGTTTCCTATTGGTGGTTATCGTGCTGTCGCGAGCCGTCGAAGCGTTGTCCTAGTTATATGGATTATTTGTTGTTACTAAAGACATTTTTTATTTTATATTTATCATTTAGTTTATATTCATGTTGCTAGCAGCTGTACTTAAGCCTGCAGTCCGGGTGTTTTGAAAATAAAATGTATTTTTTTTTCTATGAAACTATTGATTGAACTGATAACCCCCCCCCCAGAAAAAAAATCTTGAGTACGCCACTGCATATATAGTACACATTTGAGAATCGTCTTTATATCCTTTTCTTGTCAATTGTCCCCAAACCATTCAGTTAGGGTATTTTATGTTTCAATAACAATGATACATCCCTAAGAATTTGGTATGGAAACTGAATTGAGAATTTGCCTCAAAATGGGATTTATAGAATTCAATATCAGTAAGAGAAATAATGCTTTGGAATAGTGATGGGAGATTTCATTTTCACATTCAGTATAGTCAATTAGCTCAGGAAATGAAGCTGTTTGGCTCGTAATTAGTCTGTCCTACATCCATTCACTTGAAATTTTGAGAGCAGGTAGAAGCTCAGGGATCAACATCTATACCATGCCGAGGGGCGCTTTTATCCTGCGGGTGGTTGCCACCCCATCTCGGTGGTGGAGTTTTTTTTACATTTTAACCACAGGAATTGATGGAAAAACTAATTAATCATAATTAAAAAATGTTCTTCATTTAAAAAATATAAAAGTTGGTATAATCATAAATAAGCCAGTTACGATGAAAATAAGGCCAATCCCTACATTTTTCTGAAAAAAATTAGTGAAAACAATCTAATTACCACCCTAATTAAAATTGATTGTCTTCCTTCTGCGATTCTATTTATGTATGTATTTATTGTCCTAGAAGTTTGACCAACTTAAAATGCTTCATTTTGAAAAATTGGAACTTAAAGTAAAAAACGATTTTCTGATAACTCCAAAAATACTGGAGATACGAAAAACTTCTGGAGTATCGCGAATTATAGCTTTTTGAATTGCAACGATCTTTCTTCCGGTAGATAAATATTTGGCGAGATATGGCCGTTTCAGACCTCTACTTACCACCTTATTTGAGCCCTTTAAACTCATCCCATTTCAAAACTAAGGGATTTAAAGGAATTTACACAGCCTTGTAGCTCTTGAAAAACCCTACAAATATGTTTTAGGATGAACTTTCCATCGTTAAAAATGAAGGTGTGTTTAAAAACCACACTCACATTTATGCCAACAAACAGGTGAATGAACATCTGCTCATGTGTACGATGCAAGACGAAAAAAATTGCGAGGTTTTGCAATTTTTTGAGCTTCATGTAATAGACTGAATGAGGAGTTGAGGTCAGATTATGGATACGCTACTTGGTATTGGTGATATTAATTTCCGCCTCACTTCTAAATTTTAATACTTTGTAAATCAAGTTTATATCAGGCGTATATATTGAAATATGCCACACCAATTTACAATTCGAGTTCAAAACACTAGCAAAAATATATAATTACCCGACAATTCGTCATCTGTCGTTTGCCTTGGTCCATAACTTTCTCCTGATCCGATGGAGCTCTCCTCATTGTTTCCATAGAATCTACCAAATGAGTTGTTTGCTAGGCTTTTTCTGGAAAGATTATTGATTGAAAAGACTAATAGAAAATTACCATTAATGTAAACAAAACATTGTATTGCCCATGTGTTATAATCGTCAACGGTAGGGAGCGTATCGCTTATCTACGTTAGCCTATTACAACAGTTATTAAAAAAAAAAAATTAAGAAAGTAACTGCGCCGATGATTGAATCAACCGCAAGTCTCTACTAAAACGAAATAGAAGCCAAAGAAGCAAATAAAAGGAAGAAACCTGTACTGCATTGAAAATAAAAGGTGAAATAGGAATAGGAATAAGTATAGAAAAATATAAAAAGAAATATATAGATGAAAAATATAGCTCGAATAAAAAACAAAAGAGAAAGTAACTTGGTTTTGCCATCTGTGTCAGAAAGATCGTCAAAATATGATCCAGTGTATAAAAAATAAAGCTTGGGTACACGATCAATGTGCTGACGTGGAAAGTAAAATAAAGATGTATATTTGTGATAATCCGACGCTTCATTCCAAGTAGGTACTACTTAGGGTATAGGTTGTACAAATCAGGTATCTGCGCTTTAATCTGTGCCTTGATAGTACCGAGGGTGAGTACTTAAAAAAAATCTTATTCGTATTCCTACGAAAATTGAAAGAAAATTTAGAAAAAACAATATAAGAGCATTCTAGTTAACAATAAGGCAAACTGACGGATATAACAAGAGCGACACAAGGCTCATTTCTGCGAGTGCTATGGTTTAGAATGAATCAAGTGTAAACATATTGATTGAAAACTACACACCAAAAATAGTTTTGTGTGCATATTTTTCGATATTATCCTACCTGATAACTATGCTTCCCATTCCTGGTCGAATGAATATACTTGACGGTTCTTGGTGTAGCAAGTTGTCCGAGTTATTTCTCATTTCTTGAAGGAAATCTGGTTGAGATTTGGACCTAGTTAATGCACCACTTGGAGGCTGATGATTATGGATGTAGTCAGCCTCATTGAAAACCCCTTCTAGTCGCCCCCGTTCCTTAAAGCTTGAACCTTCTAAAGTCCCCCCTAATAGAACTTCTGAATTTCTTCGTATGCCCTTTAAGGAATTTACTGTTAGCTTTCCGTCTTCATATCCACTCACCTAAAAAAAACATCATGAAACTTATAAAATTATAAACTCACGTTTTCTTTTTCTCCAACTGAAATGAAATTTGCTGGTCCAAATTTGAGAGAGTAAAGTTGACGTCGGCTTAAACATCTTTCTTATAATCTATATTCATTTACTTTTGAAGGAACTCCAGAAAATGAAAAGTATGTTTTTGTCAAATTCCCCCACCTGAGATGTGTCAGATATATAGTTTCGTTTATTTTGCCGATCACTTGATGATTTTTGTTTATATTTTAGAGAATATATTATATATCCAGTAGAGACAGATTTGTTGGCCCGTCCGTATCGTAACATACCTGGAGCCGGACCAGAAATGCGATTACGAACACTTGATCCATCCATCCTTGTTTTGAAGGCAACATAACTACATTACTTTGTTTGTTTACAAGCGAGGTCAGCAATTCCCGATTTAGATGCTTTCCCTTGTTGAGTCAGTTTTTGTGTTCGATTATCACAGAATCGTAACAGAAACAAAAAAGAGGTAGATCTGTGCAGACAGTTTTAATACCATCTGTTCCTCGTCCGTATTATCACAACACGCATCTTACCGTGGCTGGCTATTTGCCCATCGTAAATACAGTTATTTGCTGGATTCTGTGAGATCCAGAACACAAAAAAAGTCTTACCTTAAAATCATCATCATTGTGGCCGAGTCTGTTTTTGTTGGCACGTATTTTTCTTTCCACGGTACTCAAGTTACCCTTTCCATTCAAGGTACTACCACTTATGATGGCACTGAAAGTGTTTCTCCTTTCTTGTGTTTCTTGTGACAAACTGGACATGGAACCACCAGTTATCCGGGATCTCAAAGTTTCTATCATAGATGGCTTGCTTTTTCTCCTTTCTAATTTTCCAATCATCTGCTCTCTTTTCACCATCCCTTCCTTGAATTTCTTAAAAAAAATAAAATAGTTTTGGTGTACATCTAACATCTGTATAAAAAGCGTTTGTATCGTTTATGATTATGTTTAAATACATTTGTACATTGACATGTTTTTTTTTCTGTCGATATCAATTTTCTTGATAATAATTGATGTTGGTAATGGTAAAATACAAAAAAGTTGGCGTCGGTGTCGGCCCTAACGGATGACGCACATTAATGAATCTCTATATAAATAAGAGGACCCGTTGACATCAAAAACATCTGCTTTCACGAAATATAGATATCCTCTTTAATTTTCCAGATATTTACCCGCGGAGTTTTATATGGGACACCCTGTTTGTAATCACGATTCGGGATTACTAAACCCTAAGCCTTTGCGTTAAATGCTTCGGATCACTATACCGTATGAGCACCATATGTAACGGATAAATTCATTTTCTACGTTATTAGCCATTTTCAAGAAAAACTCTGAAACACGTCGATTTATGTATTCAAAAAGACACTTCGTGACATGAAAAAAATCCCCCCTCCTTCACACCCCTCAACGTGACAGCCACCCCCCCAATTTTTTTAAATGCAATAGGAGGTCAAGTGATACCTCATTTTGAAGGGTATTAAATTTTCTATACAGCCATATCTTTATTTTTTAATTTCGTTCATGCGCCATAATGAAAAAATATTGTTCAAAAGGTTGAAATGTTGAACGGTATCATTGAATCCGCTGTATTATGCCATGCACCTTCAATTGTTTTGGTTTATTTAACTAATATTGATTTCATAAACATTTATCGTAAATATGCAGCTCTTCGACCAAAACATATTGTTAATAATCGTATATTCTTGAGATACGTAAACGGAAAGTGCACCGCACAAGTTGTTGGAGTGCATATACCATTGGGAAAATGCCTAGTATGATTGCTAAGTATCTCAGATTACCAAATCCTGAAACATATACGGGTCACTGTTTTCGGAGAAGTTCTGCCACGCTGCTTGCCAATACTGGGGCTGATATGTCAATTCTTAAACGTCACGGTGTGGATGGAAGTCCACGACAGTAGAGGAAGGATATGTGGAAGACTCTATCGAAAATAAGAAGCAAATTTCCAACTCAATTTCTGGCGATGTAGTATCTGGTTTGAATGTAGGCAATAACCATTATTCAGAAACACTAGATGTAGTTGCTTCAACTTCTGGAGTAAATACAAGTAATAATACAAACTGTACAATTAATGTTAATATTCATCCTAATCAATATAAGTACGTATGTATTTGTTGGTACTCAATAAAAAATAATCCTTGTCTTTGTAGTATTTTAGAAATGTTAAATTTGGAAGTGACGTTTGGTTTCGCGGCCGTTGCTATGGGTAACGGCCGCGAAATTAAATTTCGCGGACTGTACTGAGAACGCGAAATACTGACTTCGCGTGCGATTGCACGAAAAAATTAGCGTAGTGGTTAGTGCCTAATGACCGATAGGTCCCGAGTTCGGTTCCCATCCGGGACGAGCTTTTTCCATTTTTCTGAATGATTGAATCTCGTTGCATACTGGGAATAATCCTCCATGTCACAATGTGAACATTTGTTTTTATGTTTAGTGGTTCACTTTTCCCACATATCCCCTATGTATTTTATTTTTTCCACAGAATATTTTGTGGTTTTTCCCACATTCAATCCATACATACCTCCATCTTTTTTTTCGCATCTTTTTTTGCTTTATCTTGTAGGGCTTTGGCTTTTTTCTTGTCAGAAGCTTCTAGTTTGGCATGAACTCCGTCTATATATCTCAATATGTCGTCTCTGTTATTTATTCCAGCTAATTCCTGTGGTGTTCGGTCATCAACGTCTGTTGCATATATATTGGCACCGAAGTTCACCAGAAACGTCACTATGTGCTTGTGTCCCTGAGCAGCAGCCAAATGTAAAGCTGTGTTGCCAAATATATCAGATTTATCAGGATTTCCCCTAAAAATCAAGAATCAAAGTACATGTTGGTTGAAAATCAGCTAATTGTATCAGCTTTTCCGTATTCAATCTCAAGTGGAATAAGTGTCAAATCCCTTCGGGCAAAGAAGGTATCTTGAAGAACCAGAAATCTTTATTTTTTGTTTGAAAAATAGAATTTGGGGTGGTCCTCAAATTTCGAAACATGTACATACAACACAGAAAAAAATATAACTTCATCGCTTTCTAATATTTCTGAGAGTTGAGAATGAATAACACGAGGTAAAATAACGAAAGCTCAAAACATAGAGTCAATGGCAGTACCTATTTTCCTGCACCTATATTTCAGCGACCAGAACTTTAAGAAAGTGTTCACTCTAAAAACGATCCTAAATATTCAGACATTCTGGCTCCTCTATTGCAGATGAGTAAAATACAAAGATTTTATAATATAACTCCACTTCGACCATTCAAACCATACCTCTAGTAAAGGTATGAAACTAGTTTGTTATCAAATATATTCGGCTGATTTGTTCATTCGAATTTCATGGACGATCATATACAAAAATTCAAATTCGATAAACATAATATTTTATAATGGACTTTTACTCTTGAATATATAAGATTTGTTTCTGACTAGGAATTGAATGAAAACCACTTGTTTTTTAATTATCCACAATATATTACTACTTGTAATATGTGACGCGTTACGCTATTACTATAGCTTTCTCAGACATGAAATGGTATTCAGTATTATAATTTTTTGGCAAATCTAGTGACATAATTAAATCTTTCTTAACACAACACAATTTTACAACTTCCTACAAAATAAACAATAATTTGAGCAAATTCATTAAAAACAATAAAACTAAAACCGAAAAATCACAAAAATCTGGGGATTCTGGGGTTTACAAATTGAAATGTGGAGATTGCCCTAAAATATACGTCGGTAGAACTTTTAGAAATTTCAAAACCCTCATTCTTGAATTTAAAAGAAGCTTTGATAACCACAACAGAGATTCAAATTATTCAAATCACCTTACAGATGAAAACCATACTTTTGATCCAAATTTTAAAATTTTGCATTCAGAAAGAAAAGGCCTAAAACTTAATTTCTTAGAAGCACTGGAGATCAACAAAAGAAAAAAATCCAATAATTTTCTCAATGACCAATTAGATGTTGATTTTTCACCACCCCTAATCTCTTCAATAACTGAGTGCATATGTGTGATAATAACTAAGAGCATGTCGAAAAGGGGAACATTCTCGATGAAAATTGATAAATGTGTTTTTTTTTTGTAATATCTAACAGAAAACAAACTATTTCCCCGTGATATTTTTGTATAACATTATCCCTATCTCATTTATAATGAATTTTCAATGGAAACTAGAGATAATTAAAAAAATTAACTATCTGAATGAAAATGCGAATTTTCACTTTCAGATTTTTTTTAGATTGATTATGAAGAGCCTGCTTTCCAATTCTTCCAATCTCCCTGATGAACTTGTCAAAGCGAAATAGATAGAAGCGAACCTTGCTTCAATAAAATGAACGATTTCTGTGAGTGATATTTTTGAATACCATTCTGCCTATCTAATTTATAATGAATTTTCAATGGACACTAGAGATAATTGAAAAAATCAACTATCTGAATGAAAATGCGAATGTTCACTTTCAGATTTTTTCTACCAGATGTAGTTCAATGTCCTGAATGTCCAGCGTGGCTTTAGCCGGGGCAGTAGTTGTTTTCTGTTGGATATTACAAAAAAAACACATAATTGCTTCTGAGGAGCCTGCTTTCCAATTCTTCCAATCTCCCTGATGAGCTTGGCAAAGCGAAATATATTTTCGTCGACAAAAATGTATTGGGGATTAAATGCGAGAGAAGCGAACCTTGCTTCAATGAAGTGAATGATTTCTATAAGTGATATTTTTGAATATCATTATCTATATCTAATTTATAACGAATTTTCAATGGAAACTAGAGTTAATTCTCTGAAGGATTAAGTGTCAGAGAGAAAAATAATGATGGCAAAGTAAAACTTACCCTCTCCCACATAACAATCTCAGAGCGTCCAAATTTCCGTAAAATGCAGCGTACAGAGTCGGCGTCATACCTTGTTCGTCCCTCATGTTGCAGTCTCTTTTTGTGGTTTCCTTCAGTACTTCTATAAGACCATCTTTGGCGGCTCTGTAAAAGACGCGTGCATTGTTTATTTTGATTATGTAGGTTCGGTAGTTTCAATTTTGAATAAAGATTTTCTTGACTACAAACTCTATATTTCAGAGTGACGTATGTACTAGTTGTACAACGTTGGGTGACAAGTAGTTAACGCTATTTTATTAATTATTCTTCGTTTATTTTGTTGATGAGATTATTAATTTATTCACTTATTTCGTTAAAGGCGGGAGGCAGCGACAGAAAAATTGCACAATTCCTACAAAGCTAGTTTTTTGTCAGTTTGTTGTTTCGATGTAACAAGTGAATAAAATAAGAGTCTACCACTCCAATGACGTTGTGTTCATATACAGTGCGTTTCAAAAGTTTGCACCGTTCGAGAATTTTTTTATTATCGATTTGTCAGAAAATTGTATTCTTCATATTTTTTCACATTTTAAATATCTGGACAGTATACAGGGGAGAACAAAAAATTAATTTTGATGAAGTCTAAACAAAGAAGAAACAAAGATTTATGACTGAAGGGGATCCAATGCCTCCAGTAAAATTGTACCTGACTGATGAAATTTTACTTTCAGTGGGTAATGAAAAGTCCGTGAAAGGATTCAATAACATGTTTGTTTCAGAGAAACAAACAATATTAACCACTTTACGTGGATAACGTTTTTGAAGTAAGCCACGTGACAATAATTACATTCAAGATAAAAACTTATGAAAATGTCGATTCGGGAAATTTTATCATCGAACACAGAAATGGCATAGGCAGAAAATGATTTTGTTCCTTTTACTGTCTGTTGATTGTAACAGATGTCAATCATTAGGACCATAGAAATTATGATATATTTAAGTATATATATTATAATTTCTATGATTAGGACCCATTATTCAATTTCAATTGTATGGTCAAACTTGTTTTGAAATTAAGTACCTACGTCTTCTGAACGTATGTCAAGCTGGCAACTAGTGCGGTATTTTTTAACTGATTGATAACTATTTTTCGCTATTTTTCAACACCTTAATACTGTTGAACATTTTTGGATGATTGAATCGCCGAAATTTTCAACTTTTAAGAAACTTTTGAGTGATATACAAGGTGTTTCGATATTCTGCTTCCTTAGGGGCAAAAATCCCAATATACTCAAATTGCACAAATATCTCAGTTTGAATATTTCATTTCCTAATTTTTGAAAATTTGAAAACCGAGTGGATATTACTTGATATCTCACTCATATGTCTGATTATGGTGACAATACAGTAAATTTGACACAAATTATCTAAGAACCGAAAATTTCATAGGAAAATATTTTTAACCGCCTTCGAAACGTGACGAGTCTGAAATAATTGAAATTTCACCTTATTTTTGAGCTCTGATTTTCTAACTCCAGCACAATCATTGGAAATGATGATACAGAGATGTATTACATTATATTTTACCCTGAAGATCTGAGAAGAATAGAAAAATTCCTGGGAAAATATTTTAAACAGTCTTCAAAACGTGACAAGAAATTTCACCTTTTTTGACATCTGATTTCCTAACTCCGGCACAATCATTGGAAATAATGATGAAGGAATGCATTACAGTATATTCGACCCCAAGGAACTAAAGAAAACGAAAAATGTATTGAAGTACTTTCGACCAAAGGATCTTGAAAGAACAGAACATTTCCTGGGAAAGTATTTTTTACCGCCATCAAAACATGACGAGAACGAGACCATTGAAATTTCACCTTTATGAGAAAAAACGGACTCGATATCAAGATTAATTCTTTGAACTTCGCAGGCTTTACCCATGCCAGTCTGTTAAAATCGTGGTTCTGATCATAGAGGTACTTGGTGGAATGATGGATACGCTGCTCCCTATAATCTGAAAATCTTACTGGCTTGCCCGGATGCGGCAGAACTCTTAGCCGGACGAATACAGAAGTGAATGTGGAAGCTGAATACACTTGTCTATTTGGTAGAAATTTGCAATCGATTTTAAATTAACAAACTTTAAGCATAGCTTGGAACTGGTTGACAAGACAAAACGTCCCAATAATATAATGATAATATTAATAAGAACATCAATTATAGTTCATCAGTCTGAAGAAACACACTTTTTATAATAATATGAACTAAAAAGTAAACAATAAATCTTCAAAAATTAACTGTAATGTTGAAAAAGCGTGGGGTGCTTTTCACTTACATTTTCATATAATTACAGCATTTACGAATAGCATTATATAGCAATTTAATAAAAAAATAAAAAATAGATTTCTAATACCCATCAAGCACCCCAAAGGTGAGTGAGTACGCTAATTTTAATACTAAAGTTTATTTTCAAAGATGATTTTTCACTTTTTCGTCCATATTACTATAAAAGCGTGTTCCTTTAGTTTTTTGAACTAGCTATAAATATTTTATAAATTTTCTACAAATGATATTTTTCTGAAGGGTAGGTAAGTAAGTACCTAATTCTTGTTGTAATTTATATTACATCCCCATAACACAGTGAACCAGCTGATATATATTTGGGAATATTTATTTCAAAATCATCTTCGAGCATTTCTTTGAAGTACGTACCTACTCACTTATTACCTTTATATCTCCTAAATAGTTTATGATATTGATCGATAACGCAATGACGATATATCAATTCTCAGGATGGATTATGGATCGCAAAGATATACATGTAAGTGCTACAAAGTATCCGCTACTCAATTTTTATTGTCAAAGATAAGATAGGTATACCTGAACAAAATTATTAATACTTATTGTATGTACTACTATCGGTGATAATAAATTGCAAAAACATATATAAGAATATTTTCGTTATGCTTTAACGGATGTAAATAAAAATTCAAACATGACAAGAACTCCATAATATATGCGACTGAAATAAAAGTAGTTTTTTATTGTTATATTGTGTGAAAAGGATGGTATTAGCAAACCTGTAGTTTCTATGAGAAATGGACTCATTTCAATTTTTGTACTTACTTATGATATCTAGTGGTTGTCATTTTTCATTTGGATATTTTGAATCAAACAATATACAAATTGATTTTCAGTTTCACTCACTAACTTGATGAGAGTTCTACTTCTCGATACTAGACCCCAATATTTACATGTCAAATTCGGTACACATATGAAACCTAAATACTAACGAATCGTGTATGTACTGATCATTTTTATCTACCACCTGTGTTTGGCCACCTGGCAGGTGAACTAATTAAGATAATCGGTTATATTCGTGTTATACGAAAATATGCGATCGGAAATGCGTACTAGATTCGAAAATAGTGACTTTAACTTCAATGGTGCCATCTTTGGTGTGTTTGAGAATTCCTTTTAAGTTGTCGAAACTGTAGTAACTGGCCGCATTAGCGGTATCTGTAGTAGTTGGTGTGATAGTTGGGTTATCCAAAATTATTAATTTTGAATCGGGAGACAGGTGGCAGCATAAGTACATGAGAAACGAAACAACTTTGGCGTTTTGCAATAGTTATTGTTAAAATAGTTTTTTATTTTCATTTTTGTTCGAAAATATGAATAGGATATTCATAAAATCTGTTGTGGAATCATCTGCGGCCGAAAGACAAACTTTAGTCGCTATTTTCCATCGTTCAAGATAAACTCTTTGGAGGTATTCATGTTGAAAAGGGGAATATTCTCCATGAAAATGAGAATGTTCCCCTTTTCAAGTTTTTTATTGTTGGGACTGTTTGTTAGTAGTAATTCAGTGAATTTTTCTGTAATTTGCATTTGCTGTTGATGGGATTCGCATCACTCTTTCACCAAGGGGATATAAAATCATATATTTTTAGGGTGCAGTACTTATTTGAAAAATTGAGGTAAAGAAAGTTAGAATTTCGTGAAAATCATATAATTTCTCTATGACTTTTGAAGAAGATGAATATTTTCTATGATGGAACATGCTATAAATTATCAATACTCTAGATTGATCTCATAAATTCTCCGAAATATAGATTTTTTTTTCAATTCAGCATTTAATAAAACATTTATATAAGTTGACAACGCCGTGTCGGATTTTCAAAAATGAAAACCTAGTGATTAGCCTTAATGAATGATAATTTGTATATGTTGTTCCTTAAAAAAACTGATGTTCGATTTCGTGACCTTTTATTGCGTATAAAAAACGGTATGCGGAAATTTCTTCGACATTTGCCCGACAGAAATTTGTTCGACAGCATTTGTTCGTAAAATATTTGTACGAGCGGAAATTTGTTCGAACGGAAATTTGTTTGACCAGCACTTGTTCGACCTACATTTCGTCGAAAGTTTGAGAATTTTCCAATAGTGATCGATATTCTATATATAATTCATGATTTGCCTTCTTGTTTCGTACACCCTATTGAAATGTATGTGTTCAATATCCACGCACTCAAATGTCTACCTAAGGTTAGTTCTTTCTGGTTCAATTATACCAAATATTTACTTTTCGCAAAATGTACATATTCAATTTCCACAAACTACATTATTTTGCCTTCTTTTTATATTTACAAATTTGTCGAACAAATGTATATTCGAACTAGTAATCCAGTAACGACAGACAAACTCGAGCAAAAAGTGAATAATGAATTGTAGCACTCTTGAAACTCGGCGCA
Source organism: Chrysolina haemoptera (assembly GCA_958298965.1). Taxonomy (NCBI): domain Eukaryota; kingdom Metazoa; phylum Arthropoda; class Insecta; order Coleoptera; family Chrysomelidae; genus Chrysolina; species Chrysolina haemoptera. The sequence goes on along the minus strand of OY282595.1, from coordinate 10,854,771 downwards.
TGACATCTCAACATGATGTATTATTAGAAAAAAAATTATTTACAAAAAAATCAGGGGTGGAACCTAAAAGATTTTTCATTTTAAAAAAATATAATTTTTTAATTGTTATTTCAGAAAATAAAGGATTTATCAAAAAACGATTTCGATAGGTGGAGAGATAATTCAATTCTCCACGAGAATGATTTTCAGTAATACCTAATGAAATACGCTCGTTTTCTCAGAAAACGTGGTTTAACGCCGATGTCACATTTCATGCTCGCGCTAACCTGCCACTGGAAGTTCAGACAGGGCCGAAAATTTGATTTGTCATAACTTTGCTAAAAATGATAGTAGAAGGAAAAGAAAAAGTGCATATCGTTCCTGAAAACTTCTACTTCCTCATGCAAATATAACATGTGAGTATGTGAGTACCTAAAATATGTTTTGTCCCACTTCACATAACCCTTCAAATTTCAGGGTCACCCTACCCGCCGCTGAAAGTTCTGGTGGAGCCGAATATTTGATTGGTCATAACTCTGCTAAAAATGATCGGAGAAGGAAAAGGAAAAGTTCATATCGTTCCTGAAGACTTCTACTTCCTCATGCAAATATAACATGTGAGTATCTGAGTACCTAAAATATGTTTTGTCCCACTTCACATAACCCTTCTACGATATTTACGGAGGATCCGAAAGTCATGGATATTTTAATTGATATGATATAATTATACTGAAGCAGGAAGCAGTACCCTCTTTGGACCATATACAACGATCTTAGACTAGTGAGAAAAGTCTCACTTATGCCAAAGAAAACACTGGGTTTTACTCTTGCGTCAGTTTTCAAGTAACCCATAATCCCGGCAATTTCTTCAGTAAATGTTTAAAATAATCGGTCATACACATCCTACATAAATAATGAAGTATATATAAATAAAGTAGAAAACTATAGAATGGCTTCGTGAGGGGAATAATAAATACAAAGGAGAAAATTAGTGGGTAAACCCTCATAATGCAACCGCAGACGGATTCGTTTCGGACTCATTAGACCTCTTCAGTACGGTATAGCCAAGTGTAAAGTTGTGTAACACTTGAACGCATGATCACACAAATATAGGAGCCAACCACAGGAGCCAGCAACACATTTGTATATGCAGGATATGAATAAGCGATTATTTTCAACATTTAGTGAAGAGAATGCCGATTTTATGGGTAAGTTGAAAATGAGGCAGGAGTAAAACAACCCTATTTTTTTGGCATGTATAAGTGGGACCTGTCACACTTACTTTAAAATTGTTGCATATAGTCCAAAGAGGGTATGGGTTGCTGCTTCAGTATAATAATTCCATATTTACTAAATTATTCATGATTTTCGGATCATCCGCAAACATCTCCGTGAAGTGCGACAAAACACATTTTACGTACTCAAATTCTGGCATATTATATTTGCATGAGAAGGTAGGAGTTTTCAGAAACAATATAAACTTTTCCTTTTCCTTCTCCGATCATTTTTAGCAGAGTTATGACCAATCAAATATTCGGCTCTGCCAGTACTTTCAGCGGCGGGTAGGGTGACCCTGAAATTTGATGTCGGCGTTTAATCACGTTTTCTGCGAAAACGAGTGCATTTCATAAGAAATTACTAAGAATAATTTTTGTGCAAAAATTTCAATGATTTTTGACCCTGTTGAGTTGTTTTCCGATAAATCATATACTTTCCAAGATCACAAAAAAAAATGTCCCATTCCTGGAATTCGGCAAACAATTTTTTTTCGTGTTTATCATGGTTCCAACAACTAGCATACAAAATTTCGTGGTGCTACAACTGATTCTTGTCTCAGAACCCAATCGTACTGGATTATAATGCGAGTCGATTAACTTTCCGTTCGAACAAATTTCCGTTCGAACAAATGCTTTCGAACAAATTTCCGTTGAACAAATGCTTTCGAACAAATTTCCGTTGAACAAATGGTGTCGAACTTACACCGAACCATAAAAACATTGGGTCTAATGAATAAACCTTGAGCAAATGCTTTTACTCAAATTTCTTGAAACAGACCTATCCATTTTATTAATTAATGAGAAAGACACACCTATAGTAAAAGCTTTTGCTAGCTTTTATTCATAACACCCATTATCTCTGAAGATTGCTTCCATAATGTAGTATGATATGAAATAATAATATTTTAAAAATTCCTATTGACTGAAATTATGTTTAACTGTTTCACTGGTCAAACTGCACACTTCAAGAAGAAATATTATTGAATCACTTGTTATAAATATTAATATTAGTCGTCAATTAGTCACCAACATAAAGCGGTTTATTATCAGGAATGATTTGATTATCTTGAGTTCTAGAACACAAACGACAAAAACTATTCATACAGTTAAATTTGAAGTTGGAAGTTCAGTTCCATTCGGTGCAAATATGAAACGGTATATATATATGGTGTTGTTTGTGCTAGTAATTAAGCAAGCGTTTGGGGAATTTTTGAATTTAACACTCGATTTCAGCGTGGATGTGTATTATTTATGTCAAACCAATTCCAGTCACAAATATCGAGAGAGTGGTACTGAAGGTGGAGACTATATAACAGAAAATACAGTTAACAATTCGACCTTTATTTTCTTGAATAACACTGGTATAACTGTGACAGTGCCTTTCGAATACAGAAGTGGAGAAGTGTACAAATTTAATGCGACTTATGATATCATGAGCAATGAAATAACCCCCAAAGAAAGAACGGGAATTCGTCTCAATGGAATAGTGGATTTTGCTCTTGTTGATGGACTAGTAGTACTTTGGAAAATAAATTGTATAGTGGTTTATTGCGAATATGTCTATGAGCCTCCGGAACCATCAGACACTGTTATAGGTAATCGACAGAAACTTGAGAGATACGTTTGTGATAAAAAGTTTTTTTTCTATAATAATAATGCAACTTTTGTGTATGCGGATTCACCAACTTCCAAATGCACCAATTTGTTTGAAAAGAAAGCACAATCAACTCCCTTGAATTCAGCGAACGTAATTTCCCAAAATACCACCTCAGAAAAACAACAGTTACATCAAATAAAAATTTTATTGGTATGTTGCATGGGTGTGTTGGTACTGTGGGTTTGTTTGAAAACAGTTCTCACCATATCTATGAACTGGGCTATTTTGAGCAGGAGCAGAGGGCTCACCAAAACCGAAGTGTTCATCAAAGGTTTTTCTCAAAATTTGACTTATCAAACTATATTTTTCAAGAATGCAAGTGAAGAAGAAAAACGCCAGGGCATGAAACAAGATGTGTACGAATATGTAAGAAATGAGCTTTATAGTCAATAAAATTTGATACATGAGAATTCGGTCTTTTATGCAAGGGTGCACCTCAGAGGAACTCAAAAATACTTTTAGTACAGTAACCACAGACAAATGTAAGCCACAAGTGACAAATGAATCGCAGCACTTTGACACTCGGCACATGACTTCTTGACATCAAGTATGTTGGAAAAAAATTGTTCACCAAAAAATTAGGGGTGGAACCAAAAAAAATTATTTAAAAAAATTATATATATTTTTTTGCTGTTGTTTCGGAAAGTATAAGATTTATCAAGAAACAATTTGAACAAGGAAGATAATTCAATTCAACACAAAAAATATACTCAGTAATTTCTCACAAAATGCGCTCGTTTTCTCAGAAAACCTGATTGAATTCCGATATTAAATTTCAGGCTCGCTTTAATCCGCCACTGATGCCATTTCCGGCAGGGCCGAAAATTATATTTGTCATAACTTTGCTAAAAATTATAGTAGAAGGAAAAGAAGAAGTGTATATCGTTCCTGAAGACTTCTACTTCCTCATGCAAATATAATATGTGAGTATCTGAGTACCCAAATTGTGTTTAATCCCAATTCACATAACCGGAGGATCCGAAAGTCATGGATATTTTGGTTGATATGAAATAGTTTTACTGAAGCAGGAATCAGTACGCTCTTTGGATCATATGCATTTTAGACTAGTGAGACAAGTCTCACTTATACATGTAAAAAAAAAGTAGGTTTTACTCCTGACTCAGTTTTAAAGTCACACCCATAATCCCGGCAATTGAAAATAATCGCTCATACACATTCTACATAAAAAATGAAGTATGTGATTTCAAGCTTGAGGTTTGCACTTCATAATAGTGTTTTAAATATATATATATATAAAGGATATGAATAAGCGATTATTTTCAACAGAGAATTCCGGTTTTATGGGTAAGTTGAAAATGAGGCAAAAGTAAAACAAAGTTTTTTTTTGGGCATGTATAAGTGGGACCTACTACTCTAAAATTGTTCAATCGTGTTTTCTGAGTTAACGAGCGCATTTCACAAAAAAATACTAGGAAACATTTTTGTGGAGATTGAATTGTCTTTCATCTCGTTGAGTTGTTTTTTCGATAAATCATATACTTTCCAAGATTACAGCAAAAATCTATTTATTTACTTTTAAACGAAAAAAAAAAATATGTTCCACCCCTGAAATTTCGGTAAACATTTTTTTTTTCGTGTTTATCATGGTTCCAACAACTAGTATACCAAGTTTGGTGGTGCTACAATCGATCCTCGTCTCAAAACCCAATCATACTGGATTATTTCGTAATTTCAATTATTCAATAATAGTCCGAGAGCTGGAATACATTTTTGGGTAGGTATTGAGGGCACCGTGTTCACTTGTATAGTATTACTTTTATGATACCTGAATAGAAAAACGCAGACCTGGCTGAAGTGTAGTGGAACCGACCCTTACATTTTTAAATCAGTGATTTTTTTTCAAAAATATTTTCGAGGTACTTCGAAATTTTAAAACCTTCAAATATAACTTATCTAAGTGTTTGCAAAATTATTTTTTGAAAAAATCGAAAAAATATACCTATTTAAGGCTCGTACAGAGTAATATTTTTATGGTACATTCTACCTACCAGGTGATCGAGTATGTTATATACAGTCTTCTTTAAAGAGTTGGATCATTTATGGAAAAAACTTATAATAATAATTTTTCATGAAATTCGACTTGGACATTAAGTCCGGATTTAAAAAAGATGAAAATTAGCCTACTTGGACGAGGTTCAGTGAATTTCATCAAAAGTTTTTTTTTTCAAGATAATCGCTTTAAATGGGCTAATCTGTTTCTTAAAAAAATGTTGAAGAGAAAAGTTGCTTCTATTCTGATTTCACATCTCAGCCTTTGAACGTACTAAGTAATGTAACTTTTGGTTTCTGCAATTTTTTTAGTATTTTCGAAATTTCTGATGTATTGAAAAAATGTATCTTCGGCAGAACTATTATATACCACTAGCTTCCTCATGCTAACACTAAAATGATGCAAAAGTCATTAATAAAAAAATTATGTGATCGCTTAAAATATGTTTTGTAAAAAGTCCTAAACTTTGGGTAAATACGGGTAAGTACAGTTGTGTGCATAAAAAAGTCGCAGTTAAAGCCTATTGTGAGCCAGACTTGTCAATCTTAATTAAATTATCGACTTTAACAAGTAGAGTCAAAATTCAAACTAATTTTGTCAGTAACGCGCTTTCAAACTTTTTTTTATCTCAATTAGTGTAATACAATGCAATTAGTGCAATGCCTAATACGACTTTTTTATTCACACAAACTTCAGTCGTTATTTGAAAAGGGGAACATTCTCCATTAAAATTGAAAAATGTGATTTGCAACAGAAAACAACTACTTCCCTGGCTGAAGCCACGCTGGACATCTGATATATGGCCTCTGACCCTTCTACAAACGAACAAATTCTAGAACCCATAAAGGTTCGTTATTCAACTCTCACCCACATTTTCATCTTTATTGTTTTTGTGAAATACGGTTTTTCAAAAAAAATATAATACAGCAAATGCAAACTCGAATTTTGATTCATTATTCATGGAAATATCCATTACATACATCATTGCAGTTGTGTTTTGTTTTCATTTTCTTTCGTGTTTTACAAAATCAATAAGTTCGTTGAGTGAAGGTATCTCAAATTTTTCTCTGCCTAAGTAAGCATATCTAAACGAATGAAGCCTGAGTTCCCATCATTGTGGGAGGAAGGTGGAAACCAAAGAAACCGCGACCGAAGAGTAGGCGGGGCGCCGAGCAATAATTCAAAGTTCAATTGGGCCGATTTTTCAGTGGCGTAGTTGAAAACAAAAAATAGATTTCATCATTATTATTATACTCGCATTAATTGAGTTTCGTATATACTCAAGAAAACTTAGCTCTCATTGAAGTCGGTGAAAGGTCAGCAATGGTCAAACCTATTCCATTTTGATTTTTGCTCGAAATTATGAATAGGATATTAATAGAATCTGTCGTGGAATCATCTGCGGCTGAAAGACAAACTTTAGTCGCTATTTTCCATCGTTCAAGATAACCTCTTGGGAGGTATTTATGTTGAAAAGGGGAACATTCTCCATGAAAATTGAAAAATGAAAAATGTGATTTATTTATAATATTTTACAGAAAACAACTTCTTCCCCGGCTAAAGCCAGCGTGGACATTGAACTACATCTGAGAGATATTGTGAAAAGACTCTAACTGAAAAAAAATCATTTTCACTCAGATAGTTGATTTTTTTTTAATATTCTCTATAAATAAATATATAAATTTTTTTGCACACGTTGTGTTGAACCACTCGCTAGGCTCGTGTTCCGATATCTACGTCTGGTGCAAATAACACTCTCATAAAATAAATATACTCTACTCCTATCAATATCAACATAAGACATTTTTGTTCGAATCAAATTGAATTAAAAATATGATGCGTTGATATATTTCAGAAACTCAACTTATTGGAGTGTCAGTTAATTGTTGAAAATTCGTTATAGATAATAATTATTCCTATCGGAAAAATCTCGAATCAGGTGTGGCTCTGAGTTATTAATTATTCTTGCTCGCAGCGATATAATTACTAGTGCCTTTAAACTGATCTATCGTGCTTTATCGTCCTCCCATTATAAATTAAACAACACCCGATTTCTTATCTTTCTGATCCTTCACGCTTTTGGTATTCTATTATTTCAGATATTAATAAGAGATACGTATATACTTTTCTCGTACCCTCGATAGGTACATGCCTAGTTACCGCAGTCACGTTTTCAGTAACGTATCATCTCTAATTTCCCATAAACAATGAATATTGATTACTTTCTAAAGGAATGACGTTGGAATAATAATAGTGGAAATGTCACAGTTCCATTTTGTGGCGAAACAAGTATCATCGTAAAAAACAGAAATTTTCATATATTATAAGAAACAAGATGTACTGCCCTACCAGGACTGCTCATTGCAATGAAACATTTGACCACCTATTAATCGATTTTTTGGTATTGCCCTCAGCAGTATGGGCTAGAAACTAAAAATTATAAGATCAAACGAACTTACCTTAAGTGAAGTTCGATCTTAATTATATGAGACGCCTTGTTGCCCGTGTGAACACGCAAATTTTTAAAGCAATCGTGTCGCTTCAGGCCAATAAAACGCACTCATCTCTGTACCGTCGTGTCTGTGGCTCTATGCTAACCTAAGTTAGTTTAAAGATATTTCGTCTCAAATGATGATCGGGATCCTAACCACTGGCACCAGTGGGTAGTTTCTTCCAAATAATTATATCATGCATGGTTTATGAAGGATATAAACCTGGATTGGTACAGGAATCTTATAATATCCGATTCCTACTGGACTGATCATCTTCGAACAAGGCGTTTCATATAATTAAGATCGAACTTCACTTAAGGTAAGTTCGTTTGATCTCATAATTATATTTCACGCCTTGTTCTCAATGATCAAATGTAGATGTTTAAAGTTTTGTGAGGAAACGAACAAGTTTAAAGACAATAGGCTTGGACAGTTGATAGGAATACATTGTATATAATTAGGCATCTAATATAAATTAACCTATTATAGACCAAGACTTAAAGTCTTATTTGCAAAGATATTTTTGCCCTAACTGGAAGATTATAGGACTTTACAGAAGTGTTGGATTTTTCTGTCCTGGCTGCGGTACGCCTTATCATATCAAAGTTGACCCCATTCAACTTGGCAGCGGATGTGTAGTACAATCTTTATCCAGCTACTAATGCTTTGGCAAGAACCTGATACATAGGTTCTCTTATAAGTTAAAATTAACTTGGGAATGTCAGCTCTGAATGAGGAAGTTTTATTTGTGTAATAATCTAATGTGCTCGCAACACATATATGTTTGGTTTTTCTCGAAACACTGAAAGCTCTAGGAGTAGATGGTATTTGTTCTTCCGATATCTCAATTAGAACCCATGGGAACCCTCTACTTTACACAATACATTTTCTGGCCTTTTAGAGATCTATTTTTCTTACTTTTACCAGTGTTGGATATTAGTGTCATTAGTGACCTCCTGGGCATCTCTGATAATAATAATACATATTTTTAACCAAACTCTGGTTGAATTTGATGGACACCATAACTATAATTTGTTTTTCCGTCGACCGTTGATTTATGATGTATTTTAACGCACTAAAAATCGTTGATTAATGACCCCTGTTAATGAATGATTTTCTATTAATCAACGATTTGCTTATATGCAACCCAAATACATTGCTCTAACACATTTTATATTTTAGTGAAATGGCATATACAATCAAGAACTTAATAAAGATATTTTTGGTTTGGTTTGGTTTGGTTATTACCATCTGTCATTATTTATTTGTCAATTCTGAAATAAAATTTCAGAGACTCTTCAATACACCAGTAGTTCTCACATATAATCAAAGAAGTCTCGTTGCGTAATGGTAAATTCAGTCAGACAGCGAAAGGAGATGATACTGAAGTCAATAGTTTAAATCCACACGAGGGCAATTTTTTTTGTTTTTTTTTTTTATTTCAATTTGAAAAAATAAAATAAAACTACCCCGAAGGAAAATTAAACTATCTTTGAGTTGATATAAATAGGCAATAGTGATTGTTTTTTATCATATCGTTGGATAAATAAACAATGAAAGTAAGATGTATCTATTTATGAAAACTACGGTCGACGGAAAAGTTTTGTAACAAACTCGTGAATTAAAAAGGCGATTAACAATCTCAAACATTAACGCGCTAGATCCTCTCAAGCAAAAACTCTTGCAAAACTCTTTACAAGAATCCTTCACTTCGCTTTTATTGCCATTTTCGATTTTTTTGGATTGAATTTCTTCTAGACATATTTGATCTCGTCAAATATACTCATAGTGGCTACTATGACCACGCTGGAGATTGGTCTTTTTCCTTTGAGCAATGCTTCCGAAACTATTTTACCAGTATCTGGGCCCAGGCTCGATTGAACTATCTTCAATTTGACCTCAAGGCATTGACAATATATTGTCGTTCAATGGCACATCTGAAATATGTCTCACCTGAAATATGACTCACCCGAATTATGACTTATGATGTAAAATCTCTCTACATCCTTGATTGAACACATCTAGTCTCAACAAACATGAGGCGTATCAAAAATAGTAGGCATCTCGCCTCAAAATAGTATGCATCTCGACTAATATGATTCTCTAGCATCATATTAAGTTGCAGACGTCTCTTCTCAACAACCATCTCGCCCCAAGCTTCCTGAAATGTTAATTTTCCGTCTTTAATGTGTCAAAATCATCGGCAGGATGATGACAACGATGTAGAACTGGATCTGTATCTTTTACGTTTCATTTCTTCATTCAATTGAAAACTTTTTCGGTTTGACGATCTTTTTCTTAGATCATATATGCTGACGCTAGATACGGCATCATGTAGTATTTGTTTGGTATTAGAGGGGTACTGATGAGAGGGGGTGAAGAGGGCAATAGCGTACTACGGTACAGTGGCGCACGAGATATTTTGGTACAGTGTATATTAACATACTTCTACAACACCCATATTTCTATTTTCTAATTTATGATGGATTTCCATATCGGTTACAGTGAAATGAAAATTAATGTGAATCGGAAACATTTTGTACCATTCTTTTGGTACGCCTAATTTAACCAGTACTAGACTTTTATTTATGAACATACTTTTCATCTAGTTATTTTTGGAATACCCAGAAGATATTGGGTCCGTTGAAAACATTCCATTCAAGTTTTGATTAAATTTTCTCCACAAATATCATGATATCAAGAGAATAATTAAAACTGGCAATGAGGTCAATTCAATCAACAACTTTATAGTTACATGAACTAGAATACGAGATTTGCTGATTGCGATTTCAGAAAAAGTAATATGTGCACCTCGTAGTATGTATTGCTTTTACTACAAGATACACAATATTCTATACCAGTCTTTTTTATAGCTAATTGAAAATCCCATCGATAATGAACTCATAATAGAAAACAAAATGAAAAGTTGGTAAGTATATCAATACACAAGATATGTCAAAATGTACCGTCGTACAGATTGAGTTAAATAAAAAATGAAAAACTTGCTGATGAAAATTGTTTATTTTTATGAAACATATTTGAAACATTGATTCATTCTACATTCTATACAGCCCCAATATCAGTAAAAGTTAAATATATATGTGAATACTGGGTACTGAATATAAATACCAAATATACAATTAAACAGATGGCAAGACGATAATATATACTCTACGAAATAAAATTTTACACTGGAATATACATCAATTTGACATATTTGAAATATATATTTATTTATATATATCAGGGTTTGAATATGTGACCAAGTCTGTGCAATTATTGCGGTCGTGCATGGCATCACACGTTAAAAGGTAAGGGCTACATCCTCCCTAGCTCGCACAAGTCCCTCGAAGACTTCTGAAGGTTGCTCGTAAGGGTGCAGCCGGTTGATATGTTTTCCGACTTCCTGTCCAATAGCACGCCTATGGAATACATACTTATGAAAAGATCTGGCAGAACCCTTCTCAAATTTGACATTACAAACTGAACACGATTTTGGCATTATGATGAAAAATCGAACCACTTTTCTTCAAACTAATTGTCCACAGCAAAAACTCTCAAAACTATAATAAAAATACACTCACAAGATCGGCAGATTCGCAGAAAAAACACAATATCTGACATTTGTCTGAATTGACATTTGTTCAACTATCGTCGAAATTTGAAATCGACCAATCAATGGATTAGTACGCTAGACCCCCCCCGGACCTACAAAACAAATAACCTGAGTGCCGTATCTAGCGTAGCATATATGATCTAAGATCTTTTTGCGTTCACGGAAAACAAAAGATTGATTAAACTTAGGTTGGCATAGAGCCACAGACACGACGGTACAGAGATGGTTGCGTTTTGTTGGCCTGAAGCGACTCGGTTGCTTTAAAAATTTGCGTGTTCACACGGGAAACAAGGGGTACTACATTTGATCATTGAGAACAAGGCGTGAAATATAATAAAGAAAAGTAGTCAAACCTGCAGTAAAAGTTGGCAACACGTTCAACAGTGGCGACCTACCTCGCAACTGGCCGAACTAAGTCAGTACGGTTGGTAAAACAGATTTCTCCTCAATTATACCGATTGAGACAAGGCGGGTTTTTTAATCGTGTCCATTCATATAGCTGATATCGTGTCCATTCATATAGCTGATAAGGTATATTATTTTATAATTTATCAATTTGCCATTCCTGTATTTTATATGAATGGTTGTATCACATGAAATACAGGCATGGCAAATCGATCACCTATAAAATATATACAGTAATCGATTCGTCGAACCTTTTTGTTTGAGGTTAAAATAAAAAAGTTTCAAAATTAATCTTTATTTTATTTATTAGGACAGAGGAGAACGAGTAGGTATAACGTGGTATAACAAATACTTGAGTTGAATAATCTGTAAACTATGTGGGTACTTGCGTAGTTACCATAGACAAGAGTTATATGTAGTTACTTCCTCAAATGGTGATAGGAAATGGGAGTAAGTATCGGTTTGTGACAAATTTTCTACTGACAGTTTGTGAAAAGCAGCTTATATTTTACCTTTTGTTAAAGAAGATTTCCAGGAATTTTAGCATCATCATCATCAAACATTCCATTTTCGTCGTTGGGTTCATATTTCAAGTTCATAATTTGTACTATTTATAAGTCGATGACAATAAAATTGGAAGAATAATTCTAAAATTACTGCGTGGTTTGTCTCTGTCATAATAAAAAATACATATACCTATAAACAATAATAGTTATTTATGATACAAGTGTTAAAAGTGGCATTTTATTTTGTGAGTGGGGAATATTGCGAAACGAGCGTTAGCGAGTGGAGCAACCCCACGAGCAAAATAAAATCACTTTTAACAAATGTATCATACAAAATTTTTTGTTCAACAGTTACTGCTAGTAAGAAAAAAACAAAAAAAAAATAAGATCCATAAGGATTCGAACACACGATCTTTGGATTACAAGGCTGACTGACAGATACTTCAAATATAATAAACCCCAACGCACTTTATTGATGAATGTCATTATTTGTCAGTGATGAAGGACATTCTACAGTTGGACTAAATACTACTTCGTTTGTAACTTCAAAAGGAATTAGTATTATCAATTGCGCAAACGACCAAATACATGTGTGAACTTTTATAAACGATTCCTCTTGAGTAGGTGTTCTGATTATAATATCTGATTGAAGTGTTTCTATTAGAGAGATCTATATTACTGAGTATCCATCATCTCATCTGTCATTTTACTTTTAACACTAGTGTTAAAAGTACTTTTAACACTAGTGTTAGTTGTGTGTAGATTGCGGGCAGCGCAAGTTTGCTATTGTTTCAAACAGTCTCTTGATTTTCAATCAGCCTTTTAACCAAACAATTAAATACCCACTAGCGATCGCAAATGTATCAATGAACATTTCCATGCAACTAGCAATTGCAGAGATACCCTTGTAGGAACTCTACACGGAAATTCATTAGATATAATTTTACTCGATTACTCCTATTGTATAGAATTATTGCAACGGTGGAACATTATTAATAATGCAAATAAAATTATTAAGAATTTTTCGAAAATTAAAAATTCATCATCTAGCGTTGTTAAAGAAGTATATAACATTATGTTTTTTGCTTAGAAAAGTTGAGAGATAATGGCTTATCGATTCCACTTCCTGTTAAAAAAGTTAAAGCAAATTATAAGGTCTGGGTAAAAATGAAAACTTAAAAAAACTCTCAGAAACACCCTGTACAACATTAATTCCTAATATTTCTATAAGCTTATCATTATTTTGTTACATGTATTATTGTATATTAATCAGAATTGAATGAGCATATTCAAATGAGAATGGTTTTTCTCATTTTCCTTCAGCAACCCCTGTTAATTATATAATTATGTTGATTTTTGGCAGTGATTATTATTATTATTAATTTGGCATGTCTAAGGATTTGAACCCTACAACGTGACCTGTGTTCCAAATTTGAGCCGAATATCTTAAAAACTGCACGATCTTTGAAAAAAAATCGGTAACGAAGCGTTTGCGGACCAAAGTTTTTCTACTCATGAACTGAGCCAAAGAACAACTTCCTTACGTGTACGTGATATTTAGAAACACCCCTTATGAAGTTATTAAACACAATATGAACAAATGTCGATATTATCCAGCAACGTGTTATTTCTCATTCTCTGAGAACGTATATGGGTATACATTCCGCATCGACTCATTTATCTCCCAATAATTATAAAAGATATTCCACAACCACCTCCCAATTAAAAGCCAATAACATTTTAATGATACACCCGTTATTAAATATTAAACAGTTGATTAACCGTTTAATAGATAAGTGAAAACGATTAAAGCAAACGCTTAATTTTTCTGTTTCACACCAAAGTGTCGGTAAATATAGGTTTTGTAAAAGGCGAGAGCTGAGGCTGAACAGAGTCGTGCCTCAGATAGGATCAGTTCGGTGCGCGCCAAAGAAGGGCTCTTGCTTTTTAAACTTTTATCACGCCAGTATCTTTCTCGTTGTTATTTTGACGGTTTATCTGAACTTTTTACCACTCGATGTGTTACGTCTGACCAGGTTGTGGGATATTAGCTCCCACACTATGTGGCAGTGTACAGTGTGTTGTTATTATAAGTTCACGAGATAAGATCCTGGAGTAACTCACCCTGACCTGCATATTTCAGATATTGTGTGAAGAATACAATAACATTCTCAATACTGAAGATTTTGTACAAACTACACAAAAACGTTTCTATCTTCACAAGCTTTATTTTAAATATAACTAATGTAGTAGCTTCAAGTGGATTTTCACTTATAATCTCCCTAGTGCTTGAATTATTGCCGGATATTTTTCGAGTACATGAATTTTTTTAACATGTTGATATTGACACTTGCCTCGCGTTGAAATTCATCAATTTCTTCTAGGATAATATTTCCATCTCGTAGGAGAACTTCTTTCACATGCGAATCTGGTATCCTTCTTTCTGTGTTATATTTCTGAACACGAATCTCTCCTACACAATATTTGCTTTCGGTTTACAATGGTTCTCAAATTCTCTGAACGAATCTACAGTTCTACAGTTTGATTGTTTCACTATTCAGTTTCAGTGAATTGGACACTTTTAACCCCTCTTTATTGTAGGAAAATTGCAACTTCAACGTCTTCTTTCACATGGATTTCATCTTTGACTGAAGTTTTCAAATTGAACCTCCATAAGATCCAGTTTTCAACTAAGTTTCCTACGAACGACAGAGGTTTCTACTACTCGAGAAGTAAATCTTTATTCTTCTCTGTACATTGGCACATTTATCATATGTATATAACAGTTGATATTCTTTTCACAAAACACATGTATGTGTTTTGTGGATTGCTTCACACCTATTATGGGAAATAATTTATTAGAATTATCATTAGTACTTTGACCTATCGCACTCTGAGCTTGCAGAGATATTCCCAATTACTATTTCCTTTGCTAATTGAATTCTTGCGGAATACAATCAACATGAAACTGTACCAAATAATTTATATTTAATTATTATACCTATATAATGACATTAAAAAATGATCAACAACCATGATTTACATAATAAACAAATTACTCACAATAATACAACATTTATGATCAAGTTTCCAAGCACGGCTGAATATTTAATAATAATTCCATTATTACTATTACAGAAACCGATAATTAACACTTTCCAATAGTTTACAAACATGATTTATGGACTGTTAGAACATGCACGAACAACGTTATTAATTTATATCGATAGATTTACTGCGGTTAGTTAATTTATTGGAATGCCCGCTGTGGCAAATTGATAAGTTAGTATTGGGAAAAATATCGGTGACAATTTCTAACTACAAACACGGTACTATCATGAGACTTATATCCTAGATGTTCACTTGTCTGTTTTCTTATCAGTCAACCGTGAAACATTTAGAGCAATATATTTTTGTTTTCACATAAATACGTTCTCAAGTAACGTTCCGCTTAAGGTACGTTTTCCTCCACGGTTGTACGCGACTGGCGACCGCGACCGAGTAGCTGCGATTGGTTTGCGAGGACATCGTCAGTGCTTTGTTCATCTGCCTGTTTTCCTACCTGCTACTGAGTAGCTACTAACAAAAGCCATTCGCAGGTCGCGCAGACGCTAGTCGTATATCATCTCCGAGAGCAAATTTACGACTAATTCGATGCGAATACTTGTGATTGCTTTTTTACAATATGTTTAAAAAATATGTAGTGGTGATTAATGGAAAGATGTCTTTATGCCTGGAAGGTAAAAGTGGATTCTTTTATGCATTTTTCATTTTAATAAAAAGATAAAGTTCCAAACAAATATGTCATAGAAACAAATTTTTCTATAAAGCCTGATAGTCAAGTAACATTAATATAACCGCTTCCTTAGAAATATTCATTTCGGACTTCTACATCGGCTACGACCGTCTATATTATTCGCACTGGAGGAAAACACATGTACTTTTTGGCTTGTGTTGGCGAACTAGTCGCAGCTACTTGGTCGCGCTTGCCAGTCGCTTGCGACGGTGGAGGAAAACGTACCTTTAGCAATTTCCGAATAAATTCGAAAGACCCGGTCAAGTTCAGTATTCATGCATGAAATGCATCCTACTTATTTTCACGTAATTTACATGTATTATATGGAATAATTAATAGATTTGGACATGGGTGCACACCAGGTACAGCTTGGCAAATCTAGCAAGGAACGTGAAATCGGCACGCCTATCTATGCGAGGTAGCAGAAGAGCACAGTATACATTCGAACTAAATGTACCATTTATACTATCCTCTTTAACGCCCGAATGCTTTCTCATTCTAATTCGCGCATCTCATACGTTTATCGACATTCCTTTATAAATTTGCCAAGCTGTAGGATGGGGAGCACACGAACTCGGCACTGTCAATTTTAAATAGAACCACGATCACCCTCCGAGATTTGGTCTTATACAGTATCGGAAACAATGTATTTGGGGTACACCGAGAAAAATCGTCCAAGTAAAATTTGTTGCTGACCTTTCTTCGTTTCGGGTAGGTGAAATTTTGATTGTGGAAAATATTTCCGCCACTTCGGCAAGCAAAAAACATGTTTCTGAAGTGAGTGTTTTGTCCCAGCAATGATAACTGCTTGCGATTATAACTCGGTTCAATAAATCGATAATACTGAGACTCAGACAACTGATTGGGACAAAAAACATAATTTAGAGTAGACTGAGTTATGTATGAGAAATTGTGTTTCGTTTTCAAAATGTTTTAATACCATATAGTAGCTTTCAATAAAGGTTATTTCATTTCATTGTTGATTTTAATTGGAACCCTCTGTCTGTCCTTTTTTTTTTCGTTTTGAATTTCTCACGTGAATTTGGTATTCAGGAAATGTCTTCACAAATCAAAAGTAGCTCTAAAGTATTTATTATCAAAAGTTTTACATAATTGATTATCATCTCTGGTGGTTTGACGGTGAACTAACTGAACATAAAACTGGGTAGGTTGAAAACTTATAGTCAAACGCCACCAAATATAATTAATTACGAATGTAGATTTAGTCGAAGATTTACATCAGCAGCAGGACATGTTCCGAAGGATTAATTCACTAATTGCGGATAATGTAGTAATGACTATTGTTTAAAACAATTTTTCATAGTAATAGTTGGCTATGTTGTTTTACCATCTTGCTCTTGTAACCCTCCTTTTGCTGAAGACATTTGTCTTTAATCGCGTCCATGTTAGAGCAGGCAACAAGAGTTTGGTTCAATCACTGGACGACATTTGATACTTACCGAAAACTATCTAAACATTTCAGATCATTGCTCTCAACTAGACATTCATTGCTCAGATATATCTTCTTCGATTGCTGCAACTAACATGCTGTTGACTAACAGAAATGTAGTTGTCCTATGATTACTAGTATTCTGTATACTCATGAGACGATAATTACTTGATCACTAGAGCGTATCAGCTAACTTATAGCAAAGAGGTTACTAACTCACCATAAGCTAATAATAAATTCAGGTCAAGCTAGTACCTAATTTACTGGGAGACAGCTGCTCACTTATGTTTGGTTCCAAACTAATTATAACAAGATATTTAGTATTTCAATAATAAATAACTAGTGATTAATTATAAGACAATATTTATTCATGGCAAAAAACTTAATGGTTTACCACTCAACTAGTGGCTAGTGATTACAGTTGCTAAAACTAACTCAATAATTGCAAGTGATTCATATTAGCAACTTCTTTTTACTTGTGGCAGGTTAGTTGGAGAGCTGTCCCATATAGTATATAAGTTTTTACTTGTTGTCATTATTTATTCGCTTGGGAATAACGATTATTTTTCTCCGTGTATAGACAGAAATCTACGCGATCAACAAGAAACGCAATGGTATGATAATACGACATAAACAAGAAGGACGCTCTACTGTGTATAGTGGCATTCCACCCGACTCAATAATGGCAAGCTATTCTTAAAAAAAAAACGCTTTCCTATACTGCATATTTCTAAATTTTATTTGAAAATGTGAAATATTTGGTTTGGAACTATCACCAATGAAAAAGTACTTATTTATGCATACATACATACCCAGAATATTAAAAAAATAATATGCATAAAAAACACACTTGAGAAATAATTTTTTCAGTTTGTTCTAATCGGAACGAACTAACTTTTCGTAGACACGAGTGCGCGAGGAAATTGAATAGATTAACTTTGTGGGAACTGATTTTTTAATGTGTTCTAACCAGAACGAATTAACACTAGATAGACATTTGGTCACGAGGAAATTCAGTAAATAAATTTACGAACTCACCTCACGTAGACACTCAGGCTTTTTCTTTGCGCCACTGCTTATATTTTGGCGATTCAACTTTTCAATGTTTCTATCGTGACGATTTTGTTAATCAGTTCATATTGTAAGGAAGGTGAAAGAATGTAAGTAGAAGGTCATCGAGAGTCAGGTAGCCCAATGGTTAAGAACACCGCGTTCAAAGCCATTGATGCTGCTGGCTGGGTAGGTTCATGTGACAATTTATTCATCCGTTTCTCTTCGAGCGTCAGACGCAAGCGTCAACCGTTGGCGGCCACAGACACCGCGGCTCTATCCTTCTCAAGGCAGTCAAGAGTCGGCCGGGGTTGCCTGTACGATGTCGAAAGTTTTATTTTTAGTTTTATTTATTTATTAAAGTTTGAAAAAAGCCTTCCTAGGTTCTAGTTTTAAATAATGAATGAACTTGTTTATTTTTTTTGCACATGCTTTTTGGTAAAATTTCTTCGTTCTCAATTTCTTCTAATAACAAATTCAATATTAATATTTTTTTGTTTTCGCATATTTGTAAATCAGAAAATGGCACTTTTTTGACAACATATCACTCGCGTCTCACTTCATAGGAAATGGGTATACAGGCGTCAGCCGTTTGCGTCAGCCGCCCCATAGGAAACGCATCTATAGATAATAACAAAATACAAATATTTTATTTAAACATCCATTGGGGCAAAGTTATATATACACAGGGGGATAACTAATAATACGAGATACATTTCTTACTATACAATATTAACACACTTACTTCTACTCGGTGCAAGGCCCAAAAGGGTCAGGCCCTTAGCCACACTGGCTTTGAACCTTAATAAATGAATTAACAAACTAACATGAATCTTGGCTGGAATTTGAATGCCTTCCACCATAAATTAGTCTTTATTTATAGTAGCGTGTTATTCACATTTAGCCGATACAATGACACTGTGATCGGTGTAACCGAGTGTCATGGTCAAGTTGTCATCAGACTCATTCATGGTCGGGCATGGTTCCTGAATTGATCAATAAATAATATCATACCAATGACCAAACACTTCGTACTCCAGCCATACACAGGGTGCTCTTGCCATTCTTGACAGTATTCTCATGCGTCTGGCGCATTTCGTGAGGAAGTTGATTTCCCTAGAGTAAGACCTCCAGCAGGCTCTTCTACTTTTCCTCAGATCCTTCTTGACTTCCCTTCTCGTGGTTGTGTAGTCTTCCCACGCTTCCTCAATCCCCCTCCTAAATAGCTTTGTTATGGGCCTTTCCGTCTTTCCAGGCACTTTTCTTAGTCCCTGGTTCCATTAGCGAACCCGGCGCTTTGGGGCCTCTATCAAAGGACATGTTTCTTCGAATGCACTGAGCATTTTATTTCCTAGGTTTTCTACTTCCTGCAACTCGATCATGATCGAGTTGCTCCTCCGAGAGAATATCTGCCTGATACCCCGAGAGCCCTGAGAGACTTCCCAAGAAGGTGTCCTAAGTTGATCGCCCTACGGTTTCGGCGTGGACGAACATTATCTGTCTCAGCAGGAGACATTAAACTTTATCTTTTTTTTTTTGAATTGACGTGGTCGTTACTTGATGAAAATCCATAGTTATGACACATTTCCAAAAAAAATTGTGGAAATTTTAATCGTTTTTTATCTTAGTGTTAAACTTTATCGTTCATTCTTTTCGTGCCATAGGATCGTAGTTCCATCGGTAAATGAAGTGAAACGACCTGATATATCCTGACATATCCAATTCCATGTCATTGATAATACAGGACCAAGTACCGAACCTTGGAGAACACCACGTGAATAATCAAAGAAATATTAAATTACAAATAGATATCATGCTATTTTTATTTTTTCTATTGTTAAATCATTTATTATGATAATATTTGCACCCGAATATTTCAGGCAAGTATGAATATACAGGGTGTTTCAGAATTCAGTATCAACATTTCAGGGGCGTATTTTTTAGGTCGAAAAAATACTTTCTTTCTCATAAACATGTGTCCGCAACCGCTTCATTTCTGAGATACAGGATGTTGAAATTTAACAAAAAAATCAGTTCTTTTTCAATATCTCTAAACCACTTTGGTTTTTCTTTTTAATTTTGGTACATGCAAAGTACACATAAAAATACATTTTTTCCATGGCGAACGTTTTTTAATTTTCATCAGTGGCGTCTCTGTAAACATGCTCTGTCATTTTTGATCAAAATAATGATACGCTACTGTTTTTTTTTGGCGAATTAGTATCATTTTCATAATTGTCATCTATTTTTCAACAAACATGGTCTCTTGACTATTTTCCGTCCGACGGACGGTTTTCGATTTAAAAAATAAAAGGTCGTCATTCGCTTGTACCTATGCGATTTTTTGTATGTCTCATTTTGCTTTTTAAATCGAAAACTGTTCTTCGTAGGGAAAAAAGTCAAGGGACCATTTTTATGAATAGATAGAGGACACTCATAAAAAATATAATATTCATCTAAAAAAAAACAGTAGCGTATCGTTATCATTTTTGTTAAATTATAACACCCTGTATCTTAGAAATTAAGCAGTTGCGGATATATGTTTATAGGAAATAAAGTCTTATATTGACCTGAAATATACGCCCCCTAATTCTTGATACTGAATTTTGAAACACCCTGTATAATCAAAAAGCATTCGCTAGACGTGTTCCGCTCGTATCCATAGCGAATAGCGCTACAGGCTCTAAAAGATTATGTTATTATATTATGTTAGTAGGGGACATGACAGTTTAATGTACTGTGAAATATGAGTGAAACATCCAAGAGTCGTACCACAATTTCTTTTCAGTTGATCGCTTGTAAACATAGTCAAAAGCTCATATTCGATGCTTCCATACTAAGGATGTCCATCCTGTAGAAGAGTCCAGTTCATAATTGAAAGATTCGGTTGATTTGTGAATAACAAATATGCCGTCTCTGGCTTCATATGTAATAAAGATGCCCACCAAGATTTTATTGAAATTAAATGGTGGGTAGGGAGAAAAAACGATTTTTATATTGCTTTATTTTCAAATAATCTCATTGGGACTACAGTTGCATTTTATATTTATTTGATTCAGTGTGTTATATGAAGTGTTCGATAGAATTCTGTGAAAATGTTATATTGAATCTTTTCAAATTCATAATCATGAAGACACTGATATACCGGGTGTCCACGAAGAAAAACGGCTCGCCATGGTATAATGCAAATTGGAGGATTCGTATACGACCTAATTTTTTGACAAGTGACTCAGCTTCATGCATCTTTCGGTCTCACTGTAAGTGAAATATTTTTAAAAGAGAGACCATGTAATTTGGAGGGCTAAGGATATGATAAAAATCACTAATTCATACAATATTTTTGAAGAATACAGTTTTCGGTCGAAAATTTTCTGCTAGGTACAATTTAATTTTGTGATTTGTATTACTTATTTTTTCAAACGATTACGTTGATATCGCCCATTATTAGGTTTCAAACAAACTTTTGTAAGAAAACTTGGGAGGAATACTTATCATCTTTCTTAAAATAAAACATCTTTTGATATAAAAATAAGATTCAAATGCATTGAGTAACCTGTGACCTACACACATGATAAAACAAAATAATTAAGGTGTGTTAAAAAAAACTTATCAATAACTTATGTTACTTCGCTTCTGCAAAAATATATTTGAAAACTATTTGTTATATGTTATTTAACCACGAGAGACACATTGTGCAAGATGAATATTGATACAAAACAATAAAATTGGAAGTATGTCATTTAAAATTCGATAAAATTCGTTATAAGTATTTTAAAATTGTTAAAAAAATTAATGGACCACACCAGGCCAAGTCACTGCTATTGGTTAAAGGTAGACATACAGTTTACATCACATGTGCACTCGTCGTGGTACCAATTTACAGTTACCAACCTATGTTGGAGTCCGTAAATCTGGATTTTAAATTGGTCAAAGCGCCACCTAGTGAA
Organism: Chrysolina haemoptera; assembly: GCA_958298965.1. Classification (NCBI taxonomy): domain Eukaryota; kingdom Metazoa; phylum Arthropoda; class Insecta; order Coleoptera; family Chrysomelidae; genus Chrysolina; species Chrysolina haemoptera. The sequence continues at coordinate 10,832,585 of OY282595.1, read as the reverse complement.
CTAGTTAAGAACCTGACAAAAGTACATTTGGCATGTAACTCAATGTCCTTGGCCACCTTTAAGTATTAATATTATAAGTGTCCTGTGCGGGCAAAATTGTTGGTTGCCCTAATTTTTAGGACTGGTTTGTTTGCAATTTTTAAATTTGGTATATCATTGAAAATTCTGGAGAGTTTGGGAGTGATCTCCTTTATGAAGGGTGAAGAACTGTAGAAAAAACTTAATGGTGCCGTATTATTTTGTATGCTAATATTATTATAATTATTTAATCACTCAATCACTAATATCTAGAAAGGAAGAAGAATTAAACAAAATATTTTTATCACACTAGACGGTTATGAATTTTCATGAAATAGGTTTAAAAGGGTATCCAGATTTTTTTGTGAAATTGGTTGTCAGAGCTTTTCAACACTCAATTTTTCATTTGTTTTAGTAGATTCACTTTCATAAACATTCAATGAAAGTGAATCTTAGATAAGGTAATTTTGAATGTATTACAGAATAAATCTGAACCAACGATTTTCATATTCACACTAGTATCAATATGAGCTCTCATATTCACACTTTTGCACCATCATTTTGACATTCAAAATGTAAACAAAAATGAAATTGTCAAGCTGTGTGCACGCTTCAATATACTTGAAGGAAGAAACTTTGTATTTCGTGCAAAATATTTTTATTTTAAAAATTGTAGCAAAGCGCTTTCGACTGTTAAGTCATCATCAATGCGTACCTGCAAGTAAGTAATGATTGAAAATGAATTTGATAAAATTGAAAATTTTTGAAATTTGAAAGTTATGAAAAGTGAGGTTACTTACTCGTCAGGTGTACAAGAAGCCATATAAAAACATCATGTCCATGGACCTAATTAAAATGTTACAAAATATAAAACATATTTAAAATTGAATAATTTTCATCCTGTTTAAGGATTATTAAAGATAAAGATATGGGATACTACATCATATCTGTCTGAATGTTGAAGCGGAAGTGGAAAAGAAATTTAAATTGACAATGTATGCCAATGACACTATTGACAAGTGACAGTGACCATTGACATTTGTGACATAGATTCAAAGAACTCAAATAGAAATTGAACTAATCCAGACATGAGTTTAAAAAGGAAACGTAAATCTGAAAGTGATTAGTCTAATGGGAACGTTTCGTTTTCCAAAAATACGCTACCAAAGAAAACTCTATCAAGAATACGAATAAATTATCAAATTTAGTAATGGGTGAAAAATAATGAGTAATAATCAGAAAGAAAATAGGGGGGTGGGTTCTCTATGGATCTGTCCATCCTCAAACCAAATATTGCTAAGACACCGAGAAAAAGTCTAATGAGAACTTCACTCAATATACCTGCATACTGGGAAGACTTAGGTTCAGTTAGTCAGGATAAAAATTATTCAATTTTAAATATGTTTTATATTTTGTAACATTTTAATTTGGTCCATGGACATGATGTTTTTTTATGGCTTCTTGTACACCTGACGAGTAAGTAACCTCACTTTTCATAACTTTCAAATTTCAAAAATTTTCAATTTTATCAAATTTATTTTCAATCATTACTTACTTGCAGGTACGCACTGATGATGACTTAACAGTCGAAAGCGCTTTGCTACAATTTTTAAAATAAAAATATTTTGCACGAAATACAAAGTTTCTTCCTTCAAGTGTAAACAAAAAGTCTCCATAAAAAAATTGTGGAGAGTATTGAGTACGATATCACCATCATGAATGGGAAAATTGCGAAGCAAATATTACAATGAATATTCATCGTCTACAATACGTCACAACACGCCTTTGCAAAATTTCATTCTCCTTTAAACATAACCCTTTCATAAATTGTGTGTTTTAAATTGTTCAGTTCGGAGAGCAGAGAACATAAATTTCAAGCCGAATCAATTTTTGTTTGTCTCGTGTATAGCTTGTATTTTGTACTTTATAGCATCTAATTTAGTTTTACTAAACCCCATGTTTATTAGGCACTGGGTTTATGAAATATACCCGTGATATATTCGCAAGTTGGTCACGTTATATACGGGGTAATACGGTTTGGTTTTTAAGTTTACAGGTTCTGTCAAGGTTCATTGAGAGAAATGAAAATGTTTCACAATAGTGCTATGATACATGTTTTCTAAGACCCTGTTTTGCCGCACGCGTTGTGGCAAAAAAGTTCGAGATCGTCGTTTGCATAAGCTCTCATTTAACTTACTCTGTTCGTATATGTTCTTGTGTCGTTCTGACCTTCTCTAGATATGTCTTTTCAGTTCAAAACTTGCCATCCATTTTTCAATCACTTACAGGCATTCAATTGAGCTGTAATTTAGCACACGTATTTGAAACCGATGACAACACAATTATTAAAAAAAAATTTAACCCCTTTGTCCCCCCTGAAGGCTAGATAGAGAGCCTCTTTCTGAAAAATAAAAGGGAATTTCGCGCAAATAAAATCGAAAAATATCAGAAAATATGGGATTATGCAAAATATTTATATTTAACCCTAACCTCCTCCTCGAAAAAAAAAAAGAAAAAAAAAATTCGTGGAAATAAAATCCGTTAAAATAGGAAAAGTCGTGGGATCATTGAATAATGTAACTCAAAACAAGTCTACCCCACTGTCTCCCTAAAATCTATGAATAGAACGCGTAGGAATTCGTACAAATTCCTGACGGTTTCGGACGTCGAAAATTACAACAAAAATATGTTGATCAGATTACTCGGACTCTCATCCCCCTCCTGTTCGAATTAAACTGGCAAAACTCGTGAAAATAAAATATGAAAAATTAGTAAAATAGTGAAAATGTAAAACTATCGTATAATTTAATATAAAAAGAATGTATTTCCCTACTTCCCTCATTCTCGAAAAGAATTGGGAAAAGTCGCGAAAATTAAATCGCAAAAATTTGTAAAAATAGTGAAAAATATGTGATCATTAAATAAGATAATTTGAAACAATTCTTTCTTGCTGTTCCTCTAAAATATGAAAAATCCCTCAAAATTGTGAAAAACATGGCACCAGCGAATTATTCAATTTTAAAAAATAATACATTCTGCTTGCGACAATAAAATCGAACAAATTCCGTAAAAATAGTGAAAAATATGAAATCACCTACTTGCTTCTTGAAAGCTCTCCTGATGAAAGTCGGAATTGCGAAAACTTGCGATAAAAAAATCGGAAAAATGCGTAAAAATAGTGGAATATATGGGATCAGTTATTTGAATAAAAAATACCGCCTGTTCCCCTGCGAGTCAGATAGAGAGCACGTAGCAATTCTGAAATATTTGCAACGTTTTTGGATGCCGAAAAATATGGCAAAAAATGTCGAACGACGAGGCTCGGATTTCTATTTTTCTCAAAGAAATTGCGAAAACTCGCGAAAATACAATAGGAAAAATTCATGAAAATAGTAAGAAAATATCGAATAGCTTCAATTGAAAAAAAATACCCCTCAACCTCCCTCCGACTCGATAAAAATTGTGGAAACTCGCATAATTGAATTAAAAATATTTTCAACACTAGTGTTGAAAGTAAAATGACAGATAAGATGATGGATCCTCAGTAATAGAGATCTCTCTAATAGAAACACTTCAATCAGATATTATAATCAGAAAACCTACTCAAGAAGAATAATTTTTAAAAGTTCACACATGTATTTGGCCGTTTGTACAATTGGTAATACTAATTTCTTTTGAAGTTACAAACGAAGTAGTAGAAGGTCCTTTATCACTGACAAATAATGACATTCATAAATAAAGTACGTTGGGGTTTATTATAGTTGGAGCCTCTGCCTGTCTGCCTTGTTATCCAAAGATCGTGTGTTCGAATCCTTATAGATCTTATAATTTTTTTGTTTTTTTTTCTTACTGTCAGTAACTGTTCTACAAAAAAATTTATATGAGACATTTGTTAAAAGTGATTTTATTTTGCTCCTGAGTTTGCTCCACTCGCTAACGCTCGTTTCGCAATATTCCCCACTCACAAAATAAAATGCCACTTTTAAAACTTGTATCATAAATAACTATTTTCTATTTACTTTTTACGAAGTTTCATTTGTTTGAAACAATATTCGAAATATCCTATGGGAGATATCCAAACTAGGTTACTCATTTGTGACATAAAATCTAACGAATGGATTGCAACAAACATTAACCAATGAGGCGCTTTCGGTTTTCTGAGTGTGGACAAACAAACTCGGGGCATAACAATTGTTGAACTTGTCTTCGTGCTGTGTTGACTCAATTTCAGTATACATGTAGGTGTTAATAGGATAATATACCGTCTTGAGAGTGCATTCTCTGTTTCAAATCGTGTCTGATTGGTGTATATTGTAATAAACAGCTCGCCACACAGACCTCAAAGAGCTAAGAGATAGTATCTCACTCCGAAAGAACGGCTCAAAGAAATAAAGACAAATGGACGCAAATTTTGTATTATAAATTATTTCTTCAACATGAATGGAAGGAGTGTTTTTTAGTTTTGATGTGGGTAATTTTTTATTGGCCACTTTAGGCGTAATTTCATGTCACAAATCATGCATAATTCTTTTTCGTCTGTAAAATCATTTCATTATACCTACTGAATTATGGATTGAGAGGTATCAGCATACAAAGGAGGAACGAAAAAATTGAGACATGAAAATATCAAGTCAAATGAGCTGGTTAATATACTCATGGTTCTTTTCGTATAAATTTTAAAGTTGAACACGAATAATAAAACCCTGAAGCCGTTGGAATTAATAGTCCTTACAGGTTTTGATGAAACCTTTGTGCCAATTGAGGAAAAACTGTCTCTGTGGCAGTTGTCACAACTAGTAATATTTTTTTGGTTTTGTTGTCTCTGCGCACTCCGGCTGCGCCGTCGTGCTCGAAAAATCGCGCGTGATTGAAAGACCTTTTTAGTTTTTATCCACTTATACTTTAATATACTATTCTATTCAACTGGGCTACGGTGTCGTCACCTTAATGATAGCCACTGCCTTCACAGAATTGTCATGTGAGACCATAGACTTATAATAGTTATGTAGGATATGGACTGGCCAGTCACGTGACTTTTACACACAGTTCCCTGCGGACAACATTAGAAAAAGAGATACTATGAAGGATGGAATAGTTGTGGGGAAAAAGGACATGTCTAGATCTCGAACGCGGGATCGCAGGAAATATTCTGAACTGCTGTGGCTCAATGACGCCTTTTCAAAGTATCAAAAATAAGTGAAATCTGCAGGACTATTGCTATGGAAATATATCGAGATTTACAATTTTGTACGCTTATTTGTTAGTCTACTCGTAAGTACCATGAACATTTTTCAGTGGTGCAAGAAAGATATCATTACTGACAGACTGGTGAAAACGGCGAGTACAGGAAAAACGTTGGTGTCGTATCGTGTCATTGTGGTATGGTGTTTTCAAAGGTTTATCTCAAGTTATTTAGTGGAGTTATACTGTTTCGGAACTGTCTGATAAATTATAAACATTTTTCACTATTGTTGAATAGTTGATATAATAATATTAATTTTATAGGGTTTTCCTTGAAAATGAAATAGTAATTGTTGTCACACTTTTTAAAACATTTTAAAACTAATCCTTCTTTATAAATACCCTTACTAATATTTACAAACTTATTTACTACGTATTTGCACTAAAAACTTGCTAAACCTTTTTCTTATCCATACTTTTAAGTTCTTTTATAAAATAACCCTGCATGCGTCAGAAACTGAATTTTGATGCTTTCTGGATGGATTTTCTTGGACATTCTATGCAGTGACTGTGTTCCTAAAGAGTTAAGGTATAGTATTTACTGTATTCAGCCTTTTTTCTGTGCAATAACAACAATAATAACTATAAATTCTCACACACAACCGTTTTTCATAACAATATATATTTTTCTTCATTTATATTTTTCTTCATTTCTAAAAGTCAAGATTTCGTGCATCCTTAACCCAAACATTTTCTTCCATGACTAAGGGCCGGTATTATAAAACTATTTTGACAGAAAACTAGAAGTTAACTTGTGGAATGACGTCACATCTTGCAGTTAACTTCTAGATGAAGGAGTTAACTTTATCCGGTGGAATGGGTATCAATTGAAGTTAACTTTGTAGGAAATGATGGTTTTCGTCAGTTTTTCTGTCAATATCACATACTTGAGTTTATTGTTGTATTATTTTTCTGACTTTGTTAAAACGATATCCACTTTATTTTTGAGGAACTTTCAACCGACGATGAAGATATTGGTTGAAGGCCCAGGAGGACCAAGAATGTTTAGATATCGGTTAGACTATTTCAATTTGTGGAAAGAAATATAATTTAAAAACCGATTTCGATTATTCAGAGAATCTGTACACATTAAAGCAAATTTAAAATAAAAAATGGGACCTTTATAAAACTGACATTCTAGAGTAAAAGTTAACTTGACTGTTAAAATTAAAGTTAACTGTCAAACATTTTTATAATACCGGCCCTAAAAGCCACAATAGGCCATGGTCCATGGGTCGTAGTGGAGGGCCTGGGGTGAGATTCTGTGTACCATAGAATTCTATTGTCGATAGAAGAAGTGAGATGACATTATGGTTGAATTCATGGGAGAGAAAGAGACAAAACTGTCGATAATAGAATTCTATGGTACACAGAAACCTACCCCAGATGTTGGCCAATGACGTTCAAACCTAACCTAACCTATTATAGTTAGCTTACCAAGAGACTATAGTTGACGTGTTTCAAGATTTTTCTTCAAATTGCACATTTTACGAGATATTCAATTTTTTCGTTACCTTTTCTACAAGATTTCCTATACGGAAATCAGCTACTTCAATATCGCATTACATTATTAGAGCTACAGGTTAGATAATCTCGTTGAATATTTTTGAATGCGAACATACCTACAAATCGATTCAAATAAGTGCAACACTACCCGTTCGACCTATTTGTGAATTTCAGAGCAACTAATCGACATCTGTTCGTGTCTTCGGGTCTATTTTTCAAATTTTGGATCGCCCACTGGGCACTCAGGTAAAACTGGGTGTGGAGTTTGCGGTTAACGTTATTAAAATTAATTATTTTTTAATTTATAGCCGTCATACACCTGCTTTATGTGAAAATTATTCAAAATATTCGAGGAGTAATGTTTTATTGTATTAACATAATTTTGTGGATGTATGCTCACAACATAATTACAGTAATAACAGAAAGCATGTCGAGTAAACCAAAATTTCTGTCGTGATGTCTTCTTCGGGAAATTCAACAGGATGTGAGTGAAAAGTTAAAGAAAAACAATAGTTCAACGTTCAAAGAGTTATTTAAAAACATTTCATTTACGAGAAAGTTGTGACAATCACTTGAGATATTTTTTAAATTAAATTGAAAACATTATTAAATAATGTAGAGATTACATGTTTCTCTTGGATTTGTCATTTAAACGTACTAAGTATTTTTCATATCTTCAGCAAACGTTTAAATGGTTTGAGAAATTTCGATGAGATATTGGCCACGTTTATACCGTCTTTTGGTAAGCTGACCAATGACTTCAACCAAATAGCCTTGGTCATCCAAAAAGTTCACTAGGACACCAAATTTCATGAATAAATCTTCATTTTCAAGGCCAAGTATTCTTATTTTTCAAGGTAAAATATCTAAAAAAATTAATAGCGAATTTTTTAGAAAAATCTGACTACACCACTGAATACGCGACCTTTTCAAATATGTGAATAACGTTGAAATGTGGAAATCAATAAAAAAGTTACAAGGGAATGAAATTTGAAAAATATGCCGTTTAATCAACCTACTATAAGAACTTTAATCAAAATTCGGAATACACCACTGTATTTAGGAGGTATATAACTTGTCAAAAGTTTATCGAAATCTGTTCATAAATAAGAAAATCATAAGTTAATCAAATTTTAAAAAAACGTTAATGGAATTTCAGGAAAATGTCATTTTATCACAAATTTTTTTATATTTTTATTTATAAACAGATTTCGATGAAATTATGGTCAGTGATATTTCGAGACTCTCTAAATCCAGTGGTGTAGTCAAAGTTCTGAAAAGTTTTGAAATTGAAGTGATTAAACGGCATATTCCTCAAATTTCATTCCCCAATAACTTTCTTATTGATTGATGCATTTCAACGTAATTTAAAAATAAACTATTTGAAACTGGCCTGAATACAGTAGTGTAGTCAGATTTTTTCAAAAAAAAATTAAAAAAAAAGGTTGTTTTTTTTTATTTTTTACCTTGAAAAATAAGAATAGTTGGCCCTGAAATTGACGATTTATTTATGAAACTTGGTGTTCTAGTGGACTTTTTGAATGTCTACATAACGTTTTATGTGGGTAGTTCCATCTTGAATAGGTCATATTGTAGATAATAATTAGTACTTGAGTAAATTCATGTATATTCAATAAATAAATAAATTTGTGATTAATTAGTAACTAAATGCACTTTGTGCAGATTCTAAGCTTCAATGAGATTATAATCATAGTTTTTGAGTTTTCCATAAAGTAGTTGATTTTGGCCTCTTTTCAGCGAGCTCTAACGGCCAAACCATTTGATTAAAAAATACATTTGAAGTATGTTTTTTGTAGGTTATTTGATGTACTTCATATTAGTATAGAATATCCTTCCTCGAAAGGTGCATGGTTTTTTTAGATTTTGGTAAAAAATTGAGGAAGAACTGTCTCTGTGGTTTTTGGTAAAAAAACTGAAAAAATATCAAAAATTTTGATGTTATTTGCGATTTTCGTTGTGAAGCCATATCCTTAGGAAGTAGCAAAGTTGAAATTCGGATTCAGCACCCTAAAAAACAAACAGAGCGAAAGAAAAAAACCACTACTTTATTTTTTTCCTTGCCAAAACACCGTATGATTGGACTAATATACAACTATGGCGGAAAAACTGTGATATTGATTGTTCAGGATCAAACATTTGTTTATTTTTAAGAAGCATTTTTGAAACAATTTTTATTTGCATCTTTTCAGCTCTAAAAACCCAGTGCTTGTGAAGTTTATTTATATAGTATAAATACATTTCTATTATTCATGAAGCATGTACATACGCAGTTGCTAAATAGAACATTATCAATGTAAAAGGATATTGTTCTGCATTATCATATATTCGTCATATATTTTTGAGGTGATATAACCGCATCTTTCTACAGGGAAAACCTGAAATGCTTAGATACTGTATGAATATGTATAATGATCAACGGCTAAATTATATATTTATTTCCTTTTTATTTACAAAACCTGTATCAACCCGTTGGGTTATTAGCGGAGACAAATATATAAGTTATACAGTTTGTTGATTAAATTGGATTAAAAATGATATAATTTTAGCACTATTTCTGTAATCTAGACTGTCTTTCAATTCGGAAGATGGATAAGTTTCTTTCGAGTTCATACTCTGGACACTCTATTAAGATGTGTTTCACTGTTTATCACACGTCACAAATATATTTATGTGTGAAGGTGGATTCATGCAACATCACTAAAACTAAAATAAATTTAAGATTTAGATGAATTTTAAATTAAGAATATGACGGTGTTCAGGCAGCATCAATTTAACGAAATTAAGAAAGTACTAGACATGCGCATATCGTTCCAACTGTCAATTCTTGAAACGTCTTAGGGTATTCTTTGATCAGAAAACAAAAGGTGAACCCTAACCTAAGATTATCGTGGTTTGTTGTTTTTTGTTTTATCTATTCTGGTCTGGTGTTTATAGTACAGCATGAAAACTATCACCAAGAGAAGTGAGTATGGTTTAGTACTGAGTACATTATTGCTTCTGCGGGAGCCTCTGGTGTTGTGAGGAATAAGAGATATAGAAAATATGGTGTCAAACCTATGCTGAAATTGCGAACATAACATAACCTCTTTCCTCTTTGAAAGCAATCAACTGTGAGTAAAGAGACTACGCATGCGCCGTTTCTAATTTATGGAAGAAATTAAGTTATTAGTTGAAAGTTGGCCATCTTTCTTAGTTTTAATGTAAATTTTAATTGCTTAATTTTTTGCGTGAACACCTCCATTTCATTACATTGTTTTATATTCTTAATTTTAGTTTTAAATTCATTTAAGTTTAGATTTATGTGAGATAGAATCCATATCAGCTACGCTCATCCTGTCGCTGTCCACTCGTCCAAAAAAACAGTTTTTTCCGGACTTGTTACGCAATTTATTATTTTCTTCAGAATCATCGAAACCAAAAATCAATTATTTTCCTGCATTTTTACAAACAAATTGAATCATTTGTACCAACAAAATTTTTGCAAAAAACTAAAACTTATCGCTCAAGTCAAAACAGAAACTCGTTTCATCAAAGGTTCGACACTATTTTGGCGTTAATCATGAGGGATGAAAGCCCTCGAGCTTTGCTCTCGGGCTTTCTTCAGATTATTATCGCCCAAAATTATGCCTTGTTGAATTATCTTCAAATACAGTCGAAATTTAGATGCAATTGAAATAGCCGACTATTATTTATCAAGATCTTGTTATATTTCCCTTGATTATATTTCTAGTTTTGAAGAATTCTGATTCAGTCTTGGAGTATGTATTGTGATGTTCGTTATTGTATTCAATTGGTCACAAATCAATGACTTGTGTTTCTGGTATTTTGTTTAACGGAATACACATAATGGCTGATAAATTAGTCGTGATACATTTTCAATAACTGTGATTTCACAATAAGTCATAACGTGAGAACTTCGGATTTAGAATAATAAAATATTTTAGAGCTGGCATTGTCCGTAGTGAGACCCACCTTACCGCATCACCTGGCCCCTCTCGCGGATAATAACCCAGTTGATTTATGACATAGAATGTGTCGCCCCCCGGGGGGCTCACCACCTCGGCCTAAGGCTCAGCCCGCGCTATCTCTCTGTCGGCCCGATTATCTACACTGACGGCTTTATTAACTAAGAAAAAAATCAGTCGAGTTATTACGGTAAGATATGTGACCATGACTCTTTGTTGAACGATGGAATATACGAGGTATAAATAAATATGGGTGTCGTTTTGGATTAAGTTTTTTTCGTGTCGAAGGTTGCGCGAGAAAATTATTTTATGGAGTCATTGATTTCACGGTTGCTGTGTAGCCCATCTATTTTCTTGATGTGGTCGCTAGAAGGGGATTTCTTGGTCTCCAATGTGAAGGTGTTGACTTAATGTATGGACTGTTTTATTGTATGTACTACCCGTATACACTCTCTTCATTTACTACACTAAGGTAAAACACGATTAAAATTTCCACAAAATTTATTGTCTTTGCGACATGTTTCGATACACAGTAGGTATCTTACTCAAATACCTTTCTCATCAGTCAACATAATTAGCGACTACCTATAATTATTACTAATTCCTAGACTCATACAACTCATAAAATTGACAATAACAATGAACCTACCTGGAAATCTCAAAACATAGCTACTACTTACTTGAATAAATTTAACAAAGGGGAACTTATTAAGTTCCAAGAATTCTAAATAATTAAGCCCAATGCCCTTATTTTCCACATGGAGAATTTCGAAGTTTTCATCGAAATCATGGCCTTCCTAAAATTATGATTGGCATATGATGAGTGTGTTTTATTCTTTTTATAACTCATACGGTGTTCACTTATGCGGGTTTTATATGGTCTACCTGTCTGACCTATATATACTTTAGATCAAAATCCACTATTAAATTTTTTATAAACTCCTCATTTTTCAGATTTTGTCATGGCCTTCCTCCAAAATATGATTGGCATATGATGAGTGTGTTTTATTCTTTTTATTACTCAAACGGTGTTCACTTATGCGGGTTTCATATGGTCTACCTGTCTGGCCTATATATACTTTAGAACAAAATCCACAACTACATTTTTTATAAACTCCTGATTTTTCAGATTTTTGTGTTGTTTCTTTATTATTCTTGATAAACTTTCCTAATGTGTTGTCTGTTCTATATTCTACTCTTAAATTTTGTTTATGAGTTGTATGAGTCTAGCAATTAGTGATAATTATAGGTACTCTCTAATTATGTTGATTGATATTTTTCAATGAAGAATAATTTAATGCACTTCATTCGCTTGAAAAAGAAGGTAGGAATTGATGTTCTTCTTGAATTTCTGAAGTCTGTATGCCTCAGGGAACACCTCCCGAGGCAGCGAGTTCCAAAGCTTTGCCATTCTGTGGAAAAATAAGACCTGGGAAACAGATGTGCGGATGATGGCCCCCGGCTGACGTCATCGGGCCATTATCCACACCGCAGGCCATAAACGCCTATACTTTACGCCCTTGTTACATAAATAACAATTTTGAGTTAAATTTTCGAAGGTAATATCACAAGACCATGACAAATAGCCGACTATTATTTTCTTCATAATTCTATCGAGACTACTTTGTATTTTGACAATTAAATGAGACCATATGAACATTAGAATCAGAATATTTTATGATTATTAATGTTCATTTGGTCGAACTGAATTGTCCCAAAATACAACTTACTCGAGATGAATTAAAGAAAATAGTAGTCTCTATTTGTCATGGTCGAGTGATATTTAGGAAGATTATTCCATGAACAGCGTAAAATCATTCATATTTTAGTTCATATATATACGCTTCAAAAGAGACATATATTCTCTCCAGACAGACTCTTCACTCCTTTACGGTGTTTTTTTGGGGTTGATTAGCTTATATGTTGACTGATTTCCCTAGTAGAAGATAACCAAAAACGAAACATTTCAATTTTGAGTTATGTCAAACTTAACACTTTTCTTTTTTTGTTTACGTAAATATCCGCGTGTTTACCTAAATTATCGTGTTTACTTGAATATCCGCTCATATTGCATGTCATGTGACTTCAACCACATAATTTCATAGGTGCAGCCATATGTGTGGATAAAATAGTCATTATTATACCTCTTCAGAAATGTGAAATATGTATGATTTTATTCAACTATTTTTTCCATTATCATCTTTTATATACGATTCTAGAATTTTCAGTTAGTAGTTTTTTAATTGTCATTCTACTCTACTTTTTTTTCTGCTTCTTCCATTGTCCTGCCTTTTTGTTAATGAAAGGATTCCGAAAAAAGGCAATACTTCATATACTCCTCCACCTGAGATAACAAGGCGAGACGAAGAGTATATAGGTAATGCAAGATTGGAAATTAAGTCACAAATCAATACAAGAGCGTTATTATCCTCGGATTTAATTGCTTCTCGGTCGAAATCTCGCAATGATAATCTCATGGATCACCGGCCGGCAAATTTGGTGCATGGAATGTATAGTCCGCTCCGAGCCATGTGGCATAAATCGCAACAGAGAGCCGCCCCTTCTGAAGATAAACGCGTTAACGGCCCTTTTTTGGCCGTATGCTGCACTGAATTATCGCCACCCCTATATGCAATACTTTATCGAAAGTGCAAGAAATGAATCTTCATCAGAGAGATACGATAAGTATAATTTGCTGTGTTTCCTGATAATTAAAAAATTTCGAATATGACCGCAGACTGAATTTTTAACCGAGTATGTTATCAGATGGTGTAACGTCACAATCGTTCCGTTCCAACTTTCGTGTTTTTCTATTACTTCCATGACAACTAATTCAGTAAATTTGTATTCGACAGGGCCCCTGGCAGGAGAGTTTTGGGGAAGTTCTGATTTCTTCCATTTCATATGTTTTTTGGAGTGCTGAATCCGAATCTGAAGTTTGCTAACAAAATTTCTTGCTGGAACATAAAAAAAATGCAAAAAAATGGTCAAAAATATTTTTTTTCTAGTTTTTCGCTTATAACTCGAAAATTATTAGTTTCGTGTGAAAAACTTTCCAATTCAGAATGGAAGTATATAAAATTTCCCACAAATTCCACTATTCAGATTTTTTTCCGACAAACAGTTCGGACTAAAGCCCCAAATAAAATTTGGCGTAAAAGAACCCTTGTTCGTTATTGGAGCTTCAATCAAGTTACTAGTGGGACATCTGTACAACGTTCAATTTTGTTTCCTCCTATCCCTAATAGAAAGTAGAGTACTTTTCCTCCCCTTCATTTCAAGTAAGTTGTAAACGATGAAACTTGTGAATCTATTATAATCAAATTGTTTTCGTAATTTCTAAAACATCTTATATATCTTGTATTCTGGTAAAAATCAAACATGAATGTTGCTTCTACTTTAGTTCTTTAATAGCTATTTGTGTATTTAGAGCGCAAAGTGATTGATTGTCGCTCGACAAAAAGAATAATCTTTGGAGAACGACAATGACACTATGTGCTCGACATACACACCTTATTTTTTCTACAATCGCAGCTCTTAGAAAAAAAACTGATCTACACTTCATTCAAATCGGCACATAACATTACTTATGCGAAAATCACTCAATAGCAATCCGAAATGTATAAGCTATCTAAATGTCCAATAATTCAAATCACTAACAAGAAAAAAGTGAAATAACGTTCTTAAAAAAAAGTTGCAATTGCCAGGAACTGAACTCGAGACCTTCGGATTACAATCCCAAGACACTAGTCATTGCACCACCGCAGAATCTCAGATGGACATTACTGTATTGTCTATACTTTCCATCATCCAAGTATAAAGTATAGGTCCCTTTTAGACAAAAGCAGTTGAGATGCGTTTTAAATTTACAAAAAAAAGGTTCATTAAGTAGGTAGGAGGAAAAATCATATGTATTACATGAGAGTAAAGTAAGTAAACTACATCCTGCGGGAGGAAAAGTGGAACTTTTCTCCCTAGTAATACAAATAGCTATTTCAGAGATAATCATACTCATCCCAAGGGTCTCTAAAGTGTCATTGGTATTGATTCCATTGCCAATCAATTTATGTTTCATTCTTTTTCTTATATAGAAAGGTAACCCCCACCCTTCTGACTTTGGCGATCTTTACGTATTTAATAAGTTCCTGCAAGACTGCAGATATCTAATGATTCTTCTGCCAAGAAGCCAGCAAACATATCAGACTCTATAAACAAGGATCTCACATTGAAGTGAGAAAATAACTATCTGTGGTGAACTGTGTCCGCAAATCAAAGTGCAAAGAATACTCATATTTCATATTGCTTTACGACCAACTGCGAAGTATCAGGGCGCAGAACTAGCAGGTAAAAAATAATCCAATATCATTCAATATTCATAATCATTTGTCGATATTACAATGATCGTATTCCTTATCGATGAAACCAATATTCCGAAGTTATCCAACTAGTTTGATAATAAAAAGTGACGTGTATATCATCTTAATTTCTCTGAAACATGAGAAGACAAATTTCGCAGAGGAGAATGACAAATGAAAAATGATGTTGACATTAAGACGATTATTTTGTATACCGACACATCTTTCCTACGAGCCCGATGGCATCGCCGATACAAAAAATCCATTTAATATTTATATGCAGACATCAGAGTTGATTTATTGGGGATACACAGTAATTTACACCTATCTATAATCATTTATGATTGATGAAAATGGATCGACGTGGTTTCGGGTTCTACCATAATTTCCGCTGTATTTTGGGTTGGATATCTTTTATGTGACATAATTGGTAACATTCAGAGTGATTGGTGTAAGAATGTGAAAATAACGGCAGACTACATTGTTTTTATTCATCAGAAAGAGTATTGTGTGAATACTTTTTTGTACAACTGTCATTAAAAATGACGTTTTCACAAAATCACTTTTAACACTAGTGTTCAAAAAACTTTTAACATTGTGTTAAAAGTAAAATGACAGATGAGATGATGGATACTCAGTAATATAGTTCTCTCTAATAGAAACACTTCAATCGGATATTATAATCAGAATACCTACTCAAGAGGAATCATTTATAAAAGTTCAGAAATGTATTTGGCAGTTTGTGAAGTAAAAAACGAAGTAGTATTCAGTCCAAGACCTACCCAATCATTTTCGAGAGGACAGCTCGTACGGTAGAGCACGTGGGTCATCGATATCAAAGCCAAGCAACGTGATGCGAAGTTATGGTTTGGATGGAGACTTACGGACGACCTCCTTTCGAGATCTATTCTCTCGGGTCGTGCTAGGAATCGCACGTTAAAAGGTAAGACCTCGTTATGATCCTTAGCTCGCACAAGTTTCGACTTATGAGGGCTGCCGTTCGTAGGGGGACGACAGCAGGTTAACGGAAAACACAATTTTAACACAATTTACCATACATCACATCTCTCGTTGGAGAATAAGATGCTGATGTGCAAGCAGATGGTGCGCCCAGCATTGTTATACGCCTGTCAGGGTATTCTGCAATTTTTTAGACAAACAGTGGAAACGACTCGACGTAATGCAGAATAGAGTACTCCGTAATAATAATAGTTACACTCGCGTGGATGTGCTGCGAGCGCTTGCGGGCGTCGACTACAAATTCATGTACTCGAAAAATTTCCGGCAATAATTCAAGCACTTGGGAGATTACAAGTGAAAATTGTTATTATCTCGGAATTCTGGCTATTTAGCTATAGGAACATGATATATCAATTCAAAGGGAATTTATTCATCTTTCAGGATATTTCATAATATACAGGATGTTCCATTTAAAAAAACGCACTTTCAACCCTTTTCGTATCTAGCAGTAAGATCGTGAATTTTGAACGACCCTGTATAACGCAGAACAAACTTCTCTATACAGAATCAATGTACATGATCTTGATGAACTAAACACAAAATTGCAACTTCCTAAGAATCCAAATACCGCAGAAATACACATTCAATTCGAGCTATGTTTTGGATAAAAAATATGGAAAATAACCAATATCTCAAAAACCGTTAGAGATAGGTATAGGGGAGTATGAGGCAGAAATAATCAGAAAGGAATGACAAGTTCAAAAATGCGGTAATATACAGGGTGGCCCATTTGAAATAACAAAGATGCTGCTACTTTCTGGTATTGCAACGCTGAAAATATTTTAGATCGATAGACCAAGAGCAACTACTTGAGAAACCAAATTTTCAGAATGATCCTATGTCCCGTTCTCCGTAAACGTCTAAGGTACCATCGACCGTGACCCACCCTGTATATGTAGGTAGGAATTACTGAAATGTGATTGTGTATATTTTGTCTTTTCTCGTATAAAAAAATGAAGTATAATTATATTATAGTAACATCCTATATGTCAAAGGTGACTGTAATTTATAAAATAGATATCGAAGAACCATTTTGTCTGTTACAAATTATCAGTTAATTGAAGAAAGTCTATCAATGACTTCTTTGAAGTCATCGTCAATACATTAAGATAAGTAGGTTGAATTATTCAAAACGGAAATGAAATTATGTATGTAGTGACTGAAATCATATCAAGACTTATATGTTAGTGAACTCTAATCGAGCCGACAAAGACCTGTTGGAGAAATGGAAAATCACTTGTTTGTTATAATTAATAATTAATTTTTCTTTCTGTGATGATTAATCTACATCCATTTCACAATGTTTCACTTTAATTCGATATTAATTGTTTTTCTACAAGATATGCAACGGAAATTGTATCAATATAATTAAGATTATGAGAACCCCGAGAAATTGTTTTTCAAACAACTTGATTAACAGCTCTTTCGTTCTCCAACAGATGGAGATCTAGTACAGGAATATATGAAGTCTTGGGACGTTCTTCAGAGATAAAAGAAATTAAAATTCACCATCGGTTACATGTTTTTTGAAATGTAATCGCATTGTGTCTTTTAGCATGTCTCATATTTTCAAAATCTTCTTAAAAGAGATCTGATATTCTTGTTGTTCCCGGAAATGATTCATTTCATCGTGGCAGTTTTCTACCTTCTGTAAAAACGTCACTTATGGCAATTCCAATATGCTGGGTGTCTACAAAGGGTGGCTAAAATTTGGAAGATCTATAAACGACACAGAAATTCATTTTTTGACAAGTGATTCGGCTTGAGAAATTTCTGGATTCACTGGAAGTGACATCAGCTTTCGATTTTATAAATAGGCTAGCTAGTATAATATCACTTTCTTTCATTTCCTTATCAAATTAAATACAACTCTGTATAACCTGTCGCTTAAAAATATATGTGTATAGGTAATTTCTGGTTGTGGGTATTCGGAAAAACATAATAAGTGCAGAAACCAGCAAACATGAAAAGTCACGTTTCGATCGAAGCTCTCTCTTTTTATTTGAGCATCGAAATCGTTAACCTCAAATTCCTCAAATGAAATATAATTATCTCGCGTATGTATAACTTGTTATTGAGTCATTATCATCTACACCTCTATACTTACCAAAACCTATAATTTCGTTCGACACGTAAACTACAACATTCAATAAATCAAAAGTTAGTTTTACGTTGCACAGTCTAATGGAAGAGAGCCATATTTTCCCAGGGAGTTATTTAGATGTCTCAAGTTCTTATTTATGACTTTAATATTATATTCAAATTTGAATCCGAGAATAAAATCTAACACGATCCAAAGAAAGAAATGAAAGAGGGAAAGCTTGAAAGACACCGCTGCGCAGAGTGTAAAATAATTGAAATCAGTCATCGTGACATTAACATAACAGCAAACAACGTTAATATTAAAATACACGTATGAGTACAGGGTATATATATATATATAGTAGAATGGTAGTCTTTGCTGACTAGTTAGGATGCAATTGGGAAGATTATTTGGGTAAGCAGCAAGCAAAACGTGTACTCTTTTAATAATATATTTCCAATATTTCAACAGTGGTTACTGTCATCTTCAGGGAAGTGTGTCTTTGAGGTTGATTGCAAAATGATGTGATGAAAGTGATACAACATTATCGAATGAGAAACATGAAGTTTATAATAAAATAACATTAAAAGGTCAATAATTAAAATAATTAGTCAATACTTAGCACGTGTCTATCCCACACGTGGAAATTATTCATATAAATTTTAAAAATGTTTGTGTTAATTGACTAATTATTTTAATGATTGACCTTTTAATGTTATTTTATTATCAACTTCATGTTTCTCATTCGATAATGTTGTATCACTTTCATCACATCATTTTGCAATCAACCTCAAAGACACACTTCCCTGAAGATGACAGTAACCACTGTTGAAATATTGGAAATATAGTGTTAAAAGAGTACACGTTTTGCTTGCTGCTTACCCATATATATATATAAATATATATATATATACAGTGCGGCTTTTTATAGTCTCCCCCCCCTGTTAACTTTTGAACGGTTTGCCGTAGAGAGATAAAAAAAAACCTTTTCGAGGGTTTCACCGATAATACCTTTTGAAATATAACGCATTGTGATTGCTCGATAGTTGGCGCGGGGAGGCACAAAAACCTAATTTTTTTAAATGGCATGGAGGGTCGAGTGACACATTAGCATAAACCCGTGTTATTCGCTCTTTAAGTTCTTCCAAAGAGTTGGATTGTTGCTTATACACTTTGGATTTGACGTATCCCCACAGAAAGAAGTCACAAGGTGTAAGGTCTGGAGATCGTGCCGGCCATTCGATTGGTCCACGACGTCCAATCCATCTCATAGGGTATGTTACATCCAAATACTCTCGAACTTGACGTTGGAAGTGAGGAGGGGCCCCATCTTGCTGGAAGGTGATGTGTTCCTGAAATTCGTTCTCATTTTCTTCTAATATTCCAAGTATGAGTGGTTCAACCGTATCTCTTAGTAAATCCAGGTACAAACTATTCATCTCGTTCTTTTCACCAATCGTCAAAAAACAGGAAAACATCTCTTGAACTGAAGATTCAGTTAAATTCATAGTTTGAAAACTTCCACAAACACTGGTATTACAAATGAAAAAAACCAACGTACTTCTGACCGAACTAAAATATCGTTATCGTAAATTCCAAGAAACGCCCTTGAAGTCATCATCGCGTGCGGATATTTCAATTTACCGTCTCAGCAGTCCTTTTGTGTTGTTTTGATCCAGCACCTCTGAAATATTGGCCAGACAGCCCCGTAACTTCGTGCAAATTCATTCTTTTCGAGCTAATATTCCAAACGTCTACCTAAATTCACTGTGAAATGTTGATTCTAATTAAATTCCAGCTACGCCGCTCGCACGAAAGGAAAGTTAACCCATTAATGTCTTCATTTGCCTTTCGAAAATCGTATGAAAAGATGAAGGCACTTTCATAATGGAAATGCGTTTGATTTTGGTGTGTTCCCGAACAGTTAGACTAAGAACACTTGAGTTGTGGGATTCTCAGGATTACTAGAAACTTCCTAGGCACATAATATTACATATAAGAAAATTAACAATCAATAGCCATCATAATACTCCAGGAGCCATGTACATTCTGCATGGACTCAATTTCGAAGTTAACGAAAATTTGTAGGATTGTTTAGGGATGGTAGAGGGTGTGTTTGCTGAGTTTTCGAACACGAGGAAACTGTGCTCTTTACGGGGGGGAGGGGGAAGCGTGATTTTTGTGCTGTTCAGCGAAAATCCAGAAAACCTACGTGAAAGAGCATTAAATTTTCTTTGAAATTCATTGTTGAAAAGTTATTTTCGATAAAATAATAACCAAGATACAGGCGGTCAAAAAAGGTAAAATTTCTCAAAATGCGAGAAAATGCAGAAAAATGCAGTTTTGGGCTAAGAAGCATTTACAATTATAATATTAAAAAAGATATAGTACACTAAGAATTTAAAATAAATTATTTACAAATAACTACACAGTCTCTTAGCAGGAAGAGAGTATAGTCGTCGTCGCTCTCTACTGTCTCCTCCTCGCGAGCACACATCTGATCAAAGAGGGTCGGCTCATTATCGTTTTCTCCATCGGCGTCTTCATCGTTCAATTCAGCCTCTGGAGAGTTCTCGCAGCCATTTCCTGCGCAGTTTTTGCACATGATTGTGCACATGCAAGAGGCCTGCTTTTTTGCAGGAACACCTTCCTGCACTGCATCCAGTTGCACACTTGCATCTGATAGATGACAAGATGTCATATGGAGCAGCAAAAAAAACGAGAAGAAAATCGTTATTATTATTCTCTTGATGGAAAATGTGAAATTTTGATACAATCGAACTGTGATAGTAATACCAACCTTGTTTAGTCAACGTCCAGCCCCATGCAGATGACAATTTCCGCTGCATCCCCTCATTCCCTAACCAAGTTTGAACTTGAAAATAGGCTCTGTACGAGTGGAACTTGGCAGAATCGTGTGTAGGAAGCAGTCTTGCCAATTGAAATTTTGGCTTTGCCACCACAGTTTGGAACATGCGATATCTCATGTCGTCCAAGTTGTCCACTCCAACTGTTCCTCCATACAGCGTAACCAGGAACTTTTCCCCGGCATCAGAAATTTGATGTGTCGTCGCATCAGGGTCCCGGAAAATCCTGACTGTATCGGAAAGCCACGGGTGTTTTCCGAGCACTTGCAGGGCATTATTTTTTCCAATTCCAAATAGAGCTGAGATGATATCGCATCCAGTCATCGCATGTAGGAAAAGGATGTCCTTGCAATTGAATTTGAAGGAATGCGATGAATATTCCGTTTTGGATGTTACCTCTTCCACTCTTCTGGAAAAATTTGTTCTTTTTGGAAGAACCCAACGCCGTCAGCAAAACCAGCAGATCGACATCTTCACCGGTGATGGTGACGCTGTCGTAGCTCATAGATTTTTGATAAACCACACAGTTTAGAAGATATGGACAAAAAACCGAAAAAAGTCCGGAAAAATCACGTTTCCCCCTCCCCCCTGTAAAGAGCACAGGATCCTCGTGTTCGAAAACTCAGCAAACACACCCTCTACCATCCCTTAACAATCCCTCAAATTTTCGATAACTTCGGAATTGAGTCCAGCACACCCCGAATTATTTTACATGGCTCCTGATTATAAATCTATAAATCATCCAAATATCCAATAACTCTCATTTCACATCTCTAACAAAACAAAAAAAGCAAAATAACTCATGCATTAGAAAAAAAAAATAATATAAAGAAAAACTCTTTTAAAGACAAGCGTTTATTCAAATTCGCTAAAAAGTGAAAAAATAATTTATTTAGATGTGAGTTACAGATTCAAAAGTTGCCGCCTGAAGTTTTTGGTTCGAATAAGAAAGTGTCGCGAGCATTTTCGGCAATTGATCATTCGGTTAATTGGAATAGAATTTGGTGAACACCACCCAAAAAATATTGAGGTCAATTATAGAGATAAAAAGTATCTATAAAGTTGCACCAAATCATATTCAGTGTGCAAAATTTCATTAAGATGAATAATATTATTGTTAAATTAGTTTTAATGTCTTAATAA
The DNA here is from genome assembly GCA_958298965.1 of Chrysolina haemoptera. NCBI lineage: Eukaryota > Metazoa > Arthropoda > Insecta > Coleoptera > Chrysomelidae > Chrysolina > Chrysolina haemoptera. The sequence continues at coordinate 10,810,366 of OY282595.1, read as the reverse complement.
ACGTTTTGAAATTTAATAATATCTTATTATCACATTTTTTTCAGTTTTATGTACCAGCATACGATTGGCTCGATTCGGCCATTACAACGATTGCCCCACCTTATCCGATATGTATCTCTCCGACGATTCTCTGATTCTGAATTAATCCGAATCATAAATTTAATCTGAATTCCGTCATAAAACACACATTTCCCATTTGGCCGTAATTTGATTTGGGGGCATTTAAGCTGGATTGCAATTAGCGGCCAGCCCAGCAGATATTCCCGGGCCAGTACGGGCCGCCCCGGGCCGTAGATAACAACGTGCAATTGGACAAACCCTCCTAGGACACGAGCCGACAGATTTCCGACTTTTTGCGCTCTCCCATGCCAAAACCGCGATTAATGCCGCCTATACGGCATAAATATAATTGGAACATGCCATAAATTCCGAACGATTGTTTTTGTTTCGAGAATCGGATGGCGAATTATGGGTATGTTGATGGCGTCAAAATAACGAATGGCAAAAAAGTCAGTTAGATGTTTAGCAGTTTGACAAATATTTCTGTTCACACAATATTCCGAAATTATTCCTATTAGCCGTTCATTTTTTTATTATTATTACTATCACAAGCTTTTATGTTTGTGCACCGGTAGTTTCGTCTTGTTCTCCAGTTTTGCGTTCTTTTGCAGTATTTTTTTCGGATAACCTATTAGGCCTCTTCCACCGGGAAGTTGTTGTAAAGACTTTCCACGTCAAAACTGAAGAATGAGTCTTTTGGCAGGCATGACACCGACTTTCTCCAGGATTTCAACGAAATGCCTGGAACTATTCAAGAACGTCGGGGTGTGGAACAATCTGCTTCTGCTTCTGCTTCTGCTTCTGCTTCTGCTTCTGCTTCTGCTTCTGCTTCTGCTTCTGCTTCTGCTTCTGCTTCTGCTTCTGCTTCTGCTTCTGCTTCTGCTTCTGCTTCTGCTTCTGCTTCTGCTTCTGCTTCTGCTTCTGCTTCTGCTTCTGCTTCTGCTTCTGCTTCTGCTTCTGCTTCTGCTTCTGCTTCTGCTTCTGCTTCTGCTTCTGCTTCTGCTTCTGCTTCTGCTTCTGCTTCTGCTTCTGCTTCTGCTTCTGCTTCTGCTTCTGCTTCTGCTTCTGCTTCTGCTTCTGCTTCTGCTTCTGCTTCTGCTTCTGCTTCTGCTTCTGCTTCTGCTTCTGCTTCTGCTTCTGCTTCTGCTTCTGCTTCTGCTTCTGCTTCTGCTTCTGCTTCTGCTTCTGCTTCTGCTTCTGCTTCTGCTTCTGCTTCTGCTTCTGCTTCTGCTTCTGCTTCTGCTTCTGCTTCTGCTTCTGCTTCTGCTTCTGCTTCTGCTTCTGCTTCTGCTTCTGCTTCTGCTTCTGCTTCTGCTTCTGCTTCTGCTTCTGCTTCTGCTTCTGCTTCTGCTTCTGCTTCTGCTTCTGCTTCTGCTTCTGCTTCTGCTTCTGCTTCTGCTTCTGCTTCTGCTTCTGCTTCTGCTTCTGCTTCTGCTTCTGCTTCTGCTTCTGCTTCTGCTTCTGCTTCTGCTTCTGCTTCTGCTTCTGCTTCTGCTTCTGCTTCTGCTTCTGCTTCTGCTTCTGCTTCTGCTTCTGCTTCTGCTTCTGCTTCTGCTTCTGCTTCTGCTTCTGCTTCTGCTTCTGCTTCTGCTTCTGCTTCTGCTTCTGCTTCTGCTTCTGCTTCTGCTTCTGCTTCTGCTTCTGCTTCTGCTTCTGCTTCTGCTTCTGCTTCTGCTTCTTATTCTTATTTCAATTTTTCGAGAATTCTTTTCGAGTTCACATTCATTTTTATTTACAGTTATTGTTCATAATTGTTATGACATTTCAAAGATTGCTAGCAAAAGAAATAATTATTTATATTCATTATTAAGTATTATGGTTTTTATTTTTTTCAAACTTTTGGGTAGGCATAAATAAAACAAGAGTTTTACATTCTGTTTATTTTAGTTTACAAACAATATACACGTACATTTTCTTACGATGTCTGAAATCGCATGAAATTAGGCGATCGCTTTTTTATTTCAATCACGAATCCGTTTATAGGTATATTCGTCGAATTATTAATTATAACAGTTCTCCTTTCAACACTTTTTTTAATCATTAAAATAATTAGTTTTCAGTGATAAATCGGTTAGAAGATTGAAACATAGTCAAGGTAATATTGTTAATAGGATTAAACCCGGTAGGCTGGGAGTTGATTACCATTCTAACTTAATGAACACATCTTAGATTGCACAATGAAAAAGCATCAAAGGCTATACCGACGATGCCGTTTTCAATAGCCTGTTGTAGAAAGGAAATTGTTCGTTGAAGAAGTTCGGAATTATAATGACATTGGAAATGATGATACGATGAAATAATTAAGTAATAAAAGAGTGTTCAGAATTCATGGGTAGTTCGCGAAGGATATTTCTGGAAAATCAAGAACAAACTAGTTCTTCAGAAAAAATGCTGAACGCAAGAAGTGAAGTTAATTTTTGTGAATATTGCGAATATGTTCACATCCAGGCGAATAACGAGAGTGCTTTAAAGGCACTTGTACACGTGTATAATACAATATTATTCATTATGCCTGCATCGTAACTTCAGAAAAAGGGCTAGAGTAGTATTTTAGATCAGGATAATGTCCATTATATTTTTTTCTACATTCATGCAAAAAGCAAAACTTTATTGAACTATATTTAGTGGAAAAAGAAGTTCTTCATTGCACTAGCGCAATATAGTTTTTATTGCACTCATCTGTCATTCAACTTAACGTGCTGTCATCATGACAAACATAAATGTTCAAACCTACTACATATTTAGCAGATATTATGTAATATTGGCAATACGTTTTAAACAGTTACATATTTTATATTATTCTGTATTAATGTTAGCAGCCAGAGTTAAACAAACAATGCATTCCCGAGAAAAACTCCATAATCAAAACTGATCCGATTTGTTCTAAACCGTCTACCTGCATACAGCAAACTATGACCATACCTCGTGATAACACGGCTACTATGATTTTGATTTTTACAATGCAGCTGTGGTTATAGAAACGTCAGTCAAAAATTATTACAGAATTGAAAGTTTCAAAATGAGTATATTATTAATGGAAAATAGATGATAGTGATCTGTTTCAATGCAAATCGAAAGTAATAATCAATTATTTAAGTTGCGCTTTTCATTTTCCAACACTCAATGCCGTACCTTAATAAATCATTCATTGCTTTTTGCATGAACGTAGAAAAAATGTTGTATCCAACTCGTGCAAAAATTGTTTACTGCACTCAACGTGTGTCCAACTCGGCCAAACGGCCTCGTCGGACAATTTCACATCGAGTGCAATAAACACTTACTTTTTGCACTTGTTGCATAAATAACTATTCTACGACCACATGGAAATATACCCATTTTATGCGCTTTATCGATCAAGGAAGTAGGCCGATTGTAAAACACTTTTTTCTCCTACCCCTATAGAAAGTACACATTTTCCTCCCTCAAACCAGGGAGGAAACTCATACTTTTCCTCCCCCTCATTTCAAGTAAGTAAACGATTAAACTTGTGAATCTATTATAATCAAATTATTTCCGTAATTTCTAGAACATCTTATATATCCTGTATTCTAGTAAATATCAAACATGAATGTTACTTCTACTTTGGTTCTTTAATAGCTATTTATGTATTTAGAGCGCAAAGTGATTGATTGTCGCTCGACAAAAAGATTAATCTTTGGAGAACGACAATGACACTTTGTGCTCGAAATACACACATTATTTTTTCTACAAGCGCAGCTCTTAAAAAAATGATCGACACTTCATTCAAATAGGCACATGACATTACTAATGAGAAAATCACTCAATAGCAATCCGAAATGTATAAGCTATCTAAATGTCCAATAATTCAAATCACTAACAAGAAAAAAGTAAAATAACGTTCTTAAAAAATATCTCGGCTAGTGCTAGCTTGGAGTGCACGCCGGCCACCCGAAGTGGTGATGTAGGTTTTCCGGGTTTTCCTGCAGCTGAAAAGTGAATACGCCACCAAAAATCAGTGAGTCGCCCCGGAGCGCCACGGCAAATAATAATCATAGCCGTCCTCTACCCGCACAGACCATGCCTTTGGGTACACTCTACGAGTGTTTATGAGGGAGTATTATTATATATAATTCATCATTGGATGAAATAGTCAAAACAATCTCTAGTTTTTTAAGAAACACCTAGTATGAGATACTGAATACAAATATCAAACATATTCATAGAGCGACTCGTTGAGAATCAATTTCACGTTCCGTCTCATTTCGACTTCCATTAAATTCAATCTCAGGCACTTCTCTTTCAATAATTTATAATTCCTACAAAGCAGGTGGAGACTGTAATTTTAAAAGAATATGAGATACTGTTATTATGGTTATTAAAATCCCATTTCATCTAATTCTGGGAGGAATTTTATGAATGACGTGAGATTAAGACATAAGGTAATCATTTCTATAAAAAATGTTTTAAAATGGGTAACTGTAAAGGGGCTCCAATCATTTATATACATTCATTTATTAGTAGGCGCGGCTTTCGTTCCAAGAAGTAATACCCTACAGCGTGAAGAATTGGAAATGACGGAATATGATTTTCATCGGTTTGACGAGCATGGCATTTTGAATATTGTCACATATTTCATATGGTATAATTTTGCTCTGGCAGTGTGGACGCTGATCTGAGTGAAAGTGTGCTTGACGTTCCGTTTGTGGTTTTTACAGAGATTTTGAATTTAATATGGATATTGATGAGTATGAATATTATGTGTACACGACTGACTGCGGATCGGTGCTCATGCGGTGCTCATGTGCCAGGAGACACTACGCAGCTTGATGCAGTCTGCGCTTGCACCGAGCAGCCTGAGCTCGAACCGAGCATCTTCTGTGCTCAATCGGTGCTCAGGCGGAACGAATGCTCTAGTGAATACGCACCTTAATTTTTGGGCTTCGTGAATTTTTGTGGTGAATTATTCGAAAAATAGAGAATTGAACTGATACTATTATACTGTCAACAAACTAATAAAAATACACCAAACTCATACCCAACTGCACTCACATTGAAATAAAACACTCCCCAGTGGAAATTCGATTTTGCAAATCCTCCAAGTTCAATGACTGATGCGCTACGACCTGATTAGATCTATTGTGCCCATTTTCTTCTGCTATCACAAGGTGTTCTTGTTTACAGCAGCCCTTCAAGCCTCAATTCCTTCAGGAAGTTTAGGATTTTGAGGGGGTCTACTCGTGGTATTTCTCCCACAGTCAGTTGGTATGATCCCAGTATATTCAATCTCTTATGATGTACAGCGTAACACTCCATTAATATATGGTGGGGTGTTTCTGGATGTTCCCCACAGAATCTGCAGGTGCTGTCCTCCTCTAAGCCTAGCTTCCTTAGGTGTTCTTTGAGTCTGCAATGCCCCGTTAGAATTCCCGTGATTGTCTTCAGACTAGTTTTGCTGAGGTTAATCAGTGTCTTCGATCTTGCTCGGTTGAAATTGCCGATTATCTTTGGCCTGCCTCAGCCCTGGAAGTCTTAGCCAATATTTTGCTCTCAGTGCTTCTTTAGCTTTATTGAGTTCTTCTCGGAAGTAAGATTTTCCAAGTCCGCAGAATGGTTCTGGCCAGATCAATGGCGTTGAGGCGCCTTTTCGTGCCAGGAAGTCTGCTTGTTCATTGCCCTCCATTCCGACGTGCCCCGGCACCCAGAGGAGGGTTATCTTGTTGTTTCTGCTTAGATCATTGAGTTTGTCTAGGCATTCCCAAACCATCTTCGAGTTGATGTTAGAAGAGCTCAACGCTTTGATGGCTCCTTGACTATCGGATAGGATCACGATTTCCTTGTTCCGGTATTTCCTGTTGAGGTTGAAGTGAATGCACCTTTCTATGGCGTGAATTTCCGCTTGAAAAATGCTGGGGAACTGGCCCATGGGTTCCGAGTATTTGATGCGAGGCCCAAAGTCTTCTGCTCCAGTTCCCTCGGGAGTTTTGGACCCATCCGTGTACCATGTTATGGTATTTTTTCCCAGTGCAAGTCTTGCGAACGAACCTGTCATTTTATTGGTTCATTTATTTTGTTCCGAGCCATCTTAGACGTAAAATATCGTACAAAAGGTCTGTCACGATCCCACCATTATGAGACACTACTCCATCCTGCTGGAGAACGTTTGCAGTTTGCAAGTGTTGCAAATAATTAGTGTAGTCGAATAAGTAGTTTGGTGATTTTATCATTTGCATTTGCCGATGAAAGAATTCACATCACTCTTTCACATTTACTGACTATAAGCAATGATTTACCTTCAGTCAACTTTCCAATTTTGTTTTGGTAATGATTACCGTAAAGATAATTTACTCTAGTACAAGTGTGAATACATACACAATCCTCCGCATTAACTGGAATATTAAAATATATATTCTATGCTTTTCTCGAGGATATTTCGCTCTGGTAATTGGTTTTCACAAGCAAAAGGAGTAGCAATCAAAGAGTAACATCAAGATAAGCCGCATAATATTAAATTTATGATGTAGGTATCAGAGGAGTAAATTAATTACTAGGTGGTATTATTTATGACTTAATTTCATGTAGCTGCAGATATAAGTGTAAGGAATGATATTATCTCATTGATTTTTAAATAATTTCATGTTATATAAGGGAATCTTCTGCAGCTTTTACTTCGGTTTTTGGATCTTCTTTGTCCTAATATTTACGTTCCTGCAACGTGGATATGAAGTTATGTCATATCTTATATATTACTTTCATGGTACCGATGGTAGGAGATTTTTTGGTTCACTAAGAATTTTCTATAGTATTGTGATAGTCAATTTAATCAGTTAGAAAAGTGGATAATGCAAATCCTACGAGAGCATCATGATGATCGGTAGAAATTTTGAAAGTATATAACTCTGTAAAGTTTGGACAATGGAAAGGATAATGAAGATATACTTGTTCAATATTTGGGCACAAAGACATTTCTGATTCATCAAATTCCAAAATATACGTACTAGCCGCGTTATCAAAACTATTTTAAATTATTTATTCTTGAAAAATGAAAGTGTAGTAATAATTTTGTGAACACGTGTTACTTCGTTATCAATATCTTTTCAAATTATCTTAAAATTGTAAGTATACTTACATACAGCTTGGCAAATCTAGCAAGGAATGTGAGATGCGCCAAAGATAGGGTCCACTACCAACTTTTATTGGTAATGGCAAGGACGCCGACCAGCTGGCCTACTACGCACACAATATTCACATTCCTTGCTAGATTTGTCAAGATTTATCAGTTTTTTATTCAATATTACTGTTCTCAATTCTGGCTATATGATTTTTTTCACATTTCAGTAGTTCTCTGTATTCTATATCTATATAGTGTCATTATCAATATTAGTTTTTGACCAGTCCATGTTATACAGTCATTCACCCATTCCCATTGTTTTTTACACACTTGTGCGCAAAAGTGTCACTTTACGCACTGTAAACAGTGCGTAAACACTTAGTTTACACACTGTCGTTAAATAGCTATTTATGATTCAAGTTCGTAAAGTAAGACTTTTCGGTATGAGCGTGTAGTTTGTTGAACGAGACGCAGCAGAATTCAACAAACACACGAGTACAAGAAAGTCCTTTACGGAAGTGTATCATACAAAGTTTTTTCTTCGACAATTATTCTGTTGCCAAATTGTAGCAATTGTATCATTAATTTGAATGTTTTATGTTATGAATTGTCGTCCTATATTATCAAATGATGCCTTCCGAGTTATATTTGACGCAAAATTTTGTATTTTTAGAAAATACATAAATGTATGATGATAAGTGTGTAAAAATTCTTGTGCGCAAACGTGTCGCTTTACGCACTGTCATAGAAAAACATTTTTTATTAACAAAATCAGGTAAATTTGTCAACCTACACACCTTCAGTGCAGCATTTTTAATAGTTAATAGTTTTTCTCGTCTAATTGCTAGAAAACAGTTTCTCATTAAACAACCCAAAGTTACCCGATAATACAAACCTCTCGTGCAATAAGAAGTGAAAAATTTTGGGTTTTCTTCACTTCAAAGTTAATTTTCTTCTTTTTAGGGTATTTAAATACAAGCTTTTCTTTAAAACGTTATTTATGTTTATTTTTCATCCTCATAATTGCGTAGTCGGTATGTAGGATTGAAACAATTTTCCAGAAGAATGAGAATAGTTTTAATAATTTCAATTGGCATTTCCAGCGTCTCAAAATATTAACTTTTTTCCACGTGACGTAATGGAGCGCAGTTTATAAAGTAGTTCTAACCATTTGTCCACACTAAATTTTGAAAAACTGATTTGTTTTCAATACTAAAAACGTCATTTCAATAGCGACCTCAGCTGTGATGTCAGTCTTCTTGTAATATGATTGGCTGAAGTTTGAAATGGCGTGAACATGGCCGACAGTAACCAATCAGAATCACTCGCGCACTGATGTCACACGGCTTTCCGCCCCTTCTTCTGAGTCTGATCGTTTGAATTCGGTAGTTTAGTTTGGCGTTTTCAATAATTTTTAACTCGACAAATTGATCAAATAAAAAATCGAAAACAGGATACGAGTAACATGAGAATGCACTATTTTGAAATAAATAACAACCGGCCTCAACCTTGAGTGTTCTCTCAACAGTAATGCAATTAAATTTTATTCATACCGATTTTTGCAATGCCCATGACAGGTCTGTGTCAAAAAATAACTTTCCGCAATTCTATCAATCTCCATGATGAGCTTGGCAAAGCGAAATAGATTTTCGTCGTTCAAAATGTATTGAGGATTGAATGCGAGAGAAGCGAACATTGCTTCAATGAAATGAACGATTTCTGTGAGTGATATTTTTTAATACATTCTCCCTATCTAATTTATTTAATGAATTTTCAATGAAAACTGGAGAAAATTAAAAAAATCAACTATCTGAATAAAAATGCGAATTTTTACTTTCCTGGCTTCAGCCGGGGAAGTAGTTGTTTTCTGTTAGATATTACAAATATTTTTCAGTTTTCATGGGGAATGTTCCCGTTTTTATTCATACTATTTAAGCAGCCACCATTTTGAAAGGTTATCTTTTTGGAACGGTAATTTTACTATGCATGTCCTTGTCAGGTTTATACTAAATTCCCTCTAAATCCTATAGAAAATGAATTTGACATCGTGAATACTTCAAGAAGAATCGTGCACTTTGATTCCTTTTTTTTGAAGAAAATTTCCAAGAAATGACAAATAACTCAGTTTTGTTCCAGTCACTTTATCCAAGTATTCGTAATACAGACATAAATTGGTAGCAAACAAGTTTACGATAAGGAAACAATTTGCATATGTATACGCAATTATTACAATCAGATCAAGACGAAAATACAAATTTATACTTTAATTGGTTTTGATGTAAAAGCAACTGAAACTTATAATAAATTACTATCAAATAAAAACCGTTATCAGTGAAGTACGAAAATTATTATATTTATAAGATATTTATCACATTTTTAGGAATAATTACATACACGAAGCCAATATAATTACACTCTGCAATCGATAATGATTCATATGACCAGCAACTGCGGTTACGATGGAGATGCGAGATATTCGCATACATTTTCGAGACTATTTGAAAATCTACAGCACCCAAAAAAATATGAAGTAAAGAGAAAAATATAATGCCATCCCAAATTAATGACCAACACAATGTGGAAATTTTTAATGTAATAAGAAGGAAATGGTCAAAATAGTATCTAATATCAAAAATTACACACAGGGTATACGTGGATGAAAACGAGTATAATAATTCTGTGTTTATGGCACTAAGATAATACCTATCTTCAAAAAGGGAGATATTGATAACTTGGAAATTACCGGCCAATATCGATTATTCCAATTTTTGGCAAACTGTTCGAAATACTAATCAAAAATCGGCTAGAGTCGTACTTTGAAAGCAAGACTGTCAAAATTTAACAACAAAAATGAAGCATTTAAAAAGTCAAGCAGAAAAGTGGTTCACCGGAAATCTTCTGAAGCTAAACAGAGATAAAACTCAAAATTTAATCTTTTCCTCTAATAATAAAATAATAAATGGCGATAAGGTAAATCTACTTGGGATCACCATATATGATAATCTAAACTGGCACAACCATATTGGAAACGTATGCACCAAACTTTCAAAATACATATTTCTGCTTAGATAGTTGAAAGCCATCATAAATCATACCATTCTAATGACAGCATATCACGCTTTCTTCAACTCTCACCTCATATATGGTATTATCCTATGGGGAAACTCCTCATCTTCAGAAAAAAGCTGTGAGAATTAATGTTAATGCAAAATACAATGACACATGCCGACCTATATATTCAAAAAATTGGAATAAATGCCCCTTCCCACTTTATACAGTGACCGCTAAAAAGTACCTATGTACCATATGGGAAAAAAGTTTATTATTAAGGTATTGAAAAAAAGATTCTTTGGAAAAGTTTGTGAATGTCCGATAACCCAAAAATCGATTTTGACACATGTCACGTGATCGCTGGCATGGTGGCAAGTTGAAAAAAATTACTATGAATAGGCAAAAAGTCGGGTAAAATGGCAAGATATCAAAAAAAGTTATTTGAAAAAGTTTCTTAGAATTCAATTTTATACATACCTATATACAGAGTTTGGGAAGATGCTTTTGTAATATTGAAAATAGCAATTTTTTTCACACCACTATCGGAATTATACCCCACCTGTTGTATAGAATTTCAAATCAACTTTTTTTCGGAATACAATGCCGAGACAATTTTTGTTATGATCCTGTAGAAAACTGAGATATCAACTGAACACAACGAAAAGAACTTTATCTGAAGAACCCTAGGTTTGCAGAAACTCATTTGGAGCTATCTCATCTATAAAAGAATGATTCAGACCCGCTCAGGACGGAGAGATACTGCTCTTATCCGTCAATTGCAATTGAATATCATTTGCTATTTGTCAGGTGGTCCTACGATAATTTCATTACCCCCTAGAAAGGAAGCAACAGAGCCATAGAAACCGCAGAAAGCCTTCCGACTAGAGCCCAGACTTCATACAAAGCGAACGAATATTACATCATGTAAAATAATAAATATTTCACATGTGGAAGTGAGACAAAAGACCATAATTTCACCGACCCGTTTGATAGGTATTCCAAACGTCACATAGACACGTGTAAAAATGGATGTGATGACTGAGCTCGATAGGTCAGTTTCGATGGAACCGCTGACGGTGGAACGATTGATGACATTTCACGTTAGCAATTGATTTGAAAGAAATATTTGACGTATCTCCAAAGTAACGCCAAATAAATGTGAGGACTGAGCTCGACGGGTCAGTCTCTATGGGACCGCTAACGGTAAAAAGAATAATGATATTTCAGGCAAGCAGGTTAGCAAGTGGAAAAGACAGTTTTCGAGATCAGGTCTCATGAACACAAAACAAATTTGTTGAATTGCTTTTTTGTGTTCTGTAATTTCCACAGAACATCGTGAGAGCCGAGGGCAAATAGGTAAGAATTGGTGTTCTTCTTGAATTTCTGCAGGATGTATCAGTCAGGGAACACCTCCTGACCAAGGAAGTAAGATCCAGAGCTTTGCGTTCATTGGAAGAACGAAAAATGAATGTGAGGACTGAGCTCGATAGGTCAGTATCGATGGAACCACTAACGGTGGAACGATTGATGATATTTCAAATTAGCAAATGACTTGAAAGGAATGTTTGAAGTGTCTCCAAAGTAACGCTAAATGGATTTGAGGACTGAACTCGACGGGTCAGTCTCTATGGGACCGCTAACGGTAAAAATAATAATGATATTTCAGGCAAGTGGGTTAGCAAGTGATCTGAAAGGACAGTTTTCGAGATCAGGTCACATGGACACAAAACAAACTTGTTGAATTGCTTTTTTTGTGTTTTGGTTCCCACGAAAAGGAAAATTCTGTAATTTTCACAGAACATCGTGAGAGCCGAGTGCAAATAGGTAGGAATTGGTGTTCTTCTTGAATTTCTGCAGGATGTATCACTCAGGGAACACCTACCGACCGAGAAGTTAATTTCCAGAGCTTCGCGTTTATTAGAAGAACGAAATATGGATGTGACGACTAAGCTCGATAAGTGAGTCTCGATGGAACCACTAACGGTGGAACGATTGATGATATTTCAGGTTAGCAAATGACTTGAAAGAAATGTTCGACGTGTCTCCAAAGTAACGCCAAATGGATGTGAGGACTGAGCTCGACGGGTCAGTCTCTATGGGACCGCTAACGGTAAAAAGTTCAATGATCTGAAAGGACTGTTTTTGAAATCAGGTCACATGGAAACAAAAAAAAATTGATGAATTGCTTTTTTTTATACATGTTGTGGATACGTGGAGATATATTTAAACACAATCAGAAGAAGACATTATTGACACATAGTTATTCTTGATCGAATAGTTATCTGCATAGTGTGCAGTTTACGCAAATTATTAATATTACTACATGTTTTCTGTGGATATCCAGGGTTATTTTTATATTTGTGTGGTATTCGGACAACAAAACAACGGGAAACGTTTTTTGCATTAGTCATTTCATAATGTGGTGTAATTTATCAATCTTACGTTGAGGTTTCCTCTTTCAAACCATTACGATGATATTTCCATACGAAAATCTGTCTGTCGTGCAAGTATCAATTTTCTCCGAATAATTATAGCTTGCATGACCAGCTCTAATGATCTAACATTTTGAGAGGGCTAGTTATCTTGTCTTGTGCCTGACGATGTTGAATTTGAAGTTCATTTTATCGAAGTAAAAAAAAAAGGAAAGACGTACGTTTTAGGTTAGTTTTTTTATTCCAGCCATGTTAGGATTGAGAAGTGTGGGGAAATAGGTTTTTATTCAACATCTTGTTTCTTTTTTGTTATGGAAAGGCATTATTTTCCTATAAAAATAATTTTACTTCACTGTGGATTCTCACAAACGCATTTTCGTTATGTTGTTCCCCTTTATTGTGAGTATTTACAACATTTGCAGCAGTACTGTTATTAATATACTCGTATATTTTACCTTAATATAGAAACTCTTGCAAAATAGTTTCTTTTAAATAAATAATGGACGAGCTCTGGGAGATTCAGAAATTAATTGTACCTCTCGTGGCTTTAGCTGGGGAAGTAGTTGTGTTCTGTTACATATTACAAATAAATCACATTTTTCAATTTTCATGGAGAATGTTCCCCTTTTCAACATGAATACCTCCCAAGAGGTTATCTTGAACGATGGAAAATAGTAACTGTAATTAATCTTTCAGCCGCAGATGATTCCACAACAGATTTTATGAATATCCTATTCATAATTTCGAACAAAAATCAAAATGCAATGCCCATGACAGGTCTAATTAAAAAAAAATAACTTTTAAAGTGTCACCGCAGAAGGAATATTTCCATCAACTTTCATCCTTGATGTATTATTGCTTCTGAAGAGCCTGCTTTCCAATTCTATCAATCTCCCTGATGAGCTTGGCAAAGCGAAATAGATTTTCGTCGACCAAAATGTATTGGAGATTTAATGCGAGAGAAGCGAACCTTGTTTCAATGAAATGAACGATTTCTGTGAGTCTCTGAATGAAAATGCGAATTTTCACTCAAAGATGTTTTTTTTAGTGAGAGTCTTTTTCACAATATCTATCAGATGTAGTTCAAAGTCCAGCGTGGCTTTAGCCGGGGAAGTAGTTGTTTTCTGTTAGTTATTACGAATAAATCTCATTTTTTATTTTTCAATGTTCATGGAGAATGTTCCCCTTTTCAATATGAATACCTCCCAAGAGGTTATCTTGAACGGTGGAAAATAGCGACTAAAGTTTGTCTTTCAGCTACAGATGATCACACACTGAGCTGGGCCGGGTACTGATAAATTGTACTCGAGTACTGGGTACCGGGTACTTCCAATACCAAGTACTTTACCAAGTACTTTACTCATTACACATGCTCTCGAGTACAGTACTCCGAGTAAAAGTACTCGAATTATAAGAGTACTTTTTGCACCCTATAAATATCCATGAAATATCAAATCAATAATGAATAAACTATTTTGTAGTTTTCAATTCATAAAGGAAAAAATTACCGATAATAATAACAAAAACAATAGTTATTTTTGTATCTAGTGCGCGAAATGCTCGACTATCTCGACTATTTTTTTTTAACTCGGCTCGATCACCAAAGTATTTCGCGCACGAGATACAATCAAATTTTTTTCTACAAACGTCAAAAAAGGTGGTATAAAATTTTGTCACAATTTGAAAAGTATTAAAAAAGCCTTATTTAATTATTGTTGAACATTCAGAAATAAATGATTTCTTGGATTTTTGCTTGATTGAGAAGTATAGGTTAGAATATGAAAATCCCATATAGTTTACATGCAGTGTGCGAAATAGGAATTTCGCACATTACTTCGCGCACGTTGTCATGGTAACGAAGGAAAATTAAAAAAAGTGTCACTTGGCATATTGTTGACAATGTGCGAATCTTGTAATTTTTTGAAGTTTGCAGAAAAAATAATTATTTAGTAAAGGCATAACTGGTTGATTCTGTTTGCCAGGATTGGCTTCATAATAACTAATTTTGATGATTCATAAAGCCTTTGAAGTTTTGAGGGTTGCTGGGTGAGGCATGGTGGACTGGACAAACAGGCCAGGAGCAGATGCATTGCATAATAAAGTACTCGTAAAAATGTACTCTCATAAGAAGCGCGGGTAACGGATACTTTTACCTGATATGTACGGGTACGAGTACCGAGTACTTTATATGAAAGTATTGGGTGCCGGGTACAGAGTACCAGAAATGTACTCAAGAGTACAGTATTCGGGTATTTGTACTGAGTACTTCCCAGCTCTGATCCCACAACAGATTTTATGAATATCCCATTAATATTTTCGATAAAAATTATCTAAAATGTTTAAGTACTTATTAGCTTCCGAATAATATCCAGCATTTTAATATTTTTTCCCATCTATGCCCGTTCTCCTATAGTATTCACACTGTACCATGGTAGTGAGTACCAAAGGGCGTGCATAATTCCAATCTCACTCGAAAGTGAGCAGTAAATAAATTTGATTTTAATATCTGCTTTGTGCCTGGCTTTTCATGAGCCGGAGTAATAGCCGTTTAATTATAAGTTTCAATTATTTATTAGTTTATTAACACAAAACTAAAGACGTTATAATTAATAATATGGTGAAGTGCGTTCGTGAATGCAAGATTAAAATGAATGGAATATATTGCTGGAGATAAGATATCGGAGTTATAATTTAAGAAAACGTAACTATTATGCCTCCACGATTACAATTTTAAAATGACTAAAGAAGTTCATGTTACATGCGATTTCAAGATCATTGGGGTGGAGCCTACACATGCTTTACATTTGTTGGAAAATAAGTTTTCCTACGAGCGTGCGGAAAAGTTACTTTTCCGCACAATTTTTCCTATTGAAAGTTGTACTTTTCTGTATGATTTAGAATCGTGCAGAAAAGTTACTTTTTGGCACGATTTTTACTTTTCCATACGATTTTTACTTTTCCGCACGATTTTTGTAGTGTTGAAAATGAGGATATTTAGGACTAACTAAATGATCTATGTAACTATTCTGTCTTCTGAGTCATTTAGTAGGATTATTATAAAAACTTGTTTATTAAAAACCTTGTTTTTTCATAAGTAAGATGGACAAAAACACTCGTAGGAAAAATATTGTACCTAACTCTTACGGAAAATGTCTTTTCCGCCCTTAACGGCGATTTCCTGCTCTCTTGATAATTTCTGGAAGATGATTGAAGATTTTAGGTCCAATGCATTTAGGGGCTTTTTGACTTGTTCTATATTTGGCGGCCTTAACATGTATCATTCCTTTCTGACGTGTGTTCTTATCATGAATATCACTATTCAGAATGAAGTCGGTTCTATTGATGAATACAAAAACTGATAATTCATATATGAATAGACTTGCGAGAGTGAGAATTCCATAATTTATAAAAAGAGTTCTGCATGAACTCCGTCTGGAAGTATTGAATATACATCTTAAAATAGCCTTCTGTTGAGTAAAAACGTTTTTACCCATTGTTGAGTTGCCCCACAAGCAAATTCCGTAACGCAGCCTGGAATCAACCTGAGCATAATATACATTGATGAGTTGTTTGTTAGTCAAAACGTTTCTAAGATTCCTGAAGAGATACACTAGGGAGCACAACTTGGAAACCAGCTGGTTACAGTGGGGAATCCAATTCAAAAATTCATCCATTTGTATACACAGGAATTGTACTGCATTGTGAGTGCTCTGTAAGGTAGTATTATTGAGATTCAATTGGAGTGCTTCGGTTTTATTTTGATAGTTGTGGAAACGTATAACCTGAGTTTTTTTAGCATTAAAAAATAGATCTTGTCTGTTGAAGTATTCAGAAGTTAATTTCAGGATGTCCGTACATTTCTGCGTTAAAATGTCAGTTTGCTTATCCGAGATCAATATACTGATATCATCTGCATATGCGGTAAATAATGAGTATGCTATTTCTTCATCAATGTTGTTAATGTATAAGAGAAATAAAACCGGTCCTAAGATTGATCCCTGAGGTACACCCATCCGGACCAGTTTCATTTCTGATGTTGGAGAGGAAACCACATCATCATGATTGAATTTCAGTGAGACACATTGGTTCCTGTTGCTAAGAAATGAGGAAACCCAGTCGTGTGCATTTCCCCTCAGACCATAAGATTCAAGTATATCAACCAAAATGGCAGCAGGGCACTCGCCCCCTTCAATAAATTGCATCAAGTTTTCATAAAAGGTAAGTAAAGCAAATTTTCACTTTCAGATTTTTTCTTTCCTTTTCAGTTAGAGTCTTTTCACAATATCTATCAGATGTAGTTCAATGTCCAGCGTGGCTTGTGCCGGGGAAGTAGTTGTTTTCTGTTAGATATCACAAATAAGTCACATTTTTCATTTTTCAATTTTCATGGAGAATGTTCCCCCTTTTCAAAAGTTTGAGTCGATTTTCCAGAGCGAAAACCATGCTGCATGGGTATCAAAATATTGTGTGGTCCAAGAAAGTCATTCAAGCGCTCTAGGAATGCATACTCAAAAATCTTCGAGAAGCTCTGTGGGACGGTAATTGGTCTGAAATTTTCGATAGTTGATAATTACCATGCAATGCCCATGACAGGTTTATGCCAAAAAATAACTTTGAAAATGTTACCGCAGAAGAAATATTTCCATCATTTCCATTCTTCAATACACTTTTGTAAACGGAATTACTGACTTCATTATGGTTCTACCATCTAATGCTAATGGATTTTCACTAAATACCTGCCAAGTCAATTCAATTATTAAGGACCATATTAGCCGATTTTTTGTTCAAGTTTTAACAACGTTCTAGACGGCATCCTCTTTAACCATCAACTAATGATAAGATTGTTTTTATGAGTGTTGGGATTTGGCTTAGTTTTTCAATATCAGTTCTGCGAAATATTTCTTTGTATACCCTGTACAAGTAATTATACTTTTTTATCTCTGCAGTCATCGTCACAGATTGCCAGCTGACGCCACATCAAAAATAATTTTAATGTTTAATTTGCAGGCACTGAAGCGATTCGGAATCATACAAGTGGTTTGCAAGAGTTGGATATTTTCAACGGAAGAAAAAAACTGTGAATATGTGAAAGATCTCGCGAACCGAAAGGTCTTAGAAATAGAAATAAAAATAGTTTATTCATCACTAAAATTTTTCACATGTACACAATTACAAAATTAAATACATGAGAAAATTTATTGGACTAGTCAAAGAAGTAAAACGCTAAAAAGATAAAACACAAATGTTTGATCTTGTACAAATCTAAAAAAGACTTTACATGTATAAAAGAAACTATCTAGAAATAAACACATAGTGGAATTTTATTTTATTTTTTATTTTTATGTATCTAAACACTGAAAGCAAGAAATTCATCCATACTGTAGAAGCAGTTATACAACAAGAAACCATATAGTTCATTTCTCATTACAGTTCTACTCTTATTGGTTCCTATAAAAGTTGTTACTTTATTGAAGCATTTAATACCCAAACATTTTGGGGAATTCTGACTCACACTCAAGCGAGAGTAGGGGTGGTATAAAGTATCTTCACCCCGAGTAGCGTAATTATGTATATCAGAGTTTTTTGGAAATAGGTGTTTATTATCATAGATGAATAACACTAGCTGGAGTATGTAGAGGCACGGTAATGGTAAGATGCTATATTTTTTGAATAATGGTCTACAAGAGTCCAGTGGACGAGCCTTGTATATACAGCGAATGACTCTTTTCTGAATCTTAAAAATGCGCTCAGTATATGCAGTTACCCCAGAAAATCAATCCATACTGTAGCCTTGATTGTACCAGTCCATAATACATGAGTTTTATAACTTCTGTAGAGACAGTGTCGCGCAGATTCCGAATTGCGTAGTTTGCACTGCCAACTTTTACACATAAACTTTCAATATGTGCCTCCCACGTTAGCTTTTGATCCAGAATTATTCCTAAAAATCTAGCTACCTGACAGTATTCCAGAGTTTCTCCACACATATTAATGTTGTTCATTAGATCTGGGTTTGAGGTACCGTTTTTGGGTAAGAAATTTATAAAACTGGTTTTCTTTATATTGCAGACAAGGTCATTGTCACTACAGTATTTACTGAATTCATCACATGCATAATTACCCAGGTTTACCAGATTTTCGGAGTTTTTATGGGCTAGGAGTATATTTGTGTCGTCAGCGTAAAGTACCATTCTATTTGGTGTGGTACACGTATAGTAGATGTCATTTGAAAATATTATAAAACGAGTTGGTCCCAGTATAGACCCCTGGGGCACTCCTAACTCAACACTCTTACAGTCAGATTTGTTATTATTTATTACTGTCACTTGCGTACGATTCGTCAAATATGAGACTATCCAATCATGTCGTATACTACAAATTCCTACGCTGTATAATTTACGAAAGAGTAAGTCATGGTTAACCATATCGAATGCACGAGTCAAATCATAAAATATACCTAGTACATTTTTCTTGTTGTTGAGCTGCTCATATATAAAATCCAGAGCTTGCTCAATAGCCGTTGAAGTTGATTTAGATTTCCTGAATCCGTTTTGGTTATTAGAAATAATTTTGTGATGTTCAGAGTAGGCAGCTTCGAAAGCTTTTGAAATTTGACTCTGAACACAAATATTGGTATACATTTTGATTGCTTAAGGTCAGGAAAGATACCTCTTGAAAATGACTCGTTTATGAGGTATGCCAGTGGTTCACAGATTAGATCCACAACTCATCTCAACACTCTTCCATTAATGTCATCAATTCCTGAAGGTCTTTGAGGTAGTTTTCATTGAAATTGTTCTCAATTCGTTTGGCGTTATAGGTGTCAGATAAAAACTAACAGGAGTAGTGTTCATTTTTGTGTTTTTATTGGAGCTTAAGCTAATTTTTGGGAGATTGGTTCCAGTTCATCTTTAATAGGTTCTCCATTCTGATTATATATGTCGGGAAATAATTTTGTTTTAACTCTGTCACTATTTTCAACCGTAGATATTTGATTTTTCCACTATAAAATCGTCGTCACAGAAAAAAATAGTGTATTATATACGAGAAAAATAATAGATTTTAGCTCTCAGTTTTTTGTCAACCTCCGCTTCGCGTCGGGAGACAACACAACCTCGAGCTGAAATCTAATACTATTTTCCCTTGTATAATAAATAACTATTTTTTTTAAAGCATTCAGATCATTTGCATGTTAGTTTTTCATTCGATACAATATATAGCAACGGACATCGCAGTCGTCTTTTTGGATTGAGAATCATTCTGGATCTCATGTTCATCACTCTCAACGTGTATGTACCCGCTTTCCAGAATTGCGTGCGATATCCCGGACAAGCAAGTGTTTGCAATGCCGTCAACAGCTGAACAATGACCGTGTTTCCATAACTCTGGATGAATGGAATGGCGCCCGCGATCGTGTCATTAGTTGCGGAATTGAAACTAACTCGGGAAATCTGATAAATTTATGTCGGCCCAGTTCGAACCCGTTACACACGCACATCATGAACAGATTCACTGTCCAATATACATGGTGGAACAAGTTCAGAAGCTCAGAAGAAAATATCTGTAAAAAATGCAAACACAACCCATTGCTACTGTAGTCCAGTCGCCACAGATTGACAAAGGGGGTCTTCCTTGAAATAAATGCCAAGTTAATGGAACTTGTCGTGGTTCGTTATATTATAGGTGTGCTCCACCCAACTTATCCAACAAAATTTTCTGTATAACTTTTCCCTCCTCAATCCTATGACTTAAATAAATAAATTCACTTTTGTCAAGCGATAAATTTTCTATAATTTGCACTAAGAAGCGTAGGTTTTAGGTTTCCAGATTGGCAAAAAACCTGGTTTTTCTTATATATTACTACGTATTGAAAGGTTTTATGGTACCTGCGTCTGATGTATAAGAAGCGTCAATCCCCTCCCTCCCTTTCAGATGCCCTCCACGTATTAGGACTAATTTTATTCAGTATTGGGGTCATATTTTATAGATTGAAAAATGCAAAAAATAGCTTATTTTACCTTTCGATTATTTGGCTGGGCGATACTCCCCTCCCAGAGCAGCAAAAACAACTTGTCGGGCTTTGCTACACACCTCCACTCAGTTTGTATTTTCGCCCGCAAACCTCAGTCACACTGCGGCTCAGGAGACCTTTCCATTCAACGATATTACAAATCCAACCTAATCGTTATGCTGATGGCACGAATGGCAGCAAACAGAATTGAAATCAAACAGGCAATTGTAAGATGCTGACGTTATGATTGTTCAAACAGCAATATGGGAGGCTGCTGAGTATGATAGTGTCACCATAACTGGCGAATATGTTAACCTCCCCGTATCACTCACAGCAAACAAGCTTCCTCCTCCAATAAAAATGGTGGGAGAGGCATCGTCCCATCATTGTTATATTCAGCTTCCTCCTACAAGTTCGATTCAAAACATATTTTGCGACACCACTTCCGTCCATTTGGGACAAGGCAAAAAGAAAATTTGTACGAAGTCCAAAAAACCAACTCTCAGTAGCCGTCTTCAAAGAGGCAGATGCCCCTGCTTCTCACATTGCTGAAACAGGGGAGAAGTTCCTCATAAAGTTGTATGGATGAAATATTGCCACTGAAACCCTCGACACTCTGCGGTACCAAATTTTTAGTGAATCTGTGGCCACACCAAAATTTCAGCTGGCAAGACTAGCTCCACTCATCATGTTCACCGCACATATCTGCAGGTGCAGACATGTCTGGGAAATGATATACTGCCATCGGTGTAGAGGTGGTCGTTGGTAATTGACAAGAGTAGGTGAATGCGAGGGCGAGGGCGATTTTTTTGTCACATGAGAGTTCAGATTTGAGATCTCTGTATGTGAATTTTTGGGATCTTTCAAAAAACATCAGATCCACCTCCACAAATCCCGACTCAACAACTTTTATACAGGGTGTAACATAAGTACGTTAAAATAATCAAGTAACGTATTCTTGAGACAATTTTAAGAAAAAAAGTCTAAATGAACTTTTGTTCAGAAATGCTTCGTTCCGGAGATACAGGGTGTTGAAATTGATTTGTTTTGTTCGCTCGATCTAGAGGGCGCTGCGTACTCTGTCAATATTTATTTCAAATTGCCCTAACATTTTTGACAGTGAACTTTTTGTACTTTTCATGAAAAAACCTTACTCCCACACCTTTTCCAAGTAAAAAAGGTATACTTCCTCAACAACATTGGAGGTGAACGTTTTCGAGATATTTACAACTTTCTATATCGATGCATGTTACTTAGCTCCTAGGGCGCTAAGTGAAGAACAATACAAAAACTTAGTATGTGATAGTTCTCGTCAAAATGAACAACTTTTTTCATTTTACTTTGGCTCGAGTTTGTCTGTCGTTACTGGATTAATAACCTATACGAATTACACTATTCCTTAGGAAACTGAAATTGAAAAGGCACCGAAGGAAAGTAGTACCCGTTTTCTGCAGTTCATACAAATTTACATCTGACCGACGCGACGCCTAATTATTTTTTCAAGCTCTTGTCGGGAACGAAAGCTAATTTGAATGCAAAGCGTCGTTAGCAAGCGGTACAGTGCGAATTTCCACCCGGCAATTCATTCTGCGGTATTAGCGCCATGATTGATTGCTTGCATGATATATTAATTTCCATGTTTATGCCAGTGCAGGTGTTAATCTAGAACGTGATCCCGACTCGGTAAATGGGGATTTTAGTCAATTTGCAGAGTACGGGAGATTGACGGAAGATATACAAATGGTGCTGGTGTCATGATGAATCGAAACAGTTCGAAACGATTTATTGAATCAGTTAACTTTATGAAAGTATGAAGGTATTTGTTCGATAACTTCCGGTCACTATTTTCATTTTCCCATCATTTTCAGGTTTTATTCCAGTAAGATGAACAAATGAAAAAGTCACCTCTCCATTTTTGGCGAAAAAAACAAGATATTTTGGCTCCATCACCACTATGCACCCTGTAGAGTTAAGGCCCGGAAGCAGGAACAACCAAATACTGACCAAAATCTCACCTTGTTCGTCTGAATTTTTTTTGCCTTTGTCTCCTTTCCCTCGTCCGTACGATTTTTCGTTTCCTAGTAACTTTTATCAACTTTTTTTCATAACACGGCACTGTTATTTTTATTACAAAAATCAAAGCCATATTGAATTCCGAAAAACGTCATATTTTATTTATAGTTGGCCAAACATGTTTTTAACTTATTTCAGACATTACATGAAATCATTCAGGAAAAACCTGCTGAAAGCAACCCCTAACTTCGATCATTCATTGACCGAAATTTATTGAATAAAACAAAATAATTATTGAAACCCTTTTTAGAAAATTTTATGAGGAAAATTTTTAGTGAGAATAAAATTTACTGAGAAAAACTACCGCAATGCTTGTTAGGGGTGGTTTTTCGAGGTGAATTTAACAGTTCTAACTTAAGAACTGTTTTGATTTCAAAAAGTCTCCTTTTGAGTCAACAAACTGTTTCTCAACAGAATGATAAATGTGTTTCAAAAAATAAAAATAACTGTCTCCACATCAGTTCATTTCAGTGAATAGGTATGCCTATCGCACAATATAAATACGCCCAACATGGTAAGACATCCAAATTAATCACGATACATTTCTTGCTTATTTTTAAGTGCTTGTTATTCATTCAAACAAGATCCTGGCATCATATTTCGTGTATCGCGTGATAATGACTGACGCAATGTAAAAAAATGTATACCTGATGTGGCCAGAAAAAATCTCCGCATTTCTCAAATAGCTCACATAATAATTCAATTATTCCAAATAACAGAGTCAGAATGAAAATAAACATTCACTTGCGTGTTAGAAATAGAGTAAACTACACTTTGGTCACGTATACGTCAGAGTAGGACTGGCCTTTACCAACGCATCTTCTGTTGTTGGAATATTTGCAGTTATAGTAATGAAACATAATCTATTACAATAAGTATATTTTCTTATTGATTATTATATTCAACCTCGTCTCATAAATAAATTCCCCTTCTATCTAGTACCCAGCATTCTAGTTCATCATCCATCAATCAGTCTAAGTTTTTGTGTCCGAGTATCCACACGTGTCTACGTTTTGCCTTGCTATCCTCATTTACGCGTAATTAACTATACCAAAAATGGTGTATCGCTGAGACAGCGCAGCAAAGGCCGACGCTCGTCTTCAGACCGATATCTTCGAGTGTACGGTATCGCGCTAGGAAAGCTGGCAGTGACGTCAAAGAAGAACTTGATGGTGTTTTTGTGAGTTGAACGTTTCCTGTCAATGAACACAGGTGGTGTTAATGGTCCATACATTTCTGCAGGCGCGGACTGAAGAAGGCAGTTTTTACCGGGTTTTCTGTTTGGGATAACAGATGTAATTTCTGTTTGTGATAATAGATATTGTGTCTGTTTGTGACAACAGCCCAATGATACCGTACCGAGATGGATTTGTTGTTGATTTCAAATCCCTGCTTGCGAAATATACTCTTTTATCTGTGTTTTCAGGAGTTTTAGGATTTTGAGGAGGTCTACTCGTGGTATTTCTCCCACAGTCAGCTGGTGTGATCCCAGTATATTCAATCTTTCATGATGTACAGCATAACACTCCATCAATATATGGTGGGGTGTTTGTGGATGTTCCCCACAGAATCTGCAGGTGCTATCCTTCTCTAAGCCTAGCTTCCTTAGGTGTTCTTTGAGCAATGCCCCGTTAAAAATCTCGTGATTGTCTTTAGACTAGCTTTGCTGAGGTTAATCAGTGTCTTCGATCTAACTCGGTTGAAATTGCCGAGGAGATCTTTGGCCTGCCTCAGCCCTGGAAGTCTTAGCCAGTATGTTTCTCTCAGTGCTTCTTCATCTTTTTTGAGTTCCTCTTGGAAGTAAGACTTTCCAAGTCCGCGCAGAATGGTTCCGGCCCGATCAATGGCATTGATGCACCTTTTCGTGCCAGAGTGTCTGCTTGTTCATTGCCCTCCACTCCAACGTGCCCCGGCACCCAGAGGAGGGTCACCTTGTTGTTTCTGCCTAGATCCTTGAGTTTGTCTAGGCATTCCCAAACCATCTTCGAGTTGATGTTAGAAGAGCTCAACGCTTTGATTGGTGCTTGACTATATGATAGAATCACGATTTTCTTTTTCCGGTATTTCCTGTTGAACTGAATGCACCTTTCTATGACATGAATTTCCGCTTGAAAAATGCTGGGGAACTGGCCCATGGGTTCCGAGTATTTGATGCGAGGCCCAAAGTCTTCTGCTCCAGTTCCCTCGGGAGTTTTGGACCCGTCCGTGTACATTCTTTCCCAGTGCTCGAATGGATTCTATGTTCCATTCTCGCTTGGTGTTTAGTTCCGTTCGAAAAAAATTCTCGAAACTGAATTTCATGGTAATTTCGTCAGTTGGGAGATCGGCAAGGTGTGCACAGTCGGCGGAGGTTGAACTCCTTACAACGAGTGCTGTCCCTTTGAGTCCGACTTTAGCCAACGTGAGGTTTGCTACCCAAGCAGTTCTCCTCATCATGATATGGAGAGGAGTGAGGTCCAGAATGACCTTTATTGCTGCTGTTGGAGTCGACCTCATTGCTCCTGTGATTTCAAAGCCCTGCTTGCGAAATTTACTCTTTTATCTGTGTTTGGGATAACACTTGTATTTACTGTTTGGGATAACAGTTATTGTGTCTGTTTGTGACAACAGCACAATGGTAACACTGATATGGCTTTGTTGGTGAGTTCAAAGCCCTGCTTGCGAAATATACTCTATTATCTGTGTTTGGGATAACACATGTATTTTCTGTTTGGTATTCCAGAAAAAAATATTTCAGTTGCTGTGGAGATACTCCTAGAAGCAGATAAGCCCTTTATTAATCTACCTCGTACACAGAAAAGAGTTGTTCAACAATATCTAGTTTAGCTTTAACATTTAATCAGGAACCCGCTATACAAATCACTCCGGCTTAAATTCATCCGTTGTCAATTTTCACTCAATTTTTGTGAATAGGAATAGATTAGCCCTTGCAGATTCAGAATATCGATGTGAGTTTACAAGCAACTTCAAGTTATGAAATCAATAATTTTGTTTGTTTAACAACTAATACAGGGTGTTATATAACTGCATGTACTCCCGTGAAGGACGGGTGTATAATGCCATTTTATAACGAATGGCAGGTGTACAAAATTCGAAAAAAAATTGTGGAAATTTTAAATTTTGTTGGAAAATTCGAAAAACCTTGGAAACCCCTTTTCGAAATTACACAGTTTCTTCCATCCGGCAATTCCAGTATTATTGCGGCTCTGCTCCGGTCAGCTGACGTGCGGCGGACAGCGGTTCCCAAAATTTCGACGAATTTTTCAACACAATTTTTCGCATTTTTCATTCCTGCCATTCGTTATAAAATGGCATTATACACCCGTGCATATTATTATTGATTACAATCTGTATATCTCGAAATGCAAAATGCTGGATTACCAAAATTGTTGGCGGAAAATATTTCATTACTTGTACTATTTATTATCCAATAAATTTGTGGAATTTATCCTATTTTGTTGTGAAAAGCGAATTGATCATCTTCGTTCATTCTCGTGCATATCATACGAGTGTCGACTTTGGGCCTAAAATTCGCCACCTCTGACCCCAGTGTCTCAGCCTGTCTGTCTTATGTATGCGTTGTGTAGGTTTTCAGTAGGTGATTTCGAGGTTTTGTGAACGTTTGATTGATGGAGATAGAATAATGGAATTACCACAGTTTTATTCAAGACTAAGATATTGAACCAAACTAGAGTATGGGTTAATATTAAAAAAAATGCCCATTTGGATGACGAGTATATTCGTGTTCAGTCGGAGCACCTCAGTAATATACATACGTGTACTAATCATATGGATAGAATGCACGATATTCATTATCAAGGTCTTTGCCCTCACAAACCACCTACTCCAACCCTGGTCTCCGTTGAGTTTAATGAGCAGTTCATGTGTTACATCAAAATGTAAATGACAGGTTTTGTAAGACTAATGAAGTTATTATATGTAGGGAAATACATAAAAACTCGAGCTGTATTGTGATTTAGCTGTTGGGGAGTTGTTATAGTCCTTAGAGCTAGATGTTTCAGCGATAACACCTGAAATGAGCGCACTAATAGAAACTTGTGAGGTTGTTTGATATTAATATTACGAACATGCAATACTTGAGCTAATTCTGTAGTCTTGGCCTTAATATAATTCGATTTCTAGGAATTTATGTTTATACGATGCCTGAATGCAAACTGAAATTATTTTGTCGATCGAGTGAAAAGTTCCAAATTGGAGTAATTTGTTATGTTCTTGGCAGCTGATACATTTTAAACTATTCTTGAAAGATTCACATCTAGGCGCAGAATTTGAAAAAATATATATTCTGACAATGGTGGATCATTTGTAAGCTCAAATAATGATTTAGCGCGTTTTTTTAAAACACTGCAAAATGAAACCATTCTCAGTGTATTTTTCGAAAGAAATAAAATAAGCTGACATTTCATACCTGCTAGGAAGACATATGGGTGGTTTGTGGGAGGCGGCTGTGAAGTCAGCGAAACACCATTTAAAACGCGTTGTTGGTTCAAATCACATATCATTAGAGGATCGCATTACACTATAAAGCTATCCTAAATTCCCAACCTTGAGTCTCCTTAAGCGACGATCCTAATGACCTTAATCCCTTAACTCCTGGTCACTTCCTCATCGGTGATGTGCTGACTCCAATTCCACAAGTAAATGTAACAAGGGAACCGTTTAATACACTCTCGGCGTACAACCAGTTACAACAAATTGAAGGTGGCATAAGGAGTATTTAACCCAGTTACAACAGAGGACTAAATGGACGCAGCTGAGCCATCGTCATCTCAAAGTTGGTGTACTGGCCCTGGTTGAACAAGACAAGGTCCCTCCGTTGGCCGCTAGCTCGTGTAATCCCGCAGCTCGGCGGGGGGGATGAGTTCTCCAGAGCAAAATTGCGGAGTTTGGCTTGTTTCAAGCCAAGCTCAAGCCAATCTTAAGCCAAGCTCAAACCAAGCTCAAGCCAAGCTAAAAGCAAGCTCAAAGCAAGCTCAAGCCTGGCTCGAATAATTTTCTTTTTTTTCATTACGCTCTTTTCATTATTTAGCAATACGATAATCGTCTTATATGACTTTTGGAAATTTTACAGGACCGGTTCAATTGGCCGGGGGTCCACCATGTGCCCTCGGCGTCGGGCGGGGTGTGCCCGCGGATATTCCAAGCTTGCCTGGTTGAAACCCGTGGGTCCTCGTCCAGTTGTCACGGTAGCGGCTGCTTGTGGTCACGAACGGTTACCCAACAAACGTGACTGGGGTCGACATGGGTATGCAGTACAGAGTGAAAATGTCTACAGACGGCGACCCATCAAACGAAGTTGGAGGAGTCTGACTAACATGGGTACCTGGGTGGAAGAGGGTGGCCCCGTCAGGGTAAAACCTGACGCCTCCTCCACATGGGTTTGAGCCTCCATGGGGTAGTGCTTCTTCACTGGGTAGAAATAAAACAACACCGTACTACGGTAGAGGCACTGGGGATTCTGCTCTATGGGATAAGGGTTAGGAGATCCTATCCTGGTAGCCTCTCCACATGGGTTTTGGCCTCCAGGGGGTATAGTGCTTCTTCGCTGGGTAGAGAGAAAACAACACCGTACTACGGTAAAGGCGATAGGGACCCTGCTCTATGGGCGAAGGGTCAGGAGATCCTGGTAGCCTCTCCACATGGGTTTTGGCCTCCAGGGGGTAGTGCTTGTTCGCTGGGTAGAGAGAAAACAACACCGTACTACGGTAGAGGCGCTGGGGACCCTGCTTTATGGGATGAGGGTTAGGAGATCCTGGTAGCCTAGGCGGGTGAGCAGCGTCAAATCTGCTCGGGCACTGACACTGTAGAAAGAAAACAACACCGTACTACGGTAAAGGTGATGGGGACCCTGCTCTATGGGCTAAGGGTTAGGAGATCCTGGTAGCCTCTCCACATGGGTTTTGGCCTCCAGGGGTTAGTGCTTGTTCGCTGGGTAGAGAGAAAACAACACCGTACTACGGTAAAGGCGATTGGGACCCTGCTCTATGGGCGAAGGGTCAGGAGATCCTGGTAGCCTCTCCACATGGGTTTTGGCCTCCAGGGGGTAGTGCTTGTTTGCTGGGTAGAGAGAAAACAACACCGTACTACGGTAGAGGCGCTGGGGACCCTGCTTTATGGGATGAGGGTTAGGAGATCCTGGTAGCCTAGGCGGGTGAGCAGCGTCAAATCTGCTCGGGCACTGACACTGCAGAGCCTATAGTATGCATCAGCATACGGCCTCACCATTGGCAGAACATTAAAAGGTAACCGGGCGCATGCCGTTTCGACGGAGATGACCCAGTTGCCCTGATTTGGCGTATCCAAATCTACACCTCCACCCTATTCGGCGGTTGGCGGGGGTGTGTTAGTTACAGGGACCTGTCAGCATTTGAGGGGTGTGGGTGGTGGCGGAGCCAACTCCGATAAGTTGGTGCTTTTTTTGGAATGGCGAAAATTTGGTCTTTTTAGGACCGGTTCAAATTGAATGTTTGTTTTGAAATCCTGACCTTTGTGCAAGAACTGAATAATAAATTAAAAAAAATAAAAATATGTTTCAATCCTTTAAGGCAGTGGTATGTGGTGGAGATTTTCTCAAGGTTGCATAGAAACGTTAAAAATTATTTTTCTTCGAATTGAATGAATGATATTTCATGCAAATATGAGGGAATCCGCAAAAGCTGGTATCATTTCAGTGATAAAATTGCCACTTCTATACATTATAACAATGTGGAGCAGCAATTATTACAAATTTATGTTGGTATCTATATATCAGTTCTGATAGATTGTAGCATATAGGTATAATTTTTTCATATTATGGTTGTTGAGTTTATTCAGATGTTCCAATACTAATTTCGCTCAAATTGATTCACCCCGTCTAAAACAATGCACTGAATGGGATATAGTTGTGAGGGTAGGTAATGTTCAGAACAAGGTTTATGTAAAACAAGATATAGAATCTGAAAGGATCTATAGAAAATGTATGACAGTCTTGTGAAAATGATCCATCTTCGAAAATAATCTTTTGACTATTTTTATGTGACTGATTTTTCCATTGCAATATTATATGAAACCAAATATTGAAAAGTTTTGCAATGAGGGGAAAACGGAATTCATCAAATAAAACTGATCATTTCAAATAAATAAAATGTTTATTAGACTTAATTGATATAGCAGCATTGCAGATCACTGATAAAAGTAGGTACACTTTGTTCCGAGAAAATTCTATAACAATATTCTCATAATTAATTTCGTTGTACATAAAATGTTTCAAGAAAACTTATACATCACAGACAAAATTTTCGATTGAAGAAGAATGAATTATCATAGTACAGATATTCTTAAGTTTTCAGAATAATGTTAGAAAATTTTACCACAACCGAAAAATTACCTGTATCACATTCAAAAATATGATACACCAACTTTATGTAGTCTAAATTAGACTTCGAACTTGTATTGCTGTACTATGCGTTCTATTACTAGGTAATAATTAATAAATTATATGCAACAGAATGTTTCAAAAATATATACACTGGGTGATATCAATATTTACAAGGAACAATGAAAATCGTTATAATTTGAACATAGACGATATTTTTTATGCTCAAGGATATGTTCACGAATATATACAAAACTATTTTACAAAAAACTACATGGCTACTATCAGACAAATATACATATGCTATTATTGTACACAACAGGAATATATTGACCTTTGGGAAAACGATCAATAGGTTGACTTCATTTGGACCAATGTGGCACAGATCATTTCAAATCTATTCATTGTAATATTTCGTTATCTGAGCATATGAATATGAAATTCACGGAGAACAGATGATAATGAATATTTAATTCCATTTGCCATTTGGTCATAAGAACCAGGCACATACTAGTAATTAGGCATGATATGTAATTATTTATTAGAGTTAGTAAAATTAAATGATTTTACAAAATATTTGAAAAAGTGAATTTGGGAACAATTAACTGAGTTTTATGGCTGAAAATCAAATCCTACAAACAATCTCCGAAATCTCATGGAATACAGAGACGCAGTAAATAAACAAGTAATTGCCTCGACTGAGATATTTGGTTTTCACAAATGAAATAAGGCTTTCAACAAAAAAGTTCATTCTCCGCTTGATATTATCAAAACTCCGCCCATTGACTCAACATGATTTTAATTACACCTTATCATTATATGATTGGTAATATCGATTGAATCATCAATTAAAGAGGGTGGCATAAAAATTATTGGTTTGAAAGTTGTTTGAAAAGGATGTTCCTGGTTTCCTGAAGAACACTGAAGTGAATTAGAGTTATGCTTCAATAGCTTACATTACATATTCTTTTGATATTGAACGCTATGCTTTTGTTGATTATGACAATTTGTATGCAAGAAATTGGAAAACAAGCTGATGATATGAAAACAGGCCATCAGACCAATCTAGACCTACACAGTGTTCTGCAGCCTCATCAATACCCAGTTGTCGAGATTTGAAAGAACACAGAACACAGTACTCCATATTATCACACATATTGACTAGTACATTCGGTTGGACAAATTGCGCGATCTGGCCAACGTAAAAACTATCAAACAGCACATTAGAACCTTTTGAATGAGTTCTACCGATACTTACTCAT
The DNA here is from genome assembly GCA_958298965.1 of Chrysolina haemoptera. NCBI lineage: Eukaryota > Metazoa > Arthropoda > Insecta > Coleoptera > Chrysomelidae > Chrysolina > Chrysolina haemoptera. The sequence goes on along the minus strand of OY282595.1, from coordinate 10,779,033 downwards.
TGTGAGTATATTGATAAACTAGGGAATTATATTAGCCAATCAAACTGAGCCAAGAAGGAATAGTGGACCCATATATCAGGCCTTATTCATATGTTTGTAACTTGTGTTCTACTTGGACTGAGGTACAGACTTGATAGTTGATCCTATACCGTGCTTGGAATCACACGTTGAATGGTAAGATCTCTAACCTAGCTCGCATAAGATGTTTTTATATTAATTTTTTCGTTTGAATTTCTAGAAGTGCCCAAAGTTACGAACAATGCATTCCAGCAACGCCTGGTGAATTTGGTAATTTTATTATAAGAAATTTTGATTCGACTTTGAAGGAAATACGTCTCATTTGATTTCAACAACACAGAAAAATTCAGAATCACGTCATCATATTAAATACATTGGCCCAAACTCTCGTCAACCACTCCAATAGCGGCAGGAATCAACACAACCATAAATAAAAAACAATCATCTACATTCAAACCAAACGAACATGATAATAATTATTGCACACTTCAGTTCGAGCCGCTCCGGCCGCTCAGGTATTGTTCAGTAAGGAATCTATACTGAAAGGATTCGCCCTCCTCATCTTCTCGTCGTGGGTCCCCGTCGACAAATCCACCCCTGCGTCCGACATGGACGACGAATACATCCCGTGTTCGCTGCTGTTGAAATTTTCAGACTCCGCCCCCGAGTCACCAACAACGTCTATATCACTATCACTGTCCAAAGCGTCAGTTCCTCTCTGACTGAGATACTCCCTTTTAAGAGCCACTAAGTCCACCGCGATGCCTTTGGCGCGGAGCTTTCGCGCTTGACGTTCCAGTGCTTTCTGCAACTTTTTCCTGCGGCGCGCCCGATCTCTGGCTCGCAGCTCGGCGGGGGGGATGGGTTCTCCGGAGCAGGATTGCGGATGAGCGTTGTGGGCAGGTCGGCCTGGTCCTTTTTTCGTGTGCTCCTTCTTACGCCACTTGGCGCGTCGGTTTTGAAACCATACCTGAAACGAAATATCCTTCGTTTATTTACATTCGAATATGAATCATGATAGATCAATGGATACGTAAATGTATAGGAAGATTCAAGAAATTCACCAAATTATTCCGAATCTTTGTAATAATAAAACAATTTGAAGTTTAAGTACATACCTAGTCTAAAATATTCAAAAATTTAATAATTATTTTTTTATCAGTATTAGGGCGAGTTGTACAAGATGAGTTCAAGAAAGGTTCAAGTGAACCGAGTTGGTAAGGATCGGGAACTTTCATTGGCTAAACCCTGGCAACTGAACTCGGTTTTCTCAAACTGTTGTCTTGAACTCAGGGAGAGTTGTACAAGACAAGTTCAACAACGGTTCAAGTGAACCGAGTTCGGTTGCTAAGGAACTAGAAATTTCATTGGCTAATCCCTAGCAACTGAACACGGTTCACTTGAACTGTTGTTGATTTTGTCTTGTACAACTCGGTCTTAATACTATAAGGGCGAGTTGTACAAGACGAGTTCAACAACAGTTCAAATGAACCGAGTTCAGTTGCTAAGGAACTAGAAATATCATTAGCTAATCCCTATAGCAACTGAACTTGTTGGTGAACTTGTCTTGTACAACTCGCCCTAATGTTTCGCTTGTAAAATGAAAACTAATAAAGCAATATGGAACCCAATGGGAATAATTGTAGAAAAATACGAACAAAATGAGATTTTGTACGACACAATCGGATTATTAGTAACGGAAAAAAACTGGAAAAACTGGAAAATTTTGCGATTTTCTTAAAAATCCATAACTCCTCCATTTTTCAGTTTATAGAGTCGTCGCTTTTCAGATTCATGTGTACTTCATTTGTGCACAAAACAGGTACTATCGGATTCTTAATTTTAGTGATAGATAGATCTTAGTGATAGTCCAATTTCAATATCTCTAACAGATTTTGAAAGTTAAAGTATAGTACTACAAAACGTATATTCTCATTCCTCGCTATATAATGTTAATCATTTGTAATGAAGCTCAATATTCAATGATACGATATACAGTTTAAATAAACCGACCAGAAGCGGGAGGTTTATTCTGATTTTGCATGAAGTATGATGCGATTATTTTTTGAGTGACACAATAATAAGATAAACGACAAAACTTTACTATGGAAATTAATTTTCTGGTTGGTGGAGTTACTATATGTATAATCAGTAGTAATACTATAAGTTATGATTACTTGTGCTTCGGACTATAAGTTATATTATGAGTACTTCAAAATATGCGGGTTATATACAGTCTGACCCACATAAGACCGGAGCACCTTTATAAAATCTACATTTTTCAAGCGATTGGAATGTTTTTTTTTTTTCATTAGGTAGACATTCAAAAAGTCCACTGGAACAATAAATTTCATGAATGAATCTTCATTTCTAAGGCCAACTAACCGGATTTTTCAAGGTCCCAAATCTAAAAAAATTACTAGCGATTTTTTTAAATGATCTGACTACATCACTGGGTTCGCGACATTTTCAAATGGTATAATTGTAAATTACATTGATATGTCTCAAATTATAAAAGAGTTATGAGGGAATGAAATTTGAACAGTATGCCGTTTAATCAACCCCCCAATTCGATTTCAGAACTTTTATCAAAATTCGGAATACACCACTGTGTTCAAGTTCCATCGAAATCTATTCATAAATAAAAAAAATAATAAGATAATAAATTTTGAAAAATATGTTAATGGAATTTCAAGATAAGTGTCATTTTAGATCATAATTTTTTATTTTCTTATTCATCAACAGATTTCTATGAAATCACAGTCAGTGATATTTCGAGATTTCCTGAATCCAGTGGTGTAGTCAAAGTTCTGATAAAAGTTTTGAAATTGAATTGGTGGGTTGATTAAACGGCATATTTTTCAAATTTCATTCCTTATAATTTTTTTATTGATTGACGCATTTCAACAAAATTCACATATGAAACATTTGAAAATGCGCGAATCCAGTGGTGTAGTAAGAATGTTTCTAAAAAAATCGCTAGTAATTTTTGTATATTTTTGACCTTGAAAAATCAGATTAGTAGGCCCTGAAAATCATTCGAATCGGTTGAAAAATGTAGATTTTATAAGGGTGCTCTGGTCTTAACTGTATACATCGATAACTTGTTGCAAGAGTGTCAGTTACCAGTTTAAATAAACTGACCGCGAATTACTCTAATAAAACGAGCACTACTTTACCCTTCACAAAAAAATTATCGCATTACACTGTTCCGACTCCTCACATAGCATAGTTCCGAACGCCACTGATTTCCGCTAACACGAACCCAATTTGTATGCCGTGATTTACGACGAATTATTGACAATTAATTCGTGGAATTAATCAAATTCGGACTGAAATGTTAATTGGATTTGATAGTGTTCGGCAGATAACAATTAGTAACCTTATCTGTATATCAAATTACTTGATTTATATTCAGAAAGACTTCTCGTGTTTTATGCACGAAAAGAATGTTTCATTTTGATTTTTATTTAGCGTATTGCTACGAAAACAGGAAGATAAGAATGTGTGGTCCAATATTTGGAATTTAACTTGAGATCTTTCCATTTACCTTGAAGTTATTAAAGCTAATGGGAAATGTATAGAAAACGTAATAATTTTTCGTTCATAGATAGATAAATGATGAATATATAGATAACCGACGGGACGGCAAAAATAAGTATGTCGGTCAAACTGGAAGGATCATGGAAACATTATTCAGAGAGCATATTGCTCATATTAATTTTTTGTGGCCGACAAACCCCAGTGTTGCCCATTATACTTTGGAAAACGATCACCGATTTGATGAAATAAATTTAAAGTTAATCAAATTAGCATTACCACAGAATGCGCTATTGATTCTAGAGCACGGAAATAGTGAAATGTCTGTACAAATGAAAGATTATTAATTATGTGTGATTGAATACAAATTTATATTTTGGAGCAGGTGATAGAGTGGACGAGTAAGTGTAGCGGGTAGTTAGAAAGAGAATAATGGCTTAACCTAATTATAACAGATATTCATGACGTATGTTAGAATGCCTAATCAGGAAGCTTGGTATGTTAACTTTTATGGTGAAAAGTGCGTCGTGTGAAATTGACGTCGTTTTGTTATTAGGTTTTTAAAAAACCATAAGAGATATTGAGAAGAACCTGTTTTGCATAGATTCACTTTTGAATACCGCAGCTGCTCTTTAAAATCCACAGATAAATCATATGCATCTGTCAATATATGTATAAAATCTCAAAGGCAATTCCTTAAGTATATTTTTTCATGAATGTTCATCATTTTTATAGAATAATGATCGCACTTGATTTGTTACCACAATCCAATGAAATATGGCAATCTTGAAACAGAGAAAACGTACTAGTAAGTAAGGTACTAGTAGTATGTTCTTGTTGTTTGCGCCGTAGAGTTCTTTGGTTAAAATCTCCAAATGTTTCAACTGCAACTCCGGCAGTATCTTCAGTGGTGTGGTCGAAGTACTCTGCTTAACGTATCAAATTAATGAAATTGAAGCTCTCGTTCCTAGCACGTCATTCATACTGCCGATTTGGAGCGCACTTTCTGCGATGGTGGCTTCGCGCGAACTTTCCGCTTAATTCAGGTGACATGGCTTCGTTTTGGCGTCTTTACCTTCTCTCTTCTTTCTATTGAAGTTTTCTTGATGCTTGTGTATTTCAGTGGCTTCTCAATACATTCCGGTTGCTAGCATCTCGGTGTTTTCGAAAGGGATCTTGTGTTCTTCGTCGGGCAATACATCTTCGGCGACTGAAGATTTATCGGTTCGTACCAATCGACAGACTACAGAAATACCAACCGAAAAAATCTTGAGAAGACCAGCTAATAAGAGTCTTCAATGCCTCCGGAGATAAAGAAGAAACTCTGCAAATCAGAAGCATTACTACCAATTATTACCGATTACCGAAAATACATAAGGATATACCGCTAAGACCGATATCGAGTACCAACCTACAACCCCGACAAGCTTTCGTCAGATAGGCTGCAGGAACATGTCGGGAAGACTAAGACGTACGTCCGAGACTCCACTCACTTCATTGAACAATTGAAAGGAACGACATCCTAGCCAACTTCGATATTGTCTCCGCATTGATGAATGTAGCACTCGAGGAAATCCTCAGCTTCATAGAGGAAGTCTAATGAATTTACAAACAAGATTTTTGCAAATTGCATGAAGTTCCGGATCGTGTACAAGGTTGAAAATTGGTGAATGCATAAGAATAGGTGTTTTCAAAATTTGCAACAAAGTTTCAAAACTCTTTCAATTATTTCGAGATCACCTTGATCAAAAAAATTACTACGAATAAAAATATATATATATATATATATATATATATATATATATTCCGGTCAACGTAAAAGGTTGCAAATCTGCACAATTGTTCGGAATATTTTTCCTATGTATCTGCCAAGTTTGCAGAACTTTTCTAATTTTCTCTTATGGTATATCAGAGAAAAACATAAGTTTTCGATAAAAAAATGTTCCGTACATTTGAATTGGTTGCAAACTTGATTCGTGATATGAAATAATATATTCAATACTAAATGCAAGTTTCAAAAAGCCCAAGAGGCTGAGGTGTAGCTGGCGGAGGTAGAGCATCCGAAAAAAAAATGCAAGTTCGCAGAACTTTTAAAATTTTCTCAAGAGTATACAGCAAAATTCAAGTTAATTACCATTTACTTCGTATTGTCTATTTTTACTGGCCAATAGATTTTTTGCGATAGGGTTTCATATCCTAAGTACATACCGAATAATATTCTTCTGCATAATTTTGTTCATTCCAGAAAGTTTCGGTATATAACTGAAGAACTCTATTGAACATATTTCTTTTCATCCCTAAAATACCTTTCGAATGTGTATTTTTTACAGAAGTGTGTCGTCTTCCGTTTATCTCACGAAACCGATTCGCAGCTGGTGGTTTCGAAAACGAAACCGATAAATGTATCTGTCTCCTCTATTAACATAAACGACAAAAAACAAAGAAGAAAACAAGGCATCGCGTTCGTAAAAATTAATGAAAATTAATATTACTACATATCACGCTATAGCTACGGCACTCTGACAGCTCAGAACTATAATTAACATGGTAATTTCGGGGAGGATTGTTGGCACTACGTCCTGGTGGCGTGTAATGGCCAGTCTGTGCACAGCACACCAGAGAACCAGCAAAAGTATACGAGGGAGAATGATAGGAAATACTGTAACTGTAAGATATACAAGCAATGAAAATACTAGTTTCAGTATATATGAATAAATTTCAATATTTAGTACTGACAACGTGTTATATTTTTTTTCTATCACTTGACATCAATGACATATCTATTTTCAAATCATTCAAACGATATACAGTAGATTCAAATATAACAAAAACAAATAACAGAGTATGGGGAAAAGCTTGAAAAGGCTCTAACATTCTCCGCCCCCCGGAACAACATTGTCAGGTTTAGTTCAATCTTTGATGTAGGAAGAATGCATAACTTCGAGACTGGTCTTTTATGAAATCATCTTTTTGTTTTTATCTGAGCTACCCGAATAATGCCATCTTTACCAGGATAGACTTGCTCGACTTTACCAAGAAACGAATATTTTCTATTTTCACTGTTAAGTCCGTGGCTCCTGGTCATGTAGTTTTTCTTGAAGTGACGTTATTTCCATGGGTTTGCTTTCAAATTTTAAACCCTCAGAATCCTGATGTACTTGAAAATTTATTCGAATTTGTATGAATTTTTGTGATGTTGAAACAAATGAAATCGGGGTGCTTCTTGTAGTCGATTCCAGATTTTTTTACGACTTTAGTTGAGTCAAGTATCAATGGTGGATTTTTATGCACATGAAGTTCAAGATACGTATGTGGTTATTTATTTCAGTAAATTGTATTTCAGGTTTATATAGTAGGTCGAAAATAAATATCAGTAACAGTTAAAACTACTTGATGGGAACAGTGATTCCGTATATTCCACTAATTCGGTTGTTTTGTTCAAATTGGCGAATGCCTCAAGTTTGATCTGAGAGTTTTTCAAGTTTAAGTTGCTGTACGAGGGTTTCTAGATATCCTCGTTGGAAACCAATTTTGACAAGCTTTGATTTGATGTCTCTCCAAAAGAATAATTAACATATGATTGGAATTTCTGGTGGAGGTGATGGGACAGCTGGACAAAGAACCACTTAGACTCTTAGTACCTCTATAACAATTCGGCCAGTAGAAATAGACAGTCAATTCATAATAATTCTTATAGTTTTCAGACTTTGATACCAGGCCGGGAAAGGTTTAAAAACAAACTCTAAAATTTTGCAACTTGTTCCGAAGTCCGCAACATTGTAGAAATTGTCATTAACTTGAATTTGCAGCAATTTGATATTGTCTAGTGAGCAGGTATATGTATGGGTTGACTGCATGGTTTTAAGGATGTGAGGACTGAGCTCGATGGGACCGCGAACGGTGGAACGATTCATGCTATTTCGAAATGAAAATATCTGTAAAACAGAGACAGATCGCCAACCTTTCTGTGAAGTTCCAGAGAAGTAAGCGAGCTTGTGAGCGAAGTATCACCGATGAGACGAATGGCCTTCTTGGTACAATCATCCGCAAAGCTGTGCACTGGACATGAGGTAGCTCCCAAAAAACCATTGATGTGAAGAAGGAACAGTGTTGGTGCTAAAATGGATCCCTGCGGGACACCAGCATTTAAGTATCGAAGAGATCGGTCTGAGAGAAAGCTAGATAGCAAGGAACACAACTGGGGATGCAAGCCATAAGCTGGTAGTTTGGCTAGGAAACCTTGGAGACACGCCTTGGAGATATCTAGTACAACGACCAGAGTTCCACCATATTTTTCGATAGATTGCTGCCAAATATGTGAGATATAAGCAAGCAGGTCACCAGATCTCTGATCTCAGAAACCATATTGTCAATCATTGATAATTCCTGAGCGTTCTAGATATTTCATGAGCTCGATGTTGATAGCTTTATCCATGACCTTCGAGATAACAGATAGTAGTACGATAGGTCTGTAGTTGCTGTGTAGGGCCTTTTTCCCTTTTTTGGGACTGGTTTTAGTCTTGCAATTTTCCAGTTGGGCGGAAATATCCCCAAATTATAAGAGAGGTTGAATAACTTGTAAAGAACTGGTGTTAGTTCGGGAATATATTTTTTCAGGTCCACTAGCTTTGTTGTTGTCAAGACCCAGCAAAATGAGTCTGTTGGTTCGCTGGCGAAAGATAATTTCAGGCATTATCAGTTGATAAGCAAGTGTTCGAGGACTTTGAGGTGAATATAGAATAATTACCTACATTTTTTTTGTGTGCACTGCCTTCAAAGTCACCAAGCTAGATAAAATGGATAGAATTTGTTACTAGACTATTCACAGTGTGGTAGTAGAAAAAAAAATATATTGTTTATTGGCTTCACCGATAGTTAAACTCGCTCAGTTTAAACCAAGTGTGATAGTTTACATATTTGATTGCGAATCACATCAACAATATATGTGATAATTGATTAGCAAAACATGTTTACAGAACCAATTTTCTGAAGCTAGCCTCTGTATCGTACAATACAAGAGACTGTCATTATTTATAGATTATAAATCAGCACCTGTTCGCCTGCTCCACATTCGCTGCAGCGTAAATGAAAATCGAACAATAAATATTACGAAAAATTACCGGTTATAGCGTGTACATAACAAAAGAAGCTATAACATATTAATCAAGTAGCCGTTGTTCGGTAACAAGTGCCTAGATTTATTTGACCAACAATGTAATCATCACTTTCGCACGGCACATATGAAGTCATCAACCTTAACACAATCAATTTGTATGCATATCATGCGATTATAAAGCAGAGGGTGAGGCTATATTCGCTGTTACACGAGGGGTGTGAAGTAAATACGGAGAACAACCGCATACAGTGTTATTAAATGGTTTGGGGTATTGTGAGCAAGGAAGATTGGGGGGAAAATTCGATGGAAATGTTTGCTGAAGGAATTCTGCTTTCCCAGAATGTTTTAGTATTCCTCATCATGGTAAACGAGCCTCCAGGGCATTTTAGCCATTCAACTAAGGACTACGGCATTGAAAGTATCAGTAGTTTTTAGAATGTTTGCTCACTTGTTTGACTAGGCTGAAATAATGAAAGTTGATCTCTGCAGACAATAACTAATGTCTGCAACAAACGATTCAACAAAATCTCAATGTAAAGGCAGAAGCTGAGACACCGCCCGCAGCCTAGCGTTCACTAAACCACGGACGCCATCTGCAGAGACCTACCCTATACTAATGAGGGCAAGAACCCAGAAATCGATCTATAGGTGGTCCAAATGTTTCAATGAACATTTCCATGCAACTAGCAATTGCGGAGACATCCTTGTAGGACTCTGCACGGAAATTCATTAGATGTAATTCAACGTTAGTCGTGGTATTAGCCAGGAAAGTAGTTGTTTTCTGATGGATTTTCGACCCAATTATTCCTATTGTATAGGATTATGGCAATAAGCGTGGTCCTGGTATTGCAGGACATCTTGTTTCTATCTGTATATTTGTTTATCAATTATCAACTATTCTTTCAAAAAGTTTTTTGTTGGAACTGCATAGGGTTTATGTGGATATAGCAAAATGCCTTCGAAAAAAATAGATGCTGGGATAGTTCCAAGAACTGATGCAGCATTTTCACGATGGCTATACTTATCCGTTGATAATGACAATTACTGATGACAATTACTGAACCTTAACGGTCCGAGATTTGAGACATCGTGAAAAGAACCTGTATATTGTATGAAAATCAATAGTTTTTGAGTTTTTTCTGCTTGGTTTAATGTACGACTCTTCCTGTGATGTGAGGAATCGCAAACCACACGTTACTCTTCTTTTCAATGGGCCACAATGAGAGTTTTTGGTCATAAGAACACCTGCTACCCGTCTTTCCATAAACCACCTGATGCTGCAAAGTCAATTTTCTGAATTTTTACCTTTTCAGACACGCCACTGGCGCAAACTGTTAACTAAACTAAATATATAAGGCAACGTCTTTAACTCTGATATTCCCCAAGGAACCAACCTTTTCTCGACACCAGAAAAAATATGTTCGTATCTACTGACAACCAATACGGTGGAAATCTCAAAGGTCAGCAAGGTTGAAAGAGGGTGCAAAAAGAGGTTTTTTCCCCGGGGATCGATCGACTCGCCGCAAGATTACGCCTGATACACACTAACTCGCTACATTGGTCGGCTATACGGCCATCACGGCCTCCTTCGATATGTCTATTGTTTTTAAATTGATGGCCCGGAATCTAGATCGAAGATGGCTTTTGGTGGACGGGAGTAAAAAAGCTATTATTCAAATGGGGAAGGAAATGGGGAGGTGTCCGTGCAGAATAATGGATTCATTCGTTTTATCAAAGTTTGATAAAACTTGGGGAAGAGACACTATGGAAAAGATGAGCTCTGGGAATAAAGATTCCGTCTCAGTAGTTGGTGTGTTGAATATGGACAGATCTGTAAAACGGTTGTGACTCTGGCCTTCATTGATATGTGTGAATAATACATTAATGTGCATTGCAAAATTCAGAAAATTTAGGATATGGTGGATCAGATTCGGAGTTCAAAAAAAAGGATACTTGACAATAGTTCATGAAGAATTTCTGGAAGACCCAGAATAATTTAAACGCTATTTAAGAATGAAACACATTGTATTTGATGAGCTATAGTGAGATATGAAATTGTCATGTGTGAATACAACCAATCTTCGTAAATTTTATGGTTAGTTTATTGTTACTGAAGAAAAATTATTATTATTCATGTTTTAGTGATGAATTTTATAGGACCATGTACATTCGCATATATATGTATCGATGGATAAGCAAGATATTCGAAAGCAGTAGTTTCAGTCATCTATATACATAAGTTTTCTGAAAATCTCAACAATATTCAGGTTTTTGCAGAAATTCATGGAAGCAAAACTAAGAAGCCGTTGATGATGATACTGTTGGCAAATCGATTGAGAAACCAAAGTCATTGTCATTATGTGAATCCCATCGTTCTTACCTTCTGATCGAATATTTGTGTTGATTGAGAAGATGCCAGAAACTGTATAATAGTAGAAAAAGAATAATAAGAAAATATAATAAGCGAGTACTCTAAGGTTACTTAGGCTTTTGGAGAGCACAAGAAGGTACACGATGAAAAAAAAAAGATCCATCAAGAAATCTGAATTCGAGAGAGATTGATAGTATTGTTATCAGAGGTGAAATTACCTACAAAACATATTTGTGCTTTTCAGAAAGCATTACCAAAGAAGTAAAACAAATTTCTGAATGACTACTTAATCTTAAAAGAATTAGTAATAATTCTAAAGGGGACAAGTCGACCATGGATGGCCTATGCCACAATAGGTCAAGGGTCAAGCAATTATAGATAAATAAGTATATCAGATAAATTCATCGAGTTTTTTTATTGAAATCAACATGGATATAATATAAGTAAGTAATATGTTGCACAGGTTTGCATAGAAAGATAATAAATGCGTGTGTTTGACTCTGATCATGATGAAAAAATATGTAGATTCTGATTTTATAAGGTAACAACATGCAATGTACATCCTTCTTTTCGAGAAAATTATGATATACTTTATGTTTATTGCATGCAGTTCTTAAAAAAAACGATGAATATTCCTGTAAGTAAATAAGTCTTATTATACGCAACTATAGTCATTCATTTGTTTCCATATTATTCACCGAGAATTGAAGACATTATGAGGCATAATATTTTGTACTATCTGATATGCTAATCTCTCGTGTTCAATTCATTCATAAAAATCTGCTAGATATTTTTAATTTAAAATGTAAGGTATTGGAAAGAAAATTGCAAGATATGAAGATTAGAAAAATAATGTGAATTGAAATCAGATTCAAGAAAAATCTATACATATATTACATGAATCAAGTAATAACAGTAAAAGCTAGTAACAAAAATTAGTACCTAAATTTAAATTGCTGAAAATCCTTAATAAAAAACAAAAAATCAATAACTTGGCTTTTTGTTTCAATATCACATTCAGTAACAAGACAACATCGATACATAAATCTCTCTCGAAATGAATATCCAATTATTGAAATAATTTTCAACGTTAATAATTACCACTATAACAACTTGTTTTATGGTGGGGGACTGTTCAACTGCACAATTGCCCCTCTTCCAGTCTGCAAGGCTTTTTATCACAGGTTTACAGTTTATTAGTCTCTTATAAAATCATTTAATAATATCTAAATATCCTAAAGCATACCGCAAAAATGCCTAACCAAATTACAATGGCTTTACTTTCCTACTGTAATAACAGGTATCAAACCATTACCACTATAACAACTTGTTGTATGGTGTGGGACTGTTCAACTACACCATTGCCCCTTTTCCAGTCTGCAAGGCTTTTTATCACAGGTTTACAGTTTATTAGTCTCTCATAAAATCATTTAATAATATCTAAATATCCTAAAGCATACCACAAAAATGCCTAACCAAATTACAATGGCTTTACTTTCCTACTGTAATAACAGGTATCAAACCATTACCACTATAACAACTTGTTGTATGGTGGTGGACTGTTCAACTGCACCATTGCCCCTCTTCCAGTCTGCAAGTCTTTCTATCACAGGTTTACAGTTTATTAGTCTCTTATAAAATCATTTAATAATATCTAAATATCCTAAAGCATACCACAAAAATGCCTAACCAAATTACTATGGCTTTAATTTCCTACTGTAATAACAGGTATCAAACCATTATTTGTCGACCCTATTTTGGGAGCAAATTATGGGTCACATTACTGCTATACCTAACTATGTCATGCATATATATTATTGAAGCAATAATTATTTAGGGTTGTTTTTTAGTATGCCCAGCTCAGTTCATGTTAAGCGGTAGTTTGTTCTTCACAGGGTCGATATGGAAAAGTTGAAAACTTAAATTACTTTATTTCGAGATTGTGTGTACGAGGCCATAATTCATAAATGAAACTTTGCAATAGCGTAACATATAGGGGCTCTAGAAAGGGCTAATTTGACAAAACTGAAAAAGAATGGATAGTATATAAATGCAAATTTATTTGTAGGCAATCAAGAGGACTGTGAATCAGTTTGAACGCTGCACTGAAGTTTGGGCAGATGCGGCAGCTCATGTGGCAATAATTATTCAATACTAAATAAATAAATTTCTTAAAACTCTGCTTGGTTCTTCAGATATTATATATTTTATTTTTTATATATTATATACAGAGATGAATATTAATTTGTTTTTATTCATCATTTATACATCACTATCGTTATTCGAGCCACATTCAGTTGGCCAGTCCTTAGTAAAATATACCGTTGCTCGGATGAAAATCTAAAATCTATTATCATCTTAACAAAGGGCATATGTTTAGATAGTAATAGATTTTCATCCGAGTAACGATACATTTTACTAGAACTACCAAATCGAATGTGGCTCGAAAAACGATACTGATTTTACTGGAATAACAATAGTTTATGGTCATGAATACCATATAAAAATGAAATAATTACAAAATATTTTTGTCACGATCGCAATATGAAAATGTGTGGAAAACAGTCAAACATTACTGAGGTAACAGTAATTTCTTTTACAATAGCATGTTGATCCTCATTATAATAGTATAGTAACAAATACAAAATAACATATAGTAACGGTGACAAAATATTACATAGTATCTGTAACAAAATATAATATAGTAACCATAACAAAACGTTTGTAGCAATTTTTTTTGTCATTATAACAAGAATTTTAGCTTTTGAATGCATGATAATACTAGTCCCTATACGGCAGAGATTTTGACGATTTTTTTGGATAACTAGGACAATGAATTTTTCCCATGGCACGCAAAATCTCCAGACCTAAATCCAATTAGGCTTATGTGGTATATGCTTCAACGCAAACTTACTCCACGCATGGGCAATATTTACAATGCTTTTACATTCCGGGAGCTTCTGACACCAGAATGGGCTCGTTTACCTTAAGCGGACATTGACAACATAATTTTGTCTATAAAAAGCCAGGTGTAGAGCTGTGCTGAACCAACGTGTAGGCTTTCTATCAATGAAGTTTTATGCATACTCGAATTTTTTTTTCAAAACTCGGAAAACTAAGATTTTTTATTCATTTATTTTTTCTGAAATATTGTGTTTCTTTCATGCAAAACATTGATTTTGTGACATAATAACCATTTCATAATTCCTCTAAAAATTTTGGTTTCCCTAAATCAGTAACAAAAATTAAATACGTATATCCAGTCTTTTCCGGCGATGTTTGTACTTTGCTGTCTTATCTTAATAACCCTCACTTTTTTCCTCTTCTTTTGTTTTTACCTCCGAGGCTGAGTGTTTGATAAAAGTGAAGCTTGGACTCATATTTTCCGTTGCACACTTGATGAATCGTTATATAAGCTAGGCTCAAATCAAAGCTTAGATAAGCGATATAGTTTCTCCGCTCAAGGTTCTCTTAGTTAGATTCAACCAATCTTATTATTGTCCATTGAGATGTATTTATCGACCGATAAACGAAATGCACCATGCAGCAAATGAATTTATTGTAGATGAAGATGATGATCTTGATGATGAGAATTCAATAATGCATGGGATTCTGAGAAGAGTCTATAATCTAGCAGAGTATTCCAATGACGGACCAACATTTTTCAAAATGTTTAGGACTCCACAGCATATTTCTACCTCCAAGTCGTCCCGTAGTTAATTATAGATTTATAAGTACCAATTAATAATACTCATAAGCCGATAATTTGGGGGCCTTTTGATAATAACCTCTTGAAATTTTATCGAGATTTCAAATTGCACCGTACTGTTCGAAACGTTTGATGTTGTAATCAATAGCCTGGAGTTCCATCCCAGATCTTCCGTCTATCGAGCTTTCTTATCAAAATCGAACATTGAAACTCAATTTTCGTCAGTGTTGATAACTCTTTCTGAAATATAATTTAGATTTCAAGAAAAAATCCAACATGGAAATCGAATTTCGTCAGTGATGAGTTGAATGACATTTCAAAAGAATTCTAAAAGTTTCTAGGTTTCAGCGGTGTTCGCAGCTCTTACTCAGTTCAACTTAGCTTAGATCCTCCTAAGAACAAGTTTTGCGGTTTGCAAAAGTTGTTAGTTCGTTCCTCGTCTACCTAGCTAAAGCTTCGTACAGACGCGAATATCATGCCGAACAACAAACTGTACAACGAACCGAACGGCGAACAGAACATTAATTTGGACGGGGCTACGAACGTGTTTGCAAACAGTTTCGCAAATTCTGGCCGTTCGGCGAACGGTTGGCGACGTTCTCATCGGTTGTCGGTTTTCTCTCCGACATCAAAGAAAATGCTCGCGATTGCGTTCGCAAGTTTGGACCAGCCAAAAAGAAACGGTGAGCAGACCATTGTTAGGTTTTCTCCTATCATTTCTGTGTCTACACAACGGAGTGGACAGAAGAAATATTTCTATAACTAGATAATGGTTATCAATGGGGTTGTGAAAAACAAAACATCCACAACATTAAAACAAAATGAAAAAGCATTGTAAATATGGATGCACAGGAATGTAGGAAGGAAACGAAGTCTTCATTGGCATCATATTGGCAATTTTTGTAATTACCACTAACAGCTTGAAACTTTAATTCATTTACTACATCGAAAGTTTCTGCACTTCTTGTTTTTCATGATTTTTCCGCCGCAGTAAACGAATGATTAATGCTGCTGCTACTCTTCTCCAGCTGGAACGGAGAACTACTAAAACAATTCTGGGAACATCACAAACGTTCCGGTTGTTGTTCGGCTCGTTGAAATCAAATACGTCCGTTCGCCGTTCTGTTTGCCGTTCGGTTCGTTGTTCTGGTTGTTGTTCGGCGTAATGTTCAGGTCTGTACCAAGCTTAAGAGTAACTTTTAACATATATATATGTTTTCCTTTTCGAATGCCTAAGAAGAAACCTCACCCCCCGATACATTTATATATATATATGTGACGTTATACTAATATGTGTAGTGAGTGGAGTCAATCAATACATAAATCATGTAAACATCGGACAACTTTTTCGCGTGATTTGAGTTTGCTTCATAGCAAGTGAATTCACGTAACGCATGTATCTATCGCATCTAGTTGCACGATAGTACATTTTTCTTCTATTACATAGTCGTACATGAAAAAAGTGTGGGAGCGCCTTAACTTTCATTCCACCGAGTCGACTCTGGACTATTTTGTAACTACTTTCCGTGCACGATTCCAAATGAAGTGGATTCGAATTGAGTTATTATTTTGCTATTATTTTGGTGCCGTTGAATCGTAGGATATTAGAAGCTGCTATTAATGAAGTTTCGTTCGTTTTTTTGTCGGAAGGGTACCAAATCTGTATAATTATTTTCGTATTACTCCTTGTTTAACTTGACATGGGTTATTTAGTAATTAAAAGTGAACCTCAAACATTTTAATTTTCAAGCGAATTATAAGCCAAGGGGGTAATTTGGAGAATGAAGGTAGTGTTTGAGAGCGGAGATTACACGGTATTGTAGTAAATAAATTTCCGTTTGATGGTGGATTTTAGTAGGTAGATGATCCGATTAGGTATTGAGCAAATGAAATATTTCAGCGGTTACGACAAAATGAATACTTCCATGAAACTGAAATTGTTGGGATGCTTCGGTTCAGAACAGGAAGTTGTTCAGTATTGAAATAGAATCTAATTGACCTTGAGAAATACGTTGCTTATAAATTGATAGGCTTTGGTAAATTTTCTTGAACACTCCAACTACTCATTCCATTTTTCAAAATATTTTGGTTAGAATTGAGGTGAAGGGGTATAATACCAACACTTTATTGAAAGTTGTGAATAGTGAAGAATTCGCCTGGCTTTCCTCTGGCTTTTGGGGTGGATTGGTATCATCGAAAGAAAACATTTTTATTAAAAAAACCAAAAGGTTCAGTTCACTTCGAAATATACTGATATGGACGGGTGTGAAGTTACCCACATCCACAAATATACACCATGTAGGAGTTTTCCAGGCCGTCCAAGAAGGTGGATTGGGTGTGAATTTCCGAAAAAAAATCATAGAAGGCACAAATGGCTTTGTACACGTTACTGCTCGGGATAACTATGTTATGGAAAATGCTCTTTCCTTCATCCCAGATACCACGTAGGAGTTTTCCAGGCCATCCAAGGAGGTGGAATGGGGATGAATTTTCGAAAAAAAAATCATATAAGGCACAAATGGCGATGTACTCGCTTCTGCTTGGGATATGTTATGAAAAATGTTCTTTCCTCCATCCTGATACCACGTAAGAGTTTTCCAGACCATCCAAGTGGGTGGATTGGGGGTGAATTTCCGAAAAAAATCATAGAAGGCACAAATGGCTTTGTACACGTTTTTACTCGGGATATGTTATGGAAAATGATCTTTCCTTCATCCCAGATACCATGTAGGAGTTTTCCAGGCCGTCCAAGAGGGTGGAATGGGGGTGATTTCCGAAAAAAAATCATAGAAGGCACAAATGGCTTTGTACTCGCTTCTGCTTGGGATATGTTATGGAAAATGTTCTTTTCTCCATCCTGATACCACGTAGGATTTTTCCAGGCCGTCCAAGGGGTGGAATGGGGGTGAATTTTCCATAACATATCCCGAGCAGAAACGTGTACAAAGCCATTTGGGCCTTCTATGATTTTTTTTCGAAAATTCCCCCCCCCCAGTCCACCCCTTTGGACGGCCTGGAAAACTCCTACGTGGTATCAGGAATGAAGGAAAGAGCATTTTCCATAGTATATCCCAGGCAGAAACGTGTTCTCCTAATTGTTTTTTTTTACAAACTCCGTAGCACTTTCTAATTGAATAATTATTAAACCTGACAATTTATTTTAATTTGGATTGATTAAGCAGTTTAATAATGCTCAGTCTGAAAGAATTCTGTGTTTAAAATTTGATGAAAATAACTGCAGTTACAAATAACTTATGACAAAATCCAACCATGTTTTGAAAAATTTCAACAATCTGTATCTCGAAAACAAATCATTTTTCGATGAACATTTTATAGGAAAAAAGTTGTTTATTTTGACGAGATCTACCATATACTTAGTTTTTTAATGTTCTCAGCAACTTTTAGATATAGAAAATTGTAAATATCTCTAAAACGATCAGACAAAGACAAAGCCGAGACTTGTCGCTTGCCGAGGATGTTAACAGTCGACACATTCCTTACTTATTACGTTTTTCCCGCTGCTTGTTGACATTTCTCAAAATTTGCCTGGATTGAACTTTTTTCTTACCCTTCCTTCATGATTATTCGTTCCACTATTTTATTCCAGGCTGCTTGTACGCGTAACTAATATTCAAAAAGTCTCATAACCTAAAAATTGATATGAATGAAGCTGAAGGTGTTACTTGTCAAAGTCAAAGTCATTATTACCCTAGGCATGTAAATGACACTATTTACATTCCGTTGTTAAGATGAATTAGTAAACGGATGATATAGGCCATTTACCTGTTTTGTTGCTAAGCATGTATGGACTATTTACAGTGCCGGCAGCGGGAAAAAATAATGATTTTATACTTACAGCAACTCTGCTTTCTTTGAGATCTAATCTCATCGCCAGCGCTTCTCGCATGAAAACATCCGGATAGTGACTCGCGACGAACGCTCTTTCTAACTCTTCCAATTGCCAACTATTGAAATTTGTCCTACTCCGCCTCCTTTTCGATGCCGCGCTTTCGGAATCTGCTTCACCACTACTTCCAGCTCCACCTTGAACAAAAATAAATGTTAGTTATTATAATCAATCAGAGTACTGTGTCTATGATAAACAATCATTCGAGAATAGAAGTGGACTGAAAAAGTTATTTTCCTAACAAGTTCGCAAAGTGTTACTTTTCCGCACGCAAATACAGTTAGACGAAAGACGCGAAGCGGAGTTCGGATGAGTTTTTGCGTGTGGAAAAAGCACTTTGCGCACGTGTTAGGAACAACATTTTTCCCACGAAATTCATATCAGATAACAACAAAAAAAATCATGAATTAGTCAATAATTTTTAATTATACTTGTCAAAGTCAACAGACACATGCTTGACAATATTATAATCATTTACCATTAAAAAATATTAGTTTTTTTTTTGTTTCAAGCGGAAATACAACTATCGGAATTACGATTAAAAGGAAAAACGGGTCCTCACATTGCATATACAGTAGTTTACAGCTACTGAAATAAATATAAATTTTCCCTACCAATGTGATATTTGAGTAGTTTTACTTTTCCACACGGCATGCGTAAGTAATTGCGGAACCTATCACTTATTAGGCTCTATTATTAATGTATAAGTCGCATATAAGTGAGGAATCACACTGATCGACTAGGACCGACCGTCCGCGACCGTCCACCTACGACCAAAAGTAGAAGTAGATCAATGAAAACTTTCAAAGTCACACTACTGATCGACCATACACGACCGACCACTAGAATAATTTTGTAAATCTGACATTAATTTGACATTCGAAAGGTTCGGTTAGGTTAGGTTAGGTTTGGTGTGAGTTGTGCGATAAGAATATACGTGTTGGAAATTTTGGTCGTAGGTGGACGGTCGCGGACGGTCGGTCCTAGTCGATCAGTGTGATTCCTGGCTTATTCACTCAAAGGCGAAAATACCGCAGCGGCTCGACTGAATATTGGCTGCTAAGGATTCAATCCAAGATAGTTTGTCTAGCAAAATTGTTAGTGTTGTTATTTTTGCAATCATTGTGCATCGAAGGTTGATGATTTGAGAAATTCGATAAAATAGCAGTGAAATCTATAATATCATCGATTCGGAACATGATATTTTAATAGTAGCAACACCAGGATTAGTCCCAAAGTTTTTGCATTCTACTTTACGCCAAAATCAAGAATATTATTCTGAAATTGGTACGTTATTTAAAATTGAAGGCCATCATGATATCCAATATGAACGAACGTATTAACATATCGAATATACTTTCTACCCCCTTCCTGCCATCTTTCGTTTTGTATAATTGCAATACTTCTTTAAACTCTGCAGTGATGAAGTTTTATTAGTTCCAGCAATCCAAAAGAACCGGCCTGAATGTGCATTTGGAATTTCTTGTGGACAGGAGAACCGGATTTTTTCCCATTGTAGATACTAACAAAGCTGCCCTCACTCAATTTTCTTTGCACTTCGAACAAGAGTATTCATATGCCACATCGACATGTTTTCTCGGAATGACCAGCCTTCAGACAATTCATGCAGAGTTGTGAATTTAGAGCGAAGCTAATTCAATCACTCATTGAAAAGTTTATGGAATCTTTGCAATTGTATATTTGATGTTCCTTTTACAAGAAATGCATTTAAAAGGACCTCGCACTTCTTTTATGGAAAATGGTAAAATTTCTTGAAATTTCCGTATGTTGTATTCGATCATCTTATCAAAAGTTTTCATTGGCCCTACTACACTAGTTTTCGATATATTGGGTGTTGAAGTTGAAAGTGGCCAATTTTATTCAAATATTTTTTACGGAAATAGAACTGACACCATTCTCATCAATTTTATATTGATCCCACTTAATGTGATACTGTCAGAGGGATCTTTAAGTTGAGCAAGAGACCACGAAAGCTTTGCAACCATATCAATCAGATATCGTATTTTATGGCTAGATTACGTTTGTATTGGCTCTACAATGGATAAAGCCTTTGTTAAATAGCAAACGATTGTTATCATATCCCTATCACATGCTGATGATAAGAATGCAAAGAACGTATATATAACTTGAGCAGCAGCACCACCCTGTATAAGGAATTTAAGATGAGGGAATTTGCACAAAAAAAACGGTTGGTTCACTTTAGACGTTTTTTAAATCTCTCGTTCACAATAAATCTGGCTCAATTCGACAAAAATTTATGGAAATAGTGGACTGTACTTTAATTTTTAGATTAAATCGAAACAATTCTATTCAAGAAAGGCATTTGAAGTTTGATTTCTTTTTGGCAAAAATACAAAGTAAAACTATTAATTTTTCTATCAATATTAGTTGTCTTTCCGTAGCAACGCATTTATCATGAAAATATGGTCAATTCTGTTCAGTTACCACAATATCAAATCCACCTGTACAATTACTAAATAGATGATAACATGTTATCATACGTTTCCCTTCTGTAACGAATATTACAATCTTGTTAGAAAGTCTAATTATTATACATATTATAGTAGCCGGAAAAATATTTATTAATCAGCTGTTATACATGCATAGACAACACATGGTTAATGAGACATCCTTTACTAAATTAATAGGTATATGATATAGTAGATTGAATAAAACCATTAAAATAATTATCCTTTCCTTGAAGTTTGTTTCTTTTGTTGCATCAGCGTAAATCGCTAAATTGTTGCACACTATCAGTCTGATTACTGAGCCGTAGAGTTATAAATAATTGAATAATTCACTGTAATGAATAATTTTTTTATTTCTATTGAATTCTGAGGTACACAAAGAAACAAAATGGGTAAAGACTGTAATACATTTTCTGTAAGAGGACCAGCATATATAGGCTTCAATCATATGCCCAGGAAGATGCTCAGGTTTTCTTACGATTCCTGTTAGAGGATCTACATTTAGACGTCAATAGATTAACGGAGAAGCAGAAAATAATTATGACAGAAATAGATGAAAAATTAAGTGACAGTGAGTCATGGTCAAGATACTTAAGGACGGACAATCCAAAAATTGTAGATAACTTCGTTGGCCAAATAAAATCTACATTGAAATGTGCTTATTGTGGTCACTGTTCAATCACTTTCTATCCGTTCTCGGATCTTTCCCTCCCAATACCTCGAAGAACAGGCCAACTTAGACTATCACATTGCTTGAATTTATTCAAACGGGAAGAAACTTTGGATGGTGACGAGAAGTACATGTACGAAGTGCAAAGAGAGAAGGAGGTGCACTAAATCCATGCATGAAGTTTCAAAATGAGCGTGTTTTTTGTATGAGTATGGAGCATGAGCGTACACAAACGTGCCAGTTTATATTTTTTGATTCATCGTCTTTTGTCTTTCCCTCCTACACTGGAGAGGTTTGAAAAAGAGATTGCGACAATAAAAGCAATAGCAATAGATAAAATACATCCTGGTTCCTGGTCACCTATACACCAAGATTTTTGGAAATATTTTCAATGAACTAGGTATGAGTATGTGGTATCCAAAACAAGTTAGAAACTACAGAGCCTTTCGAAGAACTCGAATTCTACAGAAAACAAGTTATCCTTATCGGACATTTTGTAGTTTTATTTCAGTCATTGTGTTATGCTCAATAGAAAGTCTTTCGTACATATCTCGTGAAAATTTCTCGGAATTTCGACTGGAGAGTGGAAACCATATTAGTGGATACACTTATTACTTAGAAAAAAATATAATGATCAACTGAAAATGCATTGAATCCAAGTTAGCGCCAAAACCTAGCAGCAGCTTTGTCAGTCTCAGAAAAACAATTATAGTTTCAATAAACAACACCATGTTGAAAAAAAACTTGATATCAACTAGTTTTTCAATTGAAAAATTAATGAAAAGTATGAACCTGAAGGTCACAATCCATAACAGAACCCAAAATGTCATTACTGAAATTTCTGAACAAAACAGACTAAATGCCACTGCAGTATTGACAAAGGCATTAGCGAAAACCATCGGTCTACACACACAAACTATTAACAGTTCTAATGACACGGTGCTAAGCGTAATAGTTACAAATTGATAAAAGCTCGCATTAACAAGTATACACGGCGATTTGTACGAACCGTCGAAATCGCAGCTAATCCGTCGACCAATGGAAGCGAAGCAATCGCCCTCGAACGCATAAATCAAGCATCAATTGAATCCGATTCAATTCGACAACAACAAATTATTATTGGTGTTTGATCGAGCAAAAATTGATCGCGTTGCAGCTCTAATCGAAAATTATTTTTGTAGCTCCGCCGAAAATTCATTACAATATTAATTGGAATTCGTTGATTCGGATTCATTGGTTATTTGAAAATGGGAATGAAGGGATTGGAAATGATGTGCAAATGATAATTCAAAGTATTGAGTTCGGGCATGTTTTCCTTTTCCGAAAACCGGCGATTCACATTTCAAATTCAGTTCTGTGTTAGTATGAGACTTTGATGAGGGTTAAATGAAAAGATGTACACATTCTCGCATACACAACCAGTGAAATTATATTCATGTATTAGCATGTGTCAGTCACATACAGTATCGGAAACTTTTCATCTGGGGTATAGACAGAAATCTACGCGAGCAACAAGGAACGCAATGATATGATAATACCACATAAATAAAAGAGACGCACTACTGTGCGCCTATCCTGTTACCCCACCCGACGAATTAACAGCTCACGTCGATATCTCTTCCTCGAGCGAGTAGAGGAGAAATTGTAATGCTCTCTCAACATATAGCAAGCTATTCTTTACGCTCTCATGAAAGTAGTTTTACGTCTGTAGTTGAATTAAATTCGAAATGAATTTTTGGCATATTCTATGTTACTGTATGTGAGGTCATTCATGTGGGAGGGGGAGGGGGAGCGGTAATCACCCTTTCGAGCATATTATTTACTATCAAGGTATCATTTTCGTTCCAAAAATAATTCCGGTCACTCTAAGGTAGCCATAGTGGGGGTACTTACTCAATTCCCCCCTACTCAATTCAAACACTAACCCCAAACCAAACGCGGGTAGAGGTCCCAGTCGGCAGTCGCAGTGCGCGCTTTCGCGTGGGTTCGCGCCGTTCCGGTAGCGGGGTTTCGCGTACACCCGCTAGAGTAAAGCTCATTGGTTCACTGTGCCACGTGCTGCTTCCTCCTGACCTTCGCCAAGAAATTATGTTCTTGAGTCAAAAGGAGCATTTTTCACAAGTAGGTGTTTTCTAGGGTAAAGAGTTGGATTGTATTAATGCAACAAAAATTCATTTCAAGAGAATTTATGTAAAGAAGCAAACAGCTCAATAAGTTTGAAATATTCATCAATTAGAAATAATTATTCTGTTCACAAGATTATTCTGTTCAAGAGAATATATATATTTGATTAAATACATCCTTTTTATCAGTGCAGACAGACATGAAGAAGTGCCCTACATTCTAAAAATACGCAACAAATGGAAAAAAAATGAATTCAAAAAATAAATAATAAATTGTCATCAACTTAGGCTTATCTTGAAACCTACTCAACCCCTATCAGATATACTGAGTGATTTTCAGTTTCTTGAAAAAACGCCTTTTTCAGAATTAGCAAAATTTCAAATGTTATACTTTTCGGAAAATTAGTAACATTTGGATGAAATTTTCCCAGGAGGTCTTTGTTGGAGCTCATTAAACAATGTGAATAAGGTGAAAAAAAATTAAATTATTTCTGAAATTCTACAATAATTGGGTTTTTCAATTTTTCAGTTAATTACAAGGTTTGTATATCGGGAGAATTGATTTAACAACTCCTTTTATTTTTTATGATGACCTCAGTGATGTAATTATTGCAAAAACCATTGAAAACTGTCAATTATTCATTTATATTTTATAGAATCATTCGAAAGTAAGTTTTGTGCAAAAACCGTAAGTTTTTTGTTGGGAGGCACTTTTTTTGGCAATTACCTTCCACAACTGACTGATTCCCTTTCAAATGGCTCGTAAAAACTCAATCTCTGTCAATGAATTACTATCACAAAAAATCCAAATGTTACTTATTTTCCGAAAATATAACTTGAGATTTAACTAATTTTCGAAATTGCTTTTTTTCAAAAAACTGAAAAATTACTCAGTATATCTGATAAGTAGGTTTCAAGACGAACTTAACTTAAAGACAATTTTTTTTACATCACACATAAAGATTTTTTTCATTTGTTACTTACTTTTTCAATGTCACTTTATACATTTAGGTGCTGATTTATCTCCAAAAGGAATGTGACTATCAAATTGTTCCACGAAAAATGACAAATATCTTTTTTCTACATTCATGCAAAAAGCAAAACTTTATTGAACTATATTCAGTAGAAAAATAAGTTCTTTATTGCACTAGTGCAATAAAGTTTTTATTGCACTCATCTGTTATTCTGCTTCAACGTGCTGTTACAATGACAAACATAAACGTTCAAACCTCTACATATTTAGCAGATATTCTGTGAGATTGGCGATACGTTTTGAACAGTAACATATTTTATATTATTTTGTATTAATGTTAACAGCCAGATTTAAACAATGCTTTCCCGAGAATAACTCCATAATCAAAACTGATCCGCTTTGTTTTAAACCATCTACTTGTAGAGAGCAAACTGTCTGTACTATGACCACACATCGTGATAACATACGCGCTCACGGCTACTATGATTTTGATTTTTATAATGCAACTGTGGATATAGAAACGTCAGTCAAAAATTAATTCTCACAATGACAGAATTAAAAAGTTTAAAATGACTATTATTAATGGAAAAATAGATGATAGTGATCTGTTTCAATGCAAATTGATAGTAATAATAATTAATTATTCAAGTTGCGCTGTTCATTTTCCTACACCTAGTGCCGGACCTTGATAAATCATTTTTTGCTTTTTGCATGAACGTAGAAAAAATATTGTATGCAACTCGTGCAAAAATTGTCCAACTCGGCCTAACGGCCTGGTCGGACAATTTCACGTCGAATGCAATGAACACTTAGTTTTTGCACTTGTTGCATAAATAACTGTTTATGAATTGTACCCGCGAGTCAGGGATCCCAGACCAAATCATTCGTCAAAAAGTTAGCAGAAAACTATCTACTGGATATGTTCGGTTGAGCCATTCGCGTTTATCAAACTGTTTTGTTTCCGTTCCGTAATAAATTTGATTTATTCAATTTTTGGAATTGCTGCCCACCCGTCCAGACGTAGATATATGGTTTAGATAAAGTGGTCGTTTCGCATGAAATCTAATAGAAATACGTGGAAGTCACAGAGGGATATATGGGAAAAACAGAAAAGCCTAGTGATATTGTTGGGGTGGAAAAATTGTATTCAAAAGTTGTGTCCGTGTGTCTGTGTCTATATACCTATGCCTTGGTACTGAGATAACAAAATAATTAGTCTGAATACCGTAATACTCACACTAGAACTGGTGAGTGATGTTTCCCTTTTCAAAAATAATTAGAATGTTGAGGTCCAGTTTCACCAGTTACTGATAAAGTTTCAGATACTTATCTAAAATAAGGGTTGCTGATATATTTATTCTGTTTCACTACCAAACTCCCTGATAAAATTAGTGGCAGATAAATGATTTATAGGGATACTAGGAAAAAAAATTGCTATGATTCGAGTTGAGCGCTACAAAACTGCTGGCGGTACGAGCACAGCTCGAGTTTTTACTTCAGCAGTAGTTGTTTTGTTTTAGATGTGGTTTTGCTAATTAGGTGCCATATTCATATCAACTTTTGTTTTAGAATACAATTAGTTAATAACTAACATCCAACTATCTAATTATTGAGAAACTTCTACATCGGACTCAATAAAAACATGGTTGTCTAATGAAGAACAAAATATTCCCCTTTTCCATTTCCGTATACACCTAAAACGTAGGCGTATTGTGGCAAATACCTGTTAGAAAACTACTCCCCGGGTTAATACCACAACGGGTATTGAATTATATCTGAGATACTCGTGTAATACACCTTATTGTAGAGGAAACAATTGCAAGTGCTTCCCTGGAGCAGAATAGCAAAATTTCTGTGGTCTAGTGGTTTTTGCCACAATGAACAAACGTTGTTGGTGTGTATAAGAGTAAAACATCGGTAGGCAACGA
Organism: Chrysolina haemoptera; assembly: GCA_958298965.1. NCBI lineage: Eukaryota > Metazoa > Arthropoda > Insecta > Coleoptera > Chrysomelidae > Chrysolina > Chrysolina haemoptera. Next base: position 10,752,189 of record OY282595.1, on the reverse strand, counting down.
ATATAGGATAGAGAAAATAACTTTTGTCTAATTTCTACTATGACTTTCATTTGTAACGACCGGTTTCGGCTTAATGAACCATTATCAAGTAGGCTATCATGTCGTTAAAAGTCATAGTGGTAATTAGTCAATGTCTACGGGATAACGACAGATTTTGCTGACTGATTTTCTCTTTTCTGGGATTTTAACCTCTGAAACTTATGACGATGTTGAGTAAAAAAATGAAAATTTAGCTATCGGACGTGCGCTAGGCAAATGAAAAATTAATTTTCCTTCTGCAGAAAAAATAGTATTCTTTCCAATCTCTCGTTCATGTCATTTCAACACATTAACAGGTAGGAATACAATCTAATAGTGAAAAACCAAATCCATAAGGTTTGCACTACTTGAAGGGTTAAAATAAGGGCACGATTTTGTAAAAAAATACTCTGTTGCTGACATATTTTCTCGCTCATGGCAATCGACAGAATTGAATTTGATATCGTTAGTAACCCGAAAAAAATTCACATAAGCGGGACAGCTGTTGACGTAAATTTTCGGGCCGTAAAATTTTGTGAATTTTTTTTCATGTGCCTAGCACACGTCCGATCGCTAAATTTCCCGTGGTTAAAATCCCAGAAAACAAAAAATCAGTCAGCAAAATCTGTCATTATCTGACGGTCTAAAAACCTCATGACTTTTTTCACAATGCAGAACTTTCTCATGCAAAACTGTCTTCCAATACTTTCAAGCATGATGACTTCTATAAAACTTTTTGTTGACTCGTGTTTTTTTTTACAAGATTTTACAATCAAATGCGAACAACATGGCGAAACTGGATCCATGATTTGAAAGTCAGTGAAGAAGCGCACTATAAGAAGATTTCGAAAATACCAAAATTCCCAGGAAATGTTTTCTTTGAAGAAAACTTTCCACACCTTTTTCGAAAAACATAGTTTTCTCTACAATTAATATTCTTATAAATAATAATTTTTTTCATAACAATTTATCGCTAACTGTCTAAACTGGTATATTTTTAGAGCCATCCTGAACAAAGCTGTCACTTCAGAATAGTTATTCCATTTTCGTTGTGTCCGTGATAAACGACCATCTAGACAAGGATATAACTGGCAAGTTTCCATAAGGCCAATATACTTATCTGGAAAATTCTATTTTCCGTAACGAATTGAATCTATATATCATATTACGGTTCACTGAAATAGTCAACAAAATTATATGGCATTCGGCATGCCTTCTTATCTCCATTCAATTTGGAAGAGAACATTGAACATCTGATTTCCATTTAATTTATTACATACAGCAGCGTATATTCTTATTCCAAACTTCCGATTGAATCTTGATATGTTTTCCAATATGATTTTTGATTGTTGGTTTTCTCTACAACCATTTATATATTTTTCAGAGAACTAAAAGAAGAATGGGTTTAATCAGGATACTGGACATACGATGTTTTGCCCCCACTTTTGAACAAAGTTTTCAAATTAAGTGAGAAAAAATATGCCCTGCCCTACCAGGACGACGCTTATTGCCATAATCCTATACAAAATAATTGGGTCGAAAATCCAACAGAAAACAACTACTTTCCTGGCTAATACCACGACGAACGTTGAATTAGATCTGATGAATTTCCGTGCAGAGTTCCGACAAGGATATCTCCGCAATTGCTAGTTGCATAGAAATGTTCATTGAAACATTTGGACCACCTATAGATCGATTTCTGGGTTCTTGCCTCATCAGTATAGGGTAGGTCTCTGCAGACAATAACCAATGTCTGCAACAAATGGTTCAACAAACTATCCATATCAAGGCAGAAGCTGAGACACCGCCCGCAGCCTAGCGTTCACTAAACCACGGGCGCCATCTGAACTCCAGCCCCTCAACCAAAGCAATACCCAAAACTTGCGTGATTAATTCAACCACCAATACAAATGAAGAAATCTGTATTGTTCACAAGAAGCTTGTAAGAGAGATACAAACGTACTTTTCCAAACAGATTATTTTTTGTGGCAAAAAATCTATTTTAATTTTTTTATCCCATCTTTATCTTTATCTTTTTCAAAATTTGTACATAGCTATAAAATGTAATTCTGAACATCTTTTCCGACTAATATTTTTCGATATTTTCTCAAACAAGTGTATTTTGGGAAATCATTTTTGAATTTTTTAAATTTCCCGCCAAACTCGAAAAGATGAACGGAACTGTACAACGTCTTTTGGTGTTTCTTTTGATGCAGAAGCTATTGCACATATCGATATTTGTCAAAATTTTTAATAAAAAATTTCCCACGTGATGCGTACTTTCTGCCGGTCACTGTATGTCTAAAACCACTCGGCCTTTTTTCAAATTTTGGTATATTCAAAGTGCGCATAAGAATTTATGATTTAAATGGTGACGGTTTTCTCAATTTCATCGGTAGTGTACATGTTAAGATGCCCTGCCATATTTCTTATCAAAATAATGATACGCCACTGTTTTTATTTCAAATAATTATTATTTTTTTAATTTTCCCCTCCAGCGACGAAAAAAAGTCAAGTCCATTTTTATGAGAAGATAAAGCACAATAATAAATATATATTTGTAAAAGAATGTGTCATTACAAATCTCCCGGGTTTTCGTAGAAACCTCACAGAAGCATGAAGAGCTTGTCCGAGCAAGGCAGACCCGGGACCTACAGTTTAAAAAGTGGATTCCGAACCACTTTAGCTCCGTGATGGTGGTGGGGATCGAACCCGGGACGCCTGGGTGAGAACAAACGCTCTTAACACCTCGACCACTTCGCTATATTTGAAAAAAAAAAACATGTTATACAGATATTTGAATAGCAGGGGATGATAAAAAGGGCCAAACTGTCTGGATGCGGTGGGCGCTACTCATAAATACTACTACCACTACGACGTTTCGCTAACAATGTTAGCATCATCAGATCATTAGGAGAAGTAATACCCAATATTTGATACCATTCTCCGAAAACACATTTCATGCAACCTGATTCGTTTCCATATTTTACACTTCTCCTAGTATACGGAGGGAGATGAGAAAGTTGGGATAGTGCTTTCATCAAAGTTTGGAGAATGCAAATTATTTTGTGAAGAATAGTCTACGAGAATGTGAATGGCTCAGTTGAAAAATTAATTATTACAATCAATTACAAATATAACCGAAAGATTTGTTACAACGTGGCTGACAGAGCCTCAATTAATACTTCATAATTAAATAATTGCAATAATAACAAACCTTTTTTGAAAAAAGTATGATTAAATTCCGTTATTACGATGCAATTAAAGCTATAGCCAATAAAATAATACAATAATTACCATCAATCAGCGGGTATGACAGTGCTTTAGGGCACCACGACCTAAATGAACTGCGTTAAATTCGATTCACTCCTAATGATATCATTTATTAAATTCGATGTGTTTATAACTTCATTCTGAGGATATTCTTCCAACAACTTCATTTTGTTGGTGAATAAATTCTTGAGACCGCTTGATTACCAGATATAACTTTCGTAACTTGACGTTTGTAAATTGACTGTATCGAATTTACGATGCGCGTGAAATTCTAAATTATGCATAATTTTTTTCAGACGGGGTAACTAACTGTACGCTGAGATACGGTGTGTTAATTTTGTGATTTCATTTATAGGTGTTTATAAATCAAATTACGATGAACTTTCTTCGTAAATTGAAGACGACTAATGTTGTATGTGAAAGTTTCCCAGACTGAACTCGGCTTCAAAATAGAAATACAGAAAAAGTAGATAGTTTCGGATAGGACAGTTTTTAAGAATTGACTCAAAATAGTTATTTACCTAACAAGTGCGGAAAGTAGAATTTTTCCGCACGCGACGACAGTTGCACGAACGACGCGGAAAGTAAAAATCGTTCGGAAAAGTACAACTTTCAAAACGAAAACTCGTGCAGAAAAGTTACTTTTCCGCACGCTCGTAGGAAAAGTTTAATTCTGTAACTTTTTAGCATAATGAAAACTGTTCGTTAGACGACATGAAGTCGAAATCTTTCAATATAGTTGAAAGCCATTAAAACTCAGAACGTGATTATATTTTGCAGTCCCAATATTCCCAACAAGTAGCAAATTCAATCAACGGAATGTTCGGTTTTGCGGCTATCAAAAACTTTCCGGTGTTTAGAACCAACTATATCCATTCCATGGAAATGCGGCGGGAGAGTTTAAATTATCCGATTCAATTTGATATTCAGTTGTTTTGATAGGATTGGATGATTTTCCGCGTTCGAAAAAGAGAAACACAAAAAATGTGTGAAATTATTTCTGAATGTTGTTACCATAATTCAATTCTTTGTTGGTAACCATGGTTTTGATATTTGGAATAACTACAAAATACAAGCCCAAAAATTACACACTATTTGTTTCTCAATCAAAAGATTAAAACCAATGCAACTGGAATATATTTTGTCAAATTAGAATTACGAACATTATTAGAATTACCTAATAAAGTATGTAGTTATCCAAAATCAAGTCAAAATTGGCCATTATCATCATCATCTGTATTAATTGGCATTCTTGAAAACCCGTAAAACGTAATTTTTCACATTTTTAAAGAAGGCTAAATTGTTAAACCAACCATTCAGCATTCTTTAAAAATGGAAAAAATTGTGTTTCACGGGTTTTTAAGAAGGCAGAATTGTTGAAAACTGTAAAATTGCATTTTTTGGGTTTTTGAGTGTATTCCTTCTAGAAAACTGTTTTTTCAATGATATAACCACTGCATCAATTCCCAACGAAGAAGCAGCATTTGCTATTTTCGTCGCATCTCATATCTTATACTGTTTTCTGTTTGTATCCAAAAATCTCCTTGAGTCCAGTACCAAACGAAGTAATGCTTTCAGTTTCCATGCCAATCATCGTATTGGTCACCAATTATACCTTTCATATTTCATAATAGCGGTTGTGTGGTATTTCTTTTCATTTCAACCTCGAGGGAATTTAAAACCTCAATATCTTGAGGCTTTTTTGACCTTGATTTTCATTATTAATGACTGGAGGTAATGAAATTTCGATTTTTACGATCATTAAGACTCACCGATTATCCACATGGAGAGGGTATTAAACGCAGACAATAAGTACTCAACGTATTCGGTCAAATGAAGACATTAAAAATCTCATGAATACTTAATCTCTGAATCTCATCAGGCCGTAAACAAGGATTTGTAAAATCAAGAACCCGATTCAGAGAATCCCATCTGGATAAGTACGTAATATAAATGCGTGAACAAATCCATTACCTGCGGAAACATTAATTTCAACAGATTTAACAAGTCGTATGCAGGAGAAAACTAATAATTACAGATGCATTCATATGTTAACATGGAGGCAACTGCGGTTATTCTCCATAAAATATTCAGTGTGTTCAAGTGCGATAGCGCTAATGAATTATTGGTGATAAGTTATTTCCTAATGATAATCCTAGAATTAAGTGATTATATTTGTGTCATTATCCTTCAGCGGTTTCGGATTCAGAGTTCTTCTGACAACGATTTATATCCTGTGAGGAAGCCTGTATCAGTTTCTTGTTCATCCATTTCATCAACTTTCACTACTCCGTAGGAACAGTAAGCCGGTAAACTTTATTTTGTTTCGCCTACTATTCGTTATATAATAGGTACTCACGTTACCATTTCATTATTATTATTATTTCTCGGTGGGGCTACCGTTCAGCCGAAGTACAGGTAGTTTTGTGTACAACCTTTCTGCTTTCCGCTGCCAGGTCTGTATTGTGAGTACTCCGGATCTTCTGACGATCTCCTGAAGATTCTTGATGAGGTTTCCTTGCACTATAGTGTCCAACGATGTCCATCCTCATGCGAGCCAGGACTTTGCATTCAAACACTATGTGGAAGGCTGTTTCTTCCTCCTCATCACAGAACCTGTGTGGAGTCTTGGTGTATCCCCAGCATATACAGGTTTTTTTTTCAGGTGGAAGTGCCCTGTTGGGAAATCTACCACCTACTCAGTTCGGGGTGATGTCTTTTCCCATGTCTTAGCCTATTTTTACTTGTTCTGCTCAATCTTCCAAAACGGGGTTCCACAGGCTGGTTTCGGTCCGATGAGAGTTGTTGCTGATACCGCTCTTGCTAGGGCATCAGCGCTCTCAGTCTCCTGGATTCCCCTCTGACTTGGTACCCAGGCAAGTTTCATCTTGTTCAGTACTCCTAGGTCGCCGAAGTTTTTGTGAATGTCCCAAATTTGTTTGGAAGAAATCTGCATATTCGCAATGTCTTTATTTTTCGTCGACAAAAATGTATTGGGGATTAAATGCGAGAGAAGCGAACCGTGCCTCAATGAAATGAACGATTTCTGTGAGTGATATTTTTTAATTACATTCTCCCTATCTAATTTATTTAATGAATTTTCAATGAAAACTAGAAATACCTAATTAAAAAAATCAACTACCTGAATGAAAATGCAAATTTACACTTTCAGATTTTTTCTTTTTCAGTTAGAGTTTTTCATAATATCTATCAGATGTAGTTCAATGTCCAGCGTAGCTGAGGCCAGGAAAGTAGTTGTTTTCTGTTAGATCTTATAAAAAAATCGCACTTTTCAATTTTCATGAAGAATGTTCCCATTTTTCAACATGAATACCTTCCAAGAGGAAGATCTTGAACGATGGAAAATAGCGACTGAAGTTTATCTTTCAGCCGCAGATGATTCCACAACAGATTTTATAAATATTCGATTCATATTTCCGAACAAAAATAAAAGTGCAATGCCCATGACAGGTTTGTCAAAAATAACTTTCAAAGTGTTACCGCAGTAGAAATGTTTCCATCATTTCCATCCTTGATGTGTATAATTGCTTCCGAAGAGCCTGCTTTCCAATACTTCCAATCTCCCTGATGAGCTTGGCAAAGCGAAATAGATTTTCATGGAGAATGTTTCCCTTTTCAACATAAATACCTCCCAAGAGGTTATCTTGAACGATGGAAAATAGCGACTAACGTTTGTCTTTCAGCCGCAAATGATCCCACAACAAATTTTATGAATATTCTATTCATATTTTCGAACAAAAATCATGAAAAATATATTGTGGCAATTGCAGTGGAGTGAGGACGAATAACAAGCACTTGTCTAATGCGTGTCCTCAGATCGTTCTTAGCAGACTAGCTTTGAAGCCATCTGTTCCCCATCCGAATCATTCCACAATTCCGTCTATTTGGGCAATCTGGTCTCGCGCTGTTGAAACGGGTGTAAGCCGCTCCACCTGGTGGCGAGTAGATTAAGAAGCACTTCGTTATCAAACGATCTCCCAAAAGAACTCTGAACTTTGTGTTCAGATATCTGACTGAATCTCTCAACCCGGAGAATCGGAGTGCTTCTTGATCTACTCGCCACCAGGTGGAGCGGCTTACACGCGTTTCCACAGCGCGAGACCAGATTAGCCAAATTTACGAAATTGTGGGATTATTCGGACGGGGAATAGATGGCTTCAAAGCTGTCTGTAGTGACCTACCCTGTACTGATGACGAGGTAATAACCTCGAAACTAGTCTACAGGTGGTCCCCCTGTGCGAATCAAGTAGTTGTTTTGTGACAGGTATTTGCCACAATTAGCCTACGTTGTCGGCGACGACTATCGTTACCAAACGATCTTCCAGAAGAACTCTGAGCTTTGTGTTCAGATATCTGTCAGGAAGAGCTATTTTGAAAATTTCACCCACTCATGAATGATTTCCTTGGTAAAAATTCTTGAAATGATTTTTTGGGTTTGTAACCTTCCACAATCTGGAAATGAAAAAAATGGTAATCCAAAGAAATCTGTACAAGTGTAGAAGGAGAAATTAATCAATTTGCCCGATAAGTTACTGCGTTCACAAGACTGTTGAATTTGCCTATCTAAAAAAATTAGATCGAATTACCCAAAAAATACTTCTCTTTTTTTGAAAAATGTTGAAGTTTCGGAGACTGTATCTGCCTCCGTTATCAAAACTTGCTGAAAAGGCGCTGAAAACTGTATTTTGCCAAGAACCGAATTTCCTCCACAAAATCAAACTTTCAATCAAAGTTGGTAAACATGTTTACCCAATATTATCATCTTCGCTTTTCTTCATTATACGAATGAAAAAATCATAACCATATCACTGACATTGGCAATCTCCTAAGAAAATTGCAGGCCTAATGCAAAGGGAGCAGAAGCTTATGCCTAAACCCGCGTATAACATAAATGAACTGCGGGAATCTGTAACAATCGGGAGGTTCCACCACACATAACAAGTTAATTTCTATTCCTCTTCCGTCTACGGTCCACGCGAGGGCGACGATTCCACCCCTCGACACAAATCTGTTGTGATAAGCCCCCATAACAATCCGAGAGCAGTCTAGGCTTCCGCAGGAATTCCCGCTCGAAGTGAGGAATGAGATAAACGAGGGGTAGTAAAACTTGTTTACCGAAAATATTAGGTTAAGTGTGTAATCCTGTAAATACCCGTTGAAAGTCAACGTAGCGCTGGGAATACAAGTCGCTCGTGTAACAAGGGTTTCTGTGATTCATTACGGGTTGCCATGCAGGGTGGCCACACCGTTGAAGTGGACATTAAATGCGGGATTTTCTCCATTATAGTTCTTTGAGATGGTTTTAATTTCTGACATCTGAGTGTCCGTAACTTCGTTTCATGCTTAGCTCAAACATTTCTGGAACGAATCATCGAAAAAAATTTTATGCATAATTTCAATCACTGATTTTTCAGTAATTTTCCTGTTTACCAAAAAATCAGGGGTGGAACCCAAAAAACAATTTATTTTAAAAAATTATATTTTTATTCTGCTTTTGTTTCGGAAGGTATACGATTTATCAAGAAACAATTTCAACAAGGGGAAAGATAATAATTCAATTTTCCACAAGAAATATACTCACAAAATGCGCTCGTTTTCTCAGAAAACCTGATTGAATTCCGATATCAAATTTCAAGCTTGCGTTAACCCGCCACTGCCATTTCCGGCAGGGCCAAAAAATTTGATTTGTTAAAACTTTGCTGAAAATTATAGTAGAAGGAAAAGAAAAAGTGCATATCGTTCGTGTCTCATGCAAATATAATATATGTGAGTATCTGAGTACCCAAAATCCCACTTCACATAACCATTCTACGATATTTACGGAGCATCCGAAAGCCATGAATATTTCAGTTGATATAAAATAATTATACTGAAGCAAGAATCAGTACCCACTTTGGACCATATGTAATAGGCAGGGCGTGTTTCCCAGTTAAACCTGCCTGAGAAACATAGACCAATAGCGGCCCGCCTTTCCTCGATCACGAGCAAAGCTCGCGTTGATCACATCTTTACCACTATTGTTTACTAGCTTGATTTTAACTTGAATTTACTGTAGCTTCAACATGTTCCTTTCTTTTCATCCATTGTTACGATATTCATTTATCAATATGATAAAAAAATGGGAGAATGAGAAGAATTGTCCTATAATATGCAATTTGAACATTGTATAATTAAATATGCCAACGAAAATGGGATATTGGACGCCTGTGGTGTCACTCAATGAGAACAAAAAGTATTTTACCCCTTCACCACACAAGTAATTTAATTCCTAGATGCGCATTTCGATAACAAAGTTACCTTCATCAGTAGGATTACTAAACTGATACTTTTTGTTCTCATTAAATATGCCAAGGTATATATGATGTGAATTGTTATGTCCCTGAATTATTCAAGAGGTCAAACAAAATATTTACGAATGAAACGAATAACAATCCGTATCTCATAAATTTTAGTGGATCGGCTTATTTCGTTTGGCAGTAATACAGAACTCTATAATAAAAAACACCCACATCAAATTCACTCTCTCTTCTAGCCAAACTAACATTATATCTATAGAAGAAATAATCCGAATTTTGTTAATTTTTCAAATACTCAGGTGATATACAGGATGAACATAGCTAAGTCAGCAGAAAAAACGTTAAATATACAAGGTGCAAAAAAATGTGCTGTTAAAAAGTGAAACTATTATTTGTAAGATTTTTTTTGTGTAAATAAACCGATTCAAAGAATATCGTAAAAACCGTTGCCGAATCAAATCGGGACTCGATAAAAAAAAAGAAATAGGTAAACTTTTAAGATTTATCCTGCATGAGAACATACAAACTTCTGTACATCTACTGTAAGTATCCGAAGATACGGAAGCCAGGAAGGCTTATTGAGTCTTGTGGGCTCATGTTAATCCTAATCTCAAATAAGAGATCGAAATAGAGTACTGAAAATTTTGCACTATTAGAGACTGGTACAAGAAGTATATTTTCATCAATTATCTCTCTAAACAAATTCAGTTGAAGCAAAGAAAATTTCGATAAAGAAACAAGATGTCCTGCACTACCAGGATGACGCTTATTGCCATAATCCTATATAATAGGAATAATTGGGTCGAAAATCCATCAGAAAACAACTACTTTCCTGGCTAATACCACGACGAACGTTGAATTACATCTAATGAATTTCCGTGCAGAGTCCTACAAGGATGTCTCCGCAATTGCTAGTTGCATGGAAATGTTCATTGAAACATTTGGACCACCTATAGATCGATTTCTGGGTTCTTGCCCTCATCAGTATAGGGTAGGTCTCTGCAGACAATAACTAATGTCTGCAACAAATGATTCAGCAAAATCTCCATGTAAAGGCAGAAGCTGAAATACCGCCCGTTCACTAAACCACGGGCTCCATCTGAATTCCAGCCCCTCAACCAAAGCAATACCCAGAACTTGCGTGATTAATTCAACCACAAATACAAATTATAGAAATCTGCATTGCAAATGTTTCAATGATCATTTCCATGCAACTAGCAATTGCGGATACATCCTTGTAGGACTCTGCACGGAAATTCATTGGATGTAATTCAACGTTCGTCGTGGTATTAGCCAGGAAAGTAGTTGTTTTCTGATGGATTTTCGACCCAATTATTCCTATTGTATAGGATTATGGCAATAAGCGTCAACCTGGTAGTGAAGGACATCTTGTTTCTCTCTTGACAAGCTTATTGTGAACAATGCAATGCAGATTTCTTTAATTTAAATTTCGATAACTACCGTAGTATTACTTGTTTCTTCGATGAGGATGTTTTTACACGTAAGAAGAAAAATAAATTGCTCGTAATTGATGATTATCCTATGATTTATATTCATTTCACCGTTGTTAACGTTATTAATACCTACCCACATAGTTAATAGAATTATTCTAGTACAAATTATAATTCTACGATTTATAGGTTATAGTTCCTTGAAATATTTACAAATTGCACTTCTCTTATCATACTCCTATAATGTAGTTCTGAGTAAACAGTCACTTCAGATTTTTGTTCACTTGTCTTGTCAACCACGCAGTAAGCAAACTAGTTAATGTGATTTATACGCCATGGCTTGAGTGCGGTTTCTGCAATATACATAAATAATGCGATTGGGAAGTTGCTCATATTCTAGGTATCAGACAAGACAAATTGAGAGTATTAAGCGCATTACATTCTGACAACTGACAAAGTGTTGTTCCAGTTTGGTCCGTATATTCAGCTGCCTTTCCATGCAGTTTGGAGTTTTTTTTGATTCGTTAACCATTCTAGTATAAATCAATAATAAAGATTATATACATTGAATTCGTGCGGAATATGTACTCGTATAAATAAACAACTGGGAAGATTGATTATGTTTCTATTTTCACTTTCATCCAGAAAATATCTCAAGTTGTTGACATATTTCCTCAATTATTGTTATTTGTAATTGGAAGTAATTCAGGATTCTGAATCGATGAATTCAACAGTAAATTTTTGAATTTGACGTGTCTATCATTTGAATACCATCCGAAATGAAGTACGCATTAATCACCTATTAGAATATTATGAAACGAGAGATTCGAGGTCGAAAATGTTTACTGTTTTTATCAGTTCATCGTGATCTGTTGAACGATAATATCAGTAGTGGTCGATATTCAAGCATTTAGCACAATTTTCATAAAATGAATAGTTTGGATACATTGCACATAACTTTTGTTTCTCGTTGCAGATGCAGTAGAGGAAGCAAAAATGCTTCAAATAAAAAACATGTAACGAACAACAAGAATCTAAAATGAAAAAGACACAACCTTCATTTTTGGCTATAAACTTAAGATTATCTCATTTCCAAAGAACCAATTGTTCTCCTAACAAGTTATGGTCACCGACACTTCTAATGGACGAAATAAACCAAGTTAAACGGAAAAGATATTAGTTTAATCATTTATGACTCGTGTACGATGCCTCGACGACACTTATTAATTGAATTTCCATGAAAGATATGTTCGACGATTGTGTTGAAGATTATATACGCCAATCGTATATGCCTGCCCGGATGATTTACAACGTTTTATGTATTATGTAGCAACCACCTAGTGATCAATATGCCGTATTTACGCTTTATAGTTTTCGTTGATTGATTCTATTGTTGTACCGTGGTTCGTAGTAATAACTGCGTTATAGTTTCTAAGTATTGTCAAAGCTGTTGTTCATCGGATTGATTTATGAGGAATACTGCTATTGTTGATTATTGTGTTTGTTTCGTTACACACGAGTTTTTATAGCGGCGGTTCGGGTATTATTTCTTCAAATTGGTATGATCTGGAAACCTGATCGGGTGAAGGAATCTTAACCTTTTGATCATCCGATAATTTTCTTCAACTTTTTTCGGTTTTCATTATGGAAATTGGGTGGATTTCATTGAGAATCATCAAGAAAATCATCATCAAAAATTACCTAAACACCAAAACCACGCCAGTTTCACTCGACGTGCGTTTCGCCAATATATTTAGCTGGAGCACTGATAGCTAGTGTGTTGTCTGATCTACCCTGGCATTATGAGAGGCAACAACTCCGAAACCGATATACAGGCGATCACCCTATCCAACTGAAGCATACACTCTACCTATCAATTGAAAGAAACATTCTGTGAAAATATAAAATTTAAAAAATGTAGTCAATAATCATCAGTCAATTTGTTTTGTCATCGGCCTCATAATTCACTTAGTGGTAATGGTTTTAGCGAAGATAATTTCGACAATACCGAAATTATAAGTGTCATTTAATTGTCACTATCCTCCAAACTTCTCGGACCCTGTTCAAATTGTTTAAATTTGAACCAACGTAATCAAATCAGAGATCTGCTCAATTTTTGTTGGTCCCAAGTACCTAATATGTCTTGAAATGTTCTTTGAACCGTGTTTTCATAGCATTTGTAGCTCGACTAACGTACTCTTTGCAATCTTCACAACTAACTTCATGAATCCCCGACTTTCTCCCTCTTCAATCTTATGATTGATTGGAATCTTTTGAAGGTATATTCACACCATTCATATTGAGAGTTCTATAACCTTCAGCTGAAGGAATATTTGAACCTATATAGTTAAAACAGGTATATATTCAGTTATAGAAATCTTACAGGTCTAAAGATTCCAACTATGTTGGCGTTGACTGAAATTTTCGTCTTTTTCAAATAAATCGTCAAACCTGAAAGGGTTACTTGAGATGTATTGTCAAAATTCAACTCTCATCAAGTCGTCCACTCTTTGTACTCGATGTTAATTCGTGTACAAGCATTTTTCATGTTGTATATAAACGGCAGTTAACGATTAGTCCGGTAAATAATATGAAATTTTGAGAAGAAACTCAATACATATTTCAATATGTAGCAATCAATTGTCTAGTCTAGATATTCTAGATTCTAATTTAGATATAAAATTCGACATTTTCTCATAAAGTTTGAATGAAAGAATTATCTTAATATTTTACTTGATTAATTCTTGAAATTGTGGGCATTCTCCAACGATATCAATTGAATTAAATGTGTGAGTTCGTTGTGGTCATTCATTAAACAAGATAAACTACGATCACTTACATAAAATTATACAGTGTGTTCTCTCCACCAAAAGAATTCGAAAACGAAGTGAAATTTGAAGCGTCGAAGATGAACTCCGGTGGACAGCCAGAATCAGAATCTCCTAATAAAAGCGTGGATTTGAAGCTGGTGATTTGAAATTTAGTTTTAGCAAGACTACCAATAGGAAGCTGCAATATGAATGATTTTTTCAGAATACAATACATCGCATAAAGTTGGTGTCGAATGAACACTACGCATACGCATACGCAAACACTGAACTAAAGAATGACAAGCTACGTGCACAGTTATTATTCTAAGTGAAACTATTACAGAAAATTAAGATCGATAGATGGTACCAAGGCCGAGTGTTAAAGCATAGGTATTTCTTCGTCTTCAGAGGTGAACTGAAAAAATCTATAAATCATCTCGAATTTCTTCGAAATTCCAAATTATCACATGATAAATATAAACCATTGTGTTTATCCAACCCTTGAAAAATTGCAACGTTTCCATACGTTTTCACGTTTTTAATGTAAGAGATTTATGTTTTATTTCAGGTTTTTTTCAGATTCTTTCCTGGTATCAACTGCATCCGTGAACACTGGACATAGTTTATATTACTTTATATGTGTTCAAAATAATTTTGAGATATCGAAAAAATTGTAAGATTTTCCTTAATGAAAGTTGATTTATTTACATAGTTGCGTTTCAAAATGTTTTTTTTTTTGGATTTTAAGTAATCATTTTCATGCACATATCATTCAATATTTTTAGGGGGGTGCCATGAAGATTGATGTTTCACGGTTTCAATATAGCATTCGGGAAATGTCACTTTTTTGTAATTTTTTGTCAAACTCACCCCACTACAGCATTTACTGCTGGGCCGACTTTGACAGTAAAGTACAAAAAAGTGGCACTTTACGGCCGCTATCGGTTCCGTGAAACGTCAATTTTAATGACAGTCGCCTGAAAAACCATTTAGTCACCAAAAGAATATTTTTGGAAGCGAAAACGTTTATCATTTCATTCTTATACAGGTTTTTTGGTCCACAATGATACAACAGTTTCACCAATACAAGATATAATATAACATTGAAATGGCCATTTAAGAATCACGACAAAAGAAGTAATCTCAATATATTCTTAGCTCGCACAAGTTTCGACTTTTGAGGGCTGCCGTTCGTAGGGGGATGACAGCAGGTTAATGGAAAAAACAATTTTAACTATTTTTTTTTACAATAATATTGAAATGGCAATCATTTAACCATTAAATAAGAGCTTTTCATCAGTTATACAATTTTGTATAAAACTTAATAGATATTTCTCTCGGTGTAGCATGGAAACTACCCATTGTGTTTCCTTACTATTGTAGGTACTAACAATTGTATGAAACAAATATTTTCGTGGAACTAATCATGTTCTCTCACTCATCTACAACCCTATTAGTTTTTCATCGAACAAGCGTACAAAAAATTCCAATGGAAAACAAACCCCTATAAGGAAAACATTTCATCAATATCGGATAGAACAAGCCATTTAACCGCAAACAAACACACAATCAAAACCCACGCCGCGTAAAAACAACAATCCCCAAAGTTTTCCGAAATCCCTTGTTACATTTTTATTTGGCGATGATTTATATTGGTATTAAGCCCGCTCTGCTTTAACCTTCTGATTTGTTCTATACAATAATAATAGAGTCTGGCTGGTAAATGGGACTCAGGGGGGTGATAGCTCAACAGGGGGTGCAACCCTTACTCAATTTACCGCTACATTATAGCAGCGCGTTGGTTAAAACCAACTCCGCCGGTGCATGTCATTAGCACTCCAAGGATTATCCGTGTTATTTCTATCTGCCAGTGCGATTCATCTGGTGATGATTTTTAATTCTTCTGAGGACTAATTATTTTGTGCAGTGGTTTCTCTGGAACTTCAGCAAGTTGAGGAGTATACAGTGTCCTCGATAAGGACGGAATAGTATTAGGATATAGAAAACGGTTGGACTGAAATGTTGATCAAATATTGGAAAAGTTGAAAAAAGGGGAACATTCTCCATGAAAATTTTAATATCTAACAGAAAACAACTACTTCCCCTGCAAAAGCCACGCTAGACATTGAACTACCTCTGATAGATATTGTGAAAAGACTCTAACTGAAAAGAAAAAATCTGAAAGTGAAAATTCGCATTTTCATTCAGTTAGTTGATTTTTTGATTTTCTTCAGTTATCATTGAAAATTCATTAAATAAGATAAGGAGAATTTTAGTTCGAAAATATGAATATAAATTCATAAAATCTTTTGTGAAATCATCTGCGACTGAAAGACAAACTTTAGTCGCTATATTCCATCGTTCAAGATAACCTCTTGGGAGGTATTCATGTTGAAAAGAGCCTGTTTTATTTCAATCCTATATCAATCCTCCTGAAGAGCTTGGCAAAGCGAAATAGATTTTTGTCGACCAAAATGTATTGGGGATTAAATGCGAGAGAAGCGAACCTTGCTTCAATGAAATGAACGATTTCTGTGAGTGATATTTTTTTAATAACATTCTCCTTATCTAATTTATTTAATGATTTGTTCAAGGAAAACTAAGAAGAATTAAAAAAGTCAGCTATCTGAATGAAAATGCAAATTTTCTCTTTCAGATTTTTTCTTTCCTTTTCAGTTAGAGTCTTTTCACAATATCTATCAGATGTAGTTCAATGTCCAGCGTGGCTTGTGCCGGGGAAGTAGTTGTTTTCTGTTAGATATTACAAATAAGTCACATTTTTCATTTTTCAATTTTCATGGAGAATGTTCCCCCTTTTCAATAAGGAGAATGTTATTGAAAAATATCACTCACAGAAATCAACTATCTGAATGAAAATGCGAATTTTCACTTTCAAATTTTTCTTTTCAAATAGAGTTTTTTCCCAATATCTATCAGATATAGTTCAATGTCCAGCGTGGCTTTTTTTATTTTTAAATCTGATTACAAAGTTTCTGTAGAAACTGAATGATTTTTTAAACAATAGTCAACTAGCCTATTATATGTTGCATTGTAACTCTAGTGAATTGTCAACAATTTGAATAAATGTTGTAGTTTTTTCATATTCAATGTGATTGTCAACAATAACATTGTGTTTTTTCATTGCCAACTATGTTTATGGTACGATCGTTTGACATATTCTCTTACATTTTAATAACTTAAAATTTTTATCGAAATTCCATTCCTTATTGCCTTTAAAATAATTATTAAATGATTTTCCTAAATGAATTTTAAATAATGTCTGAAATAAGCTAAAAACGTACTTATTGAAACAATTTCAAGTTATATTGTGATTTATTTCAGAATTCTAAAAAAAAATTAAATTTTGTAATGAACATAACATAGAATAAAACAAAATCAACATTTCGACTAGATCTTCAGTATTTTGGTAATACATGGCGAAGTTCACGTTATTATGGATATAGGTATCTGACCAACATGATCTTCCACTTTCTTCAAAAAATTTAATTTGCACACTCCATACAAAAAGTATTCGAATTGCACCGCGCCACGGCAAATAATAATAATAATAATAATCGTCCCCTTCCCGCACAGGGTGAACTACCACCACTTACCGAGAATCAAATGGATTACTAATCTGTCGTGCGAAAACACCTGTGAAATTTAAGAGCTATCCGTGATGAAACAATTTTTTTGTACGACAACCTTCATAAAAAAGCCACTGAATTATGAGAGTTATGGAAACACAGTTGTGCTTTCGGAATCATGATGGTCGATGTATAGTTTTTTATTTATCTTGAACGCGTTGAACGCATATTAATCAAGAAAAGCCCACTGCTCGTGTAGATACAAAAAAATCATAATTCGACATGATCCGTGTCCTCCGGATGATTCCATTAAGAACCCAGTAATGTGTTCTGTGAAAGTCATTCATTTCTGCAAATTCTCATTGAGAATCACGCTGAAATTACATTTAAAATCACCAGATTCCAACGTTCGATATTGAAAGAGTGAACGAGATGATGACTGTCCACTTGTTTATATTCAGGGGTGGCGCATTGCTACCCTTATAAAAGGCAATTATTTGTTAGAAATTTACAAATTTCAATCAGTTTTCCACTTCTTTTAGTGTATTTTGTCAGTGAAGTTTTATGTTAAAGTCAAGGTCATGCAAACTTTTTAGAATTTTACCAGGTATATAGCTCAAAGATATCGGTAGTTAATTTCTTTCATATTTGGATAAGAGAATCTTCTAGTTTTATCAAGCTCTGTTATTATGCGGGATTACGTGAGATTTGATGAATCTTTTATCCAATCAATAGAGCTCCTCAGGCGTTTTTCACTTAAATACTTAGGTTCAAATGGCAACGCTATGAATGAAATAAAGAATTATGTTTTTTGTCTAGTTTTCATTAATAAAGAACCACATTCGTCGATTAATGGTTAACTAGAACTTTACTAGTCTAGAACTTTCATCTCGGAACCCGTTAATATTTCAACCTTTACAGTTCAAAAATTGCTCTTCTTTATTTATGAAAAAAATTTCAATATTACCTATTCTATTTGTTGGGATGTAAAATTCGTCTGTGAAAGTTCATCTATTACCGAGTCTATTACTACATTGTCTTTCGCTTTAGACAATGTTTGCAAATCAATTCCAAAATGGAAGAGCTAATTTTTGGTTAAAACTTTCTTCTAAAGTTTTCACTATTCTCCAAACGAGTTATAATACATTGTGGCAAGTATTAATTTGACTTGTAAACTTTACCCCTTGTTACAGAGTTCTGATGAAGAATTCAATAAAATTCGAAACGTTGGTAACAAAAAAAAAATGACTTTCAATAAAACACTGATCCCATACCAACAAATTCACAATTTATAGATAACGATATTTGAACAGTGATATTAGAAATAAAAATCATAATAAAAAAGAGCGTCAATTTTAAAATTGGAAAGTTTTAACTGTTCTTAACTACCAACATTAAAAAAAAATCGAAATCAAAGTAGCCTTTATCGGTTTCGAGATAACACACTTTTTTTTCTAACGTTCTTCCACTAAGTATTACGAAAGCGCAGGAGGGCCGCAAGCAGTTTTTTTTCATCACTTCGACTTTAAAGTCGAAATTTCGAGAAAAAAGTCGAAAGTTCGAGTTTAATGTTAAAATTCCGACTTTTATGTCGAAATTTAATCACTTCGACTTCATTGTTGAAATTTCGAGAAAAAAGTTGAAATTTCGACATAAAATTCGAAATTTCGACATTAAACTCGAAATTTCGACATAAATGTCGAAAAGTCAAAATTTCAACTTTTTTTTCGAAATTTCGACTTTAAAGTCGAAGTGATGAAAAAAAACCTCTTGTGGCCCTCCTGCGCTTTTGTAAAGTATAACAGTAAATAGATAATCTACATTTATCCCCAACATAAAAAACCTACTCACGATTTGCATATTTTTGTGACTTCACTTTTACCGGACTGTTTCATGTCATACAGAACTCCTTCGTACATCTACGTTATACATGATTCAGCCATTTCCATGAATTAATTCAAATGTAATGGATAGCTTAAATGTCAACATAGTCCATTTATAATTCCGCCGTTTGACAGCCCGCCCGACAGGAATAATTGAACCGAGACTACACAAGCGCTGCTACGTTGTACGTGACTCCATCATTATCATCATTTCAATTACTCAGGTTGAATTGATAATTGTCCAGTTTCTGCTCGAACAAACAACACATGCGGATCGGGAGATGAACACGTCATCCTGCACTGTACGCTTTACTTATACATAGGAATCTACAAGGAGAACATAAGCTGGTACATATCCATAATTTTGTTAGTTCAAAGTTTCGAAAAAAATAGGGCAATTTCTTTTTATCCAACACATGACAGTCATTATTAATGTCATTTTAGATAAGTGGACAAGTGGATTATAACTCACGTTCATATTTAATAGTTCTTTATGGTACTAGTGTGTTATGTTGAAAATAAGTCACGCGAGAAAGATTTATACCACGAGGTCGTCAGGCCGAGTGGTATAAATTCTCAAGTGCCTTAGGAAACATAACACACGAGTGGCATACAATGTTTTATCTAACAAGTGGAAGAAATCTTTTTTTATGAGATAAAAATCAATAATGTGTTATTTGATAGTTCACTTGTCTAAAATGACATTAATATTGACAGTCATAACTCTCATGTGTTGGATATCATAAAAAAAAATATAGTTTAAAAAAACTAAAGAACACGCTTTACTTCCCATGGACTAAAAAGTAAAAAATAATTGACAATTTAATTTCTCAAATGTAAAAAAAGCGTGGGTACTTTCGATCTATATTCTCATATTTTTTATTAGTTTAATTTAACAATACTGAGCTCAAGAGCTCAATAGAACTTTATCAAGAACCCCAACCTTTTTTACATTTGAGAAATGAAATTGTCAATTATTTTTTACTTTTTACTTTAGTTCTTTAGTTTTTTCAAACTATATTTTTTTTTACTAAAAAATCGAAATCTCCGACCCCGCAAACCATACCAATTTTGAATCGAATCTGACCATAATCACAATACTCGTTCATCATCTTGGGCCGCCATCTTGAATTCATAAATTTTTACGAAAAATTCATAATCTCTGACCCCGAAAACCCTCACACTAATTTTGAATCGAATCAGACCATAATGACTTCTTGGAGCCGCAATCTTCAATGTATGAATTTTGACAGGAAATTCGAAATATACGACCTAAAAAAACCTCACATACCAATTTTGAATCCAATCTGACTATAACCACAAATCTCGTCCGCCATCTTGGAGCCGCCATTTTGTTTTTTATTGTCACCGGAACTATGAACACCTGCCAAATTTCAAACCAATCGGACGTCTGAAAATGGGTGAAAATCACGCCCTAAGGAGTCGGTTACAAACATACAAGTGAAGCTAATATAAAGCGTGTAAAACGGATTTCTTCCACTTGTTGGATAAAACATTGTATGCTACTCGTGTGTTATGTTTCCTAAGTCACTTGAGAATTTATATTTGAATCTTTCTCGCGTGACTTATTTTCAACATAACACACTAGTACCATAAATAACTATACTTAACAACGTAATTTATATTTCTGCTGTTTGACAACAGATCTGGTATTCTGATAATTATTGCCCGAGAGTATCAAATAAATGAAATAGTAAAATCGACATTAGAGTCGTCTGGTTTACCAACGGGTTGGGCTGCGACTGACTTTACTATAAGTCGCTGCTTCATTTGTGGGGAAATATTAGTTATACAGTGGATTATAATTCATTGGACTGGGGCAGGACGACTATAATGTTGTCCGACCTACCCTGTCACTGACGAGTGGCAAGAACAGCGAAACGCGTCTACAGGTGGTCTTCCAGCCAGATGAAGAACAATCCGCTGTATAATTACCATTAGCCACTTTAGCCAGAGAAGTCGTTTTCTGTCAGATGTTTGCCTCATATTTTTCATATGGTGGAAATATTTGGAGAGAAGGGTACTTCGACATCGTTTTCACTCGTTCATTTAACAGACCTGATACTCCAATCAAACGGAGTTTTTGCCACCAGGAAAAAATAAAAGTTGTGTTTTTATCACTTCTCTGCTGAATCCGAATTTTACTACTTCCCACGGATATGGCTTCACAACGAAAACTGCAAAAACTTTAAAACCTCGACCTTTTTTCATTTTTTTCCAAAAATCATAAATAATGCAATTTTCGGGAAAGATCATTCCCCACAAGAACTAAGCACATAAAATGCCCTACAGAAAACATCCTCTTAATGTATTTTTTGTTTGAATGATTTGGCAGCTACAGCTCGCTGAAAAAGGGCCAAAATTATCTACTTTGTGGAAAACTCTTAGGTTTTCGCTCGTAACTGAAAAACTATGCTTATAATCACAATAAAGATTGTACTCTGCTTGAACTACATTTGGTTCTCTACAAACTCTGTTTTATGTCATGAGACATTCACCCAAAACTCAGTAGAGAACAATATTATCACTATTTACTTATTAGGGTAAAAGAGTCGATAATTCAAAAACGGTTCTCGTATCGATTTCAAACAAGGGTAGGCTTCTATAGAAAGTTTGATTCAATGTAACTATGTCTGCGGCAGCACCTCAAGATTCTTTTCATGGATAGTCGAAATAGCTGCAGTGGTATTTTTCTTCCCTTAAAATTTGAAGCAATCTTTATCCGATCGAAATGAATTTGGTATGAGAAGAAAGGTAAAACGTTGATCTATGTACGTGCTGTAATGTTTTTTGAAATTATTTGTTCATCTACCAAAAAAATAGCTTCAAAGTAACTGCATTTTTAGGACATTTTTGAGATTTTTTTTTGTGGAAAAGTGGATTGAAAATTCAATTTCCATTACAGCACGTACGTAGAATCAAACTTCCTCTAGTAGCCTGTCCTCGTTTGAAATCGATAAGACGAACCGTTTTTGAGTATCAATTGACTCTTTTACCATTAAAAGCGTCCCAAACGTGATCGCCCTCATGGCTTCTTAAGAACTATTTGGTCTTCATAATCAATATTAATGTCATAACTTATTACCAATATATCAATTCAATTACTAATTAATTAAAAATGTTATTACTTATTAATTGTATATCGTACCCTAGACATAATAAGCTTCGGTTCTCCAGACGGTTATCAGCGCCATTGAACCTCAAATTCCTCTTTTTGTGAGGATCCGCCACCAGGTGGCCTACCTCTCAGGCATCCCATTTAAGGCGTATTCGTCAGTATGTTTCATCCGTTAAACAGAACGGTGACGATCGACCTCTCTTCGGCTCCTGTACTAAAACCTAATAAGTCACAGGAGAAGAATTCTCGAATTGCATGGAGAAATAGTTTGAAGAACGAAATTAATTTCGCAGACATAACAAAACGCATACTACGTATTTCTTCGAAGTACAAAAACTGATAACAATAAACATTCATGATATGTGCTTACTGATAACGTGACTTTTGAGTATGATTTACGGGTTTAGCGTAGTTTACAGTGAAATACGGAAATTACTACTCTTATTTCGTTTCCAACAAATGTGTGGGGTCGCATTTGAATTTCCCAGAATTCTGGTATGCTTGGTGTCGTCGAGTTTTACTATTTCAATTACCTTGCTTATTTTTATGGCGTGCTAAGATATTCTGCATCCTGTTTGGAATAAAGACGAAAATTGAAGTAATAACTAAACTTATATGAATTATTCAACAGGCGATTTATTTAACTTTCACAATGTACAGTATCGGAAAAGTCAATAAGTAAAATACATATCTGATGAATAATACTTCTGCCATATACCCCAACCTCACACGGGCGAAAAAGCCAAAAGTTGGCAGCGCTGGGAGCCAAATGGTTTACTCATTTTGAATTTCATATTCATTTGATGGAATGATATATCTTCCACAAGGATGAGGAATAAAATAAGCGAAAAGTACATTTTCTAATAATGAATGGGCATGGTTCGAGTTTCGCCGATCTATGAACTGCGGGTATGCCTTGGAATATTGCTTCTTTAATTTTTTCGTTAATAAGTTCAGAGTTGCCGTTTCCAATAAATCCGGTGGTGTATAGATCTCATTATTCTCACTATCACTGCTTCCCAAATCACAACACCATGGATCCTGAAAATTATGCGTCTGCGATTGGTCGAGTGCCATTGAATAATGAGTTAGGATCCACGGTGTCTTAGAATCCTCTTCATTCATCAATCAATAACTAATATGTTATCAATGTATAGAATATGATAGTCGTAAAGAAAGTGTTTTACATACGGGGTGTGCAAAGTATCGTTTTCGAAGCGAGTTTTTCGTGCGCAAAACCTCATTTTCTGTGGCAGTCGTTTAAAATAGCTATTTGTGTATTTATATTTAGAGAGTAAAGTAATGGATTGCCGCTCGAAAAAAAGAGTTACCGCGCGACGCGAAGCGGCAATTACGCTTTGTGCTCGAATTACACACAATGTTTTTTCGACAAACGCAGACCTCAGATACAGAAAAAACCCTCGATACTTTATCGATCATACATAATCACCTAATAATAATATTCATTTCATTTATTATTTGCTAGATTAAAATTGAATGTAAAATTTTGAAAATTTTTGGTAGATATAGCCAAAGTCGGTATCCAAATTGCTGGTAATACAATTCATATTTCTAACACAAAAAAAAATTGCCCTAACATTGTTTAGTTACAAGTTATTCATTAAATACGCTGTCAATTAATGGCATTCATCGGAAAATATTAACTTTGCGTTGAAATTTGAACGCGCCAAAGGCTACTTTGTTATGCGGTTGTCGAAAAAAGTATTTTTTCTACAACTGTCAAAAAAGTTCACTTTTTTGTGTAGTTTGTGTGCGTGAAGTATTACAATATTTCACTATCAACAAACGGAAAAGCGTAAAAAAAATTGCACTTTTTTGAACGGCTGTTGCTAGGCAACCGACAATTTCATTCAACAACAGTGACAGATCCGAATAATAAAGAAATCCTGTGATAAAGCCAGTTCTCGTTTTCTTTGGCAACTAATAACCTATAAACACCTGATGTACAAATTGTTTCACCAATAATATTCTTAGCATTCTTACTATTAAATAAGTATTATCAAAATTCCAAACTACCGCGGCGAATATATTCAAAATAGTATATACCTCTAAGGAATTATTGGACCTAATCTACACTAGGTAATCCAAGGTAGCTATGGCTGTTTGGCCGTCAAAAACTAGTTGACAACAATAATTAATGAAATTTGTGAAATTGGACATCTATCCAGATAACGAATTCTTGATAACTATAAATTTAATTTAAGTAGAAATGAAAAGTGATGAAGATTGAACGGAGAAAATCGTGGATAGTGCAAATATGAGATTTCCTTGACATAGTTCAAAGAAAAGGTATTCGTTGTTTCACGAGGATTGTTTATTTATTTTGAATACAAATCTAAGAAAATGAAAAGTTACTTCGATGGACTAGTTATTGGAAAGTCAAGTCAACATTAATAATAATAATATTGACCTTGATGAATATGTTATTTTAATATTCGCTTAAAATTTTTAATTTTTGCGAGATAATGTGAAGAGAAAGGGATTTCGACTCAGTCGAAATTATTCGTTTCATTTGGTTGAAACTCAACTCTCCGGCATACTATTCGAACTTTGTTCGAATAATGAATCAATAAAAATATGCCGAATTCATTTCATATTTGCAAAAAAAAAAGAATTGGTTATTTTTTTTTTTGACAGTTTTAGAAAAAATACTGTATGAAACTCGTGAGTAAAGTGTTAAAGTATCACTTTACTCACTTGATACATAAATTACTATTTTGGAACTCTGAAAATGTATAACCTATTACCGCACCAATTTTCTTAAATGTACTTTGAGTACGTTATATAGCTATCTGAATGCGGATACCAGATTTGGGAAAAGATGTTTTCAAAATTGTTGATAATAATGTAAATCCCACACATTCCCATTGTGATGACTTTGCCAAAATATTGTACTGTATGTTAACAAAGGAGAATCGCGTATCACCTGAAGTAATATAATGCTCTTCGGTTGGTTTGTGAATTTAGTTATTCTCTAATTGACAGATAAATTCAGCAACCCCTCAAATGCATGGTCAAGCGCTTGTGCGGTACAGATGACTGTAATAATAATAATAAAATAATAATTTTCTATTTGAAGATGTACTTTTCCGGCAAAATATGCATTCCTCACGTTAGTCTATTTATTTGATAATCAAAAACGCATTAATTTGGTCACCGATAAAATCACATCCATTATAATCTCGTAGAATCTACAGCCGTACAAAAATAATAGGACCGAAAAATGATATACTTTCCTTATAAATATAAGTTTAATTTTTAATCTTCCCTCCGAAAGATAGTCACTTATTGACTAAAACACGTGGCGAGATGTTGAAAATAGCGCTTTGGTGTTGGGATAAAACTTCAGTACATTTATTACAACACCAAAAGTTCCAAACAGTGCAGTCGAATTTCAATTTGGATTACGATCGCTGATCATAATCGTTTTCAATAAAGATATTTTTCAAGTTTTAACTTTCATGGGCCCATATGGTGGCAAATTGGTGCAAAAACTTTTTCGCTGAATATAAATGAATCGAGGCGGCAAAAAAAAACATTAATTTCATCTGATCCATTACTCAACATTCAGTCGTAATTAGATATCGTGCTGATCTAATTGAATATAACAGTGTGTAATTACACTAATGACGCAAATTTTAAAACTCGTTCTGTGTTAATGAAATCAGAATTTCAAAGAAGTTATTATGAATGGCAGTACAGAAGAGAGTAAGATACTGAAACAAATTCATGTACTCACTTTAAAGCAATTGAGTGATGGTTTTTAAAATGAATTTGTGAACTTGTGAAATTCTGCAGAATTGTACAATGCAGGAACTGATTTCAAGTATTTTGAGGTAATTATAACTTGATCTCAGATACTACTACGAGAAGTTCACTTCATTGCGTGTGACCCCATAATTTCTAAGTGGAAATGAGCTTTAAAACTTATTGAAAGCATAAACTTACGAATGACAAACAAAAAGAATTTAATTTTCTGAGATTAACAAGAACAAAGTAAAAACATCAAAATGATTGATCGGCGCTCCGGGGCGGCTTAAGTGGTATTGGTGGCGCATTCGCTTTCAGAGCTGCAGGGAACCCCGGAAAAACCTGCAACACCACATCATCTGAAGAGTTGGAATTTCTTGATACAGAACTTCTAAAGAGGTCCGACGAATTGTGACAATCTGCTCTACGGTAAAATCGGATGTATGGTGTCTTCGAAGGCTCCAAAAGGTTCAGTTCCAAAGAAGGTATTCTATTTACGCAATTGTCATCAAATTTGTACCAGCCCGTTTTATCTTTGGCTAAGGTGTAATAGTGGCCAAAATCTGCTCCAGAACCAAAGTGAACAATGACTGCGTAAAGCTCGTAATTGCAGTCGGCTATTGGGGTGTTCTTCTAGCTTGATTCGTTGATTGATGCATCTTTGGGTTGCTGAGTCATAACTGAAGAGCTTCAGAGTTATGATCAGATTTGCAGGTGTTTCAACTATACTTGTTATTTTATGACTGTCTGTTGTTATGGCACAGCTTTGACAGTACAGTTGACTATCACCTGCTAGGTATTCTGGTCTCAGGTGATGAATGAGTAGATTCTGTATGGGCTGAATTTCTGAAACATTGGGAAACGCGAGCTCTAATTCAAAAAAGTCATTGAAGATCCTGCTATTCATTCTGCATTTGCTACAACATGAAACTGTGACGATCCTTCCTCCAAATGATTTTTGTACTTAAGAAGCGATAGGTTCTAATTCCTCACCATCAGGGTATTTAAAAATATCGACTGAATTATTCTCCTGCTCATGAAGTGTACTCAGCAGGTATCCTAAAAATTCGGAACTGTCTTGTTGTCCTGACGAAAAACTAGTTGGGCCCAAAGACTGCATGAAATCATACGGAGAAAAAGACACCTTTTTGGAAAATTGAAGTTGTTCGAACAAATGTTTCAGTTCCGAGAATAATGGGGTAATATCATTATTGTTGGTTGATATGTCTTCCCTAAAAGACTGTCATAAATAGCGCTTGTAAGACGCTATTCATGTAACAAGTGTTTCCCAAATTGTTTAAACCAACTTTACGCATGTGATGTTCAAGATGACTTGTTGAAGTTTCCACGGCCTGATTGATATATTTCATTAAACTTGTTGATTTTCAATTGATTCACCAAACTTCAATTAATTCCATCATATATTTAACACCAGGATGGTACCGCCACTGTCTAAACCCTCACCTATGGAAGTGAACAAAAAACTACCAGACCTCGAGAATGAGCACTCAGTTTTCACATAGAATATTTCCTGGCAGTTCCTTTCTTGTTTTGAGTTAGTGTAAAAGAAAAACCATTGGAATTTCCAAAATTCCACGACAGAAAAAGAAGTTAGAAGTCCTAGCTACGCAGCGTTCCTATAACAATTCCATGAGAAGTTATTTAGGGTAAGTGGCTATATTTTACCATTCTTGTGGTTATATTTCACAAAGTTACATCCCATTGCATTAGTCCCACACAGAGAGAATTTGTTCGACGGAAGTATCAGGATTCGCTTTCTTCTGGTACCTCCAAGAGAAGGTACTTAGGATTTTAGGATTTGGTGTTTTCCTTCCATTTCTGTTAAGAAAAAATAGCCCTGAACTCATCGAGCCAGTCTTGACGAAACTGCTAACGGTGGAACGAGCAAAGGAACTTTAAGTGCAAGAACAACGCTGCAGTGTTCTGCACTTCAGATTTGAACTTCGCCTTTTGGTTAAACTATCTTTCTGTTTTCCAATAAAGACTATTATTATGGTCATATTATATTTCAAATAGACATAGACCCTGAAACTATATATGAAAGAAAAACTAATAACCGATACTTCCGCAGTGAAAGCGGTTCGTTATCATAATGTACGTACATAATATGAGTTACGAGTAACATGTGTCAGCATCATCATCAGTTTTAATGGGAATGCTACGAGGATATTTTAGGGCCTTGATTATTGATACCTACCTAATATTTTGTAATGATGATAAATATTAATTTGTTTCTGCATCTGATGAATAAAGACGAAGTATGATTATTATTATTATAGTGACGGTAAATGCTTTTCCTGGTAGTAAAAAACAAATATACGTATCTATAATAAATATGTAATTATCAAGAGGCAGAGTTAGCTCTTAGCTATTGGTCGTATAGGCAACAAATAAGTGCTCACTTCCACTCAATTTTCCGTGTTGAAGTAAGTACTATATCACCAAATACATGCCATACGTACACTATATGCACTAATCCTCAATATATACAGAGTTAGTCTTATGTATGGACCCGCCCATTTTTCTCAGTTGATATGAGTTTAATTGAAGTTTGGATAAAAATTTAAGGGTATTTTGTTCGGCACATTTTTGTGAACTCAAATATTTTGTTGGTATGCCGGTGGTGGAGGAGTGACGTCATTGACATTTTTTTTAATGGAACCATATGTCATGTTTGGTATCGAAAAAAAGCTTATTTTTTCCTCTATTCAGTGGTACCAATATTTTTTTAATTATCTCTATAGGTACAGTGTGTTTTGTATTTTTGTGTCCACCTAGGTTATTCACCATCTATTGCTTAATTTGTTCAAAATTGTTCTCAATCGGGGAATATAGCCAGTTGATCTTTTGAGCGATATGGCAATTTGATTCAGACAGTGGCGTACGTAGGTATAAGTTTTCCAGATGCTTATTTTTCGAAGAAAAATTCTAGTTATATTTCTATTGGAAAATTTCAACAGAAAAATTTGTTCCAAAATAAGTCCCTAATCCTTAATTTTTCCTAAATAGACACTTCAGTGACACAACAGATTATTGTAGGGTTTCCCTACACAAATTCAAATGATATTCATTTGAATAATTGATCAAATTTGCCCTTCACCATAATTGGGTGACAAATACCTGGAATCCATTGTCATGGATCCAAATATTTCTTCAACTCAATTAGCTCTGGACAATCAAGTCAGCCAGACGTCAGTTATACGAATACTGAAAGCAGCTAAACTTAAAGCTTATAAAGTTAAACTTATCCATGAACTAATCGAAGATGACCCAGACAGAAGGCTACAGTTTTGTGAGACTCTGATGGAAAAGACACAAAATGACAATCAGTTCATAAATAATATTATTTTTTCGGATGAGGGTACGTTTTGCTTGAATGGAACAGTCAATCGTCAGAATTGTAGGTATACTGGTCATTCGAAAATCCATGTTGGACCCAAACGGCTCACACACAATATCCCCAAAAAGTTAATGTTTGGGCAGGTATTATTGGCGACAAGTTAATAGGACCATTTTTCATCGATGGTACACTGAGTGGAGACCGTTACTCGAGTCTTCTGAGGAATGATGTTATTCCATCATTAGCTCGTCTTCATCCCGGAGAAAACGGTAATGTACACAATACAATATAGTTCCAACAAGACGGAGCTCCTCCACATTATGCTAGGCAAGTAAGAAATTATCTAGATGATATATTTCAGAACAGATGGATAGGACGACGTGGTACAATCGAGTGGCCAGTACGAAGTCCAGATCTTACACCACTAGACTTTCTATGGGGTCATGTCAAAAGTATGGTCTATGTCGACAGACCTAATAATTTAGAAGATTTGAAAATTCGGATAAGGCGAGTAATGTCGGAAATTCCTCTAGAGCATTTGCTGAAATAGTGTTCAGGGCGTTATTCATAGATAATTTTTATGTCAAGAGACAAATGGACTACAGTTCGAGCATTCAATACATTAATTTTGTTTAAAAAGGTTATAATATGTTTTTTGTTTTTATATCAAATATTTATTTAACCATCAATGGATTAATTTCAGTTTTCAATATACCTTAAATTATCCAAAACATCGTAGGTATGTGATTTTCTTCAATTAAACAACTCTCAATGTTGCACATTAAAAATATATTTTTATAAACACTTGCGTACGCCACTGTCTGAATCAAATTGCCATATCGCTTGAAAGATCAACTGGCCACATTCCCCGATTGAGGAAAATTTTGAACAACTTAAGCAATAGCTGAGTGAATTACATAGGTGGAAACAAAAATACAAAACACACTGTACCTCTCAAGATAATTTAAAAAATAATAGTACCACTGAACAGAAAAACAAACAAGCTTTCTAGCGATACCAAACATGACATATGGTTCCATTAAAAATAAATGTCGATGACGTCACTCCACCTCCACCAGCACACCAAAAAAATATTTGAATTCACAAAAATATGCTGAGCAAAATACCCTTCAATTTTTATCCGAACTTTTTTTCGATTAACCTCATATTAACTGAGAAAAATGTGCGGGCCCATACATATGACTAACTCTGTATATATATATCAGACACAATTGATGACAATATCGGAGTTAAGCGCAGACTGGCTTTCTCAGTTCACTCTATTTGAATCCACTAAAAACCAATTTGGTGAAATTTCATACAAAGCAGAAAATGCTGATTTTTGTTAATTCAGTTGTTTATAATGTTGACGCTAAGGAACAGAAATATCTGAAATGTTTAGATGCCTGAGGTGGAGAATTTATTATTTTAACCTTGTATATAGAAACTACTTTTGACGGGTAGAAAGTTTGACATTTTATCTCTGTTGACAGGTACTAAAATATGACTTTTGAAATTACTTTTTCTCCGGGAAAAAAACTGAGTACTTTTTTCCCGGATATATAGGTAAAGGTAAGTGCTATTGCAAAAGCTGATCTCGCACGCATCAGATGTTCAGCTCGAGGCTCTAACCCATCCTCCTACTTTCATCACTCAACCTGCACACTACTAACCTAACCGGTCTTTATTCCTAAGTTCGGAAAAACTGATAAAATGAAAAAAAATAGATGCCTAACTGTCGCTTTGAACCACGTACCTATGGCGTAGTAAGCCGCAATCCTATCTATGCGGCTATGAACCGTGTTTGTATATGTAGATGAAATGAAAGAGAAAATGTGAAAGATCTTGTAAACCGAAAGGTCTTAAGCCGTAGACATTTGATTTTCTTCAATATTAAATAGTCGTTTTTCCCGTCACATAAACGGGAAAAATAATAGATTTTAGCTCTCGGTTTCTTGTCAACATAACCTCGAGCTAAAATCTAATACTTTTTTCCCACGTATAATACATAACTATTTATTAAGAAATATGAGATTTATACTAGATAAGTAACAGATTCTGAACCTATATTTCTTCCAAGTCGATTAGGTATTTACCAAGATATGCCTATTGGCAAGAAAATTAAGGAGCAGTGACTGATGTATTTTCAACATTCCAAGGAAATCCTCCAGTAGTCTTTAGAGATGGTAAAATTTCAGCAGTGACATGCGAGTTCTCAAAAATAGGAAGGAATGTTACTCGAGTATGCAATAGGTACCTTTTTTTTTCTAAATCACAAACAAATAGACTTTACTGCAATGGGCTTTTATCTTGTAATCGGCAGAAGTTTAAGTAGAGCCTTGAAGATGACAGCACTGACTGCTGTCGAAAGCGCTCGCTTTTGAATAATAATTCAATACTGTGAAACTCTGAAAGTAGATTTTAGGTGCAGAACGCGAAAAGGAGTGCCCTTAACGTTTGAAGTACATTATGCCTGAATCGTTACTTAAAAAAAAAATGCTGGAAATTAATTTTAGATTAGGATAATATCCATTATATTTTATTACATCTGATCTAGTAGGTAATGGATATCTTATATTATACGTATTGTAGACATAGAAGCTCATTCGACATTTCATATGATGATGAGAACTTATTTCCTAGCAACAATCTTTCTAGCATGGCCTATTTTAATCTTAAATATTTCTCACGCTTTTTATAGTATTGACAAGGATTGTGATGCAGGTATAATAAAAAATAATATAGGTAATAATGAAAATTAATAACTTTTCAAATTGTAAATTAACAATGAATTTCAAGACTATAAATTATTCAAAAATTATAATTTAAATATGTTGTTTCACGATCGTTTATGAATTCGAGAAACATTGACTAACTAGAGTAGAAATTATGCAAATTAAATGTGGGGACGGCATCGTATAGTCCATACGACAGCAATTAGTAATTGCCTTCAATTTTCAACTCGACCGGGATCATCACAAAACGCGGAAAAATGTGCATCCTTAATGCCTACAAAGTACCACCTTAAACTGTTATTCCTGCTAAATGCCTATAATTGCAGAACGCGTTCTGAAACGAACTTGAACAAGAGCACTGCCATTTGGCAGGTAATAATAGCTATCGATATTTTTTCAATTACCTCAGATGGTAGGGGTGTTTAAAAAAATCCTCGATCGAATGTAATAAAGATGTTAAAGTAATAGCAGATATGTTCGTCGTCTCTTATTAGGCATTTCTGATTTTCCAAATTGATACGAGCTGACCGCGAGTTGTAGTAATCATAGTGGTTGAGGTTTTTTATGTGTTTTGACTGTACGGAGCATTTTCGCGAATAAATGTTAATGATATGATTACTTTGATAGACATAATGAATCAATCAGCTTCGTATAATTTTGATTAACCCGTATACTTCCAACTCTGTTGCAAAGAGTGACGGCCTTTAAAATCGAATAAAAAAAGCGATAGTGAGAACTTCGACCGTGAAAGCCTAAGCCATTTTATCATTCGTCTGGTTAAGACCATAATTAAAAAGTTCATAATTAAAAAATTATTTAGATAAATTCTCCTTATTACCTTCGACTCAATAAGGGTTCAGGAAAGGGTACAGCTGTACAACTGCTCTCCTCCGCATTGTGGATGATATTATCAGAGTTACAGATCAAGGAAAATGTACTGTTCTAGTTTCATTAGACTTTAGTCGTGCATTCGACACCATCAACTACGACTTACTGTTAGCAATTTCACACTATATGGGCCTATCTGAAACTGCAATTTTATTGCTAGATAAGTACATTAAGAATAAACAACAAAAAGTTATCTTGGATAATCTTGAGTCACGGTATTTACCACTTAATTCTGGTGTACCACAAGGTTCCATATTGGGTCCATTACTGTTCTGTATGTACTCTTCAAATATATTGAAAGGCATTAATGAATGTAGTGTTCATCTATATGCAGACGACACTCAATTCTACCACAGTTTTTCACCTCATACAACTGAAATTGCTTGTATACAGATTAATAGAGATCTTCAATCATTTGTAAACCTATGCACAGACCATTGTCTCAATATTAATGCCAGCAAATCTAGTGTCATGTTATTCGGGTCCAAAAACAATCGTGATACAGTAAGGGTCTCAATTGATATTGGCATAAATGATGAACCACTTGGATTGGTTCATGAGGCTAGAAGCCTTGCTGTACTACTGGATGACAATTTGCGGTTCGAGAAACATGTCAATAAATCAGTTCAGCGTGCATATTCAACAATAAAAATGATCTATGGCAATAGGCATTTCCTCTCCACCAAATTGAAATCTATTCTTTGTGACACATTGGTCTTATCCCTTTTCAATTACGCGGATTCCTTATATGGTCCTTGTTTAACTAGTCAATATGTGAAAAAAATAGAGAAAGTTCAAAATTCGTGCTTGCGGCTGATATATGGAGTTCGCAAATACGAGAGAATATCACATAAACTCAGCGAAATTTGCTGGTTAAACATGAAGAATAGAAGGATCCTTCATACCGCTAATCTGTTCCACAAAATATTATCCACTAAAATCCCACTCTATCTGCATCTTAAATATAAGGTTCAAAGGCACACTAACGCCACCTGAATTCAAAATGGAACAATTTAAGAGATCATTCAGTTACCAAATCTGTGAAATCCATAACTCAATTCCTATTAATAATAGAAATGAAAAATTACAAACTTTCAAGAAAAAATATAGAGATTATTTATTTGCCAATCAGCGATAAGGAAACCTCAGCCCCACTCGTACATTCATGCCAGGGATAATACGCTTCTTTTTATTTCCTTTTTTCTTCTCACCATATTGCACCTTGGAGATATTTTTAAGGTTAAGTGGAAGATCAATTTGGTGACGCTCGCGAAATCCAAATTGAACTTCGCCTTTTGTTTCTCTTGTGAACACACTGAAATTTTTTGTATAAGTTGTATGAATTTGAGAAAACAATAAAGTCATTTATTATTATTTTTATTATTATTAATTACAAGAATCATCCGCCATCTTGGAGCCACCAACTTGAATTTATTGACGACAAATTCATAATCTCCGACCCCAAACACCTTTCGATACTAATTTTGAATCGAATTGGGCCATAAACACAAAAATTGTCCATCATATTGGAGCCGCCATCTCGATTTCATGAATTTTAATAAAAAATTCGTACTATCCGATCTCAGAAGCTCCTACATACTAATATTGAATAGAATCGGAACCAAATCACAAATCTCGTCCGCCATACTGAAACCGCCATTTTGTTTCATTCTCTAACAAATCTCCAATAATGCATTGTCACCGGTATTACGAACATCTGCCAAATTTCAAGTTACTCAGATGACTAGAAGTGGGTCAAAATTCAGCTGCAAGATTTGATCCGACATACATACTTACATAACTACTTATTTATAAACATTGCGAGTTATAAAAAAATAATGAATAAAAAAGTAGTATTCATCATCTTAGCTTGATAATTTTCGCGTGCATCCCAATAAAAACGTACTTTTGAAAAAAATATTTTATTGGTTCTAGTTTAAAAAGTTTTGTACCTCTGGTACAATAGTAATAATTGGGTCGAAAATCCATCAGAAAACAACTGCTTTCCTGGCTAATACCACGACAAACGTTGAATTACATCTAATGAATTTCCGTGCAGAGTTTCTAACAAGAATGTCTCCGCAATTGCTAGTTGCATGGAAATGTTCATTGAAACATATGGACCACCTATAGATCAATTTCTGGATTCTTGCCCTCATCAGTATAGGGTAGATCTCTGCAGACCATAACTAATGTCTGCAACAAATGGTTCAACAAACTCTCCCTGTCAAGGCAGGAGCTGAGACACCATCCGCAGCCTAGCGTTAGATGTAATTCAACGTTCGTCGTGGTATTAACCAGGAAAGTTGTTGTTTACTGATGGATTTTCGATCCAATTAATCCTATTGTATGGGATTTATGGTAATAAGCGTCGTCCTGGTAGAGCTGGACATCTTGATTCTCTCTTGTAAAAACTCATTGGCAATTTCAAGATGCAAGATAATATTTGACCAACCTATAATGTTATAGGTTATAGGATCTTAAATCCAAACTGGTTGTTTTAAAACACGTTTTAAATCACTTCACAAACCACAAGGGCCAAACAATAATTCTTAATAATAAGTAATCAAATTGTGTTTGTCTTGACCCTGCTAATAACTCAATCGCAGTTGATGCTGGGTTATTTCTGTCGAAATAAAAACAATGTTGAAAGGAAACTTATGGTGCCTTTCTACATAAGGAAAACCATATGTAATCGTTTAATGCATAAAAGAGACTATGAACCTAAGTTCAGGTCTAAACTGGAAAATTTGTTGTTCTGTCTTTGCTAGAAAGTTCATCAGATTTTCGGTGCTGGTTGGAATTTTTCACATACCTAACCCATAATTCCTATCACATATATAAGTTCTCCTAAATAACTAGATAGTTTCGGTGTAAATAGAGGCGGTGTGTAACTTCCAGCTAGTGGCTAGCGAATGAATCATTAAAACATTCCAAACAGCCGGTCCTCATGTTCAATATCATTAAAAATTCTCCTTTGTTCAATGCCCACTGTCTCAACTTATCTATTAACATTTAATAACCTCCTAGCCTGTAATTTGTGATCTTATCAGGCTTCAGCGTTCATAGCATACTGTTTTTTCAAGTGTAAAACCTAATAAATAATTGTATTATTATATCTAATAATCGATTTCACACTTTACTGGAATGCCTCGGGTTGTCAAATTCCGTTTCATGATATTGGATAAATATGACTCTCATTTCATCCAAAACAACCTGGAGGAATGTATTTACATTTCGTTTAGATGAAACAGATTGTTGCACATTCTTGGTACTTAAATGTTGTACCTAATGATTTATTGAGGATGTCCCGTTTGAATCCTAAGACGGAAGATATTTTCCGAACCATATAGGCGTAGAAAGTAAAGTGTGCAGTGCCGGATTGATAGAGGTGGGCTATGGGACTATCAGCCCCCGGCGGTGAATTTTAAGAGGCTGTAAAGCAAGCAGCAATACACTCGTCGCCGACGAGGCGACAAGTATCTTAAACCGTCGCAATTAGCGACCGCCGGCACCGTATCAAAAGGACTATGTTGGGGTACTGTTTTTGTGAAAATCATAACATTCACTAATCAAGCGTCAGCGAAACCAGAGTTCAGAATTCAATAGGTTGTCCTTGGTAATGGTAAATTTTGAAACTGAAATTTAAAAAAATCAGTAAAAAAGAAGGTGGTGCATTCTGGAAACGGCAAAAGATGAAAAAAACAAAAGAAGTTGGATATTTGTTGTTTGTTGTTGGTTTCAAGTTGTAAAGTAAATATAATTTGATTCGTTATCATAATGATTTCATGTTAGTATCATATATGCTGTAAAAAAAAAAGCAGGAAACGGGTACTTTGAAACTGACAATTGAAATTTATTATTTGGCGGCGGTGCGGCGGCATCGTAATAGTTAGCCCCCGGCGTAAGTGAGTATAAATTCGGCACTGCAAGTGTGCTACTAGCCGTTGGGTAATTTTTGAGTGCGTAAATATTAGTGGATTCCACCAGTATTCATTTATCAGTTCCTGCAATTTAAAACTTATCAACATACATGTATAATAATCGAAGGATCTCGAACTTCTCTTAAGCAAAGTGGATCTCTATCAATTTACCTATGCAACCCCTGTATTACCGTCTGCCGTCGGACTACGAATACCTTCATGGTAAAAAACGAAAGGAATAACTGTAGGTGGTAGATGGTCTCGACCATCACCCGGTGAAATACCATTATATTGACTATATCTGCTGTGGAATGGATTATTCAATGATTCAATGTTTGTTCGATAACTTCCGGTTACCGTTTCCATTTCCCGTTTCATTTTTAAGGTGGGTCCACATGCTCTTGCTCGTGCCCACGGTCGTACTAGGAGATCGCACTTACGCTCTTGCTTGTTGTGATTGTACTATTTGTTAAGATCGTTCTATTCGCGAGCAAAGTGTCCACATTGAATTTATGTGTTTGCGCTCTTGCGGTTCGGATAGGGACGACGAACAGCAGCTGCCAGTACGTTAATTATCATTAAACGAAGAGAACAACAAAATAATCATAAAAAGACACCGGTGTGAAAACAGAAATGAAATAATAGTATATGCCCAAGAGTGTCATAGGTTACTCCTTGGAAATCGGTGGTAATGCTATTGGAACTCCCTACATTATCATCATGAAAAGGATTATGATGAATGTCAATTTACACACAAACATATATGATAATGGTGATTTTGATGAAAAATAATATCATATTTCCCAGTGGCCTTGACAATTATACACATGATGAGATGAAAGACCTTTTCTTGAAATTTCTATATCACTCCATATTCAGAACAAGCTGAGAAAGCCTATCTACCCCATTTCAGATTTTGTATCACGATACTCACCATTAAAAATCGCAAAATAGAGTTAATTCATAGTTTTTGGAAATTTCCTTCTTACTGTATATTCAAAATAAGATGAGAAAGCATATCTATTCCATTTCAGATTTTGTATCACAATATTTACCCTGGAAACTACTTCCGTATTGAACAAAATTCTCAAAACAGTGTTTAAATCATCGTTTTTGGAAATTTCCTCCGGATATCCATCTACGCATAATTTTTTTTGTTATTCAGTTCATAAAATGTATGTTTTGGATCCCACAAAACAGGATATGTTTCGTAAGGCCCAATTCGCTTCAAAATGTTGATTTCAGTCCACTCCATATTACACTTCACAATGCTCTACTTGACTGAACGTGAACAGTAAAAACAAAGAAATCACGAAATCGCCGTCAATTCTGCTCGCGAGCTGAATTCCTTTGATGTACCGCGACAGGACGGAACAGTCGAAACATGTTTTTGGGGTGATTGCAAGCACGCAGAACGCTGCAAACAGCCTAAACACGTCAAACATGTTTTCGGTACATTCGTGTTGCTCGCTCCGTTCGTTGCGTTTGTTGTGTTCGTTCGTGCTGCTCGCGAGCACTGTGGACACGCCAAAACATGCGTTTTCGATGATTGCAAGCACGCGAAACGCTGCAAACAGCTTAAACAGGACGAATATGATTTTTGGTTCATTTGTGCTGCTCGCTCCGTTCGGTGCGCTTGTTGTGTTCGTTCGTGCTGCTCTCGAGCAATGTGGACCGACCATACCAACAACATAAAACCGAACACTTACTTTACACAAAATGAGTTTTTTTTAATCGTGTTTAGGAGATGTGCTGAATCTTTCCTTTCCCGTTTGAATGTCCGTGTACTGTAGATCTGGAGTAAATCAAATTCTTCAGTTTTTTGTGAGTTCAAGGATTTTCAATTTTTTTTTTTGGTTCCACTTGAGGAGGCTCCAATTCTTCTAGGGTTTTAGTTTTTGACTGTATAATATCAAGTAAGAATTGGTGATATAATTTTATCCACTGTGATTGGACTTTCGCTCCGGATTCTTTGGTGATTTCACTCAAATTCTGGAACTTCGATCGAAACTACACGAACTGTAAAATTTTCATACTTTCAAACGAACTTTTTCCGACTACTTTAGCCGTTTATTGGGAGCACCTTCATAAATATGTTGGCTGTATGAAGTTTACTGGATACCCGGTAAGGCACAAAATGATAATAATGAAATAATGAAACGACTCGAAATGCTTTCTGTCCATTTACTATTTATATTCAAAAATCAAATTTGAAATCAAATTCATTTTGTTATTGTTATAGATATTGAAAACAGAGACACACAAAGTAAAGTTCTTCTAGAAAACTTTATTAGTTATTCATCAAACAAAAACTATTATAAAACCGTGTTCTGTAATAAAGAGCTACTTGAAAAAACAAGTCGAGGATTTGTTTTTTATCATAATTTTAAGTATAAAAAAAACACACAGGTAGTTTTTAATCTTGTAAATACATGAAAACTCCAATACAAAAGTTTTTTTTTCTGTTGGATCGTATACATTAAACCCCTATGAAGCATGTTCCATAGAAATAAAAAACCCGGTGAATAAATATCAACCAATCGTGCTAAATTCACAGTAATTGTAAAAAGGGTTATTCGTTTCCCGCGTCAAATTGAACAAGAAATACGTGATTAGGCTCCACACCTGTTGTTACTTAGCATAATTTTTTGACAAATTAACGGTAACCATTTGCCTAATTGAGTAATTATATTCAGCAAGTCGACCATCTTTCTTTCGGTCTCTCTTGATAAGAAAATTTTAATTAAAATTAAATGTTTTCAACAACTTCCTTTAATAGTATAATTATAGCCAGTTGATGATTATACTCAATGTTTAATTGGCTGAATATGCTCAAAAACAAAATGAACATATTCATTTCGTTTATGCGACCTTTCGATATACCTAATCGTCTTAGTTTGATTTTGCAGATGCACAACTGGTTTAGAGTAGAAAAAGCTCGAACTGCAACATTAATATGCAAATGACGGAGGGTACTCAACAATTTCGAAATAAAGTCAGGAATAAACTATTATAATAGTGAAAGGAGACCGTAAAATTGTATTATTATTACGGGCAAGTTGAGGACAAAATAACCATGTATGTGCACGCGAAAAAAAATTCAATGGTTTATTACCCGGCATGTATAGGCAATATCTCGTAGAACTGTCATAAGGTTTATTCATTTATTTTGATATTATTTTGTCATTTTTCAATATTCCAATGAGATTTGAACTAATTAGCGTAATTTTTATATTTTATCGTTTATTCGATATACTAGTGCTTACGCATGTGCATATTATTGATTCATGTATACATGGTGTTGCTAAATTCGCTGAATCCATGCGGACACATTTAGGAGGATATTCTTACTTGTACATTATGAATAATTTGTCCTTAAAACATTTTTTCTACAACTGACATTAAAAATGACGTTTTTAATTCATTGACATATGAACTAAAAACTGACGCTTTCACAAAATCACTTTCAACACTATAGTGTTGAAAATACTTTTAACACTAGTGTTAAAAGTAAAATGACAGATGAGATGATGGATACTCAGTAATATATAGATCTCTCTAATAGAAACACTTCGATCAGATATTATAATCAGAACACCTACTCAAGAGTAATCATTTATAAAAGTTCACACATGCATTTGGCCATTTGTGCAATTGCTATTATACCAATTCCTTCAACTGTAAAGGTCCTTCATCACTGACAAATAATGACATTCATAAATAAAGTGCGTTGAGGTTTATTATAGTTGGAGCCTCTGCCTGTCTGCCTTGTAATCCAAAGATCGTGTGTTCGATTCCTTATGGATCTTATTTTTTTTGTTTTTTCTTACTAGCAGTAACTGTAAAAAATGTGTATGACAACATTTGTCGTGGGGTTGCTCCACTCTCTAACGCTCGTTTATTCCCCACTCACAAAATAAAATGCCACTTTTAACACAAAAGCACAGAAAAAAAAGAATGTTTGAATATAGTATTTCGATTTATTTGAAATATGAATACTTGGTTTTAGTAATATTCAATTTACTCAAACATTATTGTTTCGGATGAAATAAATCGACTTATTTCAAACAAATAATAGGTTTATTTAAATTTTTCTTGAAAGTTTCTCAAATTAATGCAATTATTTAATGAATTCAAACATTTGTGATGAACAAGGAACAAGAGAGTGTGTTGGAAATAGATAACTTCATCAACATCAAGAATTTGCTTTCATAACGTTCTATTCAGATGCAAATAACTCCGAAAGGGGTCTTCAACTAAAAAAATTAATAAGAACTTCCAGTGGTATTTTTACTAATATTTCATGTTTCTGAAGAGTTGCCCAATATTAATGGGACATGTAGGCAGACTATGAATTTCAAACAAATATTAACGGTCGCATATTTGAGTCAAACAATATGTTTTCTCAGTTCAAGAAAATGCACACTAAATTTAATACTATACATTCTGAAATAAAATAAATATAGGAAGAAACCAAAACATTTTTTGCCATCGATGAACCAAACATGTGTTTCTTCAACTCAAATAAATATATTTCTGAATTCACCGAATTATTAATTTGGTTCCAAAGAATATATTGTTGCGTCTTTGGATTTAAAAACAAGTGTACACTTGCCTTTATTATTCAAACTTCACTTGACAACACTGTAATACAAGTCATACCAAAATACCAAAATACTTGTTTCCAAGGTAACTCAAGGTAACTTTCTAACTAACTAACTCCATATCACAAATGCATTGCTTATATATAAAAATAACGTTCAGAAAAATGAAGAAATCAATAGAACACAATAAGAATGTTCGACGATTGATCCAGAACAAAAGTTAGTGCTTCTAGATTTTTCCATCTAATTCATCGAACGATCTCGAACAATTCGAGAAGTCTTTATCAAATTTCAGGCCTGTAACAATATTCTCAAATGGAATAAATAAAAAACAATAATTCATTCCATCATAATTTGGAGACATGTGATTCTCGCATCAAACAAACCAAAGAATTGTTTGAAAAAATGTAATACTCTAATTTATCCAATGTTTTTTTGTATCAAACAAATATTTGTATTGAAATTCAAATGAACCTCCGTTTTTATTTTGCCGTATTGAAACAACGAATTTGTTTGACTGAAATATATTTTGTTTGATTCAATACTATTTTTTTCTGTGAGATATCATCATTGATAGGATGGAAGTGAAATTCAGTTTTAAACTGTTTTTTCAGATCAGAAAAAAAAATTGTTAAAGTTTTTTTTTTCGTTAACCAGCTGTCGTCCCCTTACGAACGGCAGCCCTCAAAAGTTTAAACTTGTGCGAGCTAAGGATTACCAGGTGTTTTACTTTTTAACGTGCTATTCCTAGCACTTTCTCGGGTCATCAGATAAAAATCTGTAGTCGCTAGGATTTGAACCTAGCCGACCAGCAGTCAATGGTTTCGAACGCAACAGTCTCAACCACTGAGCTACTTGGCCCTTACTGTATAGAAACTTTGAATTTTGGAGATAATATACATCGTAAAATCGTCAATATGGGTATTTCTTCAGTTTTTCCATTATGTTATGAGGAAGTGAAATTACCAACCTTTATTAAAATAGAATCGATTTTGATTTTTGTTTATAGTTGCTATTTTCCATCGTTCAAGATAACCTGTTGGGAGGTATCCATTAATTTCAACATTGATGGAAAATGTCTTTTTTCAAAGAAATAGATTTATTTATCAAGATTTTCGCAATTTAGTATTCTATATACAGGTTTTCAAATGACAGTAAACAGTTTGGTACGATGAAAATACGTACAAAACCGATAAGAAAAATATAAAAACGTACTAAAACATTCAGTGTCTTAACAATCAGTGAATTTAAATGAAGAAATCTGCATTATTCACAATAAGCTTGTCAAGAGAAAAAAAAAGATTCTGTATATCTGTAGCCGATGCCTCAGCGCCTATATACGTTGACTGATTTTCGCCAGTGCTGGTTTTAGGTTTACGATCACCAAAAATCAGAAAATCATCCCGGAGCGCCACGGTAAATAATAAGAGTGTTCGGTAAGGTAAGAAAATATGATTGGGTCGTAATATTCTAATTCTGAACGTGAAACAGAGGCCTCATTTCCCAAGCGACTTTTTTTCTCAATGATAATAGTTTGGATATGATATGAAACTGATATGAATCATTTGATTCGGGTACCTTGCCTTTTTTTCAATTCTTACTGAACTCAAAAATCGATACTGGTTTAAAAGAATTGTCTACAAAGGCAGAACAAAGTAATATATTGGGCCAAGTGAGATTTTATGAATGTAAGCCCATTCCATACTATTTTTTTCATTCAGTAAATACAAACAAGTTGTGGATATTTAATTGCAATTTGTTTCAACCAACTGAAAGAAAAATTGTGCAGCGTCAGCCATTGAGTCAGCCATAATGAGTTGAGAAGCAATTTACATACAAAATAAATATACAGTGCGGTCCATATTGGTTGAAAAAACATGAAACAGGTCGATTTTTATTCTCAATTATTCGACAATGTGTAGTGTGATAGTATTATGTCCTTGGTGCATCCAATCTGAATTATGAGCAGTCCCTATTAGTTTCAAAAGTGAAAGGTGTCACCTTGTTCGAACGTGATTTTAATTCTTTGTTTAGCAATGTAATGTTTTTCAACGTTTGTGCAATCATAATTGAGAATAGTAATTTACGTAACAAGTCCGGAAAACACTGTTTTTTTGGACGAGTGGACAAGATTCTAGGACGAGC
Organism: Chrysolina haemoptera; assembly: GCA_958298965.1. Classification (NCBI taxonomy): domain Eukaryota; kingdom Metazoa; phylum Arthropoda; class Insecta; order Coleoptera; family Chrysomelidae; genus Chrysolina; species Chrysolina haemoptera. The sequence continues at coordinate 10,708,284 of OY282595.1, read as the reverse complement.
GTAGCTAGTCCTTTAAGTCTGCGAGTCCAAAAAAACTGTTTTCGGACGTGTTGTGTACACAATTTTTTCGGCAACCGTGTAAAATAACAAATCGAGACACATTTATTTTTTACATTTTTTGTAGAAGAAAATTTCGCACATTTTATTTCTTATTTGTATTAAATATCGAAATTCTAACAGAAGATAGCCTAACAGAAACATTCTAATTCTTATTTATATAAATATTTATATTGCAATTCGAGCATTTTCCGGACTAGTCCGGAAAGTACTTACTTCCCGGACTAGTCCGGGAAGTGATACTTTCTCAAAGAAAAATCGTCCGGGAAGTACCTTCTTCCCGGACGATTGCCGAAAAAATTAATTTTTTTCAATTGGTGCCCTTTTTACATATTCAAAGCACGCCCCGGCTTGTAAGTCTAAATGACAATTTTATGATTATTGACCGGACAAGAGTACCTTGTAACGTCAAATGAAAAATTACAAACAAATGCAAAACTTTTATTCAAACATTAAAACGAAAGGTATACAGATTTCTATTATGTGTAATAATAAAACCAGTATTTATGATTTCAAAGTACACCAATTGAAAAAAATAACATAAAGTATTCGTGGATAACCTTTCAAACACTTGCTCTATTTCGAGCACTCCGGCTGTGACGTCGTGCTCGAAAAATCGCACGTGTTTGACAGACCTTTTTATCCACTCATACCTCATTTGACAACTTCTATATGACAGCAAAATTTATAAAGAGAATATTGATCCAAAACAAAATGGCGGTGGATAATATTAGAACTCTTCTTGAGTAACCCTATCCCTGTTAACTTTTGAACGGATGGAAATTTTCATTTAAAATTTTATAAAGTTGAATTATAGTTCATAGACAAAAAAATTTCTGTTTTTCCAAATGGCGTCAGGCCACCATGTTGAAATATTTTTTAAAATAGCATTGGGGGTTGAGTGATACCTCATTTTAATCGTCTGTAAATTTTCTATACAACAATGAACTATCAGACAAAAATTTTCCATCAAAACAAAATGGCGGCTCAAAATGTTGGAGCTCTGCTATGAGAATCCTCTCGAAACCGACTAGTTCCAGTAAAATCATATAATCTTTCAAGGTACCCTTCCTAAAAAGTTCTCTGTAACAGCAGACAGATGGCATAGCAAACTGAATAACAATGAAGGTTTTTCATAGCAGAACTCTGACGTTATGTACCGCTATTTTGTTTTGTATGAATATTTTTGTCTGAAATTTTGTTATCGTAGGTATAGAAAATTTAAAGACGATTCAAATGAGGTATTACTCGACCCCAATGTGATTTAAAAAAACCATGGCGTCATGCCGCCATTTTGAAAAATTCACATTTTTTTTATTGTCAAAAAATAGTTTATGAACTATTATTCAACTTTATGAAATTACAAATCTAAATTCGAATTTGTTCAAATGTTAACAGGGGTGGGCATACTCAATAAGAATTCTAATATTATGTAACGCCATATTGTTTTGGATTATTATTTTTTTAAATTTTGCCCTCTGTAGAAAATTTAAAGACGTTTCGAATGAGGTATCAGTCGACCCACCATATGCCTTTAAAAAAAAATCAATCAAAATTCGAAATGGCCGCCACACGCCATTTTGAAAGAGATAACTTGTTTTGGTGTCAAAAAGTATGAGCGGCAATTCCACCAAAACAAATTTTAAAGAAAAATTCCAATCCGTTCAAAAGATACGAGGGGGGAGGGGACTTTTGACTAGCACTGTATATAATGTATCCGTTAAAAAACTTTACATGGAATGGTAGAAAGAGTGTCACATAATATTCAAGATGTACTTCTATATTTATTTTAGAATTAAATTAAATATTCAATATGACCACCACTATACACTGTATGTATATACAATGAGAAGGCGACGTTGGATTTCTCGTAGAACACGGCGTCGCAATGAAAAATATTTGTGTCTTTTTCCTTCAATTATGGCTCATTTATCAGAAACTCAAAGAGTAGACATTTCAATTATGATAAGATTAATAATAAAACAAGAACTCAAAAGGAAGTATCCCTGGTCAAACACCATTCATTGAATACCAAATCTTTCCAATAACTCTTCTTACACAACAATCTCACAACCAACGCAAAAATATTAATTTTAAAATTTCATTTTATGGCGAAGTAGGTGGCGAATGCGCTGGGAGCAGATTTCAACTCGTAAATTAACAATTAACCAAAAAACATTTTGTAGTGGACCGAACTGTGACTTCAAACCATTCCCGACTTCACTCAACACACACAAACAATTTCATCAAAATTGGTCCAGCCGTTTGAGAGGAGTTCAGGGCAGTATGGATGCACAGAAGATTTTTATATACAGAGTGGTCCAACGAAAAGTATGCACCTAGCTTTTATCCCTTTTGTGGAATTGCAAGCAAAAATGCTCGGACACGTGAAGTTTGTTTTTGAGGGGGACTCATTTCAGATGTATTTTGCAACTTGTGCCTTCAACCCCTCAGCGACGGGGTGTCACAACCCTAAAATTTTAAATGGAACGTGGGGTCGACTGATATATCATTTGAACGGGCACAAAATTATCTTCCCAATGATACCCTATTTGTTGAAATTTACTGAAGCAGTTAATGCGAAAACGGCTTTAAGAACATGAACCCGATAATGTTGGTATTAATGAAAAATACAAATAAGTTTTGGTTACTAGGAATTAAAACATGTACAAGTAGTACTTAGTACGTTTCAATATTTGTTACTTGTAATAGTGCTTTGTAAAAAAAAAACAAGCTGTTAAATTGATTTATTGAAATGTTACTTCAACAAGTGTTCAAATTGTGACCCATTTGCTTCGATACAATAATACAGACTTTGTTCAAATCTATGTATACCATTTGGTAGCATATCAGGTGTTATGCTTTGGCACTCTGCTATAATCCGTTGGCGAATATCTTCTATGGACTCGGGCTTCATAGCAAAACATTTATTTTTCAAGTGTCCCCATAGAAAAAAGTCCAAAGGCGATAAATCAGGTGACCTGGCAGGCCATTCCATTGGGCCTCTCCTGCCAATCCACTATCCGGGGTACCGGTTATCTAAAAATTCTCGTAAAGGAACAAAATAGTGCGGAGGTGCTCCATCTTGCTGGAAATGAAGCCGATCAGCATTATGATTTTGGTCATCTTCTATTATTTGTGTGATGAAAGGATCAATTGCGTCTTCAAGCATGTTTAGGTAGATTTCACCATTTAAATTTCCAGAAATGAAAAGTGGTCCTATGATATGACTTCCTAATATGCCACACCAGACGTTTATTTTTTGAGGGGCCTGGGGAATGAACCTCACGGAATAAATATGGGTTACTGTCATCCCAGTAACGGCAATTATGCCTATTCAAAGCTCCATTCAAATAAAATGTACACTCATCTGTAAAACAAATGTTACACATATCCGCAGTTTTTTTCTTACACTTATCTGCAGTCGTTTTCGACAAAATCACGCAAACGATAAATGGGGAATTTAGTTGTGATAACAAAAAATTATGATTGAAATGTTGCTTTCGGCAAAATAAAGTAATTTATCCTGATTCCTAGTAACCAAAACTGATTTGTATTTTTTATTAATACCAAAATTATCGGGTTAATGTTCTTAAAGCCGTTTTCGCATTAACTGTTTCAGCAAATTTCAACAAATTGGAAAGATAATTTTATGCCCGTTCAAATGATATATCACTCGACCCCACGTTCCATTTAAAATTTTAGGGTTGTAACACCTCTTCGCTAGGGGGTTGAAGACACAAGTTGCAAAATATATCTAAAATGTGTCCCCCTCAAAGGCATACTTCACGTGTCCGAGTATATTTGCTATGAATTCCAAATAAAGGAGAAAAGCTAGGTGCATACTTTTCGTTGGACCACTCTGTATAAAGCGATTTAACTCAGTTCACTTGAACCTTTGTTGAACTTGTCTAGTACAACTCGCCCTAAGGTGAATTATAATATTTGAAAAAATAATTAGTAGGCTGGCTCAGGCCCCCTCCCACGCACGGGCCCTGGACCCAGGGCCCACCCATTCCCACCCTTATGGGGGCCATGAGTAAATCGTCGATTTTATGAGAGTTTTACAAGAGGAAAATACAGTCACTCATCATTATGAAGTTCAGTTGGTTCAGGAGTTGAATAAAAATGATCCTGATAGGAGGCAACAATTCTGGAAGCAGATTTGCTCAGATCTTTCGGTTTGACTCATCTCGATTATTAATATCAAAAAAATATTCCATTAGAGCAGACAATATTGCAGATGATGGAAGAAAATAACAACATAACCCCTGAGGTCATACAAGACCGCCTTGCTTAATTGTAAAATGATTTGACATTACCAAAATTTTATATTTTCGAACAAAATTTTTTCAATTACGATTGTACCGAATTTGAAAAACTGCTGAACAGAGAACTGAAATCCATTTTGAAGAAGGTGCCACACAGCAATCTTTTTTTTTAAATTTATATGAGTAGGTGCTCATAACTCAAAGGGGTGCCACGAAGGAGGGTAATATTTGCATACTACAAATTGAGAAATATTTTATTTTAATAATGCCTCTTTTCTCGCGCTTTGCAAGAATTGTTTTTGATCAGAGATCGAGAAAACTTTGGAATAACAAGAATGAAATCACTATACACTGTCCACTGGACAATAGTCGCTCCATTGAGAACATTTCATACGAAATGTATATATACCTAATGTCTCCAAACGAAGGTATGTTTGGCAGAGCTGAAGGCAATTTGAGAAGCAATATCTGAATTATTTCATTATTAATTTCACCGATGAGAGTCTTTCAAATGCAGAGAAACAGCAAACTGAATTTTTTTGTTTTCACGAGGCCAGGTCCTTGAATAAGCAATTATGAATACTTCTTAAGGATGCTAAATTTCACCACCTTTACATTCAATTATAATTTTCTTCATTAATCATTTCTCTAGCAGTATTTTATATATTATTGTTGATTTCGTCCAGGAATCATTTCTTTCAGTTTATATGACTGTATCATACTTATTGTGTACCTATCTAGGTATGACGAATATTTTTTATTCGAATTCAAATTTTGTTTTTCAAAACAGAAAGTTTATCTATGATAATACCCGTGTCAATCGTTGAGCAATTTATTTCCGTGGGTAAAATGACAAGAACAATGCGAACAAAAGTAAAGAAATGTATTCAAGGTTGGAATTTTTTTAATTATAAGGGGGCCGTTTGTTGCCTTGAGCAATATTATTTGTTTCCCATAAAGAGATGGTGTATTTGTTTTTTTTAAATGAGTGGATTCTTTGTATGCGTCAAAATCTTGATTGGCCTAATTCATGATTCAATAGTCGCCACGAAATGTGCCTCCATTTCCTTAAAACTAACGTACCTTTACCATGCGTTTCGCTGCCGCTGTCTTCAGATGGGGGGCCAGGAGGAGCTCGCATACCCGGTCCCATTCCATGGGGATATCTGGGTCTATTCAACGGCGAAAAAGCCCCATGCATACCTAGTAGCTGAGCGGCGGTGGGAAATTGCAATAAAGGTGCCCAAGGTGGTCTGGGGGCGAGTTGGGCCGCTGCTGCTGCAGCGTACAAATGGAGAGGAGGGGGTAGAACCCCAGATTCCAGGACCATTTTCTCGCCCACCTTGTTAAAGTTGAAGAAAATCACTTTGAAGCCTCACTGCGCCACTATGTCACTATGCACGGCACTTCATGACAGAGTCATTCATATCTATTTTTGAGTCCTGGGCACTGTAAAGCGAATCTTAGTCTGAAATTAGCGAATCAGCTTTTCCAAAAATGTTCTTTGATTTTGAATAACTTTTCACTTCCGAATCGATATATAGTCCTTTTTAACTTTGAACTGTTTTTATTGGAGACAACTCATGATATCTCATGAAAATCGCGCTTATCGCGACAGTAAACTCATGTGCCGAGTCGGTTCGAATCACACAGGCATGTGTTTCGTTAGAGACGACAGTATTCACTAGATCGTGGACTCACTTGTGAATAGAGGGCGTGATAACTTCCACTTCTCCTCTGCGGGTTTGCCGATTGGTGCGGTTAGGCTCCTCCCAGCAGTGTTTTCCCTCCCTCGTAGCTGAATATCATTATTGAGGAATGGGGTGATGTCAATATGTTTCTGTTATTTATCGTTTTAGATTTTGATGTCTTTTTGGTGTATAGTTGAATTTCCATGTTTTATTATTTTTTGATGTATGAATGGGGATGGATATCTGGCGATATATTTCATTAGTAGGTATATATTTTATGTTGTACTGTAATATCGATTTTATTGAATAATTTATATAGTATAGGTATAGTGATTTGAACACGAATGAAATTCGAGAAATCCTATAATAGTCGTCCTTAGAAGGAAATTTCAACTTTTATTTCGGTATTCGTGAGCTTTTCATTTATAAATTGAATCTGCAAAATGTTAATGAATTTTACTAACCACCGAACCAGAAATTAAAAATAGACGACTTCTTAGCAATGGCGTTTCAACCCAGGTAGGTATAGACCTGGCGTTGGACAAATCTTGATTTGGCCAATATAAATATATGTTGTAAATATAAAAATAATGTCGATTCAATATGGGCGAACACTGGAAAAATAATATAATAATAATATTGAAGGAATATGGGGTTAATATAGTGGAATAGTTCGATGCCAATATTGGCATTAGCGATAAGGCCCGAACCATATAAATTCCACTCTATACTCGCACACAGTTAGTGTTGCCGTCTAGACTTATACATTCTAGACTCTTGACTTGTCTAGAATATCAAGACAATACCACCAATATGTCTTATCTAGATTATCTAGACAAGACAAGACTTTTCATTTTCCGTACAAGACTTTTATTCAAAACTCTTGATTATTTTCAAATCTATAATAGAAAAAATACAAAAAAAAGAACTTGCAAACGTTTAATATGGTTTAAATTTAAGTGCGTTAAAGAAACAATTGAAATTTCAAACAGAAACATATTTTTTAATACTTTCATGAAGCCCATGAATTGATACATAGTATAAGCATTCTGCTGGAACAGATGTGGCAGCAAATCGCGTGCCATTTTGGCTAATGTAGAATAAGCAAACTGATGCTTGCGCCACCAAACAAGAATATCTTCTTCTCTTGGAGCACGTTTACTTGAAAGGTTAGGTTAGGTTAGGTTAGGTTTACGTTTACTTTTACTTGAAAGGTTACTCATCAATTTCTTTTCTAGATTTGGGTTGTCAATAAGATTGTCTGTAGAAGAGGTAGAACTTTCAAATAAAAAATTGAAGTCAAGTGGACTATTATCTTCAGAGTCAGTTGCTAAATTCTCATTATCAGCTGTTAAACGTTGATTTTGGATTACTTCATCAGCTTCAGCTTGATCTGCTTGATTAAGAGGTGGAACATAATCATTTTGTTTGTACAACTCCGCGAATTTTAGAACAGAACCATCTCGAAAATGACGTCCCCATTGGGTCAGTTCGAAGATTTCGATTTTATGTCTTGGGTCTAAAATTAGAACGGCGTAGTGCTTGAGAATTTTAACGCGAGCAGTTTGCAGAGCTGAAATTATAGCTTCGTCTACTTCAGTTCTATCAAGTTTTTGATCTAGATGATGTGCGTCCTCTTTTAGTTTGTCGATTAGAATGTTGAGGCTCATCACTACCATTGGTAGTGTAACGTATTTTTCTCCACCAAGAAGAGTAGACCAGGATTTGAAACTATGAAGATGACCACATATTTGTTTAAGTAGATCCCACTCATTGTCATTTACGCGTAAAAATTTCAGTTTGGCGTTGTTGTCGCAAAGAGCTTTGAGGGGATGTCGCATTTCCAATGATACTTTAATCATGTCAAACGTAGAATTCCATCTTGTAGGCACTTCAGTTCTATCAAGTTTTTGATCTAGATGATGTGCGTCCTCTTTTAGTTTGTCGATTAGAATGTTGAGGCTCATCACTACCATTGGTAGTGTAACGTATTTTTCTCCACCAAGAAGAGTAGACCAGGATTTGAAACTATGAAGATGACCACATATTTGTTTAAGTAGATCCCACTCATTGTCATTTACGCGTAAAAATTTCAGTTTGGCGTTGTTGTCGCAAAGAGCTTTGAGGGGATGTCGCATTTCCAATGATACTTTAATCATGTCAAACGTAGAATTCCATCTTGTAGGCACTTCAGTTCTATCAAGTTTTTGATCTAGATGATGTGCGTCCTCTTTTAGTTTGTCGATTAGAATGTTGAGGCTCATCACTACCATTGGTAGTGTAACGTATTTTTCTCCACCAAGAAGAGTAGACCAGGATTTGAAACTATGAAGATGACCACATATTTGTTTAAGTAGATCCCACTCATTGTCATTTACGCGTAAAAATTTCAGTTTGGCGTTGTTGTCGCAAAGAGCTTTGAGGGGATGTCGCATTTCCAATGATACTTTAATCATGTCAAACGTAGAATTCCATCTTGTAGGCACTTCAGTTCTATCAAGTTTTTGATCTAGATGATGTGCGTCCTCTTTTAGTTTGTCGATTAGAATGTTGAGGCTCATCACTACCATTGGTAGTGTAACGTATTTTTCTCCACCAAGAAGAGTAGACCAGGATTTGAAACTATGAAGATGACCACATATTTGTTTAAGTATATCCCACTCATTGTCATTTACGCGTAAAAATTTCAGTTTGGCGTTGTTGTCGCAAAGAGCTTTGAGGGGATGTCGCATTTCCAATGATACTTTAATCATGTCAAACGTAGAATTCCATCTTGTAGGCACTTCAGTTCTATCAAGTTTTTGATCTAGATGATGTGCGTCCTCTTTTAGTTTGTCGATTAGAATGTTGAGGCTCATCACTACCATTGGTAGTGTAACGTATTTTTCTCCACCAAGAAGAGTAGACCAGGATTTGAAACTATGAAGATGACCACATATTTGTTTAAGTAGATCCCACTCATTGTCATTTACGCGTAAAAATTTCAGTTTGGCGTTGTTGTCGCAAAGAGCTTTGAGGGGATGTCGCATTTCCAATGATACTTTAATCATGTCAAACGTAGAATTCCATCTTGTAGGCACGTTAAGCGTTAACATTTTGACATTAGTTACCTCGCAAGAGGATTTCAATTTAAGCTGCCATTGCGCCGACGCTTTGATTTCTTTGCATAATGCTCGAACTTTCAAAACAGCGGAAAAGTCAACATTGGTATTTTCTTCTTCATCACAGTTTTCGTATTCGATTACCATTTCTTCGTCTTCAGTGTCAGCTTCAATTTCAGGGTCAGCTGTTTTAATATCTTCAATAAGTCTTGCACAGTAATTCCTTCAATTTTCTGTTGCTAATCGTATATATATAATTAGCGAATTATAAAAAAAGTGAGCAATATCTTTGCCGGTATGTTGTCCACGCGAGAGGAGAAAACCTACTACTAGCGATTGAAATGTCCAAGTATCGTCTATAAAATGACAAGTTATACCATAGTAAAATTTGTTAGAAATCGATGTCCAACCATCAACAGTAAAGGAATATTTCGATTGTTTTTATTTCAAAATTTGCATTTTTCATATTGGAGATATGCTGTACTACTTTTGACCTCATAGCGCTACTTAGGCAATAAAGCTGAGGAATCTTCTAACTGGCGTAAGTCATGAAAAATTTCTTGCGTCTTATCGTCGTCAAAAAAACTGAATGGAAGATATTTAACAGCTATCCATTCAACTAGCTTTTCTTTAAACTTCTTCTGGGTAACAACGGGTGGCTTTTTACTCTGAAAATAAAATATAAGTTAGTAGAGGGTGTTCCAGTTAGAATTACCTGCCCTGTTATCTTGTTGCCAATGAAAATAATTTGAATTCTACTTGCCAACCAATACTAACCAATAACACCTGCTTTCTTGAGTCCGCACGTGCACATCTCTTCGCTGGTGCGGCTGTGATTTGTTTGGATTGGTTCCAAGAGAGCGGGAGTTTGCAGTTGACTGTTTCTAGGCAGTCGCGCAATTTAAGCTAACCGTCTCATCTAGAGTCTTGAATAATATTTTAGACTTTTGTGATCTAGACAAGACTGCACTAAACTTATTTAGTCAAGACTCACGCGTCTACTAAGACTTCCGACGAAAAAGGCGCCTAGGCCGGACGGCTTGGACGCCGTCACACTTAGAAACCTGCCGCGGAAAGTCCTCGTCCAGATGGTACACCTGATAAATGCCATCATCGAGTGGGGGTGTTACCCAGATTGTCTGAAGAAGGCTCTGCATGGTGATACCGATTCTGAAACCGGGCAACGATGGCCACAAACTCGACAGCTACCGACTCATATCGCTCTTGAGTGTGATCGCTAAGCTGATCGAGAAGATTCTTTTGAGACGGCTGTTAAGTCTCGACAGGAAACTCAAAATGATCCCGGGTTGAAAGAGGCAGCCCAACGTGGATTCAACACAGTTATGGTCCTGCTTGACGTGAAAGAAGCCCTCGACTCGGTATGGGTTGAAGGTTTCATCTCCAAAATGCTGTTGGCAGACATGCCCTCATACTTGGTAGGGTTGGTAAAGTCTTACCTTGTTGAGAGAACTTTTATGGTGCGGGTAAACAACACTCGCTCCGCGGAGTTCCCGATCGAAGCAGGTGTCCCGCAGTGTTCATGTTTATCCCCGCATCTCTACTCCCTACATACGTATGACCTTCACTGATAAAAAGGATATTTTGCATCAATGCATAATTGCATTGATTCAAGTCGATTGTATTCTTGAATAGGTCCAACCAAATATTAGTTTGATTTTTTGACAGAATCCTCTTGACCACTTGAAAGGAAACTGTTTTGAGACATATGAACACTTTCTTCACTGAATAATGAGAGTTGTTTGTTGCAAGAATATTTCAACTTTGACAATGAACACTATTGTGAATACTTTCTTTGTTCGATGGTGTGAGTTGGTTGAGGCAAGAATATTTCAACTTCAATAACGAACCATATTCTTCTTCATAATGCAATACATTTTTGATTCAAGATTATCTGCATTTGGAGGCTCAGTACAAATGTGCACTTGGTTATAAAAATATGCCATGGAAGCCATGTTCATATGATACAGTTCAACAAACAGAGAACATCTGTGAACAATTGAGGTATAATGGTTATATATGAGAATGGTTTTGTGATATTTTAATTTCAGAAACAATATAATCAACGTAGGTGCCTCTTCGGTGGCGCATAGAAATGCGATCGAATATAGAAACGACAGCGTCATCCGCCATTATCACACACCTGTTGAAAACAAAAATATCTTCAACCTACCCCCACAACTGGTCCATAAATGACCTAAATTCAAATCGTGCAGAAATAATTGGACCTCCATATTGCACTTCTGTAGCAGCACATTTGCACATAACCACTGTGTCAAATACAAAACTATAACAACTTAAATTATGATTCAAACACAACCCCCAAACCAAACGCGGGCAAAAGCAAACAGGATAGAGGTCCCAGTCGGCAGTCGCAGTTCGCGCTTTCGCGTGGGTTCGCTTCGTTCCGGTAGCGGGATTTCGCCAAGAAATCATGTTCTTGAGTCAAAAGGAGCATTTTCACAAGTAGGAGTTCTCTAGGGTAAAAAGTTGGAATGTATTAATGCAAACAAATTCTGATTGAAAGTTTGATTTTGTGGAGGAAATCCAGTTCTTGACATAAAGAAAGAGAAAGAGTATTCTTTGTTAATTCGATCTCATTTTTTCAGATAGGCAAATTCAGTGTAGGGTACGTTACTGACAAAAATTAATTTCTTTCAAGACAGCAGTCTTGTGAACGCAGTAACTTATCGGGCAAATTAATTAATTTGCCCTTCTACACTTGTACAGATTTTTGAATTGATATAGCCGATACTTGATGAAAATCCATGTTAATATCTATAATGAAACTATAGTTTAAATGATTTTCACATCAAAAGGGTTTACAAAACCACGACAATTGTTTCGCTTTACAAAAGCTTCTTCAAGTGGTAAAGATACACAAGATTTGAGTGTATCTTTACCTTTGATGTGAAAATCATTTAAACTATAGTTTCATTATAGATATTGTACAGATTTCTTTGGATTAAAAATTTTTTTTCATTTTCAGATTGTGGAAGGTCATAAACCCAAAAAATTATGTCAAGAAGCAAACAAATTCATTTCAAGATAATTTATGTAAAGAAGCAAACAGTTCAATAAGTTTGAAATAAGAGTATATTCATCAATTGGAAATAATTATTCTTTTCAGAAGATGATTCTGTTCAAGAGGATATATATTTGATTGAAGACATCCTTTTTATCAGTGTTCCTCAGTGCAAGAGACCGGATATGGGCACGGCTGTGTATGCAGATGACACAGCCATCTTTGCCCATTTCTTCTCGAGGGTTGCTGTTACAGGATCCAAGTTCACTTGGATAAAAAGATCATACCGTATTAAGCGGAGAACAAGATCGAGGTGAATCCGGCTAAGTCGGAGACGATCAACTTCACACTCAAAACTTTATCTTTATCTTTGACGGAAACCAGAAAATAACGTTTGAACGAATCTCCCGAAATGTGAATTTTAGGGCATGGAAAAACCAAACATGACAGATTTCCATATCTAAGAAATTGAATATACTGCTATTCCAGTTCTTGATGAAAAAAATTAAATAACCACATCAATCGTCGTTCCATTCTCTAAAAATTCATTCTCTTATGTGTTTTCCTATAGTTTTTCGAATGAGCCGAGAAATACACATGAAAGAATTAAGGAGTAGGACGTCAAATTGCTTTCCATGCGGTTTTGCCGATATTTTCACCACGGCTCGGGAGATTAAGTCGGCTGTGAATAAAGGTGTACATTATTGTTGTTAACAATTTATATATTGTCCTTGATTTATCTTGCCAAAAAACACTCCATTATCTTTTATTGGATATATTTCTTTCAACTGAAATTTTTTCCATCACATCAGTAATATCACCCGAAATCTCGTGAAATTACAGATTGGCAAAATTATTTCGTTCAAGAACGAAATTTTTTCGATAAAAAAAAGCACTTGTGATTTTACTGTTGATAAATTATCTGCACTTCTGATCGCGAGCATTTTCCCAAACTTCACACCTCAATCGCCTAAATATTACATCACTTGTTTTTCTGCAACCGAACACCAAAATGATAAATAATAAATTTTGCGACATTCGCGACAGATGAAAATATAACATATTCAGGACTGCGATGTGCCCTTTTCAGAAGATCCAAATCGCATGACTGTGAGAGAATCATTTACGAGCTTGCTGGATTGGGAGGCCTTGGTGACAGGTCACTTTGTTCCATGATTGATGTCACTTGTATCGCTCTGAATATTTATATGAGCTCCATCGTCAGCGATGCGAATTTTCTCTGCGGGTTCGATCGATAGAAAAGAACACCCTGAAATAATAAGAAGATGGAATATAAGATAGGATTTATCTTGAACAGTCAAGTGCTCGCTTCTTGCGTGACACTGTTGTTTTTAGCAAGTTCCAGTTCTAATTTTACCTTTTCCTAGTAGTAATCGAGCAAAAAGTGAAGAATGAATTGTAGCACTCTGAAACTCGGCACATGACATCTCGACATCATGTATTATTAGAAAAAAAATTGTTCACAAAAAAATCAGAAGTGGAACCTAAAAAATTTTTCATTTAAAAAAAATATATTTTTTTTGTTGTTGTTTTTTCATAAAATATAAGATTTATCAAAGATTTCGATCGGTTGAGAGATAATTCAATTCTCCACAAGAATTATTTTCAATATGCACAGAAAAAAATTGGTACCTGAATACAATGAAAAAGTTCAGTGATTCAATGAATATTTTTATCAATATTGGTCCAATGAACGCAATCGTTATGTCAATGTACCACTGGTTATCCATACTATGAATACGTATCTTAATAATATCAATGATTGCTTTCATTGATATCATGATCAAGTACATTAAATAGGTTCGTTATGGTAATGAATTCCATTCATCAAACCAATGAAGAGTGTTCACCCAAGCAATAAATTGTATTCGTTCAACTGATGAAACTGTATTCATCAAATTAGTTATTATTTTCCATTCTTCGAATGCATGCTGTATGATTGATATAATGATTCAGATTAGTTCGACGATGGATATTTTTCATCGATCCAATGAACGGTGATTATTAAGTATCGGTTATTCCTTATTCAATAATTGATATACATTAAAGGCCTCCCACTGATATTGAGCATACAGTGAGTTTCCGAAAGATATGCAAAATAATTCATCAGAACATCGCAATCCTGATTGGAAGGCGTATCTCCACAAGTTATCTTTTATTTCGGCTGGCTCCTTTCGGAGCTCTTCGGATGTTTCTGGTAGTCTGTGTTACCTGAGAAGATGCTTCAACGATCGCTTCTGTCTGCTTAAGTTAACCGGCTCTGTGCAAACAACGAAGTCGTGCGGAGTGGTCCCTCTAGTGGAGGCGCTGTGTACTACCAGCTAAAGCTAACTTGCCAGCAACGGAAATTTCTATGCGAGGATTCGGCTGAACAGATGCCGGCAAAATTTATGAGTATATTTAAACACGAGATGGCTTTGTTCGACATAAGGCTTATTATTATATTCATGAACATATTAATTACGGAGTTATAGAATGGGAGGAAAATGTTGCTTCTATCTGCCTAACAAAACTGGGACTTAGTAACTTCGTTACACCTATGATCTTTCCATAGCCCCAATAAAACCTGTGTGTAGATCTGAAAATAGATTATCATTGATTTCGATAAACTTGGAAACAATAAATTCATCTCTGGGACCATCAATTACGTTCATTGATATGATGAACAATTTCAAATGGATTCAGTGTACCCCTTTCATTACCTCAATGAATTTTTCCATAGCAGCAACGAAACCTGTTCATAAATGTAAAAAAAGATCATCTTTGATCTCAATGAACTTGAATCATTATCACGATGAAAAGTTAATTGTGCCAATGAACGGAAAGGTAATAAACGGTATTCATTGATATTAAGTACCACATTTTTTTCATGAAATAATATACATTTTTCCAATGTACTTTTTTCTTCATTTCAATAACCTTTTTCAAAGCCGTAACGAAATATGTTCATAGGTCTGAAATTAGATCATCATTGATCTCAGTGTACCCCTTTCCTCACCTCAATGAACTTTTCCGCAGGAGCAACGAAAACTGTTCATAAATGTAAGAAACGATCATCTTTGATCTCAATAAACTTGAATTCGTTGTATCAATAAATACCTACAAAAGTCAATGAATATTTATTCATTGCCACGATGAAAAATGTATTTTGGAAAAGCGTCTAGCCGTACCAGTTCCGCATGCGCACAACTCGAATTAATATAATGTAATTCAATTATTCAACAAGTGGGTTATTCAATAGCGGTGTGGCGTGGTGTTCAGATGACAAAACAAGGGAGTTGAAGCTGCGTGAATTTGTTTTTTCCCTCGCAATTGACACACAAACCTAACCTGAGCAAGCTAACCTAGCTTGCGAGTCGAAAATGCGTGAATTAGTTTGCACGCAAACCGAGTTGAAAATGTGTAAATAACTAGTCAACCATACCTGACCTGACTAACCTCACCGAGATCTAATAGCTCAGTTGATAGAGCACTGTACTGGCAATCGGGAGGTCGTGGGTTCAAATCCTGCTCAAGGGAAATCTTCTTTCTAGAATTTCAACATCTTTCTGTGTGCCGCTAATTTTTTCCAATATATTTATAACACAGACGCTAACCCACTTCTTTATACTTATAGTCTTTATCAGTTCTATATTTACCAAACAAAATCAATATTCCTTTATTTGTGAATATTCCAATAAATTATTACACTCGTTCTTGAAACCTTTGTTTTGACAATCTCAAAATCGTGTGTTGATATTCGAAAATATAATGTTTTAATTTTTGTAGTAAGTATATATACCGCTCTTTATTGGCTATTGGATACTTACTTGATGTGTTTTAGATTTTATTGTTCGTTTCTTCATTGGTTGTTTCGTATATAACCTGACTTATCAAGCGAGAATATTTTCCTGTTGCGAAAATGACACTACACCGAACTTTGAGCAAAACTTCAAAATATACTACTGACCATTAATTAAAATCAACTCAATGAATTTCGACATTCGAATTTATTGATAAATCAATAAAACTAATCTGAGGACATAACCTAACCTAAAATCGCATATTTTTTTACTGACTGCAGATTTCTGCCAGATATAGTGTGGTTTTGTTGAATTGAGTAGTGGGTTGTGGCAGTGTGTGAATGAAGAGAAACAACAAATAAGAACGTTGATAGATAGATAGATAGATAAGCTTTATTGTCTAAAATTTTTACATTTTGTCGACAAAGTTCAATCAAAATTTCTTTTTTTTTTGTGGTATGTACATATTAAAAAAATTCGACATTATCTTATACTTAAAACATTCACATTTTTGTAAAAAAAGTCACACGGTAAAATATATAACAAATAAAGTCGTACTATGTACACATTAAGAATTTACAATCCACACACATCAAAAGTATAAATAAATCGCTCCCCGCATCTCACAGTTCATATAAAGACTAAAACTCATATGCAAAGTATTCCTCTAGAGAGTAGAAGCATTTTCCCATGAGAAGTTTCTTGATATGTTTTCTAAATTGCTTTAAGTTATTTATGTCTGTTATCACCTTAGGTAAATGATTGTAAATTTGTTTGCTCCTGTAAATCAAGGATTGTTTCATCAGGGTGGATGATTCAAAATTACACTTAATATAAATGAAAATTGCCGTTTCGGTGATTATTTCATTAGTGAAATAATCTTATCGATGATTATCAAAACTTCGTCCTCTTTTTGAAACACATTATGTTGCTTTAGGAATCCAGTTACCAAGCAACATGATTTGTTTCTCAAAATCGGAGGAATATGCCTTTTGATAATCACCCATGCACTTGTTGCATTACCTACGAAAATCATAGATTAATTGTGGCCTACGGCATTTGCTGTGAATGATTAGCGAAGTTATAAAATTTCATATGTATATGAATAAAAATTTCACAATTACATAGGTACAGTCTATATACGAACCCAGTTCAGACATACACGCGGTAAAAGTCAAAGACGGTTCGGTCTCTGGACTCTCCGACCAATCAGATATCGACAGCGTCCAACCAGGCCAACCAAAAGCGTTCGATTGTCATTAGGCCATCCCTTTTCATATGACGCAGTCCACGTGGACTGCGAGTCGACATGAGACGAGGAGCGGTTGAGAATATCCTGTTATTTATGCTTATGCAAATTATCAGAGGCAATTTGTATATTGATATAACCTCGTATGATCGCTTGGTTCTGTGCTGTCTCAATTGAGTCGGTATAGACTATATCTATATCACTATTTTGATAGTGATATGGATGAATCGGATGTTTCCTATTCCAAAAATTGTGAAAACACATTTGGATGAATTTCAAAAGATTACAAGCATTTGTATGTTGTGAAATTCTTTGGAACTTGAAATATTACCTACTCAAAATGTATACACTTGGATCATACATGTTGCGATTTCACAAGCGAATTTCACAAAATATTCATGAATTAACCTGATGAATACCTTATATGAATGTAGAATCACAGTATAATTTTAAAAAATTGGGGTTTAATTGAATTATGAATTCACCTCATTTTGATGAATTTGTGAAGTACCAATTCAAAATAATAATAATTGATGACGTGAATTTACACTATTGCTTATTATAACTTGTGAATATGAAGTCTAAAATGACGCATATCAATAAATGTGAATTCACGTTTAGCCTGTGTAGTTAAACTGTATATAACCGTCGATACCACCTTTGATACTCTGCTCTTGATCTTTATTTGTAGCTAAAAGTTCCATAAACCGAAGAATTCCTGTTTCATACGAACTCAACTTTCATGAAGGTATAGGATAAAACCAAGATAGGTATATCATTTATTCACTAAAATTCACACAAACACCGCTTTTCTAAAGGAAGTGCAGTAATATGAATGGTTCTTTCGATAATTTTTATTCAAATCAAATTATAATTCATTAAAACAAAATTAAAACAAAACAAAAATAATTATTCTTCGGGAATACTTTGTACAATATGCGACTTTTTTGTACTTTTTGGGACGGCGTAAAAAAACAACCCTTATTTAACAAAGGGGTTTATTATTTTTCAGAGAATTTGCTTACAGTGTGTCCTAGATAAGTATTCCACCATGTTTATATCGGAGACGGTAATAGATAGAACGTTGAGCGTAACAGAATACTCATTTATGATACAAGTGTTAAAAGCGGCATTTCATTTTGTGAGTGGAGAATATTGCGAAACGAGCGTTAGCGAATGGAACAACCCCACGAGCAAAATAAAATCACGTTTAACAAATGTATCATACAGTTTTTTTTGTTCAACAGTTACTGCTAGTAAAAAAAAAACAAAAAAAATTATAAGATCAATAAGGATTCGAACACACGATCTTTGGTAACAAGGCAGACTGTCCAACTATAATAAACCCGAACGCACTTTATTTATGAATGTCATTATTTGTCAGTGACGAAGAACCTTCTACAGTTGGACTGAATACTACTTCGTTTGTAACTTCAAAAGGAATATTACCATCAATTGCACAAACGGACAAATACATGTGTGAACTTTTATAAATTATTCCTCTTGAGTAGGTGTTCTGATTATAATATCTGATTGAAGTGTTTTTATTAGAGAGATCTATATCACTGAGTATCCATAATCTCATCTGTCATTTTAACACTAGTGTTAAAAGTATTTTTAACACTAAAAAAAATGTCATTTTCAATGATAGTTGTACAAAAACGCCATTTACTTATATGAAAATAGGAAATTAACAAAACTATATTCGGCAACATTTTCTTCAATAGTTCACAAGTGAAGTGGGTGGAGGTAGGACTTTTTGTTAATGTGAATATTTTCTATTCGCGTTTTGATTCTATAATAATTATAGAACTATGGTACTAGTATTCAAAAATCCATCTGCATTGTCAAATGCACTGTAGTGTAGTATCAAATGTACCAAATTCTGCCTAATCTCTCGATACATTTTTATTCCATTTACAATATAATTCTTGGTCTATCTCACTAATTTTCATTGTTTGAGAAAATTATAATTTCAACAGGGAAGCCGTACGGCAGCCAAACTTCTCCAACATGCTATACCGTTCCTACAGATCTCTGCACAGAAACATTTTCACTTCTCATAAAACATTTTGTATTGAGACTAAAAAATGTCATCGAGAATTCGAATTTGACACAATGGGTGGTATGAATAAAACCTAGCAAAAGCTTTTACTATAGGTTTGTCTCCCTCATTAATTAACAAAATAGATAGATCTGTTTCAAGAAATCTAAGTAAAAGCAATTGCTTATGGTTTATTCATTAGACCCAATGATGGTAAAAAATTTCAGTATTCCTTCACGTTAATAGTCATTTCATAACTGAAAAATTACAACTTTGGAATTAGGTCAAGAGTAGGTTTATAAGTGAGTACTTCAATATTATCATACACATACTGTTCCCGACCAGCGAGTGGTAAAGCAAGTGCACCACCAAGTTTTCCCAAAACGAATCTGTCATTTCTATAAATTCTTCCAAAATATTGATAATATCCCACTTCGAAACCGCCTACGATCAAATTTGGTAAAGTTCTGGATGCCTGCGCGCTGGTTCTAATCCAAACGAAGTTTTCCTTGTACTGGCTGCACAAAACCTGAAAATAATGATTACCATTATTGGGTAACTATATATATCCCCATTATTTGAATCCATTTTCATTATTTATTTAACATGCATAATTGAAGAAAGTTTCAAAATGTGAACAGAAACCTATAAAACATTAATGCGATAATCCGGTACAATCAATAACTTGCTCCTATATACAGGTCGATCCATTTATCCTCTGCAAACATTGCTTTATCGGAAAGAGTGCTAGGAAAAGGTTACTGGAAGAAAGCTGTTTGTTTTCGAGACATCCGAAACCAACAATTTTTTATAAAAAATAAACACTTTCCCATATATGGTTCTCTAAAGAAATATAAGGAGGTTAGGAAAAAATCGAAGCAAGAGATCAGAACAGATTAGAAACAGTATATCTTGGATACCGGAAGTCAATATATCTAATGATGTCAAAGCCATCTGGAATTTTATATAAAAAAAATAAATCACTGATTTTAATCTCAATTGCTTGGAACTTAAAACATAGAACAATCCAGTGCCGGACTTGCCCATCTTTGCCAAGTGAGATTTTGAAACATTGGGGCCTCCAATGGCTGGTCTCATTTTCTCATATGCACTGATAAAAAGGATGTCTTCAATCAAATATATATATCCTCTTGAACAGAATCATCTTCTGAAAAGAATAATTATTTCTAATTGATGAATATACTCTTATTTCAAACTTATTGAACTGTTTGCTTCTTTACATAAATTATCTTGAAATGAATTTGTTTGCATTAATACATTCCAACTCTTTACCCTAAAGAACTCCTACTTGTGAAAATGCTCCTTTTGACTCAAGAACATGATTTCTCGGCGAAACCCCGCTACCGAAACGACGCGAACCCACGCGAAAGCGCGCACTGCGACTGCCGACTGGGACCTTTATTCTGTTTATTTTTGCCCGAGTTTGGTTTGGGGGTTGTGTTTGAATCATAATTTAAGTTGTTAGTTTTGTATTTGACACAGTGCATGGTTATGTGCAAATGTGCTGCTACAGAAGTGCAACATGAGGGTCCAATTATTTCTGCACGATTTAAATTTAGGTCATTTATGGACCAGTTGTGGAGGTAGGTTGAAGATATTTTTGTTTTCAACAGGTGTGTGATAATGGCTAATGACGCTGTCGTTTCTATATTCGATCGCATTTCTATGCGTCACCGAAGAGGCACCTACGTTGATTATATAGTTTCTGAAATTAAAATATTACAAAACTATTCTTATATATAACCATTATACCTCAATTGTTCGCAGTTGTTCTCTGTTTGTTGAACTGTACCATATGAACATGGCTTCCATGGCATATTTTTATAACCAAGTGCACATTTGTACTGAGCCTCCAAATGCAGATAATCTTGAATCAAAAATGTATTGCATTATGAAGAAGAATATTTTTCGTTATTGAAGTTGAAATATTCTTGCCTCAACCAACTCACACCATCGAACAAAGAAAGTATTCACAATAGTGTTCATTATCAAAGTTGAAATATTTTTGCACCAAACAACTCTCATTATTCAGTGAAGAAAGTGTTCATATGTCTCAAAACAGTTTTCTCTCAAGTGGTCAAGAGGATTCCGTCAAAAAATCAAACTAATATTTGGTTGGACCTATTCAAGAATACCATACTTGAATCAATGCAATTATGCTTTGATGCAATATATCCTTTTTATCAGTGTGAGTCGCATATGGAAATTTTAACAATCTATTGTTATTAATACTATTATTAATTGAATGACACGCATCTCAATCATTCAGAAATATGAAAAAAGCTTCCCTAGCTGGGAACCGAACCCGGAACCTCTCGGTCACAAGGCGCGTGCGCTATCCACGTCCCAATTATATGATTGAAAATATTTTGCGATATCATCTCCAATAAGTCTATATAACCTGACTCGAATAAAATCAAAATTTGACCACTATCCGTAACACCGTGTAATATATAATGAATATTGTCCAAATATCTAAGAAACCTATGTTTAATATCTAGTTATTCTGTAAAAAATATATAAATGTAGTGGTATCTCTGCAAGCTATATGGCCTGTACATTCATGTTCACACATATTGACATATCTGTTTTTTCTGAAGAAATTATATAAACAAAATATGTTAAATGGGTAAAAATCCCGCAGTTCTGTATGCGCACAACTCGAATTAAATAATGTAATTGACCAAGTGGGTCATTTAATGACGGTGTAGCGGGGTGTTTAGATGACAAAACAAGAAGGCAAACTGAGTTGAAACTGCAACAATTTGTTTTTTCGATCGCAATTGACACACAAACCTAACCTGAGCAAGCTAACCTAGCTTGCGATTCAGTCGAAAATGCGTGAATTAGTTTGCATGCAAACCGAGTTGAAAATGCGTAAATTACTAGCCAACCAGACCTGACCTGACTATACCCTTACCTAGACCTAATAACAATACAAAATTGTTACAAAATAACGACTATTTATCCAAAATTAACTGCGGAACTGCGGGATCAAAAGTAGAATAGTACGGCTAGACGCTTTTCTGAGAACCCGCATGAGCGTTGTTTATCACGTGTTTCTTGCGAGAGCCAATCGCGTCGCAGTAACCCTGAGCGAGAGGCACAGCCAATATATACTTTCTTTCGCATCTTAAGCTATAAATAGTGCTATTCACCCGAACTTTCTCGATCATCTGGTTGGTGAAAAATTCTATCAAATTGATCTGGCTTTTTCGGATTATTAATTACCCAAATTACTCTCCTAAAATCTCAAAGTGCATTTTTTGCATTTGTTTAAAAATCATTTTGCAATAGTCTGGTTAACCTTTAGATCCAACTAATTATTGGCCTGGCTTTTTCATTTTTTAGTTATTGATAACATGAATATTTAAATATTCCAAAAAAAATTTCAAAATTTTTTCAATAAAGAAATTTCATCTTGAAGGGTTGGTAGGGTACCGCTACCCTTCAGCCCGACCTTGACTGTCTTAGTCAGGGGTCCTTCAAGGACACTTTCAAAAATGGTCATAGTGCCTCAAAGACCTACCCAAAATTGTTCACCAGGTATTGGACACCTTCTATCAAATCTTTCACTTCTTAAGTTTCTCAATTCTCCCTTCTTCTTCTCATTATTATTTTGATTATTATTATAATCATTATTATTACATTAACATTACGAAATTCTTCTATTGTCGTTGGTTTTTGAAATGTGTGCCAAATTTTAGATTATTCGGATGATCTGGAAGTGGGTGAAAATTGAATTGTATAATTCACATTATTATTATTATTATTATTATTAATGAATTATCGTTTTTTTCAGGAAAGACGTTCATATGGATGAACTTAAGAAAAACTTTATCTGAATACAAAATATGATCCAAATCGTTGAAGCCTTTTTCGATATCCAAAAAACCACAATATTAATAAAAAAAAACATTGGTCGGTAGGGGGCCGTTACCCTTCAGCCAGACCTTGTCTGTCTTATTTAGGGATCCTTCAAGGACACTTACAAAAATTTGTGCCTCAAGAACCTACTCAAAATTGTTCGTTTAGTGTCAAAGTCATGCCACAACACTCTCAATACTCAATGAAATTTACCTTAATATTTTTTTCAGAACTCAACTCTTTATTATATGCAGTAAATGTTGCAAATGGACGAGTCGTACGTATGGTTGCTGGAAGAAGCTCATACTCCTTGGTGTAGACTTGACCCACATACGGTGAATTTTGATCACTCTCATCTATCTTCAGGGCATTCTCAGGAATTTTTCCACCATTATAATCCAACCAGTAATAACCTGAAATTGGGAGGGATAATCATATAATGTAGGCTAGAGTATAAAAATATAATGATAACGTGTGTTTTCAATACGGGAAGGAATATAGGATTCATTGTCATTTCGACTTTTGTCTTTTAAAGATGGTGGCAATTTCAATGAATAACTAATTATCTCCATTTATCCCAAAACTCAATATCATCCCTGATATTGAATTTTCAATTGTATTTTGGTATTATGGTTAGGTTAGGTTAGGTTAGGTTAGAGATAGCAGTCAGTATCATCACAAACAATGGGGTGTTTACACTACACTACAAGTGTTAGTTCAGTGTTAGTAGTCGTCGTAATATGGCGAGTGAACTTTTCCACGCTAGTGACACAAATTAGGTGGGTATAAAAGACGCATCCATGAGAGTTTGTCGCATTCTCACTTGATAAAGGCTATAATGCTAATAGCTGAAACTTCGACTCTCAAAAACTGTAGAAAATTAATTTTCATTGTTTTTTAGACAATGGAAGTCACGAACAATACTACTGAAATTGAAACATTGTCAACCACTTAAACATATTATTTTTGATTATTGAGTAGCAACATGACATTTCACTTAGCTGCACTTTAGAATTTGGAAGATATACTCCGATAAAACCAGAGTCATATTTGAAGAAATTCAAGTCATGTATGTCTATTGTCATGGATATATTCAGATTTATTCGAATAGCGGCTGGCGCCATCTAGGGGAAGAATAGCGAAATAATAGCGACTACGTGAGTGATCACCGCACCACCTTTGAACAAAGAGCGGTGGCTCAAGTCTGTTCGCTCAGAAGAGAGTAGAGAGTTCTGGAATCGACCAGAAGCTTTATTTCTAACTATAAGAGGCCGTGCGTGTCGTGGAAGAAACAGATTGAAATTATATTATAGCCCAATTATTGGCGTATAAAAACTGGTGTATTCTATTTTTAAGTGATGAAAATAGATATATTTAGAGTGAGATTGTGATAAATTCTTTACACTATACAATATATTTTCCAAGACTGTTCTGGGAAGCAATTGAAACCCTGATACACCACAACAACTCCGAAAGAAAGGAGGAAGGATTACAACTAAAAAAAGCTTTTCTGCTATTTCTTAAAAAGGCTGAATCAATTCCGTACCTAGCTACATAATGAAGGACGAAAGACTCTTTAATGTCACCTAAGGTAGAGGACCAATCAGTTGTTAGAACATCGACCCACATTGAAAAGGGGAACATTCTCCATGAAAATTGAAAAATGAAATATATATACGTACTTGTTGATACAACGAATGTCAAGCAGTTGGCAGTGAACTGAGTAGAGCTGTCAACATGTCATGAACTCTCTTGAGAAAATATCAATCACCACCCTTGGTATTAAAATATTAATTTTCAACGGTGTTGATTCAGGAGAAATTGTAATATGATTTCAGGTATATTGGTGTAGGTATTTTAAAAGTTGTGACATTCAGTTGCAATTATGGACCTATGTGATGAATAATTCGATAAATACATACAGGGTGAGAACTATTTTGAATAAATTCAAAAAATTTGTTTTGATAAATCAGAGATAGAACCCTACGTTGCTCGATAAATATATTTTTACTTTCGTTTCAACTTAATTTGTGGTTTCACCGTTGATGAACTCTGTTAATGTTTATAGCTGTTTAAACTTTTTTGAATTATTTGACGCAGTAATAACCTATTATGTCGATTGGAGGTATTTGTTATGAACATTTCAATTAATTCGTATTTGAATAGGGTGGGTCAAATCTAATGAATATGAATAATCCAAGTAAAATATTACTAAATTATCACTTACCAACTTCATTACTGGCCGAGTTCAAAGTCGGATAAACACTACTTATCAGTAGTAATGGCAACAATTCTTTCATCTTTCTAAAAATAATAATTGTTGACGACTACTTTTTATATCGAAATGAATGTCTTTCATTCATCGTTCCTCCTTAAATACCAAACAGAAATATGTAGAAAAACATTTTTATTCGATGACAAGAGAGAAAACATTATTGCGCACCAACAGAAAGCCCCTATTCCAATGTGATGGGTTTCACAAATTAACTGTGATTTTACTAGTGTAAAACCCACAAGACGTTGACCTCCGAACTTCGAAGCAATTTTGTTTACAATTATTTCATCATTTTAATTATCGAACAAAAGCACGACCGTACCCAATATCCATGGAAGTTTATGGTTAGGGATATAAATACCGAAATGCCAAAAATTATATACAGGGTGTCCCAGAATAAAGGACCAATCTGTGATGTTAGATTTCTCACTTCATTTTAAGCTCAGAAGTTTCCATTAACATACAGGGTGTAATCTAACCTCTTGCACTCCCGTATAATGTATAATGCCATTTTATAACGAATGGCAGGTGTGAAAAATTGGAAAAAAATTGTGAAAATTCAATTTTTTTTTTGAAAAATTCGAAATATCTTGGAAATCGCTGTTTGAAATTAAACAGTTTCTTCCATCCGGCAATTCCAGTATTAGTGCGGGTCTGCTCCGGTCAGCTGACGTTCGGCGCACAGCAGTTCCCAAAATTTCGACGAATTTTCCAACACAATTTGAACTTTCCACATTTTTTTAAAAAAAATTTCCACCTGCAATTATTTATAGAATGGCATTACACACCCGTACTTCACGGGAGTGCAAGAGGTTAGATTACACCCTGTATAGAATGGGCCCCTCCCCAACTTTCACGCCACTGGATTAATATCGATTTCGTCTTCCTTTTCTTAATCCCCAATATTTCCTATACAAAAAAGGGATACGTTCCGTTTCACAAATATCAACGGTTTTCGAGATATTTGAAGTTGAATAAGTGGGTGCGTATGTGATACGGATACTCATTAGTGATTATTTTGTTAGTGGCTATGAAGGTTTTAAATATCGGGAAATTTTTGTGAACAAAATCCCTCGTAAATGCCAACAATTTTCGGAATATTTTAATTTATTCTCATTGCAAGGTAGGAAATATGTTGGTTATAATGTTATAAATAGTTACCTTATTACATTATTACATTATTTTCAAAAATAGTAAAGATTTTGATACGCACGCACTTATTCAACTTCAAATATCTCGAAAACCGTTGATATTTCTGAAACGGAACGTATTCCTTTTTTGTATAGGTGAGTATTTTTTCGTTTCGTCAGAAATAAATTTCATGGCAATGCAGTATTTTTAAAAACTTATTTCGGCTTCGTGTACCTTTCTAGAATGCCACCTCGAATTTGAAAAACAAACACGGTTTCAATTTCACTTCGTGAGGATTTTTTCCGATATCATTTTCTTTCGCCAACTCGAACCTCAAATTTGACGTTATGTTTACATCATCTGGATTGCCGAAAAGTCGATATATCCGTATTTCATGTTTGCTGCTTGCTCGAATATCAGGATATTGACTGATGGTGGTGAAGTGCTATTTCCTGTCTGCCATTATGACACTTTGAGAGAGACGTTGGCTGGTGTTGCCTTTCATATCCGCCACTTAAAGCCATTCGCCGAAAAGGTAATTTAAACCATGAATACAAAGGATAGTGACTAATGTGAAAATCAAAATAAATAAGGGTAATAGTTTGGGCGAAACATGTTCGGTTCGGGTTTTTTCGTATTTTATGTATTTTAGTTGATTAATTATGAGAGCATTTTTTAATCTCTGGCTAAAAAGCTAAAAACATAAAAAACATATCCTTCTTTCTAAGTGAAGAGGGGAAAAACAATATCCTAGTATACTTCAAAAATGTGCATATCTCTCACCAAGGGTTTCACCAAGTGGCTTGGATTGAAACATAAAAGCTTGGGTTGAGCTTGAAATAAGTCAACCTTTCAGAAAAAAAACTTGGCTTGTCTTAAATTTCACAAATTTTAACTTGGCTTGGTTTGAAGCTATTTTCAAGCATTATAAAGATTTTCAAGATTTTTCATGCCTCATGAAGTCATTTATTTAGTAAACATAAAATGTATGACAGTAAGAAAAACACGATTGAACTTTCACAGATGTCATTATACTCGCGGCATGTTTCGCTACACGGTAGCTTCCTTCGTGGAATCATATAAAAACTTGTATGTACAGTAGAACTGAGATATCGAAATTGTAAACTGTGAACTTTACAAATTGTTCGAATATGATCGAATGTAGTACGAAATTAATAAATATTTGGAAATGCCATCGTGAGAGGAAGGATATGAAGATATTTTAGAATGGTGGAGACGTCATCAAAACGTTTTCCTGAAATGTTCAAAAATGGCTGAAGACTAATAACTATATACCTGACGGTCTGCTTCCATTGAAATTTACTTTTTGAGAGCATCATCAACTGTGACCAAAATACGGAATGAATTGAGAGAAGCCAATACCATACAAAGTACTGATAATACTGTTAATGCTCTCAGTGACATTCAATGGATATTTTCGAGTTGAACAAGGCTTGACTCTGAAAAACGGAAGAACCTGTGAATCATTTGAGAATTGAATTGTTTTATATCGTGCTTACTATTGAATGGATTGTACTCGCTTAATTTGAACTGATTATTGTCGAAAATGTCGAAGTCTACTCCAAAAAATATTGAAAAAAAAAATATTTTTATCACCCTGTATCTCGAAAACCAAGCCGTTTAGGACATATGTTTATATGAACTTTTCGTCCTGAAAACTATCAAAGAATTTTTTTACAACAGTTACTGCTAGTAAGAAAAAAAAAACAAAAAAGTTATAAGATCCATAAGGATTCGAACACACGATCTTTGGATTACAAGGTAGACTGGCAGAGGCTCCAACTATAATAAACCCCGAAGCACTTTATTTATGAATGTCATTATTTGTCAGTGATGAAGGACATTCTACAGTTTGAAACTTCAAAAGGAATTAGCATTTCCAATTGCACAAACGGCCAAATGCATGTGTGAACTTTTATAAATAATTCCTCTTGAGTAGGTGTTCTGATTATGATATCTGATTGAAGTGTTTTTATTAGATAGCTCTGTATTACTGAGTTTCCATCATCTCATCTGTCATTTTACTTTTAACACTAGTGTTGAAAGTGATTTTGTGAAAACCTCAGTTTTTATTTCATATGCCAACGAATCAAAAATGTCATTATTAATGACAGTTGTACCAAAAAGTGTTTAAAATATTCACGGTGATGCTACTACTGGATCAAACTGTTTTCATGCTCACTGGTTCTTGTATCAGTTATTCAATACAATTTGTAAAAGTTCCG
The DNA here is from genome assembly GCA_958298965.1 of Chrysolina haemoptera. NCBI lineage: Eukaryota > Metazoa > Arthropoda > Insecta > Coleoptera > Chrysomelidae > Chrysolina > Chrysolina haemoptera. The sequence goes on along the minus strand of OY282595.1, from coordinate 10,679,485 downwards.
CAACGTATGTCATACAAATTCAATCAATTCTGGGACTAACCCATATGTTTTCATCCATTAAACATTTGTTGAAGATCCTAATATAAATAATAACACGATCACGCCCATCATTTGTCTCATAAAACTCCTACAAAGCATGTAAAAACATTAGTTCTGCTCCATAACCAAAACCAACCATATGTAGACTGAATAGCTTCAAATTTGAATAACCAACATTATTTTCGTTGTGTTCGGTCGATAATTTTGCGGCTGCTTTTTCGATTTGGGGTGTTGGTAAACCTGCCGTAGAACCCTCCGGGGACAACTGATGTCATCTTTCCTGCCCTTCTTTGTTGTGTAATGCTTTCGATGAAATGGGGTTTTATTCGCAGATTACTTTAACAATGTTATCTTGATCTGTTTTGTGTTGATTATTATTGAAACATTATGCTGATTCTCCAATAACACTTTTGACGGAGTGCGGTTTTATCGCCCCAGTGAATAGAAGTAATCTGCGAGGGGACTAATTTTGGTACGTGAATTAATACAGCATGCTGTACCTTTAGAACTTTCAAATGGAATAAATAATAAATTGACCTCAGTTACAACAATGACTTGTACTGATTGAAAGATATATCTCAGAAAGTGAAAGGAACTATGTTCCGAAAGTTGAAGAATTTGATACTATTTTTTATCGCCTAGTTCACACGGAAAGTTATGTCGAGTACTGTTCAGAAAAAATCGTGGGAATCAAGGGACAGTTTTTTTTAAGTGTTGAGATTGTTGGCTTCAAAGGCTACCACCGCAATATTTTTAAATAAAATAGGGAGGCAAGTGATATCTCATTTCGAAGGATATTCAATTTTCTATACAGCCATGTCTATTTTTTTTATTTCGTTCATGTGTCATGAAAAACAAATTGTTTATTAAATATTGAAAAGTATCAGGTATACTTGCTGTATATTCAACGCACCTTTGATAAATGCTGCCACTCGCACCGCAAGTGATTTAGGTTATCCTTTCCATAAACCATATGAAGCATACAGTGCAGCTTATGCTGATAAAACAAATGTACAAAAAGGGATCTAACACCTTATGGTAGTGACAATGTTGAAGGTGAAGTGAGAACTAAAATAAAAGAATTGTCGAAGAATTGCAAATAAAAGTGACGAAAAAGAAAGCGACACTTACGATTTTTTTTCGATAATTCCTGCGTCTTCAAGATCACGAATACAGTCCGAAGAAGTAAGTGCGAATTTCATAAAAACAATCAAAGTATACTGGGTCGTGATAAGATTCCATTATTTTTTAACTCTACAAAATAATTATTATTGATTTTAGAGAAATTAAAATTACCTACCTGCTATATGGTTGGATGTAAAAGATATCAACACAACGAATGATCCTGATATTTACAGTTCAAACGAAGTTAATTATACCAGTTATATTGAATTCAAAGGAGTGGGTTCAATATCCATGGACTCAAGATGATTAAGTTATATAAGTTAATATAATTAATCGTTTTTTGAATTGTTAATTTTTTTTAATGTTCAATATGATGTTAATTTTACTGAAAAATAATTAGACCAGATAATTCAATTCTCCACAAGAATTATCATCACATTTCATGCTCGCGCTAACTCGCCACTGCAATTTCAGGCAGGACCGAAAATTAGATTTGTCATAACTTCGCTAAAAATTATAGTAGAAGTAAAAGAAAAAGTGCATATCGTTCCTGAAGACTTCTACTTCCTCATGCAAATATAACATGTGAGTATCTGAGTACCTAAAATGTGTTTTGTCCCACTTCACGTAACCCTTCTACGATATTCACGGAGGATCCGAAAGTCATGGATATTTTAGTTGATATGAAATATAGGGAAGCAGGAATCAGTACCCTCTTTGGACCATATGCAAAGATTTTAGACTAGTGAGACAAGTCTCACTTATACATGCCAAAGAAAAAACTGTTTTACTTCTGCCTCAGTTTTCAACTCACCCATAATCCCGACAGTTTCTTCAGTAAATGTTGAAAATAATCGCTCATACACATCCTACATAAAAAATAAAGTATGTGATTTCAAGCTTCTAAAATTGTTGCATATATAGTCTAAAATATAATAATTCCATATTTACTAAATTATTCATGATTTTCGGATCATCTGCAAACATCTCCGTGAAGTGCGACAAAACACATTTTAGATACTCAAATAATCGCAAATTATATTTGCATGATTAAGTAGGAGCCTTCAGAAACGATATGAACTTTTCCTTTTCCTACTCCGATCATTTTTAGCAGAGTTATGACCAATCAAATATTCGGCTCCGCCAGAACTTTAAGCGGCGGATAAGCATGAACCTGAAAATTATGTCGGCGTTCAAACACATTTTCTGAGAAAACGAGCACATTTCATAAGGAATTACTAGGAATAATTTTTGTGGAAAATTGAATTGTTTTTTACCTTGTTGAGTTGTTTTTCCGATAAAAAATATACTTTCTAAGATTACAGCAAAAATCTATTCATTTATTTTTTAACAAAAAAAAAAATGTGTAATTTTTTCGTGTTTATCATGATTTCAACTACTAGTATACCAAGTTTGGTGGTGCTACAATCGATCCTCGTCTCAACACCCAATTGTACTGGATTGATAGGCCTGTTTCATGAAATCTTGAGTTTTGCTCAAGGTTTATGCATACGACCCATTATTGCATTTAAAATATTACGCATCTATGCCACTACCCACATCACGATGAAAATTTATTCTAACATTAATCTGCACCACAGCCGTTTTCAATTAATATTCGAAAATAGTATCGTTGACAAGAAATAATTAATCGTCGGTAATTAATTTAGCAACGATAAATAACTTTTTCATAATTATTGAAGCCGGGTAGCGCTTTAAGGCGACAAAATTAAATTCAAAACCATTAATAACTCTTAAACTGGAACCGGTGGAATCTTAACCCGACGAGGATAAATATTTTAACAGTTAATTTCGTATTCAATTCAGATTAGCCTGGTGAAGTGACAAGTTAATATTGCCAGTAGTTACAGCCCAGACCGATGTTCGTACATTGATATTTATGTAAAGCCGGCCATAAATTTTTATTTAATTGTCACTTTGAATTCCTCAACTCAGCCACTAAATACAAAAGCTATGCCTTTTACTACGATTTTAAGAATTTCTTGATCTCGTTATTGATATTCCATCGCGTCTGTTATTATTTATGACCCAGATGGTCTTTTTATGGTTTTTCTTGGTACTGATTCGAAATAATTAGCTCTGTGAATTCACGTGAAATAAATCAGGAGTACCAAAGACTGCAAACACTACTCAAGTAGAAACGTAGAAACGCATTCTAAAAGTACCCCTGTACCTGTATGAGTCCCGTGAAATGTTTATTTTATAGTACTGATTTGTCTATACAACAGAATCGGTTTATGTACCTATAGGAAAGTTCAAGTACATCAGACATGACTTCTGAAAATATATCAGATTCTCCTTTTTCTGGAATATTTCTACAAAACTGGAATTACCCAAATAATCTTTAAAAAGCTGTCTAATGATTACATCATAATGGTCCTACATTTCAAAATTATTTTAAACACAAAATAATTCACAAATTCGTTACACGTGGTGTTCTTAAACCAGCAAATGAAACAAACTCCGAAGATTAGAGGCGATTAATAATCTCCAAAAACAGGCGTGACAGACACCACTGGAAGCACTTCGCCTGGTGTGACGTCACGTTGTTGCGCGGGCGTTTTGACAATTGCTCTTGCTCAGTTGTTAATTGGAATATAAACCGGAAAATTTTGTGGCGCCTCAGGAGATGATTTACTTCTACAATATATACTTTTGAGCCAAAAACTGACTTACACTGAATAAGCCCATTGAAGATTTCATTGGTATATATAACGTAATAACTTTAGATACTATAAGATCGGCCTTTATAGAGAAAATACAGGCTTGGGTTTTATTCGTATTGAATTGTACCAAGTTGTATCTTCAGTCTAGAAATTTATACATTTAAATCGTTCCCGTTTCCTTCTGGTTTCACGGGCTGATATAGGATGTTCAGAAGATGAAGCGATTTGTAGGGTACTATCAGCTGCATAAAGTATTTCTCAACAAATAATTGATGTGAAAAAGGAACAGCTTTGGTGCCAGAATGGATCCCTGCGGAATACCAGCGTTTATAGCTAGAGTGTCACGCAAACCTACAAATAATAATGTGTTGAACTACTATTCTAATTAGAAGGTGGGTGGGGAATGGATGTAAAGTGTATGCTTGTCAAAAGAAGTCGAGGGAAGGCGAGGCAACACAAGATAAGCGAATGCTCTCTCTTGTTGAGAAAAAAGTCATTCTTAGTTTGAATCCATAAACATTTTATGGTAGGGTCGAAACAAGACAAGAAAAGGCATTTTCTTATTCTGGCAAGAGAATAAGAAATAAATTATTTCAATCAGAAAAAATTATTAATTAACTATGGAAAAACATCGTTCCTCACATTTACTTGTTATTCTTCCCAACTTTTAGATTTTAACCACCTGCAAATCCAAAACTCCAATAATGTAATTCAACTGAACTCTTCTGATTTTGCCAAATATTTAGGTGTCTATATAGACAAACATTTGAGGTGGAACATTCACATAAAGAAAACGGTGGGAACTCTGAGGAGTATCCTATATAAATTCCTTTATCTGAAAAATATATTGAATACCTATCAAATGAAAATTCTGTATCATGCACTAGTATATAGAGTCGAGATTGTCGTATGGAATCTTAGGTTGGGGAGGTGTAGCCCGCAGTCACATAACATTCCTGGACATACTACCTCCTCAAAATATGTTACAATAAAATTCGTACTCACCCTTCAAATTTACTTTTTTCTGAGACTAAAATATTAGACCTCACGCAACTATATTCCCTACGTACACAGAGAAAACACTATCATAATATGGACGGGATACTCATTCATTCAATGATAAACTCTATGCCATATTCCATGACTAGAGTGATAGTTAATTTATTGATAAGAATACATTTGGTTACAAATTAGAATCAGTTTGACTATAAGGATCCGTTGGATTCCAATGGATGTTTGAAATATAGCAAGCACTTGAATATCAACAATATACTATATTGGTATGGATGGTGACTGATGCGCTGCGACCTGAATAGATCTATTGTGCCCCATTTTCTTCTGCTATCACAAGGTGTTCTTGTTTACAGCAGCCCTTCAAGCCTCAATTCCTTCAGGAATTTTAGGATTTTGAGGGGGTCTACTTATTTCTCCCACAGTCAGCTGGTGTGATCCCAGTATATTCAATCTTTTACGATGTACAGCGCAACACTCCATCAATATATGGTGGGGTGCTTCTGGATGTTTCCCACAGAATCTGCAGGTGCTGTCCTCCTCTAAGCCTAGCTTCCTCAGGTGTTCTTTGAGTCTGCAATGCCCCGTTAGAAATCCCGTGATTGTCTTTAGACTAGTTTTTCTGAGGTTAATCAGTGTCTTCGATCTTGCTCGGTTGAAATTGCCGAGATCTTTGGCCTGCCTCAGCCCTGGAAGTCTTAGCCAGTATGTTGCTCTCATTGCTTCTTCAGGTTTATTGAGTTCTTCTCGGAAGTAAGATTTTCCAAGTCCGCAGAATGGTTCTGGCCCGATCAATGGCGTTGATGCGCCTTTTCGTGCCAGGGTGCCTGCTTGTCCATGGCCCTCCACTCCGACGTGCCGAATCTACAAAATGTTCCATAAGCTTTGATAATGTTAAGAAAAATTGTTTTTTCCGATAACCAGCTGTCGTCCCCTTACGAAAGGCAGCCCTCAAAAGTCGAAACTTGTGCGAGCCAAGGATTAACGAGGTCTTACCTTTTAACGTGCGATTCCTAGCACTTTCTCGGGCCGTCAGATAAAAATCTGAAGTCGCTAAGTATTCGAACCTAGCCAACCAGCAGTCAATGGTTTTGAACGCTTCAGCCTCAACCACTGAGCTACTTGACCCTATTATCATTATTATCATGAACAGAAATATGAGTTGATATTTTCCCAAACTTTCTGGGACATACAACACGCGACGTAGTAATGAGTTGCGCAGATATGATCGCAACATAACGCCGCAATTCATTACAATTTCCAAGTGAATCCGACCCCTCGAGAGCAAATTCCCAGTGGAGGACGTCAAAGGCAACAAATCAAGCGGTCTTTCGGTGGACAGACACCAATAATAATCCGAACGCTCACAGAGATCCTTTCGTATCAGATCAAAGCCCATATGTGGCGGATTACGCGGTGTCGTTCGGTCTTTGTTCCGATATTCCACGGTATATCGACTGTACGTTGTCCTCCTTCTTCTGTATTCATTGGTGATTTATCTGGAGAGCCATTTTCAGTTTCCACTGTCCGGGTTTTCAACTTCAATAAATGGTATATTGAAAAGTGAAGCTGTTAAATCGCACTTACGTTCCTATTGATATTTCATCCCTTTGGTATATCTTATTAAATCACTTCTATAATTGTCAAGCAGTGTGCACATTTCAATATACTTGAAGGAAGAAACTTGATATTTCTTGAAAAAAATATAATTTTTTTTATTATTTTCCTACGAGCGTGCGGAAAAGTAACTTTTCCGCACTATTTTTCGTTTTGAAAGTTATACTTTTCCGTACGATTTAAAATCGTATGGAAAAGTTACTTTTCCGCAAGATTTTTACTTTTCCGTACGATTTTTACTTTTCCGCCCGATTTTTGTATTGTTGAAAATGAGGATATTTAGGACTAACTAAATGATCTATGTAACTATTCTGTCTTATTAGTCATTTTGTAGCATTATTATAAAAACTTGTTTATTAAAAACCTTGTTTTTTCATAAATAAGATGGACAAAAACACTCGTAGGAAAAATACTGTACCTAAATCTGAAGAAATAGTAAAAAATATGGGTCCACCGAATAAATTAATTCAAAAAAATGTAAACCAATCGAACACCTGCTTTTTAACCAATTCCATCGAAATGGACCGCACCTGGTTACCTCTCCTCAGAGATGAAATAAGAACTTATAGAAAGGTGATTGATTGATACCGAACACCCTATGTATCAAGATACCAAATGTCAATCAAAAGAATGTATGACATATTTCATTTGACTCTGTCACAGAAAGATCTTATATCTAAAACCGCAATTCAACCTCTTTCCAAGAAGTTTTGATAACGGAGGCAGATACAGCCTCCAAAACGTCAACAATTTTCAAAAAAATAGAAGTTTTCTTTGTTAATTTGATCTAATTTTTTTCAGATAGGCAAATTCAGTGTAGGGTACGTTACTGACAAAAATTAATTTCTTTCAAGACAGCAGTCTTGTGAACGCAGTAACTTATCGGGCAAATTAATTAATTTGCCCTTCTACACTTGTACAGATTTCTTTCGATTAATAACATTTTTTCATTTTCAGATTGTGGAAGGTCATAAACCCAAAAAATCATGTGAAGAATCAGATTTCCTCCACAAAATCAAACTTTCAATCAATATAAGTATACTGAATAAGGCTTCTCACATTCAAATTATTCGACATTTTCTGGAAATATTTCATCATTGTTTCCATTCCAAGGCAACATAATAACTTTTAATATTTTACCAATATAAACAAATTAGATTGTACCAATATCGGTAAATATTTTGAGACCAATATTGCTTCCACAATATTTCACTAATATTATTTGTATAATGTCCAATATCCCGAAATAATTATAATTTATCTCGCCAATATTACGTTGAATATTTTGCCAATATTTTTATAACATTTTACCAATATTATTCCAATGTAAGTGTGCTATAATAGCGATATTGTACCAATATCGGTTAACATTTTGAGGTCAATATTGCTTCGAGAATCTTACACCAGTATTATCTTTAAAATATTGGACCAATATCACCGAATGTTCACATTTTTTTCTCGTCAATATTGTTATTATTTGAATATTTTGCCAATATTTTCACAATATTGTACGAATATTGTCCCAATATGAGTGTGCTACTTTGGGTGTCCATTATTTGCCTATTTCTGAATTTTGTGATGTTGTAATAAATTGTTATTATAAATAATATTGTTTTTTTTAGTTTGTATTGTTTGAAGTGTTTGAACCAATAACTATGGTCGACGACTGTTTTAATTATATTATTGATATTAATCAATTCCACATCCTCAACTTGCATGTTGATAAACCATTCATGCAGACGAGAATTAAAGCATTCTTCAACATAAAAGAATCCAGTAGAAATATATCAAATCTAATTAGAGGCCATATTACCAGCACTAAGAGACCCCAAGCAAGTATAATGAACAACCTTTATAAATCAGTGTTTTTAATGGGGATGAAGCCCTGTAACCAGCAAGTTAGCTAAATAAGAGCAAGGCCAACAAGCACATTACATAAAGCGTTCAGATCTCGTTCATTCCCCCGATTCGAGTATTTTCTCTGCTGAAATAGCTACAGCTCTTCGCCAACATATCCTGCAAAAGCGAACCATGCACGTTCGAACTTAAGGGCTATTTTCGCCTACACGTCGGCCGTGCGCTGTCACAAGTTCCACGAGAAAATTTCCCACCGTAAAAACTCGTTCAGTTGCCGGCATCAGATATAAAAGCCCAGTAGTGGGGTTGCTAAGGGACGCTTTTATTCAATGCGATGTTCATTTATTTTGGGCCTCGGGTCGTAGCGACGTTTTGCGCCAAAATGCATTTACGTCATCTGATAAAGTGCCCAATAATGATTTGGCGATTGTATCGCAAACGATACAGAATTTTAAAGTAATTTCTTTTTGTTTTACGTCATTTATCATCCTGGTTGAGCGACATCTGTCACGCGCTCTGCATAATAAAATAGTATGCGAGGGTAAATCGCTAAATGGAATGTTACTCTATGCAATACATTTTCAGTGTTTCAAAATTGAGATTTTTTTTACTCTTACCTATTTGTCCGGAGGCTAGAAATAATCCCATGAATATAACTCGTCTATAAATATCATCTAGAACATCCTAGTAGTTATGTTTAGAAAACTGTTCGTGAGGAAAGTTGTCCTAATAGGTATTCGAAAATAAATCGAAGTTGTGTATCAAGAGCAATTTCAAAGTGAAGCAAACAACTACATGAAATAGTAAAATCGACAATGTCGAAGTACCCTTCTCTCCAAATATTTCCACCATGTGGAAAATATGAGGCAAACATCTGACAGAAAACAACTACTTCCCTGGCTAATACCACGACGGACATTGAATTACATCTGCCAGATATGTGTGCAACGTTCTTTCAAGAAGACCCAGTTGCAATTGCTTATTGTAATTACACCAGCAGATTATCCTTCATCTGGCTGGGAAAAACCACCTGCAGACGCGTTTCGCGGTTCTTGCCGCTCGTCAGTGAAGTACATTTGTTGTGTTTATTCATCACCCAGGAATAACAATGCAAGAATGTGTTCCACTTCAGAACTTATTCGGAGACATTATATAACTTTCCATATATTAATTGGGTTCCTAACGAACACGGATGACACCAATTCCATATCATTTTGGCGAATTTTCCCAAAATAATAATGTGAAAAATTTAGATAACGGAATATTAGATCAACTCTTTTGAAACAATTCCGAACTTTCAAAATTTCAATAGATGTAATTACGACCAGCTTTCTTTCTTTCACAACCTTAACTGGGGCGATTTTTTTTTCAGTCAATCAGTTAATCAGGGAATTTCTGATGTATAGGTATTTTATAAAACACTAGCGGTCACGGCGGGTGTTTCCTGCTCAAACGTCATGTGGTGGTAGTGGGGGGAGGGGGGTGAAATTATGTTATTGTATTGCGAAATATTATTAAAAAAAAATCAAAATCATTAAAAAAATCCTGAAACCCGATGGCAGCGCCACCTGCTGAGTATAATTATAAATCTTAACCATTCACCGAGATCCACTCAAACACACGCATAAAATTAAGCCGTTTAGGAGGAGTTCAGTGATATACTCACGTGCAGAATAATTATGAATAATATGTTTATATTATTATTATATTATATTAGAAGCACCCTTATTTCCGAGTAACGGGGAATCAACTGCGACGCCACTGGAATTAAAATTCAAAATCTAATTTTGTGGAAAGAAGCCCCTTGTTACAACTAACAAACACACGAAATTTAATCAGAATTGGCGTAAATAATTTTGAGTAATTCATAAAAACCCGATTTTTCATTGAACTTTTGACACCCCCGTCTCTCGGAAACGAAGCAAGTTAGGGCACACGTTTGTATGAACTTTTTTTCATAAAATGTAACAAGGAACCACCACCTGAAATCAATGACATCATTAAAGATACAACCTGAATATGGCATTATACTGCAAAAACCACATGTATAATACTTACATTATATGTTAGTCGTAAATAACGTGTGTTTAAATCTGTTCATTATTTATGGCGAATGCAACAGGGTTATATCATGAATTGAGATTCTCAAATTATTTCTTCATTCGTTGCGAACAATTTTCCATGGTGGTTAATTGAGTTTCATATAGTTAATTTTTAATTGTAATACAAATGAATGAATCGAGTACTGATAATTCTGGAAAACGGGGTGGCCAAAGAAATGCTTGATGAAACACGAGAATTGACTAAGCGAAAATTTTGCCTATAGATCCCGTCATGTTGATGGAATAGGTTTCTTTGTTAAGCGATTGGTGAATTGTCCAGGTACTCATTTTCAGGGGTAATATAATGAGTGGTATGAAAATTACCGATAATTTTTTGGAATATTACTGAATTGGAATGGCATTGGGATTGCTAATGAATTGATATTCCAAAAAATTATAGGTTAGTAATCTATTATTAGGGTGATTCAAAATTCGATGTAAATATTTCAAGGGCATATTGTTGGGATCAAAATAAGACTTTTTCTTCAAATCAACATGTGTCCTAAAATGCACCGCCTCCGAGCAACAGCCCCTGTAAGTTAGAGCTGGTTCAATAGCTTGGCCGCCACGTTCCCCGGATTGCACCCCATTAGACTTTTTTTTATGGGGATATGTGAAAAGTGCTGATCATGATGCTGGGCCCGTGCATTCTGTTGAGGACCTCCGTCAACGCATCTTTGATGCTTTCCAAATCATAAGAACCACCCCTGGGATTTTAGAACGTGATCGACGTTCTATGGAAAGACGAATGGAAAGTTGTATAGCAGCAAGGGGAGGACATTTTCAACATTTGTTATGAGATTATTAATTATTTAATTACCCAATAAATTTGTTTGTTTGATATTGTGAAAGTACCCCCCTTTCGTTGATTACGATTTTCTGGCAAACGGTTAGTTGTAGGTATGACAAAAATGCAAGACACCGAATTCTTAGTTTTTTTTTATGGCCAATAAGATTATGCTATTCGAATTCGGAGTTTCTCTTTTTGGACATAAAAATTGGGCCAATAAAAGTGTGGACCCCCCTCCAACTCCCCCAAAACTGGATTTACATAATTTTTGAAGCAAAAAAAGAATAGAGTGCCTGAAAAAATAGGGGTATGCCAATTTTCAGAAGATTCGATTCGTTATTATAGTCACAGTTATAGATAATCTTGTTTTTTTTCCTAACTTACAGGGGCTCTAGCTCGGAGGGGGTGCATTTTAGGACACATGTTGATTCGGAGAAAAAGTCTTATTTTGATCCCAACAATACGCCCTTGAAATATTTACATCGAATTTTGAATCACCCTGTATTTAGGACGACAATATATGGATTTGAAATAAAGAAAAATTGTGTCACCTGGTAATTGATGCTTTACTTCTAGCCATATTCAACGGAACACTCCTTTCCACTGTCTTATCTATGATACCAATGGACATTTGTCCCCAACGATCGCTCGTATTGATAAATATTATTATCGGATACAAATATGAACCAAGCAACGGTAAAAAAAATCCGCTTCTTGTAGGTCAGAAGTTTTTTCGAGTACTTTGGCGAATTATCTCCAGGTTCAACTAAAAAGCTAACTGTTATTACGTACTTTTTTGCATTAACCAAATGGTCATGATAGACGCCTGCGCAGTTTATTAGCTACCACTAAGGTTCAACTAAAAAGCTAACTGTTATTACGTACTTTTTTGCATTAACCAAATGGTCATGATAGACGCCTGCGCAGTTTATTAGCTACCACTATCGAGAAATTTCGTAGAGGAAAAAGTTGGGCGTCTCTGCAAAATTAGGCTACTCAGGAAGATTCAGTCAGTTATGAATCATTTTTGAAAATAGGCGTGGGAACCTGGCCAAAAATATATCAAGAAAATTATTGAGTGCACAAAAACAAAGACTGAAAACCTTGTTCTTCTGTGAGAGATGAGGTGATATAAAAAGTAAGATTTGTTGGAACAACTCTAATGAGGATAAATTATTCAAAAAAGGTTGTTTCAGTCCTCGATGAATTATTTTCCTGTAGCCAGCAGCATGAATCTCCCCTTTTTTCAATGCAAACCCTGCTTGTATATACAATGCCTCTTATCAGAAAACACCCCACCATTTAACTTTTCGCCTGAGGACTAAGCCAAAAATTAAAAAATAAATAAGCTTCTTTCCCTCTCGGAAGACGCCCGATAAAAATCCAATTATAAAACATTATCACCCCGCATCTGCTTATATATTTCCTCTCTCCCATCTTGCAACTCCTTTTTATTACACTCTTCTCTGCTTCCGCATGGTAATCCCAATTGCTATCTTTCCTGCGTGCCACCTAATTAGGCGGCCATACGTTTTATACGTGAAACTCACTTTTATGGCCATCTAACCAACAGAAGTTGCGGCCTCCTAATCACAGTAATTATTTAAGCATTATCTCCCGAACTATGGAGCAGAAAATTCTCCGTTACTGGATACTGTAACCGTAGAATGATTGAATAACACATTTGAAATTTATTGTTTTTGATATTCGTGATGCAGATGTAATTATACAGATCATCCGCCGCCAGAGCAGGCAGAGAATAATGTGCAGCTGGTGCCATTATTTTGATTTACATTACGAAAGTTGTATTCGAATGTTTCGAAAAATCTAAACTACTCTTAGATAAATATTGTATGAAAGGGTTTCAATCCAGTACGATTGAGTTTTGAGGCAAGAACACGAAAAAAAAAATTGTTTACCAAAATTCCAGGTGTGGAACATATTTTTTTATACGTTCAAAAATAAATAAATAAATATTTGCTGTAATCTTAAAAAGTATGTGATTCGTTGAAGAAACAACTCAACAGGGTGAAAAACAATTCAATTCTCCACAAAAATGATTTCCAGTAATTCTTTATGAAATGTGCTCGTTTTCTCAGAAAATGTGATTGAACGCCGACATCAAATTTCAGGTTCACCCTTATCCGCCTCTGAAAGTTCTGGTGGAGCCGAATATTTCATTGGTCATAACTCTGCTAAAAAGGATTGGAGAAGGAAAAGGAAAAGTTCATATCGTTTCTGAAGACTTATACCTTCTCATGCAAATATAATATGCGAGTATTTGAGTACCTAAAATGTGTTTTGTCGCACTTCACGGAGATGTTTGCGGGTGATCCAAAAATCATGAATAATTTAGTAAATATGGAATTATTATTTATTTGCATCGATATAGATAATAATCAATTCTCATATTGGGCACACCTTTCATTTCCAATACCTGCTTGACTAATACCCTTTCCTAATTTGTCATTCTCGGACTATATCAGATTTTCATTTCTTTCAAATTGTGACGCCAATAAATTATGTCATATAGCATATGGTTCCCCTTCTCTCCACACTATCCCACGTTGAAAATTTGAGGCATATACAACACTATTATTAAACCCCTTTTTGAATATTGCCCTACCTTATTGTATGTTTTTGACCTAAATAAAATAAGATCACTACAGAAACTACAAAACCGTGCAATGAGAATTACCTTGAGATGTAATAGACATACACCAATTGCATTAATGTTAGAAACACTACAATGGATGTCAATAGAAAATAGACTCATTTACCTAACAATGAGTTATGTCTTTAAAATGCTACATAATCTTCTTCCATCATATTTTCATAAATTTATAACTTTCAATAATCAAATCCATCAACATGATACCAGAAGTAAAGATAACATACATGTGTATAGCCAATCCAAAGCATACAATACTAGAACCTTAATGTTCAAGGGGTTCATTGCGTACAATTTACCCAACGAAATAAAAGGCTCAGTAACCCTCCAGGAGTTTAAATCAAAAATGATAAAGCATCTACTTCAAAAGTAAAATTGTTTTATTAGCAGTATTTGCCATGTGTAATAAGTTATAAATGTCATATGTATCTTCTTTAAAATTGTTTGTGAATATTGGGATTACTTAAGTAGTAATTATAAATATATATTTGTAGATATATATATATAATATGGTACAGTTACTTTGATACCTCATAGGTTGTTTTTTCCCTGTAGCTTAACAATACTTATTAGTTAGATGGAATTACTATTAGTAAATTGATCATATTTTAAGTAAAACTATTCTTAATTTCTTTGTAGATGTACATTAGGACTACCTATTTCAAATAAAGATTATTATTATTATTATTATATATCTGTCAGAAAACAACTACTTACCCGAGGAGTGCTTCTTGATGTTAAGTTTTGGGTGTTATGTTCATTGGGTGGGCCGGGATAACTTTAATGTTGTCCGACTTATCCTTGCACTGGCGAGTGGGAAACAAACCGTGAAACATGTCATTCCCAAGCAATAGGGGATAATATTCAATGCTTAATTGCAATTAGCACTTGCAATTGTGCCCTCCTTGAGAAATATTGCACGAATGGATGTCAAATGTAATTTGATGTTCGTAGGGGATGTAGTTGTTTCCTGACAAATATTTTCCTCAAATTTTCCAGAAAGTGTGGAGAGAAGGGGATTTCGACTTCGTCAAAGTTATTCGTTTCATTCACCAGAATGGAATAGCAAATTTTAGTAATGAAAAAAATTGGGGTATTTCATATGAAACGGAAAAGTTTATCACCGGTGAACCCGGAAGTTCTCTTTTTGATTCGAATCTGTCTTAGAAAATGTCCCAAACATTGATCCCTTTTCTTTTTTTTTTGGCTCACATAGAAGTATGTCTTCAACCTTCACTTAAATGTAATAATAATGATAATTTTAAATGGGTATATTATTTTGATTATTCAACTCATCTGTGATCGAGTATTTTTTGTTCTTATATACGAGACACTTATTATATTCAGAATTTTAATAAAAACCTTCTATTCTATCCGATTGGAAGAAATATGATGTTTCCATAAAACTAATTCATACACTAATGATTAATGAACCCATTTTACCTAAATAAAAAAAGAAAGTACGTCTATGGACATTCGACAATCTTCGGCATTTTGGCTGCTGGAAATTGGCCGCTAACTTCACGCCGGTATTGAAGTAGCCAATTGCGACTGCGAATTCTTCCTAGTAACCAGGTATTGATAACTAAATATACCTTTGATAACGGGCATAATCGATTTGGTGTTTCGCACTGTTAGCAACTTAATGTTAATGTGGCGTTCAATTTTGTTTTCCCTGTGAAAAAAATTGCGAGCTAGTTCCTTCGGCCAAAAAACATAATACCTGTACAATAGCAAAAAAGAGAGTCGCATTTTTTTTTTATTCGGGGTTAAGGCTTCAATTTGTTTTTTAGGGGATACAATGTAATGGACTTGCACATATTAATTATTAAATTTAATTTAAAATGTTTTATTTATATACTATTGTTTAACCAAGGGCGTCACAATTTTTTTTCTTGGGGGTAGAGGTTTTAATTTTTTTTCTTGGGGGTTGAAGGCTTTCATGTACATTGAACTTGCACATAAAAAACTATTTTATACTCATTATTGGGGAGATAATTACCCCCATTAACCCCCCCTATTGACGCCCTTGTTTATAACTATTCTTGGGGGAAAGAGTAAATACCCCTATTACCCACCCATATCGACGCCTCTAATGGCAACTGGTCTAATTACTAGTATCGTTTTCTTTCTTCTTAATCGTGTCAGTTAGTATTAAAGAGATCTGGGTCATTATCAGTTGATTATGAGTTTTAAAATGTCCGCGAATAAATGTGATGCCAAAAAAATTATTCAGAAACGAAGAACAAAAGATTTTAATTAACCATCTTGTTCCGCAATCAACCTGCGAGAAATTTTAACCGGAAAAACAGTGCACACAATTGTAAAATTTAATTAAACGACATCCGTCATCCGAACTTCCGAGCGGAACAAAATGTACCGTAACTGATATAAACGGTTTCATCCCCATAAAAAACTTTATAAAGTAAGCCGACTCTACGTTCAACAGACGTCTCTCGAGACATCTAGCGGTAGAGCAGTTACCATGGCGATACGCAGAGACATTCGCTTGTTTTAATCAAGGCTGTCATGGCAACCGAGATCCCGCCATTGGACAATTCATTTTGTAATTACGTTGACGACACCCTAGGCGGCCATTTTGAAATGAACACAAGCGCCCAGCGCTAAAGAAGCTTCCTTTTTACCGGAAACCCGACGAAGACGCAGGCGACCGGATGTACACGAGCTCCAGGAAGCGGCTAACTAATACAATTAACGAGAGACAAGTGAAACTCTGCTATCGTAACTCGTCCGTGTAGGAGAGCGACGAACGACGCTCACTTGTCTCTTGTCTCCTTCTCTTCTTCTTCCACCCCCGGCAGCACACGCTGCCGCTGATGGAAAACCTCGATGCTCCCGGGTTGATTAAAACAGATTGAATGTTTCAACTTTATGCGGTTACTTTATTATAGTTTCATTAGATACTTCGGGAGTTTTCCGCTCTTTTGTCTATTCGCGTTACGGTGGCTTGAGAGAACTTTCTTTATTAACGGCGAGGAAAGTTTCGCGTTCTACTGGAGCTACACCGTCTCGATAGTTTTTAATTAACTGGAACTTTTAAGTTATTTAAGCGAAAAAGCGTCTAATGAGGTTCTTTAATGTATATACAGCCCGTTCTAAATTACGTTGACACCAGTGCCACCTGCGTAATCATTGACGCTACGAATTCAACTAGTGGCATTTTTCATGGCCATATGAATACTGTTACCAATATACCTATATTCATTCATCAAAATCATCCCATTAGGGACGGACGTCTGGGATTATATTTTAGAAATATCTTAAAATTTAATTTTCTGTATATACTTTATTCGACAGGTAGTTTCAGATAGAAAAAGGTCAGAAGTTAATGAAACTTCAGGATGTTGTTCAGGGATGGTTAATTAACATTTTCTCAAATTTTGGACCTCGAGGACCCTCCCAGTGCTAAAAAAGGCAAAATTTTCGACCTTGCTCTGGTTTTTCCTCAATAACTTTTTTGCCTTACCTTCTGCGGCAAAAACTTTCATTTATTTTTTTGTAGATCGTTAAATTCCCTACAAGTTTTTTCAAACATGTTTGTGTCTCATTTCGTTACCGAGATATGGCGCTTCGAAGAACAGGTTATTTTTCAAATTTCGCTAAAAACTGCTATAAAAAGCAGAATTCCACCCTATATCTTTTGTTATCAGAATCATGATGAAATGTAGTTGTTATTATGATTCCTGCTTGAAATTACCAACTTCAGATAACCCCTACCCCTGCTTGCCCACCAGGTGTCAGGTCGTTCCTCCTAATCTGCCTTGTCACAAAGACTCAACATTTTCTCTGAATGTCTTATTGTGAAATACTTCCCCACAAGCACAGTTTTCTATGACATTTAAATACTTTGGTTTGGGAAATTTCACTACCCAGAAGTTTTCATCTAGTAAACAACAGTATGTTAAATTTTTCGTGTTTCACAATCATGGACGAATCCAGCTTCATTATATTTGTAGTCAGTAAAATTTTGGTCAGGTCTTCTGACAGGTTCAATGGTAAGCCCTGATAAACATTTCAACCAAATTTCAAAACTTTTGGATTTATTATTTCAACTATAACCCTCATCGATTTGATTATTATAAATTTCAGCTCTAATGGAGACCATTTTTCGGTGGCAAACAGTTGAGTATCAGACCACAAAAGTGTATGTTGTGGTTCTGAAATTAATTACCAACATCAAAAAGTTATGAAAAAAAACACATACAGAGACCTGAGAAGTATATAAATGAAGGAATAATAACCCATTTTTGGAACTGATGACATTGATACTGAAGTGGACGTACTCAATAATGAAATTATTGATCTTATATCAATATTCATCCTTTCAAAATCTTTCAATACTAGAAACGAAAACTATGCACCATGGATCAGAGATGCCATAATTGGAGATGAAGTGTTTCATATCCTTCAAAAAAGTCAGCTTCCACACCACTGGTATTATTATGAACAATTGAGAAATTATACAATTATTAAATGTGATTAGAGCCGAAAAAATAGTATACTTGAATTCAATGTTCAGTAAATGTACAGTAAAAAAATGGCATGAACTTGAAAAATGTATTGTCACCAAAAGTTAAAACTATGGTATCCCGGATATTTTGAATGATGTAGAGAATATTGATAAATACTTTATCGATTCTATGAGGAATCGCATACCAATAAACAGTGATTAATATATTTACAATATTGAAACGCATGTTTCCTATGAAACTATTCGTCGTCATATGAATATTAAAACGCCTGCAATGCCGACATAAATATAAAAATCATTGAAATCTGTTGCCCTCTTATAATACCCACTATTACCCATTAAATAAATGAAAGTCTATTCTTCATGAAGTTTCCCCTTAAGAAAATCTTTTTGAAGCATGTTGTAGTGGCCTTTTCCATTCGCTAACTCGTAGTCAACAGTTTTTGAACAGTACCTTTCTAAAATAAGCTTCCATAAAATGAAACTGTATATTAGTGTTAAATAAGAAAACTTTCGTTATGTAACATTAATTCTAGACACTCCACTCGAACTGTAAATCTTCGCTAATGTTAGGAGTTGAGAAGTTTGGAATTAGGCTGCAACAAATTCTATTTTCACTCCCCCTGTTTTCCATTAAATAGCAAGCAGCGACAAAAACCCAATTATACGACTTATTCAGCCAATTACTGAAAGGACCCCTGTTTGCATTGCTGCTGGTGTATCTTATATAGCGTGCCAAATCTAAAATAAACCACAAAATAAAGAAAAGACGTTCCATAGGCGTGCTCTAAATGAATTCACTCATTATCTGAAACATTTTTCATTCTCTAGAAACTGGATTGTTTCTATACAGACACCCATAATTACGATTCAGTCCTATTTTTAAAAACCATTACTTTTTATGAAATCAACCAAACGTGATACACGCGTTAATCCGCGTGAATGGGATCAGTATTTTATGATTTTATTTTAAAAGATAATTAATTGCTTATAGCTTTTGAAGTGTGATGCCATGCACTGGAATGGTGGTCACGCGGGGACTTGCACCCACTCCTCTACGGTTGATTTGGTTGAAAAGCAAAAACTCCACCAACCCAACTTTTTGTGAAAAATTACTGTCTGCGTTTTCAGATGAAATTCCAAGTGAAATATGATGACATTGTTGAATGTTTTGTAGACTTTCCAGATATGGACGTCATGTTTTTTCCAGATCTTTTGAAATAACCAGTGGCAGCGCAGTATGAGGCGCCGTTCGGGTAAAAAGTGTTTTTGCAAATATAAATAATTTCTGTCAATATATTTATTTTTTGTAACAATATAAATTATTTTGCGTGCCGATATTTATTAATTGTAGCAATATATATTATTAATATTATTATTAATATACAAAAACGTGAAGTCTCATATATTTATAAATTTGATCTATTTTATGTCGTCAAGAGATGGCGCAATCGACGCGATTTCTGACACATTCGAGCATATGGCAACATGGGAACGAAGCAAAGTCATTAGTACAGAAATTGGCGAATAGATGGCGGCAGTATAATATTTCAGGTTGGGTCATTTAATCCTAGAGGGCCTTCGTTTGACCCAGACATAGGGTCACTGAATTTAGAAGGCCCAATTGTAAAGTAGAAAACTACACAATAACAAAACTACTTGTGCTACTGCTATCTGTTAGCCACTTTATGTACTAATGACTGCGTAGTTGCCATGACAAATCGCGTCGGTTGCGCCATCTCTTGACGACATAGAATAGATCGAATTTATAAATATATGGTAATTAACGTTTTTATATATTTGTTATGCTTGAAAAGTAAATATATTGTGTTTTATCGAAAATAAATATATCGGAAAGCAAAATGAAAATATTTGCTACAACTAATAAATATATTGACAGAAATTATTTTTATTTGCAAAAACACTTTTTACCCGAACGGCGCCTCATAGCGCAGTATGCCCGTTAGATTTTGGAAGTGATATACGGGAATGTTTCAAACATGTGCAAAAACAGTTTGCTTTCATCTCTTTTGGCACAGTGAACTAAAAATTGACTTATTCATATTGCTTTAGCAAAAAAGCAAAATCCAGACCAGAAAGATTGACCCCTTGGATAAGTTTGACCCCCCAGAAAAATTGCCTAGATCCGTCCTTTGCGCTGAGCCGCAAATTTTCATTTTCACTTGGTTCTCCCCCATATCAGGGTTCCTACGGTGAACGTTGTCGCGAACGCTACTGCGAGATAGCCCCGGACTCAATTTATTTTTGATGCGGTGTATAATTTTTCCGGTCGTCGCGCCCCGATTCGACGATCCCGAGGGGGCCCATTCAATTTGTGACAAATAAATAATAACGGACGGTGACGCACTCTCCGCAATACTTAAATTATCATAATAATATAATACGAAACGGCGATATCAATCTTTATTCGCTCGAAATGCGAGCATATTGTCAGAATCTTTCATATCAGTTCGTATTGATCTCCGGGGTTCACGTAATGCCGAGGATTTCGTATCTTTTCGAAATATTCAGTTTTCGTGGTAATGCCCACCGAACGATTCAAATACTCAAAACATTAATTATGTCAAATAAAACTCTGAAATATTTTCAATTTTTTTTTCAAATTCTTTCAACCCAAGAATTCAGTTTACTATGGAAATTGAGTCAGAAAATAAATTTTATTTTCTGGACTTCATGATCCACAAATGAGACATACTAAAATTCTCCATGAATAGAAAACCCACCAGCACTGACTCTAACCATCCATATAATCAAAAATTCTCAACATTTATTTCATTCACTTTTTCACCGCTTTTCTACAATAATTCAGTAAATTTGTATTCGACAAGGCCCCTGGCGGGAACGTTTTGGGGAAGTTTTGATTTCTTCCATTTTATACGCTTTTTGGAGTGCTGAATCTGAATCTGGAGTTTGCTAACAAAATTTCGTGACGGAACATAAAAAAAAGCAAAAAACTTGTAAAAAATCTATTTTTTTCTAGTTTTCCGCTTATAACTCGAAAACTATCATGTTTTCGTGAATAACTTTCCCATTCAACATAAAATTTCCTACAAATTCCACTGTTTAGATTTTTTTTCCATAGGCAGTTCGGGCTCAAACGCCAAATAAAAATTGGCGTATTTCTGCTGACTCAGCAAACACCCACTTTTTTTCACTCCAAAACTATTATTGACTTTTTAATGACATTTTTAGTAAATTATATTGTAATAAAAGTGAAAGTGAAGAAGCATTTTTGCTCTCGCTCGTCATTGGAGCAGTTTCAATCAATGGATTCATCTAGTTTGAGGTTAAGTCGATGACTGCTACTGACAGTGTAATAAAAAAGGACTGTTGAGAGTATAACACAACGCAAAACGGTTCTGGGTCATTCAGGGCGTTACTTCCTCCTTCTCGGGCTAGTGTATCGGCCTCTTCATTGCCTCTATAATGTGTGTGCTGGTACCCAGGCTAGGGTCAGTCTGTCTTGACTGCCGAGCTTTTTTGGGGCTTCTATGCAGCCCAAACAAGTATTGAGGTAACTTGCATTGAGTTGACTGCTTTTACTGCAGCTTGGCTATTTGAGTATATGAATTGTTGTTTTTTTTTTAAACTCATACCTTATTAGCTCTTGTGCACAATGGTTTATTGCGACGATTTCCGCATGAAATATCGTCGCTTGTTTGCCCAGGCTCAATGAGATTTTCATCTTCGGCTTGGTTCCGTACATGCCGGCTCCTGAACCTTCATCAGTTTTTGAGCCATCAGTGTAGACAGCGATTTCCGCATTGATGGGAGGTCCCTTCTTCCACGCATCCTTGTCCATTATACTTCGTTTTGTCAAAATTATAACTGGAAAGTATGTCATCTGATGGCATTCTTGTAACCGGGTCTTTTTTAACTCTTCTTATAAATAGCTTGTTGTAGTCTCTCCCGTGCATATTGCTTATTAGTGCTTGTCCTCTAAGCAGACTGCTCATGACTGACCTGACCTCGCCTTGTATGTATATGTGTACTGGAAGCAGGTTGAGCAAGACCTCTAAGATGGCTCTTGGGGTGGTTCCCATGGCCCCGGTGGCACTCAGACATGCTTGTCTTTGCAGTTCTCCGAGCCGTCGAACCATTTCTACCTGCTTGGCCTTTGGCCACCATACCACCGACCCATACGTTATCATGGGTCTGATAACTCTGGCATAGAGCCATGTATTCATTTTTCGTTGTGGCCCCCAATTTTTTCTGCACATTTTCCTGCACAGATTGAAGGCTACTGTACTTTTGTCTATAACTTTTGTGGGTGTTGGTTCCAAGTTAACTTGTGATCGATGATTGCTCCGAAGTATTTTGCCTCTTCGGCAAATTGAATTTTTATCCCGTTCAGTACAGGTGACCTAAGTCCTTCCAGTACTTTTTTTTTGGACTATTCTGGTTTTATGAGGGTTCACTGTCAGCATCTCTTTACACCACCTGTCGATTATATCAAGGGCTGACTATGTAAGCTCTGAGACTGTCCTTGCGTTTTTGCCTTTTGAAATAATCGCGAAGTCGTCGGCATATCCTAGGAAAACAAAGACTCTGGAAGATAGCCTTTCAATCAGTTCGTCCATTCGTCTATAAATGTTGTCATGGCTATCTCTTCCAAGAACTTCATTAGTAGCCTGTTGAGGTCGTCCAGTGCTAAGTCTGTTGACTTGCCTGGATGATACGCATATTGTCGTTCATTGAGCGAGCTTGTTTGTAGTACCTCATCTCTTATGTATCTATCTATCAGCTTTTCGAACGTTTTGAACGCAAAACACAGTAGACTTATGGAACGATATGCCTTGGGTGTTGCCTATTATACATACTTTTGGGAGATATATGACTTTCACCTTTTGCCACATTGTAGGTATATGTCGTAGTGTTAAACAGGCTTGAATATACGGCAAAATAAGTATTGAATAAGTATTTCCTGTCCCTTCTACTCCAGGGGATTTGTATGGTTCCAATTTACTGATGGCCCACCTGATTCTATCTGGTCTCGATATTTCCGTAGCAAGCCTCCATTCCAAAGCTGTTCGCCTGTTTAGTGCTGTCTACTGCACATTGAGAATTTTTACTGAGGCTGGAAAGTGTGCTTCTGTGAATATCTTTAGACTTTCCTCGAACGTTGTAGTATAGGCATTGCCTTCTATTTCAAGAAACCTACTTGGTTTACATTACCTTCTTTGGCTGAAACCTTATGGATTCTTGAGCACATAGGAGTGTCTGTTCTCTTCTCAGAATTTATTCCATGATTGTCTTCTGGCCTTCCTAATTTCTTTATTGTTGTTTAGCCTTGTATGTGGCCCAATCTTGGTTGGATTTTAATCTGTTGAAAAGCTTCCGCACCCTAGCTCTGAGGATTTCTAGATGCTCATTCCACCAGACCGTTTTGTTATTTTGAGCTTTTTTTTTCTCAGGACAGCTTTCTTCCTAGGCTTCGACTATTGCCTTGCCCACATCGTCTACTGCCCTCTCAAGGCTTTTCCTGTCTCGTATTTCAGTCGCGGGCCTCTCGAGAGACTCACTGAGTGACGCTGAGTATCTTTCCCAGTTGGTCTCTCTTAGGTTTCTATATTCAACTAAAGTACGCGGTGGGGTAACTAGATGTTATAATATATGATATATATATATATATATATATATATATATATATATATATATATATAATAATGTGAAATATTTTTTCAAGGTTTTTGTTTGAAAACTTTCCTGGTAGAAATACAATTTGATCAGATTATAATACCTCCTAATGATGCCAATTTCTCAATAGAACTCATCAAACAATATAAGTAATAACGGTTTTCGAATTCACTTAATCAATAGATTATATACAAGTTTTCAAATTATTGAATAACCCAATCAACTCCATCTAATAAATATTTCTCTTTATCCTATTTTGGTCGCCTATCATTAAAACAAAAAAATGCCTCACTTAATAAACCTAAAGCCAATAAAATTTCAAATTTCTTCGTCTCATTTAAAACTACCAATAATCTGGAACATTTCAATTCAAGTTTCGTGTTGAATTTTTTCACCCTGTATCACGTCAAGCTTGGAAAACTTGCGAGAAATAGTGTCCTCGTTAATAATGTTGGAATGAAGCAGCGTTATGAGGACAGATCGCCCCAGTCTTGGAGCGATAAAATAAACCTCTGAAATTCCCTTATAAAAGACATAACTTATAATTTGGGAACAGTAAAACTGACACTAGTTATATTGTTTGCAAAACGATGGCCTTTTCTTGGATCCGAGGGATCAGAAGGCTTTACGAAAAACATAAACTGGAAAAATCTTTATGCCCTTGTTCATATTCCCCCAAGTACTGTTATTCTTAATTATTTTTTATGCCGAAGACATGGGTTATTCTATATATTTCTTTAGTAGTTGAATAATAAATATGGTATACAAATAGTCGCTCCTCACGTCCGTAGGGTGAGTCATTACTGATGATCCGAGAATCGCTGGTACAGGAAAATCATATCGTTTGTTTTTATTGGCTTCTACTAATCCATTCATTGAATATTCAGTTCAACCGATCATTATGTTCAATAGCAATCACAAACAAAAAACCTAAACCATCTACAAATATATCTTCCTATGAAAGAGTTATCACAATCTCTGGTTTACAGATATTGAAAAATGGCTGTATAATGTGAACTGGGATATTTATAAAAATGATGATCTCGGCGAAGATTATCGGGGATAATACCACGAGTGGTCGCAATACTATCGATAATTCTGTCAGAAATCAACGAGATCAAATTGCTTGGTAACACCACGAGTCCCGTAGGTACGGTGTTACCTCAAAGCAATTTGATCGAGTGTATTGCGAGCACGAGTCGTATTTATTGAGACAATTTCACGAACCAACCAAGTTATTATTTGAAATTTGATCGAGTAAACAAAGTGAATTCTTCAATAGTTGCAACTAATGAATAATAAACATGAAGTCTGTCAACCTGACGTTTATGTCATATTAGATTACAAGATTTATCATTGCTGTTTATATTTGTGGTTGACTTGACGACGTGGTCTTTCCGGATCGGAAAGAAAGGAAGCGTGTACTTTCGCGAAATCCCATTCTGATTGGTCCTCATATCGCAGGAGACGCGACTTTCATATAGTGAGTGAAATTGTCTTTCAAATTTTCTAGCAAATACATTTCATGATTTAGTGGAAAAAATATTCCCATTGAAGAAAAAATCTTCAAACAAAAGGCAGTCGGTAAATTGGTTCAATGCTGAGCTGAAGGCTCGAAGATCAGTCTTGAATGTCAAACTGATGATATCAGATGTAAGCAAAAACCCTGATGACATAAGAGTTTATAAACTGTTGAAGAAGTTGTATGAAAAAGGCTTCAAAACTGCGAAGAAAAATAATATTATGAGTACATTTCGTTCTGCGGAAAACAAGTCTAAAGCTAGCTGGCAGGTTAATAATTTTGAAAGGAATAAGACTGAATCAACTCCCATCATCAATAGAAATATTACCCCAAAACGATTTCAATGATAATTTTGCCCAAGTGGCTGAATCTATCATAAAATCTCTACAAGGTATTCCTAAAAAGGAATTGCTAAATTTTTTGAAGATCCTTTCAGCACCTTCCTCTTCTTTTTTTCTACTTCCTACTTCCAGGTACTCAATGTGAAGTTATAGATACCATATCGTTAAAAATTCTTCATGTGTTGATGTTTATGAATTAAATATTAAAAAATCATCAAAGAAATATCAGATATAATTTTAACGAACTAATTAATCTAATCTTTAATACCGGAAATTTTCCAGATATTTTCAAATTTTCGAAGGCCATTCCCTTATACAAAAAAGGATATGCTTCACTTATCAAAAATCATCGTCCGATATCCATCATTTGCATTTTTTCTGTAATTACCGAAAAAATTCTGAAATAGATTAATAAAGTATTTCTAAATAAACAGATATTTTAGTGACATACTACTAGGAAAATTACATTTTTATGGAATTAGAGGGGTTTCACTTTGCCTGTTTGAATCCTACCTCAAAAAACCGGATTTCAGGTTGTCTGTTTTAATAATAGTACGCTAGTTTTTAATAAAATAAATCATGATGTACCTCAAGGCTCCGTCTAGGGGCCACTTTTATTCATTATTTATGTAAATGAGCTGAACAACTTCATGCCCCCGTCAAATGTGTCCTCTTTGGCGATGACATGTCATTACTATGTTCGAGTCCAGATTCTCACATTTTATTAGATCGATCTGAAGAAATTGAAAAAAAAATTTAGAGCTCATAATCTGAAACTGAATAATGACAAGTCTCAGAGGCTACTCGTAACGACCCAGATCAGAATGTAAAGTTACTCGGTGTTACTTTGGACTCAGAATTCCTAGGTATACGCCGGCCAACAGCAGTTGTCCTATGTGTGGATGAACGAAATGGGGTTGGCGCCAACGTTGGACGACGTTAGACCTCGTTTTGGGAGTTGGTCCAAACGTTGGTCCAAACGTTGGCCCCAATGTGTGGATCCGGCGATGGGCTTTCTACTACACAAAAAAATTCTTAGATTTCATTATTTACTACCACATCAAATTAAACTGTTGAGAATGAATGAGTTCAAACAAACCATCAATATCAAATCGTATTTGCTGAACAATAGTTTTTATTCACCTTGAAGATAATAATAAATAATTTAACAAATGACCCGCTATGAATATGCATGTGTACATGATATAGTTGTTCAATGCACAAAGGATTAATATTTATTTTTTATTTCGTTACTTTTGAAAAATTCAGGTTTATTCAATATGTCTCGTACACATTCGAAGGTAACCAAGCACTTTTAATTTTAATCTTGCGCATAAATTGTCCAGATTCATGAGTTGCCTACCTGTACGGCCACCTATGGAGATACCAAGGTCGGTCCCAAAAAAATCAATTTATCATTAACGCTATTCGTGTTTTGGCTCCCACTTTTTGTGAGTTAACACAAAGTGCATACCAAAGATGCATCAAGCTATTCATCCATTCCATTGGGTTATCAGCAGGAGGATCCTCGAAGAAGATTCCAGGAAGGTTCTGTTACAACATGTTTATGGACAATTTGCATACCTATTTGATTGCAGAAAATTCTTTCGAGCTCATATCCCAAAATCAATATCAAATCTTGATTATACAGTCCGCTAGAATTCCTTAAAAACTCAGATACATGCAAACAATAGTTAAATAAAGTATCTAACAAAACGATGTTATTTTTTGTGTGAGCTCCATTTCAATTAGCTACTGTAACCCAATCAATGGAAACGGAGAAAGTGTTACAAACTATTATTCATTCCCACAATGAAAAAACAAACATTATCACACCCAAACAAAACGATCTTATGCACACTCAATACGTGCATGGGGTAACAATTCTTAAGCTTGGGTGGCCTCATCTCTTTACGGATTAACAACACTATTAGCCTAATCCTCGTGAAGGAAAGGGCGCCAGACACGTGTATGTCACGTGGACGAGTGATACCGGATCACTTTAGCAACGCGGAGACATCGCCCTGATAGATGCTAACTTGATTTATGAAGATCCTTTGATGGGATTATTGAGAGGGGTTTTTGTATTTTTGTTTGAGGAACTAAGTGGTTTCATTGTGCGAATTATTCACCGACTGGATTAGGTTTAATGCTTGGTAACTGGGAATTCATCAGGATTGATGGGCGATTATGACTGGTCTGGAGTTTTGTTACCCAGCGTAGGTCCACAAAGCATGAGGAGTGAAATTAGTTAATGAATGTTAGGTTATGTCTCATAGTCCAATCAAACGGTGTTTTGCCAGGAGAAAAATATAATAATTTTTTCTCGTTCCTCTATATGTTTTTGGGGTTCTGAATCCGAATTTCAGCTTTGGTACTTCTCACAAATATGGCTACAACAAAAATCGCAAAAAACCTCAAAAATTTCGAATATTTTTCAGTTTTTTGCAAAAAGTGAAAAAACTATGCAATTTTCGAGATAGACCATCATATACAAAATTCCTACAAAAAGCATTCCTCAAATGTATTTTTTTAATGAACCGGTTGGCCGCTAGAGCTCGCTGAAACGGGCCAAAATTAACGACTTTGTATAAAAACCCAGTTTTCTCGTTAGGTTTTCGCTTGTCATTCAAAAACTATGCGTATAATAAATGACAATAATGCTTAGATTCTGCTCAAACTACATTTAGTTTATAAATTAATTATAAATGTAATTATTTATCAATCATACATCAATTTTATCAATTATATATTTATGTTACTATAGTGCAATAACATGCTATAAATATGGGATGTAGAGTATTGATTTTGATTTCAGTGAACATAAAGAAACTATTTAAAAAATCTTTCGTCAAACGTATAAAAGAGTGGATTCTTGAGAATATTGAAAAACTAGAAAAGCATGTACCTTTTAAATGAATTGTGATATTTTACAGTAATACTCATTAGTTAATTTTTGTTATTTTATCTTTTTTGGAAAGATATACCTATTGTTATTGTTATTTCTTACATTTTTATATTTATTTATAAATATTATATAATATTTATATGATTACACACAGGTATCATAACCTATGTAATCATATATTGATTTTTTAACAAATTATTTTAAATTTTCAAATATTAATGTATTTCAAGTTCAATAAATAAATTATTAATAATAATAAAATTTAATCAATTTTATCAATTATACGTAAATACCTACCTTTATTCACAATTTCAACGATTATTGCTTCTTGAATTTTTCCATGTTTGTACGTCGAATAAAAATCCGCATTGAATATAATTGAACTGTTGTTGTTGAATTTGGCTTGTGGTTTACGAGAGTGATGCCCATCTTTGAATTTGAATTTGGTAGGAAAAATTACATTTTTACGGAATTAGAGGGGTTGTACTTTGCCTTTTTGAATCCTACCTGAAAAATCGATTTCAGGCTGTCCGTTT
Source organism: Chrysolina haemoptera (assembly GCA_958298965.1). NCBI lineage: Eukaryota > Metazoa > Arthropoda > Insecta > Coleoptera > Chrysomelidae > Chrysolina > Chrysolina haemoptera. The sequence continues at coordinate 10,650,129 of OY282595.1, read as the reverse complement.
CAATAATAGGAAGTCAAAATTCAATAAAATGAATCATGATGTACCTCAAGGCTACGTCTTGAGGCCACTTTTATTTATTATTTATGTAAATGAACTCAGCAACTTCATGACACCTGTCAAATATGTCCTCTTTGGCGATGACACGTCATTAATATGTTCAAGTCCAGATTGCCACATTTTATCAGATCGATCTGAGGAAATTGAAGAAAAACTTTCCTTCTGAATAGGTCGATACAATACAATGTCAGTTTTATGTAACCAGGGCGAAATGAAATGTGTAAAAATGTCGAAGGAGAACCCAGAATCTAAATAAAAGATTATAATCAAAAGTGAGAGTGTATAGTATATACAAACTTAGTTGAGACAGAAGAAAAACTTATATTCCATTTAAGGTTGGCGTATCTTTTATGAAACAGAGGCAGCGGATTTTTTTTTTCATGGTGCAATAAATATTTATAACTACCAATCCTATAAGATGGCATGGGTTCTTATTATAAAAATTGTACGAGTTGTGCGGTTTTCACGATCCTTTCTGAGCATTACAGGATTTTTGTTTTCGCGGGAACTAGAACAAATTGAAAATTGTGAAAATGTAAAATTAATACTGACGAGTGTTCCAATTTTCGGTAAAGGATCCATGAAACATTCTGTATATCTAAGATCTTTAGTAGATGTTTTTATAGTTAAGTGGGTGTTTATATCGTTGTCTTTCATGTTCGTCAAGAAGAAGGTTCACTCAACATTTGCTACTTTCCTTCTATTACAACTTCCGCACGTTTGTAGTTCCATGTGCATTATTTTTTTAAATAAAGCGCTTTTCAACAAACCACTGGAACCAAATGAGTTCGAGACATCTCAATAAAATTCACCAAAATATCGTGCGATATAGCGCTTGGCTCAAAGTTAACATTCTCTGATTTGTATTCTTGGAGCGACTTGGCAGTTTCACAGGCCACTTGATCTCTTTCTGCTCCACGTAAACCATGAGTTCTTTCTTTGTGATTTCATTCTAGAGAATTTGTTACTTCAGCTGAAATTAACATGCTATTTTCACGAAGGAAATTCTGGAACACACTTTTACATCAATACTGCAGTATATTGTTTTATTTTCTAATTACCGGGACAAGTTCCTGAAATGTTTACAAGAACAATTATGAAAAATTATGGTTTAAAAAAAATAAAGAATAAAGAATTTTTAGTGTTATTACTCAAATGTAAACAAAGATTGGGTGCTCCTGATCTATATTCTTATATCTCAGAGAACTTATGACAAGCACCCTACGTTTTTTTATATTTGAGATTTGAGATTTGAAATACATTGAAAATTATTACAATCTAGTGAGCATGCTCAGCAAGTTCCAAATGTGAAACTCTCTAAATTTTGGATGAATAGTCGTAAGCGCAAATATTTCATTAATCAATACTTCCATATTCAATGCTGGTCAATCGGTCTCGGTCTCTTCTCGTCGTTTCGAGAGGTTTCTACAATTTCCATTCGCACCCAGTCTAAGGGACTGCTCCTCAATCGCACCACAGCTATTACTGCTATTGTTCCATCAGCGGCGCCAGCCGTTTTAATCTGAATATTTATGACAGTTTTTCGTTCTGGTTAGATCATACTTAATAATTACTCACTCCTTGCAAAATGCATTTTTTTCTCGCTAATTTATTTTCGAGAGCGCAAATCGATCGATTGAAGAAAAGAAGGCACATATACATTTCTATTATAAAAATCGTAGGGCGTAAACTGAACCGTATCCCTACCTCAAGTCACAAATGCAAGAAAACACGTCTGTCTGCTCTACCTAAAGCGTGACCTCTGTCGCCATCTTTGTCGTGTGTTCCGCATAATTGCATTATACATCACAACGTGTCAAACCGCCTCGTGTGTCTGTGGTTTTAGTATTCAGATAATTGAGCTTCAAATAAATAGATGTGCAGGCTATGCTGATAAACTGAGGCACAGCTTTCTGAAAATCCACAAAACAGCTCGGGAGAGGTTGACTTTGGGAAGTGACAAGGTCACTGAAAAAAATGTGGTACGCTATATCAATAAATGCAATTTTTTACCTCTCCGTTCATTGGCAAAATACATTTCTCATCGTGGCAAGGAATAAATATTCACTGACTTTTGTAGGTATTTATTTATACAACGAATTCAAGTTTATTGAGATCAAAGATGATCGTTTCTTACATTTATGAACAGTTTTCGTTGCTCCTGCGGAAAAGTTTATTGAGGTGAGGAAAGGGGTACACTGAGATCAATGATGATCTAATTTCAGACCTATGAACATATTTCGTTACGGCTTTGAAAAAGATTATTGAAATGAAGAAAAAAGTACATTGGAACAATGTGTATTATTTCATGAAGAAAAATGTGATACACAATATCAATGAATACCGTTTATTACCTTTCCGTTCATTGGCACACTAAACTTTTCATCGTGATAATGATTGAACATTCACTGATTTACGAAGGTATTTATTGATACAATGAATTCAAGTTCATTGAGATCAAAGTTGATGGTTTTTTATATTTATGAACTGGTTTCGTTGCTGCTATGGAAATGTTCATTGAGGTGAGGAATGTGGTACACTGAAACGATTTGAAATTGTTCATCACATCAATGAACATAATTCATGGTCCCAGAGCACTGATGAGATTTTTAAAAAATATGGTACATTTTATTGATGAATACCTTTTCGTTTATTGGCACAATACATTTTTCGTCTAGTCAATGAATGACCATTCACTGAAATATATATGTTTTTATTGTTACAATGAATTCAAGTTTATCGAGATCAATGATGATCTATTTTCAGACCTATGAACATGTTTCATTGCGGCTATGGAAAAGATCATTGAAATGAAGAAAGAAGTACATTGAAACAATGTATACTATTTTATGAATAAAATATGTTACATTATATCAATGAATACCGTTTATTACCTTTCTGTTCATTGGCACAATACATTTTTCATCTTGACAATGATTCAAGTTCATTGAGTCCAAAGATGTTTTTTTTTTTATATATATGAACAGGTTTCGTTGCTGCTATGGAAATGCTCATTGAGGTAAGGAAAGGAGTACACTGAATCCATTTGAAATTATTCATCATATTAATGAACGTAATTAATGGTCCCAGAGATAATTTTATTGTTACAATGAATCCAAGTTTATCGAAATCAATGATATTCTATTTTCAGATCTACACACAGGTTTTATTGGGGCTATGGAAAGATCATAGAAGGTGTAGCGAAGTTACTAAGTCCCAGTTTTGTTAGGCAGATAGAAGCAACATTTTCCTCCCATTCTATAACTCCGTAATTAATATGTTCATGAATATAATAATAAGCCTTCGAACCAAGCCATCTCGTGTGTAAATATACTCATTTTGCCGGCATCTGTTCAGCCGATTCCTCGCATAGAAATCTCCGTTGCTGGCAAGTTAGCTTTAGCTGGTAGTACACAGCGCCTCCACTAGAGGGACCACTCCGCACGACTTCGTTTTTTGCACAGAGCCGGTTAACTTAAGCAGACAGAAGCGATCGTTGAAGCATCTTCTCACTTTCTCAGGTAGCACAGACTACAGAGACATGCGAAGAGCTCCGAAAGGAGCCAACCGAAATGAAAGATAACTTGGAGATACGCCTTCCAATCAGGATTGCGATGTTCTGATGAATGCATGTTAATTATTTTGCATATCTTTCGGAAACTCACTGTATGCTCAATATCAGTGGGAGGCCTTCATTGCATTTACGAATGATATGCAATGATTGAATAAATACCACTTATTCAAATGATAAACAAAATAATTAGTTCAATGTGTGAAAGCATCACGAGAATAAACTGAAACATAGATTTAATGTATATCAATTATTGAATCAAGGAATGACCGATACTTAATAATCACCGTTCATTGGATTGATGAAAAATATCCATCGTCGAACTAATCTGAATCATTATATCAATCATACAGCATTCATTCGAAGAATGGACAATAATAACTAATCTGATGAATACATTTTCATCAGTTGAACGAATACAATTCATTGCTTGGGTGATCACTCTTTATTCGTTTGATGAATGGAATTCATTACCATAACGAACCTATTTAATGTACTTGATCATGATATCAATGAAAGCATTCATTGATATTATTACATTGACATTGACATAACGATTGCGTTCATTGGACCAATATTGATAAAAATATTCATTGAGTCACTGAACTTTTTCATTGTATTCAGGTGCCAATTTTTTTCTGTGATGGAAGCACGTTATTCAGGGGGATTCAAAGGCGACTAGTTTTCGCTGTATTCATCGAAGAAAGGTTTTTGTTTCTCAAACTGATGACTTCCTGGGTGTAGGAGGCACCGATTATTTTTTGTATATTCTATTTCCGCACCGATTTCTTGTAGAATCTACAATCGGCCTATATACAGAATTCTATTTGCCCTCGGTGCTCTGTAGCTCGAGGACGAAACCTTAGGAAAGATCTCTTTTTCCTTTGATGCAACTTTCATTGAAATCCATTTCACATGAATATTGTGCGTGACCCCTACTTCCTGCAATGGTGTCATTATACCTAAAATCGTTCCTGCGAGATAATTTGATGAATGACCATTGTTCGAAGAAAAAAATCACAGAATTGGATAAGGGCATGATGCAATATGTTTTGCTTGATTCAGAACCAAAATGCCGACGGTTTATCAACTGAAAACATTTTAAAACCGTTATTGATGAATGAAATGGATTTTATCTATTCAATAACATATATGTTTTTGTAACTTTGGTCTCTGTAATTAGTTATTTTCAATTAAATGTAATTAATTGCTCATGAGTTGGTGATAAAAGAAATACTCGCTTCCAGTGGAACGTTCCATTTTCAACTTATTGGTACGATGTCAACTAGATATAAGATAAATGTATGAATCCTTCAGAGTGTTCGGAAGAAGTTCCTCAATAGCAAACTGGACCAAATGATATAGGTACTATAATATCATAGCGAATTTCAAACCTTTCTTAGCTTGGTGGCCAACGCCTTCCACCAATGGTAGAATAGATTCGGTTTCAACAACAATTTTTTAAATTGACCGATGGGTTCCGAATTTCACTTCATCATTTCTACCATCACTTGGAATTCTGTGGGATAATATTAAACAATAAACGACGAAGAAAATGTTTTCTTTGGGAAGGCAATGGTGTTTTTCTTTCTGGGGGGCTATTCTGGAGCGCGAGATAAAGGAGATCTCCCCGGCGAAAATACTCCCTGAACTTTCTCTTGGCAAATTAGGTACGCATTCTCAAGCTATGGGAAAAGTCAGGGAAACGAAAGTACCGAGAGAAAATATTTTGAGGCGTTGCCAAATGTTCAGTCAATCGGAATGTATCAATTTGATCATATTACCTAAAGATCAAACATTGTAGGATATGTTTATAGTTATATAAAGGTCGAATTTTTTGTAAAACTATCATTTTGGTGCTTGAATTTGTGAAATATCAGTTGATTAGGGTCAGAAAGAAAAGGTAGAAAAGAACAAATTAAAGTCTGAATGTACATTTGAACTGTGAATTCGACAAATTGAATGGACTATATCCTCATCCAATTGATATCTTGCAATCCGCAGCCTGTTCTTGAGCAAAGAGAAAAGTGCCTGTTTTCTCTTGGCTTTTCTACTCCCTGAAACTCAAGAATAGCCACCCTGAGAACAAACATTTTCCACCCTCTGAGTTTTATTCAGTTTAACTTGTCCCGGTGGCTGTCTGTGATCAAATCTTGCAAATTGAATCTAATATTAAGCAGCTATTCATAATTCCAATGGAAATTCATTATGGAATTTTTGTTAAAAATACAAAATGGCGGCTTTAAAATAGCGGACGAGATTTGTGTGATTATGGTCCGATTCCTTTCGAAATTGGCACACAGGGATTTTTGAGGTCAGCTTGCCGCTTTCGTATTTTGTTTTTTTTGATTATTTTATTTCAACTCGTTTGTTTAATCCTGTACAATATTGTAATATATAGAATTTTTATCTTTTTTTTATAAAGCAGCAATATCATAGATGAAATTAAAAACTTAACGAATAAAACAAATTATCGAACTGGTTGAATTATTAAAAGTAATCCAAGTACCCTAAAAAACCACTTTCCGCTGAAATAATAACCACTTTCCGTTGAAATAATAACCACTTCTTCTTGATGATTACTTATTGACGTAGTGCGGTTGCTTGCAAGATTACTTTCCATTGAAAGAAAAGCTAACGACAAAAAGTTATCAACGTGCATTAACACTCACTTATTGTAACCCATGTAACAGCCAGGGTTTTAACAAAATCCAATTTTTTTAATTTAGTGCTCACTGGTGTAGAGAAAATAAGAAAGTTTTGTTATTACCATTGAAATACAAATGTTTCAGTATGGTGAAGCTATTCATAGGATAATAATTTGATATTTTCATACAGCTGGGAAAATATTTTAAAAAAATTGCCATTTTCAATTTTCTCTCATTATCTTTTCAAACTTTGTGTGTGTGTATATAAAATTGAATTCTAAGTAACTTTTTCAAATAACCTTTTTCGATATCTTTTTTCCCATATGGTACATACTTTTTGGCAGTCACTGTATATATTTTTTTTCATCTTAAAAATATCCTTATATTAATATCCTCCGTTGTTGACATTTATAGCTACTAACATGGTTCGAATAATAAACAACTGAATCAATAAACGCATTGATATTGATACATTTAATTAATCATAATAGTCAGATTTTTGTTACATCTATATTTTAAAGTTATCAGTGAGCTGTGCCCATAGCGGCTTTGCCACAAGAGGAAAAAACCATTAAATGTACCATTATGCTTATTTGTTTTCATAACTAATTATGTACGAATCGATTTGACCCTACTTCCTTTGAGACCTTCGGAACACATGTTGTTTGTCTGATAAAGAGTAGCCGATATAGAAATGAATAAACACGGAATAAAACTGTCAACAATATCAATCTGAATCGGAAATTGTTATCTTTTTTATGATCCATTGATATTAGCATAATAAGAAACAATTAATTATGAAGTTTCGATATTTTGAGATTAAACACATCAAAAATGGACTTTTCAAAATCAAAACAGTCCTTAAGAGGCCATGAGCGCGATCACATTTTGGCCGTTGTTTAGGGTAGAAGAGTCGATAACTCAAAAACGGTTCGTCGTTACGATTTCAAACAAGGATAGGCTTCTAGAGAAAGTTTGATTCTATGTAACTATGTTTGCCGCAGCACTTCAAGATTCTTTTCATGTATAGTCGAAGTAGCTGCAGTGGTATTTCTCTTCCATTAAAATTTGAAGCAATCTTTATCAGATCGAAATTAATTTGGTATAAAAAGAAAGATAAGACATTGATCTATGTACGTGCTGTATTGTTTTTTTGAAATTATTTGTTCATCTTCCCAAAAAATTGCTTCAAAGTAACTGCTTTTTTGGGAAATTTTTGAGATTTTTTTTGTGGAATGGTGGATTGAAAATTCAATTTCTATTACAGCACGTACGTAGAATCAAACTTCCTCTGGAGTCATCAATTGACTCTTTTACCCGTAAGAGCAAACAATACCCTTGTTGAAACGGGAATCGGTTTTGAGCGTTCAGTTTTATTTTTTTGCGAAAATTTTGTTGGAAGAAATGATTCAATTTATTTGTGAGAATTCGGGAATCTAACTGATTTTTGGTTTTGATGATTTTGAGGGAATTTTTCTTTTAATGGTTTGACAAATGAAGAAAATAGACAAATTCCCGAATTCTTAGGGGAATTATAGAATCAGAAGAAGATTTTTTTTTTATAAAATCATTAGTTTTAACGCAAAACCGATTCTACGATTAGGAGCTATGTATCTTATTGGAGCTCCCAGCTACGTAGTTTTGTTACGGACAGGTGCTTCGTCATCTCCACTCTCGCTCTTGAAAAATATATCCCCACACAACCAACATGTGCGGCGCAATAATAAAATTTGACTTTCGTGATGACGCGCTGATGTTGCCTCTTAAAAGCGTCCCAAACGTGATCGCGCTCATGGCCTCTTAAGTCAGAAGTGTGATAATCACCCACAAAATCCATTCCCAAGAAGCATTGCGGTGTTTTTTCTCGTTTTTCTCAGAAACCATTGTTCGCACAGAAAATTCTATTCTTACTGAAAATGAACCTTATCAAATTTTCTACAAAAAAGATCTCAATATTTACTTGATTTTCTTTATGAATTTCGAGCGAGTGATCGAAGTTAAGGGTTGCTTTTAGAGTAGATTAATTAGACCCAAGTTTTATTTACAAATTGAACATGATTTTAATTCAATGAATAGAAATAACTTTAGATGATAAAATGTTCGATTGTGACAAGGGTAACAAAGAGCAATATTAAAAATAAGAAGCGACCCATTCCGTAGCTTTACACCTGAATATCGGGAATATCAGCACATCAATTTTGCAGTGGACGATGCTGATGTCAAGATGGTTCGTACTGCTATAATAATATTAGTAGTAAATTGAAACAAATTTCGAGTTGAAATAAGACTATAGGAATATGAGTGAGGCGCCTAAGGCGCTTAAGAGATACTAGTTCTCTATGAGGCTAGAAACAGTGAAAAATTGGAAAAAAATCTATTGTTGCGTATGTAATGATAATTTTTAATTCTAAACAATTTTTCTGAATAAAATTTTTTGATAAGGTAAAAATTGATAATAAAAAAGTTTCCCATATGGTGCAAACATTTTGAATCTCACTGTACATAGTTATGACCACTTTTTGATAGGCAAGCTTTAGACGTATTGTCTATTCATGAAACTTCATAAAAAATACGGTTCATCTAGTTAACAGATGAGTGAAGGTGGACTTGTCTCCGGCTCTCAGACTATAACTTGTTCAAGGAGTTTCCATAATAATATTATACTCACCGTGCTAGTTCATATTATTGACGATAGTTACGAAGCAGTCATTTTGCGGTTTTGAATGGCCTGATTATCTTTGGTTCATATCTATACGCAAACAATCAGAATAAAGTTAGCCCCAACATACATGCAAACATTGTGATATTAAATTCACTTACTGTAAAAATGAATTCTAACATACGTCTGGTGCTCTTCATACTCATAATTGAGAAGGTGTTTGGGATTGTTGTGCATGTGGTTTTATTCAATGTTAATGTGGATGTATTCTACTTATGTCCAGATCGTTTCCACGATCTCTGTGGAATAGTGGGTAATCGAAGTGGCGATTACAAAATAATTCCAAGTGGAAACGGTTCTGGCACGATTGTATTGAATGAAACTGATTTCCATGATGTGCTAGTTCAGGAAAACTACGGAGATGGTGTTGTGTATAAAAGAACTGTGCATTATAATATCGAAACAAATGAAATCGAACTACCAGGTAAAAAATGCAATTATTCTAAGAAGTCTTGTAATGATAGAGTACAACAGAATGTATTGATAGTTTGGAAAACGCGCTGTATGGTCGAAAAATCTATCGACTTCCTTCGAAGTGAGCCACTGTCATTAGGTGGAAATATCACATTCCAGTTATACGGTGCAAATTCTTTGTACCATTTATTGCAAAAAGTATCTGTTTGTAATAGATCGATGTGGCTCACGGGTATATACAACACATTGGTGTACGAAGGTCCGTCAATATTTTCAGCGGAAACGGATAAAAATATAGTGAATGATGAAAAGCATGACCCACAGCTTAATGAAATCAGAAACTTATTGATAACGGTGATAATTTTAATTACGCTGGTGATTCTGTGGATTCTATCAACAATAATTCTGAACATTTCTAAGAAGACGGCCAACAGGAAGTGTTGCAATGAGGAATCTGAGACAGAAGATAGAAATGTATATGAATATATAGAAAGTGAAAGTTTCAAATAGTTACGATTCATTGTCAATATTTCCGTAAGAGACAATTTTCCAGAACAGTGACTATCCAAAAAATTCATAGGTCTGTTGGAAATATATCAGCAAATTGTGTTTGTTTCATCAAGACTAAAGTGTTTCAAATCCTTGCTGTACTATTAATCCAGTACGATTGGGTTTTGAGACAATAATCGATTGTAGCACCACCAAACTTGGTATGCTAGTAGTTGGAACCATCACAAACACGAAAAAAAAATCATTACCAAAATTCCAGAGGTGGAACATATTTCGTTTAAAAATATATAAATAAATGTTTGCTGTAATCTTGGAAAGTATATGATTTATCGGAAAAACAACTCAACAGGATGAAAAACTATTCAATTTTACACAAAAATTAATCCTATTAATTTCTTTTGAAATGCGCTCGTTTTCTCAAAAAACGTGATTGAACGCCGACATTAAATTTCAGATTCACCCTTACTCGCCTCTGATAGTTCTGGCAGAGCCGAATATTTGATTGGTCATAACTCTGCTAAAAATGATCGGAGAAGAAAAAGGAAAAGTTCATATCGTTTCTGAAGACTTCTACCTTCTAACGCAAATATAATATGCGAGTATTTGAACCTAAAATGTGTTTGTCGCACTTCACGGAGATGTTTGCGAATGATCCGAAAATCATGAATAATTTAGTAAATATGGAATTATTATACTGAAGCAGCAACCCATACCCTCTTTTACATGCCAAAAAAAACTTAGTTTTACTCCTGCCTCATTTTAAACTTACCCATGCATAAAATCGGCATTCTCTTCACTAAATGTTGAAAATAATCGCTTATTCATATCCTGCATATATATATTTAATAACACTGTTGTGAAGTGCAAACTTCAAGCTTGAAATCACATATTTCATTTTTCATGTAGGATGTGTATAAGCGATTATTTTCAACATTTACTGAAGAATTTCCGGGATTATGGGTGAGTTGAAAACTGAGGCAGGAGTAAAACCCAGTTTTTTCTTTGGCATGTACAAGTGAGACTTGTCTCACTAGTCTTAAATCGTTGCATATGCTTCAAAGAGGGTACTGATTCCTGCTTCAGTAAAATTATTTCATATCAACTAAAATATCCATGACTTTCGGATCCTCCGGAAATATCGTAGAAGGGTTATGTAAAGTGGAACAAAACACATTTAGGTACTCAGATACTGACATGTTATATTTCCATGAGGAAGTAGAAGTCTTCAGGAACGATACGCACTTTTTCTTTTCCTTCTTCTATAATTTTTAGCAAAGTTATGAAGAATCTAATTTTCGGCACTGCCTGAACTTGCAGTGGCGGATTAGCGCGAGCATGAAATGTGACGTCAGAGTTAAAACACGTTTTCTGAAAAAAGGGGCGTATTCTATAAGGTATTACTAAAAATCATTCTTATGGAGAATTGAATTATCTCTCAACGTATCAAAATCATTTTTTGATAAATCTTATATTTTCTGAAATAACAACAAAAAAATATTATATTTTTTTTAAATGAAAGATTTTTTAGGTTCCACCTCTGATTTTTTTGTAAACAATTTTTTTTCTAATAATACATGATGTCGAGATGTCATGTGCCCAGTTTCAGGGTGCTACAATTCATTCTTCACTTTTTGCTCGAGTTTGTCTGTCGTTGTTTCATCGAGGCTAGTGTCTCAAAACCTTTCTGTACTGACTGATTCGATTTTGTGCAATGGGTATTCTGTGGTGACTCATAGGATTTTAGGCGTGTTGTAACTTTTCTTTACTAATGTTATTGTTATTTTTTAAGAAGACTTCGAACTTTTATATACTCTTTGGAAGTGAATAATTGTGTTGAAATTAAGATTCGTAGTGCTTCTTTATTATATTAGTAGAATACAGTATCGGAAACTTTTCATCTGGGGTATAGACAGAAATCTACGCGAGCAACAAGGAACGCAATAATATGATAATACTAATTAAATAAGAGAGACACACTACTATGCGCCTATCTTGTTACCCCACCCGACTTATTAACAGCTCACGTCAATATCTCTCCCTCGAGCGAGTAGAAGAGAGAAACATATAACAAGTTATTCTTTACGCTCTCATGAATCTATCATATACCCAAGATGAAAACTTTCCGATACTGTATTCAATTTAATGTTCATTTTACTATATTAATTCAAGTGTATGCTTTCCTAGACATTCATACAGTTTATAATTCGATTATGATTGGTTTTGGTATCATTTGTAGACAATTCAAAGAGACAAATAAATGTACTTTTACTCCTGAATCTTTGCGAATGGAAGAAAGTAGGTATCACCAAATTACCTCTGAAAAGCAACTAAGCAACAAAAATATTCCACAGAAAACTCAGTCTCATTAATCATTTTGACAAATTCTTGTGCTGAATTTTCTAGTGCCTGAAGTGCAGACTCGTATGTAAAATTTTCGTGAATAATCTAAATTAGGTCGAACTCTGAAGGAAAAAAATAAACGTTCGAGAAACTAAACTGACTAACGGTCGTTTTGGTGTCGGCTGCTGCTCCACTATTACAAGATTTCATTTCAGAGAAGTAGCTACTAGGAGCCGCCCCTTCTCCGAGTACTTCAATGACGTTCGAGTAAAATAAATATTTCGCAACAAAAAAAAATTAAAACGTCTAATTTAGAACATAAAAAGGCATATTTCCACTAAATTTTGCGACAATCATACATTTTTTACACAAGGAAAAAATCAAAACTAAATTAAAATGGTTATTCCGATTTTCCCGGTTTTGAGGTTATTTGGAAAAATCATTAATACAAAAGTTGTAGATCTTTTTATTACCAACAACTTTTTTTTAGGAGTTATGTCCTTGTATATTATTCGTACCTATTGAGGTAACATGAAATTAATATTCTCGAAAGGTTTCAACTGATGTTAATTTCAATAATTTTAGTAAATAAATATGAGTTTAGAACAAAAATTTTAAAAATTGATTTTTGATAATATGTTTTTTAATTATTTCGCATTTTCTTGAAAATGTTTCCATAGTTGTGGTACTCTTTTATTATATAATCTAAAAGTATACGCATCATCGGAAAAAATGGTGGCTGGCGAGCTTGAAAAGTTGATTTTACCGGTGAAACTTTTCAGTTGAAAATAATGTCGTTTTTTCGAAATTGGTAGAAAAAAAATCTGTATTTCGCCACAGCTTACTTGATAATAAGTTATATTTCCACCAAATTTCGTAAAAAAAATGTTTGCACAAGAAATTAAAAACTGAAAAATAAGTTTTTCTAATGTTCCCGAAAAATTTGGGGTATGTGGAAATATTGGGAATACAAAAGTTGTAGATATTTATGCAACTATGCTATATAACTTTTTTCTATAGGAAGTCACTTTCGTTGCAAATCGCGAAAACCACAAAATACTACTTTCAACCCCTAAAAGTTTCACCCGTAATATTCCAAATTGCATCTTTATAAAATTCCTTGTTCAAAGACGGAAATTAGTGAAAAATATTTTTGAGAAGTATTTTATGGCCCTTCTTCGTGGCTAACAACTATCCAAAATGAGTAATTTTGCAGGTTTGTGTGAATTCTTCCGATTTGATATTCTTAATTTTTTAGTGTCTGAACTAAAACGAACTCGTTCAAAGAGTTTCAATATACTTATTCATCGTTCTATGTACTGATAATATAGTGAGAAAGACGGAATTTTGCGGTTGAGAATGGCCTGATTCTTCGGTTCATATCTATACGCAAACAATCAGAACCAATGATAGCCCCAACATATAATAATAACAGGAATAGTATTGAATTTACTTACTGCAAAAATGAATCCCAACAAACGCCTAGTGCTTTTTATGCTCATAATCGAAGTGGCATTTGGGATAGTTGTGCATGTGGTTTTATTCAAAGAGAAAGTGGATGTATTTTATTTATGCTCAGAACCTTCCCAGTTAGATTATTGTGCACGAGATGATATTCGAAGTGGCAAATACAACATAAATCCAAATGGAAACGGTACTGTGAATATTGTATTGGATGAAACTAGTATTCATGATGTCCCAGTCCAGGAAAACTACGTAGATGGTGTTTCAAAAAAAAAAAGTGTGATTTATGATATCGACAAAAATGAAATCCATCTCGGATCTCAAAAGTGCAATTATTCGAAAAAAATTTGCATTGATAAAGGAATTTTAGTAGTTTGGAATGCTCACTGTATGGTCGAAACGTCTATCGACTTCTATCGAAATAAATCACTAACATCAGGTGAAAATGTCTCGTTCGCGTTATTCTCTGAGACACTAACGTTCCATTTAGTGCGGAGATTCTCTGTTTGTGATAGATCTATGTGGGCCACTGATGTAAAGACCATATCGATGTATGAAGGTGCGTCGATTTTTTCAGTGGACACGGATAGAAATATAGTGAATTATCAAGAAAAGCAGGACCCACGGTTGAATGAAATACAAAACTTACTGGTAATTTTCATTACCTTGGTGATAGTGTGGGTTCTCTTGCAAATAATTTCGTACGTTTCAAGATACTTGACAGTTTTAAAAAGAACTGACGGGCTCAGCAAGAAGGAGGTGTTCATCAGATGTTTCTCGAATAATTTAACCAATCACGGTGCCCTTTTTGAGAGGAGGATCAACAAGAAATGTTATGACAAAGAAACTCAGACACTAGATAAAAATGGATATCAATATTTTGGAACGACAGTTCCGAAAGATTACGATTCATTATCAGTAGTTCGGTAAGAAACTATTCGAATGGAGCGAAGATTTGTGTTCGACTAGCGTCATCTTCAGTGCTTACCTGGAAGTAAATACTTTGAGGTTATGAAATTTAAAAATATTCATTAGTACTTACTAGTCAGGCAACAGGAAGTATAGACATTTGTAAAAACATTATATGTTTGAAAATTGAAACTTATTTGATTTAATTAATTAATTTAATGTATACGATTATGTATAGAAAGTAAAGTTCTGGTTAAGTACGATTTATTCAGTATTTCGTTGGGAAACAATTTTCCAAAACAGAGATTATTCAAGAAATGTAAATGATCTGATAAATTCTGTTTGGTCAGCAAACTGTGTTTGATCTAGACTGAGCTATCTAAAAACCCTGCTGTACCGATTGAATTGCTTTTGTTTAGTTTCATGTAATGACTCATAGGATTTTGGGCATGTTCTCCTGACTTTTCTTTTTCAATTTTACTGTTATTGTCAGTTGGTTATCAATTTAATGAACTTCAAATAAACTTTTCAAATACTTGTTGGAATTATTAATTGTGAGGACATCAATATTCCTAGTGTTTCTTTATATCCTGACTGATGATATTTAGTTTTGATGTGTATTACTTTATTTTGCTATATTTCAGTGTACTCTCCCAGAATCACATAAAATTCATAATTAAAGCTTCTTCAAATAACATTTTCAATCAAGGTGATTATTATTGTGGTGTATTTATATATTGTCGTTGATTTATCTTGCCAAAAAACACTCGAACTTTTCTTTTATTGAATAAATTTCTTTAAACTCAAAATTTTTCCATCAGTAATTTCACTCGTAAAACTGACATTAGACAAAATTGCTCGACCTACGGTCACGCAATGTTTTCATCGTCAGTTTTTTTCGTGAAATTACTCATTAGCAAAATTATTTCGTTGAAGAAATTTAGCAGATAAAAAAAAGTCTTGTGTTTTTTATACTGTTGATAAAAAAACGATTGTTATTATCACTGTCAAACTGTTTCAGGCGTCATATTCAAATGGTTTCTTTGTACAGGATGTATCAGTTATCCAAACAGAATTCGTTCAGAAAATGGTGGTGTCTGGTTGGTCTATTTCATGATGAGGGAAATAATCTACAGAAATCATTCTCGTGAAAACTCTGACACCACCACAATTTCGAATATCATTGCACACTTGCACATATATCTTATATATCTTTTTTTTCAGAAAAGGTGCCTATACAGTCTGGTAAACTCTAGCAACACCTTATCTAAATACAAAATTTGATCCATATCGTTGAAGCCGTTTTCGAGATCCAAAAATCATTATTATTACTATGAATAGTTAAATTCAAGTTTTCTAAGAAAGACCCATATACAGGGTGTAATCTAACCTCTTGACTCCCGTGAAGGACGGGTGTATAATGCCATTTTATAACGAATGGCAGGCGTGAAATATTCGGAAAAAAATTGTGAACATTTGAAATGTTGTTGGAAAATTCAAAAAATCTTGGAAACCGCTGTTTGAAATTACACAGTTTTTTCTATCTGGCAGATCCAGTATTAATGCTTGAAAAACGGGGTTTTCAAGTACGTGCAATTTATCATGCGGGGTCCAAAACCCTGGCTGAGCACCCATGGATCTGAATCGGCCTTTATGTTTCTCAGCAAGAGTAGAATTGGTTCATGTGGTCCTTGTTAAATTCCTAATACATTTTCTCGTTAAAATTTTTCGATATTTTGTCAATTTGACCCATTTGTCGGTATCCGAGTCATCTTTTTTTTAAAATTCCCGCCAAATCTGAGGTCACGTGATACAAGTAGCAACGTATTTTTCAGTTGTCAGATATGCAGACACGAACCGCCATTAGTTTTTCAGATATTTCAATAACAAATTTTTTTCCCATATGTAGCCAACTTTATGGCAGACTCTGTAGAAAGTGAAACGGCAATTTGCGGTTCTTTATGGCGGACACTGTAGAAACTGAAACGACAATTTGCGGTTGAGGTTGCAATCTCTTTTTCAAATAGATACGCCATCATAAATGAATAAAAAACCGAACTTACATGTGAAAACGTATTCTGATATTGAACTTACGTCAAACATTTAACCAAACATGCTTTTAGTGTTCGCTGTATTCTTAATCAAGATGACGTTTGGGGTAGTTGTACATGTAGTTTTATACAATGTGAAAGTAGATGTATTCTATTTATACCCAGAAAATGTCCAAGTTTCTGAAAACAGTGTATACAGTGGCGAATATAAAATAATTCCAAATGAAGATGGCACTGGGATGATTAAATTAAATCAAATTGATAGACCTGTGCTAGTTCAGAACAAGTACTACAAAGGTGGTGTTGTGATTGTGTACAAGGACACTGTGACTTATGATATCCTCAAAAACACCATTCTAGTACAAGATATAGATTGCAATTATACGAAACAATCTTGTATTTATAGAAAACAAAATGTATCAGTAGTCTGGAATACGTATTGTATGGTCGAACAATCTTTGGATGTCGAGCTAGATGGGATTCTCTCAATTAATGATACTATCACTATCACTCTATGGAATGTAGCAGTCATCGTAACACTAAAACAGAGACTAGATATAGAAGTTTGTAACAGATCGATGTGGTTCACTGATAGGAGGGGAATTTTAGTGTATGAAGGCGAGAAGTTGTTTTCAAAGGGCATCGCTGAAAATAAAATAAGTCATCATGATAGACCGAATCCACAGCTTGATGAAATTCAAAACTTACTACTGATTTTCATTACATTGATAATACTGTGGATTCTACTGAAAATAATACTGAATGTTTTGAGAAACTGTACTCTCTTGAAGAGAACCCGTGGGCTCAGCAAGAAGGAAGTGTTCTTCAGATGTTTCTCGAAGAATTTTACCAATCACAGTGTATTTTTCACGAAATCGGTCTACAAGAAAAATCATCACGAGGAAACTTAGATATTAGATCAAAATATATATGAAACTGTAGAAAGTGGAGTTCCGTATACCAGTATGTCGGTAATAAGAATTTTTTCAAAATAGAGACTTTTGGAAAGATTTAAAGGGTCTGCGGATTTCTGTTATCAGCAATTTTTTTTTATCAAATCATAGGCCAATTTTATTTTTCACTCATATGTACAGATATATAAAACTTTATATATTACTGGGATGTATAATATCAATAAAGACATATATTCACTTCTTGGTATTCTTTTGTTTTCTGTATTTCAGTGGCTATATAGTAATTTGCAACGCTATACGCTACGCTCGTACTACAATAGTTCATATACTTTTTCTACGATCATCTGAACCATAAACAAATCTGCAATATTATTAATAACACTTTTTATCATAAACTTTCCTGTCGTCATGATTCCCATAATACATACAACCTAACATAGGAATTGAAGATACATAATATGTAATATATTATATTGAAAATTATAATAAAAAACGAACACTGATCGATTTCATTGAAGAAAAAAATGTGGGTTATTTGGGATTTGAACCTTCACCCCCATTGTCCAAAAGCCGACCGTTCCTCACTCATCACTCGTTGCTACGAGCTCACATAATAATATAATAAAATTAACTGCTATAGAAACTTCCTGCCAACTATTCGAAAATATAGAATTCGATTGCCACCAATCTTTATATTGAAATTATCGGTGTCAATGTCAAGTCATCCTCACTATTATTACTCATTTTTGATTACTTATTCTTTTTAACGAATTTTTTAGATATTTATGAGAAATGTCAAATTATTAGAACGTTAACAAACTTGATTCGATCTTATATTATATATGATCATAAAAATGAAGGTCTAGTAGTTCATGAAAATCGTGGGAATTGAAATATCCTCTACTGAAATGATCATTACAGTACAGCTCGCGATGTAGAAATGAAAAAGTGTTTACAATCAGCCTACACTGAAAAAAATGTGGTACGTTACTTATATCAATAAATGCTGTTTTTTACCTCTCCGTTCATTGGCAAAATACATTTTTCATCGTGGCAATGAATAAATATTCACTGACTTTTGTAGTTAATTATTGATACAACGAATTCAAGTTTATTGAGATCAAAGATGATCGTTTCTTACATTTATGAACAGTTTTCGTTGCTCCTGCGGAAAAGTTTATTGAGGTGAGGAAAGGAGTACACTAAGATCAATGATGATCTAATTTCAGACCTATGAACATATTTCGTTACGGCTTTGAAAAAGATTATTGAAATTAAAAAAAAAGTACATTGGAACAATGTATATTATTTCATGAAAAAAATGTGGTACATAATATCAATGAATACCGTTTATTACCTTTCACTTCATTGGCACAATTAACTTTTCATCGTGATAATAATTAAACATTCACTGATGTACGAAGGTATTCATTGATACAATGAATTCAAGTTCATTGAGATCAAAGTTGATGGTTTTTTATATTTATGAACATGTTTCGTTGCTGCTATGGAAAGGTTCATTAAGGTGAGGCATGTGGTACACTGAAACAATTTGAAATTGTTCATCACATCAATGAACATAAGTCATCGTCCCAGAGATGATTTTATTGTTACAATGAATCCAAGTTTATCGAAATCAATGATATTCTATTTTCAGATCTACACACAGGTTTTATTGGGGCTATGGAAAGATCATAGAAGGTGTAACGAAGTTACTAAGTCCCAGTTTTGTTAGGCAGATAGAAGCAACATTTTCCTCCCATTCTATAACTCCGTAATGCATATGTTCATAAATATAATAATAAGCCTTATGTCAAACCAAGCCATCTCGTGTTTAAATATACTCATAAATATTGCCGGCATCTGTTCAGCCGAATCCTCGCATAGAAATATCCGTTGCTGGCAAGTTAGCTTTAGCTGGTAGTACACAGCGCCTCCACTAGAGGGACCACTCCGCACGACTTCGTTGTTTGCACAGAGCCGGTTAACTTAAGCAGACAGAAGCGATCGTTGAAGCATCTTCTCAGGTAGCACAGACTACAGAGACATCCGAAGAGCTCTGAAAGGAGCCAGCCGAAATGAAAGATAACTTGGAGATACGCCTTCCAATCAGGATTGCGATGTTCTGATGAATGCATGTTAATTATTTTGCATATCTTTCGGAAACTCACTGTATGCTCAATATCAGTGGGAGGCCTTCATTGCATTTACGAATGATATGCAATGATTGAATAAATACCACTTATTCAAATGATAAACAAAATAATTAGTTCAGTGTGTGAAAGCATCACGAGAATAAACTGAAACATAGATTCAATGTATATCAATTATTGAATCAAGTAATAACTGATACTTAATAATCACCGTTCATTGGATTGACGAAAAATATCCATCGTCGAACTAATCTGAATCATTATATCAATCATACAGCATTCATTCGAAGAATGGACAATGATAACTAATTTGGTGAATACTGTTTCATCAGTTGAACGAATACAATTTATTGCTTGGGTGAACACTCTTCATTCGTTTGATGAATGGAATTCATTACCATAACGAACCTTTTGAATGTACTTTATCATGATATCAATGAAAGCATTCATTGATATTATTAAGATCCGTATTCATAGTATGGATAAACAGTGGTACATTGACATAACGATTGCGTTCATTGGACCAATATTGATAAAAATATTCATTGAGTCGCTGAACTTTTTCATTGTATTCAGGTACCAATTTTCTTCTGTGTACTTCTTTGATCGATTAAGCGCATTAAATGGACATATTTCCGTGTGGTCGTAGAAAAGAATAATTATGTTACTGCGCTACTGACGAAACAAAATGCAGTCGAACAAGTTGTATGGTAACCAATCATCATTTTTTATTGGAATCCCGTAAAAAAATGAGCCCGCAACATCCTGCTAATAAAAAATCTATTAATCAGTCAGTTGCCTAAATATATCCACCGGTTTTGACGACCAACAATCGTACACAAAAGGCTAAGAGATGGTTATGGTCGAAACTCAGCTCACAATATATACAAACTATCTCCAACCGCCTATAATTAGAACTTGATTGATATGTTATTTATATACCTGTTCGTAATTATAGTCTTGCCGTCCCATCCCATCATGTAATCTCTTTATAGTCAGCTTAGCACCGAGTAGGAGAGAAATTGTTTTCTAGATTGAGGTTCTGCAGATTTAAAACAATGATGCATCTGCATTTAGAATCGCCGATTTAGACCTTTTCGAAGTGATATAATAATAATAATAGTGTTTTTGCAAACATCATGCATATCTCATATATTATCAAGTAAAATACTAAGTAGATTCACTTAGGTTGTTATTAAAAAGAGCTATTGGTGATATTGGTTATTTAATATAATAAAAAATGAAAAATAATTACTTTTGAAAGTATAAGAGATATAATAATTCTAATTATCATCAATTAGAATGGAATGGTAATTATTGAGTCTTGAAAAGACACCTAGACATTCACAGTGAGGTCCTGAAGTAACGGATAAATTCAATTTCTACGTTATTAGCCATTTTCAAGAAAAACCCGGAACAGGTCGATTTATGTTTCCGAAAAGACACCCCCCTCAAAAAGACAGTGACCTCCCAATTTTTTCAAAATGGAATAGTTAGTCAAGTGATACCCCATTTGGAAGGGTATTTAATTGTCTATACAGCCATGTCTATTTTTTTCTTTTAATTTCGATCATGTGTAAAAAAAATTATACAGTCAACATTTATTATTAATTATGGTTGCTATCAACCTATGTTCGTTCCAGTTTCAATGGAAAAATACAAGATTGTAGGCTAGCCACAGGAATATTATCCAGTCGTCATTTTTATGACGTTTTATTTGCTTGACAGGATATACAGGATGACCAAACTAACTTTATTCATCTTTCACACTGGTGAATTTCGATTTTGGATACTGTAAGAGAAAACATTTTTCGAAATTCCGATAATTTTCTGAAAGAAATTTTGAGAAGTAATAATTATTTTTTTCTTGCGTTATTCGATGCAGGGTATAAGAATAAACAGCATATTAACATGGGCATTTTTTGCCCGCTATAAGACGTTATTTAATATCTGGCGTTTCGTGTTTTGGTCACCATCATCAACTTAATTTTTTTCTTATAGGTATCATTTTGAATGTTACAAATCAAAATAGTGTTTTTCAATCTGATTTCAACGATGCCGATGTATGATAACAAGGATGTGGTAAGTGTTTTGGTTCTTCTCGAGATCTCGAAATCATAGCGCCATGCGATATGATTCGTCCTACCCAAACGACAGTGATAACATAGTAGTATTCTGTTTTTCTGTCAAGTTGCAAACTTGATCATATGGAACCAATTCCCAGACTTTATACCACTGTTCTGACAATCCTTTGAAATAAAGCTATCAATTTATATTATAAATAAATAATTTGAATTATACCTAATAGTTATTTGTTTTACTAGGCATAAAAGCACAAGATTTAATGCCGCGGCTGAAACCAGCCAATGCATTAAATCTGCTTTTCTGCCGTATTATGGATTAAAGAACTAATTTTCAATTTATATTTTAGGT
Source organism: Chrysolina haemoptera (assembly GCA_958298965.1). NCBI lineage: Eukaryota > Metazoa > Arthropoda > Insecta > Coleoptera > Chrysomelidae > Chrysolina > Chrysolina haemoptera. The sequence goes on along the minus strand of OY282595.1, from coordinate 10,627,946 downwards.
TGTACTTATTGTTGCAGTCGCTGGGGCTTGTAGATTTGATGAGCTTTTGCAAATGAAAACAGATGATATAAATGATATGAGCGACAAATTGCTAATTATGCTACCAAATACTAAAACCAAAAGATCAAGATCTTTTGTAGTTTCCGGAGTATCAAGTGTTGATACTAAAGTTGTTAATTTTACTGGAAAGGAGAGAAGTGGACAGACTTCAATTGTATTAAACAATTGTTCACAATTCACCATAAATATATCTAATAAATAAAAATTTCGTGTTGTAGTTTGTAGTTTTAATGCAATAAAACCAGTTTATCATCATCAGCATCATTTTGAGTTTTCTTAATAACCAGTTTGATTTAAATTATTACTTGGAAGGTTGCCTAGCAACGAACTTTTTTTGCCTAGGCAGTAAAAGTGGACTTTTTCTGCCTAGGCATCAAAAGTTCAACTTCTAAGCCTGCCAAGTGTCATTAAAAGGCCGCTTCTAATGTCATTTGGAGAAAAATACATAAATGAAGAAACTATGTCCTGCACATCACCCTTATATAGTGCGGTAAAATAAGAAAATAACTGTTAACAACTTGACAACGCTAAGACCGAATTCTCCTTTCTTACCAACGATTAAAAGGCAAAAGATGGCGGAAGAAATTTTTTATGAAAAGATACAGAGTGCTCTTTTTCAAAAAATCGAATAAATGTCGTCTTGATTTTACAATATTCAAATTTCAGCACTTTGTAAATAAACATAAGGCAAAATTGGAGAATAATATGAAAACTTGTTCCTACTGTATGCCAAAAATATTTTTGTAGATGAATGAATACACTATGATAAACTCATCATGACTCTGCAATAATAGAATCAACAATTATAACTTGGCAATGCCGCAACCTACTGAAATTTTCCTAACAGTGGGAAAAATGCAAATGTCGAAATAAATTTTGGATGAGTAAAGAGTAGGGTAATCCATTGAAAATGACTCGACTCTAAGTTGTCCTAGCTTAATTTTTAAAAACGAAAACTTTAGTAACTGAGAAAGTTTGTCAAGTTTTTCGTTACCTATATGTTACGGCTTTTGAGATATCAAAGAATTACTATTAAAGAATATCATAAACTATGATAATTCACCTAAGAATTTGAAGATAATGTTAATAAATTCAAATACAAATTATAGCTTGAGAACCAAGGGAATAATAATTGTTTCGTCCTCTTTTAGGACGATTTTCGTTTCTCCACGAGACGAAAACTCTATAGCAAACATCGTCTCACTTTTTGATGGTCGAGAAAGACTATATCTGGCATATTGGCTAGTATTTGCCTGGGGGTGAGGAACGAATAGTTCCAATAAATTTGGTACTTTTAGTTCTTGACAACTCCGGTGTCTCGTCTATACCATACGAGTGTCACAGATGGTAATACAAAACTCCATTCCACAAGAAATATACTCATTAATGTCTCACAAAATGATGTTTATTTCTGAAGTTTACATTTCTTGAGAGCAAACTCGAATAGTTCTGACAGTAATAATTTTTTTTGTCAAAAAACTAATGACTGACTCGCCCCACTTCAGTTTGAGAACCATCCAAGACATCTCCAGAACGCCGTTAATGAAAATTGCTTCTTTCTCCGCGTGGTACGGGCCGGATAAAAATTGTTTTTTAATGTGGGGTTCTTTTCTTAAAATAATAATCACGGGTCTTTTTTAATTTTCTGGCTAACAAAAAGCCGCCTGATTGAGCTGTCAGCCTGAGGGGAACAATGGCGCTTTAATCACCTAATTACACGTCTGGCCTCTTTAGTTGGCGGTGTTATGGCAACTCAATTGTTTTCTTCTGTTATACTGACGGCTCAGATATTATTAAGATACAGGTTTTAATTCCTTCTAGAAACTAATTTTTAATCATGACTGAATGGTCCTCATGAATATTCATAGAGATAATAAAATAGATATCTACATAATTTCATTCCTACACTTTATGGCACCATGCGGATTATTTCTCAATTATGTGCAAATGATAAACGTTATGATATCTCATCAAGAAGTTGAACTGTATACGAGATTCTAAACAATAAACCAACAATGACGGATGAATGATGGGTCGATATACTTTGTTTGAGTTAAACTGTTAGTTCAATCAGGTATAACAAAAATTTTAAAGGAATGAAAATTAACGCCGTTCCCAGAGATTTTCCTGCCCAGTGCATACCGTGTTTGTGGTTGTTTAAAAAAAATTGTTATAATTGTTATTTTTTAGCTTGTGATGACATGCATGACTCAGCCACTACAGTGCATACCAACGAAAACTTGTCCCCCCTGTGAGTCAGAAACATACCTGTGATCAAGAATTTCAAAGAAAACATCCATTTTTATTTCAAGGGGGGCTAATTTTGATATAAAAATCATACCTGAAACTTCACCCCTTTGCGGTCAGCAGCTACCCCTCCTATTTTTTTCAATGGCATGGGGGTCGAATGATACATCATTTCAAAGGTCTTTTGTCCCTTTATTACCTCCGTTATTTTTTTCAGAATTGGTTCTTTCCTTATTGAGAAATTAAATGTTTAACGTTTTATTGAAAAAAAAACAGAAAATTCGCTGTCGTTTCTTTTATTGGGCAAATCAACAACAAACAATATCAATGGGAACAAAATCTTTTCATCTATCACTCTGAACGTATCTGGTGAAAACTCATAATACAATAACCGTTTGAATTTCACAATTATCTTCCATTAACAAACTGAAATCTGTTCTTATACAATAAAAAATACCATTCACAACGACAAGATGGAAGTAAGTTTGTCGTTCCCAATTCGAATCACGTAACACTTGAATGTGGAGAAGGGTGTGAAAGTAAAAAACATTGCGTCTCTTTTATTGCAGCTTGAGTCTCAATAAACCCACCCTACCGTCAAATTCCCCAAAATTCTTTTATACTTGATCTCATATAATTGCAACAGTAATCAAGAGGGGATGAAATTGATGAAATTTTTTACGCGATCCCCGAAGGGAAAATTCAATTAGGCTGAAATGATCAGTTCACATTTGTAAAAAAAGTCTTCTATCAGGACGTATATACTTGTAATATATCCAGAATTATATGGGAAATATGGGTTATCCGCATTTGAGTGAAAATGACTTTGGTGATATTTTTAAATGGGACACCCAGTATATTTTTCCATATTTGGTTAGGGATCGTCATTACGAATCCAGTGATACCAGTTGTAATGGCATTATGTCAAACGGCAGCGAAGATATGGGCAAAAACGTATGTCTAATGAGTATGACTGCGAAACTCCACACGATTATTTAGTATAAATGAACCAGAAAGAACTAACCTTACGTACACATCTAAGTGCATGGAAATTGAACAAATATATTTCAATTGGCTGTGCGAAACAAGAAGGCAAATCATGAATTATTGTCATTAGAATATCGATAACTATTGGAAAATTCTCAATGTAGGTCGAACAAGTGCTGGAAACAAACTTCAACGAAGAACTATATGACTTGTAAAACACCCCCTCTGATTTCGAGGAGCAGAATTATTTAATCAGGAAGTGAAGAACAAGTATTTGTATTGTTTTGTCGAATTCTGGTAACAACAATTCCTCTCTTAATTTTGATGTTTCTTGGTGTTCTAAAACATCCCCCCTGCTCTCAGGAAGTGGAATTCTTCACGCAGGAAGTGAAGGAAAAGCAATAGTGTCATCTTGTCATAATAATTTTTGCTCAAATAAACATTCTCAAATTTTTAATCATTCATATACAGTGTCAATCCGAAATTAGAGCGATGACGAAAATGGGTTGTTATATGGAACACAATGGAACAATAGATGGCAAGAATGTTCGTTTTTGAACAATAAAAAAAATTTAGAAATTTTTATGAAATGAAAATCGCTTTCAGTTACCTTTGTTTGGGTGGCACTGGTTTGATTCTCTATGCCATAGCATGTCTGCCCGCTGCCAGTGTTTCAGCGTGGTTTTCACAAGTGATTATTGAAAAATTCAATATTCATTATCTCCCAAACAAATTCTTTTTCGACAAAAATGTATTTTTTCATTTCATTTTGTTTTGGCTTCTACTTCTCACTTCATTTATCGCTCCAATTTCGGAAACCCCTGTATTTTGTGAAACAATCTTTTTGATTTTGGAAAGTTGAATTTCTCAATCATGAACTGAAGAACAAGCAGTAGTATCGTCTTGCCAAAACTGTTTCTTTTGTTTTTTTTATATTTTTTTATATTCCCAAAAATTACATTTCTGTATTGGGAATTTGCACGAGAAATTTCAACAACCACCCCTGGGATGCGGATCTTTCCTTTTTAGACACAGCGCTTTTTGGTTTCGCCAATTTCGGTGTGATAGTGAAGAAAGGTCGAGACACCCCCATAAACGATAAGCCCCTAGGATATTGTCTGAAAAGCGAAGTCAATTGACACGTCACAATACAATCATAGTAATTCGTAGTTCGTTTATTTTATTGTGTTCGGCCACATTTCCCCGAATGAATTATTGATCGGCATATCGTTGGTCGAGAATCGCAAGTTCTATGAATTGAATATTCCACAAAAAGTTACGGATTCGATATACAGGGTGTATCTTAAATGATGTCATTAATTTCAGGAGTAACGGTGAATCAACTGCGACGCCCCTGGAATTAAAATTCGAAATATAATTTTGTGAAACATACTAAGTTTAATCAGAATCGTCTCGAAGAATTTTGAGTAATTCATGAAAAACAGATTTTTTGTTAAACTTTTGACACCCTGTTGAACAGAAATGAAGCAAGTTAAGACACATGTTCATATGAACTTTTTTCCATAAAATGTGACAAGGAATCACCACCTGAAATTAATGACATCATTTAACATACACCCTGTATAGACCGGCAATATATTCCACGCAAATATTTTCTTCGTTGTACTAAGAAGGTAACATTTCTTGAAATAACTTTTTTTTTAATTTTTGGTCGAACAATATAAGCTTTCGGGTTTTTCTCATATCCAAGAAATATGCATTCCATCGATTTTGAATCCAACTTCACTTCACTTCACTTCTGGGATTTGAATGAATGCTTTGCAACCAAAGACTGACATCGGTTCTATTTCCGATCCAAACTTCTTCTGGGGTGGAGTTGGCTAAGGCAATCGGTAGGTAGGGTATCGATTCCTGAGATGAACTGTGGTACTGAAGGCTACTGTCCAAAAAGTTTTATAAGGACTTGCTGCTTCAAAAATGCATCTTACTCGTTCAACTAAACTCTTCTGTTTGGGGGTATATGGTGCCGACAGTTGATGACAGATACAATTCTGATGCAGAAAATCTTGCATAGGTTTATTTGAATATCCTCACCCATTGTCAGTTCTCAGTTTCTTCATTTTAGTTCCTTGTTTCTTGAAACAAGTCATAACTCTACTTTCTTGACGTAATACTAATACTTCTGTGGTATTTTTGTTTCTAGTAGTACACTTTCTTTCATTGGAATATAATTCCTTTATCAGAGATTTTACCGATGGATAATAGGTTTATTTTCAAAATAGGAATATATGAAGATTCTTTTGTTCTATGCAGCCTTAATATTCACTTTCAAGGAGATACCTATGCCTTCAGATAAAATTTGATTGATTAATTTTTACACTGATATTTCGATTAACGGGATTAATAAAGTAAAATATTTGTTTTTGTGAGCTCATATGACTGATAGCACCAGAATCTGGGTATAAATTTTCATCGCATCCTGCTGTCATTTCACTATCGACTGCAAGACATGCATGTTTTGTTTCCTGCTTCGATGTGAATGGCTTTGTAAGAGATGACAGTTCTTTATGATAATATCTTTTATTCCTGCACACTTTTGCTACATGGCCTGCATTGGAATTTTGTTTTTTATTTCGCTCAGCAGCTTGGTATGACTTCTTGGCTTGGCTTTTTTTGTTTTTGTTAAGATTTTCAATGATAGAATCAAATACCGAGGTTTTAGCACTACTTTCCATATCTACAACTAACGAAACATAAGAGTCGGTAAGATTTGCTAATAGTTTGATCGCTCACTTCTCTGAAAACATCTTTCAGTTATGTTTGTAATTCCAGCATTTTGTTTATATAGCCTTCCGTTCTATTAAATCACTGAGCTTGGTTGAATGAAGATGACGATCTAGTATGATCTGCAGCCAGAGCTTAGGTCTCTCGAATGATTATTCTAACTTACTCCATCTCCATGCCAGATGTTGAGGACTATCACTGCTGATTCTTGTTGATCAGATTCAGTATCGACTGACTTGCCATCTGAGGATTTGATAGAATTCCAGAACTTATCTTTTATGAGTAGCATTTTCATTGCGTACTCTCAGGTTCCATAATTATTCTTCGTACCTACCTTCTGATTTTTCAACACGAAAAACTGATAGACGTTTTTGATGATAGAGAGATTATTTCAGCATAATAATATAATAATAATATAATGAGACTAAACATTTCATTGCTTGGCCATTTTTGTTAACTATAAATTCCCAGCGTTTTTTTTTTGTTCTAATTATTTTGGGTAGGTACATGGTCCAAATGTTCGGAACGATCTGACAAGTATGTCTCTGTACTCTAGCAGTTTCTATCTGTCTCTACCTTGACTGTATAGAAGGAAATTTGGAAATTCCATACGTGCTGGTCTGGGATCGGATCGGTTATAACAACTCATAACAGCACAAGTCTTCATGGTTTATGTCCACAAATCTAAAAGAGAAAACTGTTTATATGATTATATCATCATAACAACGTATCTTTGAATTGGAAAATCCATGTTTATAATACTTCTACTTCATTCATACTACACACAATGTATAAATACTCACTTAAACGTATTTTTAGACATTTTTTCCTAGAAAACACACAAAAAGGACACGCGTGGTCTTATTGTTTGTCCTCCCATCGAATGTTTGACAATTGTCAAATTACGTCGCTGACAGTGCTCTATTCAATAGCGACTTTTCCTGAACTCCAGAAAAAGCCTTCTCTTGGTATAAAATCACTGAAAAATTCTCTTCCAATTCCGATTGCTTCATCATCAATTCACCGACTGTTACTTCATGAAACTGCAGTAGTAGGACAAAGCCGTGACAGCGTTTTAAATGGCACGTTTGCCGAATCGAGTTCCATATCGTTAAGTTGGCAGCCATCGATATGGACTACCCGCGTGCAAACGATTGAAGGAGGTGGAGCCGACGATAATCAATCACGCCGTATCTTTCGGATTGAAAGACATTGAATTAGCAGGAAATTGGAGCTGGCTCCGAGTCAACTCCCGTGCCCAGCCGTCATTACTCTTTGTCACACGAGAATTTTTTTCGGATTGGAAATATCGCCGTATAGATGACAGTGGTCACCGGGGTTCGTGAATTCGCGTTGTTTTCTGGAGAGCAGAGAAGAAAAATGCGACAATTTCATGGGGAACATTTTTTGTTTTTTCTGTAGTATCGGAACTTTTTGAAATATAAGTCAATTGTTCTTATTTTTACACATATCTTATATTATACATATCTTCAAGAAAGAGAAACCCTTCCTCACAGTGGATTTAGACGTAACTGGTGTAACAAGGGAATCATTATACGCGTTCCATGAGCCAGCGTAGGGGTGTCTGCAAAAGGTTGTTTAGTGACCGCTATCAGGGGAACCGCTGTGATTGGAAACTGCGTATAAACTGTACTGACAAGGGCCTGCTACTTCGTTCGAAGCAAAACAGCTCAAATCCAAACACTCCAAGGGAATATCGATCGTGACATCCAACTTTCTCCAGAATCTTCTTTTCGAAGAAAACCGTTTCAAATGAATCACTAAAATGTTTGGGAATTTATAGATCAAAAGGGATTTTTGGCACTTTCTTTCGACTTTGCACAGCTAACACATTGGTTTAACGTCACCATCCAAATTTTCTTCCTGGGTAAAAACATGACAAACACAGTTGTCCTGATTTTTGTGGTATCGGTAAAGAGAGATCCCAAAATGGATAAAAGATGACTGAACAATGACCACAGCACGTACATTTCAATGTAGATTTCAGTGGACCGACAAAGATATCCACAATCGTAGAGTTTTCAACACTGAGGAATCTAGACCATGATTCTTTAGCCTTTTCACTTTCATCCAAATAATCATCTACATCTGCCGAAGATGGATTGGGTTTCTCCGATATTCGGTTAACATCTTCATGTATTCCTACAAGTAAATAACGTAGAAATTCATGAGAATCTTGTTGGGTAAAATCAATAAAGCGAGGTGCATATCTCTCAGTTGTATCCATGTGACTAACTATACATTTGTTATTGTCTCACGTTTTTGATTCTATTTTAACCGAAACTATTAACTAATAAACTCTTCCCAGGCAGCCTGATACAGGACAATCAACCTCCAGTCCCAAATATATGCCGGATAAAACGACTTCATAGGGATGACTGGGTGGTTGCCAACAAAATAATCACACCACAGGCGATAACATGGGCGGTTAACTCGTTCTACACATACAAATCGCCGGGAGAGGGTGGCATATCTCCAGCTCTGTTGCAAATCGAACTGGAACAGCTTATACCTGTCCTTATTAGGCTCTTTAGAGCTAGTTCAGTTCGGAACTATACCGGGTGTCCCAGTTCTTTCTCTTTTCTTACAGCCAATATCTCAGTTATGCTGCTTTGAAAAAAATTAAGAACCATACCCACATGACTTTGAAGCTATTGTGTCAATGTCAACTTCTGTCAAACTACCCCTAAGAAACCACCCTCAACCTCAACTTTTCAAGTGGCACCCTATACATTTTCTTTTTGAATTGTGAACTGCAGTCAATTCACACCTCAACGATGTTATCACATTTGATATTTTGACAGATGTCCAACTGACAGGATAATTGAGTTTGAACAATAATATTCAAAAGTCCATAACAGAGAATTTATTGATAATAAATATTATGAGAGCTGCCCAAAATGTATATCATTATTCGTACATGCTTCAAATTATCTTATCAGTTTTCTCGTACAAGATTTCCTAATTATTTCTTCCGTTACTGTGGTGCAGGCGTGTACAATATTCTCTCATAAGTCGTTCAAGTCGATTGGTCTAGTTTTATACACGATTTTCTTTAAATATCCCCTTAGGAAAAACTCTAAAGGTGTTAGATCTGGCGAACTTATAGGGCACAACAGCTCAAAAGTCATATGAGTTTAGCATAAGTACTTTTTTTTGTACTCTCTACAGGGGGAAATGTCAGCTTCAAGCCAGCCAGGGGCTGTCCCCAGTATGTCCCATCTGCTATGGTCAATGCTGGTGGATGTTTTACTGGGGGGCATCCATTAATAGCGTGAGACAATATTGGCAATTTTTCGACCCTCCCTACCTCTCCCCTTGGTGAGATATCGTGAGATTTTGCTAGACCCCTTCCCCCCTTGCCAAATCTAACGTGAGGTTTTTCAAAATGCGTATTTGTAATGTAAATGCGTTAATCTGTGCTCAAATTCTTCTATCAGTGCATAATTAAATCGCCATGAATATTAATATAAATGATTTAGCCATATTTTAGTGGAGAAATATTTTTTAGTTAATAAGTTTTCTCGCAACTTTCACCCTGTTTCAAGCGGAAAAAAATAACGTGATATTTGCCGAGACCACCCTCTCCCCCACTTGAAATTTCATGAGGTTTCACTCCCCCACCCTAAACGACTCACGTAATTGATGTTTGTGCATGTCACGTGATCGTTGGTATGGCGGCAAATTGAAATAAAATTACTATTAAAAGGCAAAAAAGTGGAGTAAAATGTCAAAATATCGAAAGAAGTTATTTGAAAAGGTTACTTACTTGGAATTTAGTTTTGTATACATATACAAAATTTGAAAATAAAATTAAAAAAATTGATTTTTTTTAAATATTAACCTAATAGCTGTTTGTCAGAACTCTGGCTGTTACATTGAATCGTATCTAACAGTTATATCAGAATTTCTCGACCATTGGCAATTTCCAGATCATAATCAAGTTTCGATGATAATCGTGCCAGAGCGTTTCATTTCGCATGCAATATTGAAAAAACTCTAAGCGTCTTTAATTTGACTATTTCTAAGATTATGTGCGAAGTGAAATTTCGTGCACGATTTTTATCAAAAATTTAATAAAATTGACAAAACACGATATTTTAGATTTCCTTATCATCGCAATAATCGTAGAATTCTGATATAACTCTTAGACACGAACCAATGTAACAGCTAGAGTTCTGAAGGATTTGGTTTCAGTATGGTCAAGCTACTCATAAGAAAATAATTTGATATTTTCATACAGCTAGGAAAATATTTGAAAAATATTATTTTCAATTTTATTTCATTATCTATTCAAACTTATTATATCTGTATAAAATTAAATTCTAAGCAACTATTTCAAATAACTTTTTTCGATATCTTGCCTTTTTCCTTCCCTTTTTGCCTTTTCATAGTAATTTATTTCAATTTGCCGCCATATCAGCGATCACGTGACATGTGTCAAAATCGAGTTTTAGGTTATCGGACATGCACAAACTTTTCCCTGGATTTTTTCCCAATACTCTAACAATAAACTTTTTCCCATACGGTACATACTTTTTGGCGGTTTTAGCGAGCATGAAATGTGATTTCAGGGCCTTCAATCATGTTTCAGGTTTCCTGAGAAAACTAGAAATCATTCTTGTGGAAAATTAAATCGTTTTTTGCAAGATTACAGCAAAAAACCTTCATTTATTTTTAAATGAAAGAAAATTTCGTTCCACTCCTGGATTTTTGGAAAAAAAAAAATTCTTGTTTGGCATGGTTCCAACTACTAGCATGTCAAATTTGGTTTTGCTACAATAGAGTCTCGTTTCGAATTCTGATTGTTCTGGATTACTAGAGCTTAGAGCTGTGACGTAAAACGGACATCCATTGGTTGTCATGTGTCAAAATTGAGCATTTCATGTTCCTCGCGTCTTATGCTTGCCCACTCGCCTGCTACCCTGAACAGAACTACAACCAGGTGTTAATTGGAAAAGTGTCGGAATGCGCACCTCAATTGTTACGGAGTAGACATTTTAATTTAAAAAGTTGGACTGCTTGAAAATTAAGAGAAAAATAAAACGGAGAATTGTGAGAGCTAAATAATTTAATTTGAAATGGGCTCTGATTGAAACGTTTCTTCTTCTCACCTCCGATGATTTATTTGGTAATATTTTATTACGTTCTCTGCTGAGAGCCACAAACAGAGGCGTCGTAGAGTCAGCCGGGCAGTTGATGGGATTTAGTTGAGCCGAGCTCATTATCGAACTAACGAAATGAGTTATTGCCTGTTACTAAAGCATTTGCTGTATGGTATTTCAATTTATATTAATGAGAGGCATAGGTATTCCTAAATATTGCTGTCTTCAGAACCTAATTGAGGGAAGGCTTTCTTAGGGCACGTTCTCACGATTCGATAGTGCCGGACTGGCCCGTTGAGATAGTGAGAAAAATCTCACGGGGCCCTCTCCTTGGGGTCTCAGGGAGTATAGGGAAACATGGAAATAATACTTCTTGGGAAAAGTTTGTCGAAAAAAAAAAAATCGAAATCGGTTATTACATACACACGAAACATGCAATTGTTTTCTTTTGAATTGGTACAATGTCTTGGCCACGTAGCAACACTGCTAGGCGAGTAGGTATATATGGACATGGGCATTTATCAACACCTGACTTGACTAAAAGGAGCTGTCAGATATTGACATAGAAAGCGAATTTCCGAAATAAAAGACAAGCAGAAAAAAAAGATGCCCAGAAAACAACCTGATCTTCTGCTACAAGAAATTTTAAACTGGAGGTTACAAGGATAATCAATCAAACTGTCATTAGTCTTCAAAGAAGAATCAGCGCTAACGAATAGGGGCGTTATTCTTGATGTATTTATGCGCACGGCTGCAAAGGGTTCATTTGCAACACCCTCTGAAATAGCTATTCTTGACTGCCTTTCGCAGAGAAGTGCTAACATTATCGCATTGAAATACATTTGGCAACAACGCACTTTTCAAGAAACCCTAGGTTTTTGTTCGGTATGTCGTTATGTCGTTTATGGTGATTTTGAAAATAGTTGTTAAATTTTGAACATTATGCAATAATTTTGATGTTTTTGCAAAATTAATTCCTTTATGCAAAACATTTAACATTTTTTCATGACAGTTTGTATGGCCATATAATATGATACACTACAAGTTTTTAAATAATAATTATGAAATTTTATGAAATTGCTATCAGTTACCTTTGTTTGGAAGGCACTGGTTTGATTCTCCAGGCCACAGCTTCTCTGTCAGCTGGTAGTATTTCTGCGCGGTTTGCGCAGGCTGTTGACCTCTAATCAGTGATTATCAAAAAAATGTTGAAAATTTTAAACTTAAATTTTAGGGCCCAGCCAAGAAACAAGGGAAAATATTTTGATAAATTTTAGTGATCAGTTATCATCTGACAAAGCGGAGGGAAATTTGGTTGGGGCCGGGGCTGGAATTTTTTTTTTGAAAATTCTCCTCCCGGAAATGTGCCAGTTCAAAAATTAGCCGCTTTCTTATTTTCTCACTTTTTAGTTCATTAGTTTCATTTTGACCCTAAGATAGCTAAAATCGAGGTAGAAAGAATTTTTAGCAGGGCCGGGTCACAGAGGGGCGGCCAAAGGGGGCACTCGAAAAACTCGCGGGACCATGTTCAAAAATTGGAAAAATGGACTTGGAATGATGATTAAGCTCTGAAATTTCAGGTGGCATTTCTTAAGGGACTAAGAAAAGCAAGGAAAGGAGTTTCAATCCAGTTTTCACCCCCTACCACCCCTTTCAATTATGGCCCTTTTTTTACTATTTCCTCCACTCGAAAAAAAAAATCCTCTGTATTAAAGAGTATATGGACGAAAATTCGTTCTTTTGGGTGTTTGCTTTTCTTCGTCCTTAAAGAAGTGCTACCTAAAGTTTCAGAGCTTGAACATCATTTCAAGTCCATTTTTCCAATTTTTGAACATAGCCGGTCTCACGAGTTTTTCAAGTGTTCCTTTTTGCCCCCCCCCCTCTGACTCCTCCCTGCCAAAAAATCCTTCCACCGCGATTTCAACTATCTAAGGGCCAAATGAAACTAATGAACTAAAAAGTGAGAATATAGGAGACCGGCTAATTTTTGACCTAAGACATTTGCGGTAGAAAAATTTCCAAAAATTTTTTTCCAGCCCCGGTCCCAACCAAATTTCCTTCCGCTTTATCATATGATAACTGATCACTTTCTGAACAACATATCTCAACGGAAGGAATACAGAACACTGCTAAAATTTATCAAAATATTTTCCCTTGTATCTCGGCTGGGCCTTACTCAAAATCAAAAATATTTTGGATTTGGTATCTTCGATGTAAGTACTTCCATTCCTGAGCTCGGAAGGAGTATAGCTGTTCGGCGCATTCTTCCACTGGCGGCTCCCTAACCATAATGAATTATCGCCGGAATTATGAACACCTCCAAAAGAGATTCATAAGGATAGTTTCACTGTAGTTCAATTTGTATATTTCATTGAAATTTCATATGGTGTTCATTCATTCCAAATTTCGACTACTCACGTGGCTTTATCTCGCAAAACACCACAAATTCAGTAGCAGCAATAACCTGCAAATTTTCATCTGTATGTAAATCAGCAATCAACACCAGAACCGGGATATTGAATGAATATTATTCATCGGAAATGTGGCGAATCTACTCACTGATAATTTCATTCAATTTGCTGATTAACTCCCGACCAAAATCCATCTTCATTGTATATTCATGATATAATCCGGCCAAATCGGGTCCCGATTCGCAGAAAAAGCGGCAAAATTTAAATAATCGAAGTATTTTTCAGGTCGTTTCTTTCTGATGGATGGCAATGAATACACAACGTGCCACAACTGATAAACAGATCTCCCTTTTCATGTAAATATAAAGAAGCAAATTCAGACGGCGTAAATTCTCTCTGCCTTTCGAACTGCGTCAGCTGAAAATAGATGGAACGGGCGGAACGTGAACATTCGAATCGGAATCGCATGTAATAGAGGAATTCATGATACAGTATTGCTCGCATTGAAATCTGAAATATCAGAGGTGAAAAACGGGTTGATGCAGCGCCTTATGGTGGGCCTCACATGAATGGAAATGTATAATTTATTGCAAAAAAGTGCTGGTTCGAGGAAAGTGGCCAATTTATTCGAGTGAAATTGGGAGGAAAAAAAAAGGAAAATTGGGATTCCGGATCAGATCTCAATTTGATGGAGCCAAGGCAAGGAGGATATTTCAGGATGAAATACACCAGCGTATTGTACGATGATGATATATTGGATTTCCAAACAGAAATCGTTTCTAGAAAACAGCTCTGAATAGAAATTGCTAAAATTCGTCAGAAGATAACCTTACAAGATTATTCACAAGACTTAGGATATGTTCCAAAAGTCACCGAAAATGCGGTTTGGTGTTCCGAAAATCACCGCTAGTTCGGTGATCCTGAAAAAGTGGTGATATTTGAAACACGGTTGCCTGAAAGCTGGTGAACCAAACGTCAATTTACTAACCAACACTTCCTTTGCGGTGAGATTGACAAAAGTGACAACTGACAACCGTAAAACTTAAAACTGTTCATTTTGTTGTTTTATTTGAGATTTTGAGATGAGATGAGACTGATTGTGAATTGTAATTGTCCCATCTCCTATCTTTCCACAAATTTATGGATTGCTATTACAGTATTTCACTATGGTACTTTTTCTATTAACTGTATATACTTATCATTAATTGCGATTTTTCTGGTTATTGCCAGGAAGAATTGGGAACGCTGGACAGTCTAATGGCTGCCTCATGTATTTAGGCGTTGTGCTGTTAAATGTAATTTTTTGTCACCAGACACACCAATCAGTAATCACAACACAATCACCAAAGTATTCCGAAAGTAACCAGTAATTATAAATTTTTCTGGTTAGTAGCGGTTAGCAACTGGTTACTTTTGGAACATATCCTTATATTGAGTATCGCTAATACTCAGGTCTGTAGTTGTTTGTGTTTATTCCAATTTATTAGCGTTAGAAGAACAAAATGTTTGCTCAGTTTGATAATAAATTAACGCTTGACTGGACGTTCATTTAGAATGATTTCAAAACAATAACTCCGATAATTCAATGAGCCAAAAATAAAAAACTTTAAATACATAAAAGATTTTAACATGAAAACCCGAATGGACTCTGGGATGGTGCATTGGCCATTTCATTTGAAGGCAAACCCTAAAATAAGTCATTAGAATAGGAATGTTTGCATTATGCCGTTGTATCCTTTGGAAATACTGCTAATGACTCGATGTGGTTCAGATACTATAAAAGGTATTCATGCCATGCTGAGATGCATATTTTGCATAGTTCGGTACCAGATACTCCCTGCCAAACTTCCATCTCATGGATTTGCTTCTACTTCTGTATTATCAAACAACGCTTCTACAGTTATGTTCCTTGCTGTGTCTCGTGCCGATCTCTCCACGATGGAGTATCATTATATACTCTACCAATATAAATAAATTCTGGTGTTCTGCAGATATCCATTTTAGAACCAACACTGTTCCTTCTTCACATCAATGATTCGTTGGGAGCTACCTCATGTCCAGTGCATAGGTTTGCGAATGATAGTACCCTTCATAGTACCGCTTTCTCTTACAAATCCTCGATATCAGCCAGTAAAAGTAGAAATGAACGGGAAAGAATCGTGAACTTTCGAATGGGAATCGCATGTTATAGAGAAAGTTATGATTTAGTATATTGCTTGCATTAAAATGTGAAATATCAAAAGGGAAAAACGGGATGATACAGCTCCTCATGGTGGGCCTCACATAAATGGAAATGTACAATCTATTTTGAACAAGTGTGGATTCGAGGACTTGGCCGATTTCGCTCGAACAAATTGGGATTCCAAATCAGATCTTCAATTCAATTCAATTTGATAGAGCTGAGGCAAGAAATATATTTCATGATGAAATACACCAGCGTATGAATATAAATATCGAGCATTACTACTCAGGCCTGGCATTGTCTTAGTTTATTCATATTCATTCATTCAACCCAAGTAGCAATTCAACGTTGCGGCGACATGTTCTAACAAGTTGTTCAACCAAACATAAGTTGCGTTGCCGACGTCAACAAAACGTTATCACAACTCTGTTTTGCACCAATTTAGTCAATCATTTTTGGGTTTTTACAACGTTTCTGCTGCAACTGTAGGTAACGCAGTTGGTCGTTTCCTAAACGTTGATGAACACTTAAGAACAACTGCACACCAGCACCCTTTCAGGTGGTTTATTTTCAATGGTGTTCAGGAAATATTTAATTTATCAATGAAATGATGACTGATGGCCAAGTTGGACACTTAGAAAAAAAATTCTGGAAACTCCTACCGCAAGTTAAAATCGAAATATTTTATGCTCAATATTACCGCAAAATAACGATTTCGAAACAGAAATTGGCAACACATTTCATTTTACTGTCAAATATGCCATTGTTTTATGTTCACAAACCGACACAATGATCAATCACCCTTCGAGGCAAAACGGGCTTCTTTCTTATACTAGGTTGTATGCCTATTCCACGTTCAAACAGTTTGATAATTTTTATTATATTTGCCCTTCAAAAATATACCAGTCGGGCCCTGTCTCCGGAGCTCCGACACACTGCCATTTACCCAGATAGCCTCTCCCCACATCCGTGGGGTGAGCCACTACTGGTCCGAGAACCCTTTGCCCTGAGCAGACGGAGTGAACCAAGGATGGCAGCATTCTGCATTCGTCCAGCTAGGATTTCTGCCGCATCACGGCAAGCCGGTATGATTTTTAGATTAGACAGCAGCGTGTCCATCATTGCACCAAGGACCCCTATAATCAGAACCACCAGTTTAAACGAATGGTTTGGGTACAGTCTGCGGAGTTCAAAGAGTAATTCGCGATATTTTGGGCATTTTTCCTTTTCTTTTCGGACGATGTTTGTTTTGCCAGGAGCATAAAACTCTATGACGAATATCGTCCTACCTACTTTAATGGTCGAGGAGGACTACCTCAGGCTTATTTGCTTTTTTCATTTCTCTCTTCATCATGTCTTTCTCTTCTTCTTCTCTTTTCTGCTTTTTCTACACTTTTCTGTATCAGTCATTAGACATTACGGTGTCATAAATTATTAATTCGATATAGTCTGGCACTGGTGGTAAAACAGAAACAGTGCTCCACTGTTATCTGAACCAGTCTATGCCATTTACTCGCCTTGGTAATTTTCTAAATAGTAAATATTTTGTTGGTGCTCACTATCGACATAACATATTATCCGTTTTTTGTAATATTGCTCTACTTATTGAAATTTTTGTGGTGGATAATAATTTTTTTTGTGTGTTGGCATCGACTGCTATGGTCATTAGCCGCGTGTTCTGGATAGGCCTTGTTACTAACTCATGACGCCACCTTAGGAGCAGCACTGTTAATTATTAACGCAAAAGTGAATCGTGGAGGATTATCCCCAGCCAGCAACAAGACTCAATCACTCAGATTTTGACATCTGAAACTGAAAAAACCTTGCTCTGCCTGGGGATCGAGCCCGCGTCCTTTCGATCACCGGCCGCGGCACTAACCACTGCGCCAAATCCCCGCCACTAACCACTGCGCCAAATCCCCGCCCATAATTAAAAAACGTAAGTTTCTGCAGACGTTATACTGTGAATCTCCTTAGTATTTATGATGAAATCCTCTTCAGAACGGTAAAGTACCTTTTTTCAACTTCAACTGCGAATGAGTCTCAATGGTAATGGTAATCCCTCTATGTTGAAACTGAACAAAATTGAATAGAGACACAGCCAAAAATACAATCCATAAATCAAAAACGTGATTACATACAAACCATTCTACGTTCTGACATAATAACTAAGTACACAACCGACGTCAAAATAAATTGATTGAAACTTGAGGCCTAACCCGACATTTTCTCGGAACCGCATTTTTTTTGGGAGCCCCATTAATTACCCGGACGGCGCTATATCTCGCAACGATTCTCTTCGGACGGCCGCTGATGACGAGGGTCTATACATAATAAATTAACTGATATTAATAGCACAATCTCCGTGGCAGTCTGTTAATCAATCTAGTTTCTATTATGTCGGGATGAGGTGTTGATTAAAATATTGATCGTTTCTTTTTAAATGCAAATTATGCAGGCTGAAAATGTGATATTTCTATTTGGATTATGTTTTATATTGATTTTTAACGTGCCGGGCGAAGAGGTGTGAAATACTTTGGGTGAGGCTGATTGAAGTAGTTTTTTTTATTGGTTGTTGCAGTAAAAATACCACTGGCACATTAAATGGGAATGTTGGTTGTTTTCCCTAACAACTGTAAATTGCAGTTACTTTGCCAATAAAATACCAGTTTAACGAAATTCTTTCATTTTAAATGTTTTTTAATTATAAATATGAAATAAGCAACATATTTTATGATGTATAGAATTTATTTCTACGTTTTAATTATATATTTTATGTTGATTACTTTACTATTTATTCAATTGTTTGAAAAATGCTAACCGTTCTTAACGTATTAAAATGGTTATTTAACGAACAAGTGTATTAATAAGGGCGATTAACAATCGAGATATTTTAACGCGTGAGCGGAGCGAGCGCGTTAATGTTTGAGATTGGTAATCGCCATTTTAATTCACGAGTTTGTTACAAAACTTTTCCGTCGACAGTAGTTTTCGAAAATAGAGATATCTCACTTTCAATGTTTATTTATCTAACGTTACGATAAAAAACAATCACTATTTCCTATTTATATTAACTCTACTCAAAGATAGTTTAATTTTTCTTAGTGGTAGTTTTGTATAATGTTTTATTATTCATTTTCAAATTGAAATTAAAAAAAAAAAAATTTACCCTCGATGGGTTTTGAACTCTCGACGTTAGTGTTGCATGACAGGTGAACTTTACCGTTACGCCACGGGACCATATATGGTTTTGAATGACAACTGGTGAAATGAACATTTTCTGAAATTTTATTTGAAAATTGACAAATAAATAATGACAGCTAGTACTAACCAATATAAAATGTATAAGAGCAATGTATGTTGGGTTGCATATAAACAAATCGTTGATTAATAGAAAATCATT
Organism: Chrysolina haemoptera; assembly: GCA_958298965.1. Lineage (NCBI taxonomy): Eukaryota > Metazoa > Arthropoda > Insecta > Coleoptera > Chrysomelidae > Chrysolina > Chrysolina haemoptera. The sequence continues at coordinate 10,608,785 of OY282595.1, read as the reverse complement.
CATTAACAGGGGTCATTAATCAACGATTTTGAGTGCATTAAAATGCATCATAAATGAACGGTCGACGGAAATGAAAATTAATAAGGCGCAACTTTGCCCTTAGCTCGATAGATAACGTTGTCCCAGTCATGTTTGGTCATCGAAAGCTTTGATTTGGTCCAAATGAAACGATTCCTGTTTTTTTGAGTTACCGTCAACAATGGTTTTTCTTTAGCCTGTAAGTCTAAAAATAGAAAATTTATACCACAAACAAACCTTATAAAAACTAACTGTGCTTCGCAAGTTTACCTTACCTACGCGTGAAATACCAAATTACGCAAGATGAAATGATACCCGTTGTGTTTTCTGACTAGATGATGAATGCTTAAAACTTTTTGTGTTCAGTATTATACTATTTGTGTCCATTTGGATTCCTTTTGGTACGCAATGAATAAAAAATAATAAAATCGGTAAAATTAAGAGCACATGCAAATTAATTTTTAGACACATAATCGACACATATTTTAGCCAAGTTAGAAACAAAAACAGATGTGGACAATCATGGTTCCATTTTAGTTACATATTCGAATCAAAAGGCAGAATGAAGACACATTTTCGAAAGGTTTTAAGTATACCTACTTCAGACTCACCATCGGGCACAATTTGGGCCATATTTAGTACACATTTCAATCACCATTTTGGTCGTATTTCCCACTTGTAATGGTCCAAAAGTCGACAATGCGCCTTTAAAATGTGTCGTGTCGACACGGCGTCGACACTTTGCCCAAAATGAGTCGGAAAATGTTACTTGGGTATGAATATCAATATATTTTTTGAATTTTTCAACAGTCACGCATCGTACATAAAGAATTAATTACCTCGTGGTCAATCATTCTGATTATTCATCCATGCAGAAACGAACTTATAAAATCAAGTAAACCCACACATGTCCACACCATGAATATTGAATCTTTGTCCGATGAATAAAATCATTTGAAATCCATGAACCTTTCCGTTTGTCGAATACTCTCAAAACGACATGCAACCATAAACGATTCTATTATGTGAAGGATCGTAGATCGAAAGCATGAATAAGCAGATAAGTCCAAAATAGCGTGTATTGTTTGAAATACACGCATCACAAGCGACGTGAATGATGTAGCATGTTATTACTCGGAAATCTATATAACCAATAACAATAATTTAATCATTGAGACTCGTAAGATTACAATAAAAGCTATAACAACACTTCATATTAATAATCTGGCATCTTGAATAACACCATACAAATGGTTTAATAAAGACATTATCGAGATATTGCTTTTGGTGCCAGCGGCGTAGACATTTCATTTTGTTCGGCGGAAAGTAATCAGTGTCGAAGAATGGAACAGTATTCTGTTATAAATTGAGAAAATATGTTTAATTATACCTGATACACTTTATCGTGTTCATGCAATGTATTGTTTTCTTCGTGTATTATAATGATGACGATGAAAATATTAGAGTAATTAAAACTTGGAGATGGGCTCTATGGCCTGGTTCACTGCTACCTTTGCAGGTCTTGTGGATTAGAGCACACTGTTTAGCTTGGTCTTCCTAATGATACTCTAAAACTTTGACTGTGGTTACTTCAAGTAGTTGTCGGCCTTCGGGTTTTGCCCATACTGAATATTCCTTGAGCTTGTGACATAATACATACAGTGCGGTCTCTTCTGCTTCCCGAGGCTCAATCATGATCTCAAAAAGTATTCTTTCCTCTTCTCTGCAATTGTCGATATTCTCATCGTATTTTTAGGACGATTTGCTCGAGATCTGGATCATTAACCTCTTCCAACCTAACCTAACCTAGCTTACTAAAACTATCCTAGGGCTATTAGTAGCGGATTTACTGCCTTTTATGCTGTTAAAGTCGTTTTCCGATAGCCCTCTCACTTTACAAGAAAACCCCAACAACTTTTTTCATTTACATCAAAATTTTCTTGGTTCTACCACTGATTTTTTTGTAAATTTTTTTTAAATCTTTTCTAACATTACAGTTAAGTCACGTGCTGAGTTTCATAATGCTGCAATGTTGTTATTCTATATTTTGGGTGAGGTGAATTGGATAAAATGACACAGACTGACGTGAACTTGACAATGTACTATATTGAAATCTACATAGTGTTCATAACATTAATTATATAACCAAATACAATAATACAACAACCCCTCCTATTTGGTTATTCCTTGTAACTCAATACACTTCAGAAATTTGACAGTGGACAATGGCTTCGTGAGAGAGTCAGCTACCATATCATTTGTTGGTATGTATGATAGCTTGATAACTTTCTCGGCTATCTTTTGTCGTAGAAAATGGTGGCGCACATCGATATGTTTGGTTCTAGATTGGTACGAACCATTCTGAGCAAGTTTGAGTGTGCCCTGATTATCGACGAATATTTTAAGTGGAGTCTTTTCTTGCTCGGAGCAGGGAACTATCTCATCTGACAAACCTTTCAGCCAGAGAGCTTCTTGAGTAGCAGCGGACAACGCCATATACTCTGCCTCAGTAGTGGATAACGCTGTTGTTGGTTGCTTTTTAGTTCCCCAAGACACGGATGCGTTGCACATTAGGAATATATATCCCGTGACAGATTTTCGTTCATCGCTGTCGCTGGCAAAATCTGAGTCACAATACCCAGTGATTTCGCAAGATTTATTTCCATCGTACTCTAGCTTCCAGTCTGCTGTTCCTTTCATATATCGGAGGATACGCTTCACTGCAGACCAATGAGCAGGACCTGGGTTATTGTTGAACCGACTGACATAGCTGACAGCAAAAGCTATGTCTGGTCTGGACACCTGCGACGCAAACAACAGACTTCCCACAGCCTCTTGGTATGGGATATCCTCCATCTTCCTTTTTTCTTCCAAAGAGCTGGGCTGCTGGTCCTTTGACAGCTTTACGTTAGGATCTAAAGGAGTTGACACAGGGTTGCAGCTTTCCATATGAAAACGATTCAAAACGTTCTCAATATATATTTTCTGATCAATCCATAATTTTCTTCTTCTCCTGTTCCTTGAAATTTGGAATCCAAGTACAAATTTGGCTTCACCAATGTCGGTCATCTTGAAGTTTTTCATCAACTGAGACTTCACCTCGTATTTCAGTTTCTTGTCGTCAGAAAAAATAAGCAGGTCATCAACCCAGACTGCTATGACCAACATATGTTCCTGACTCGACTTGAAATATACGCAAGGATCAAATTTCGACTGTGTTAAACCGATACTCTTCAGGCATCCATCGAGTTTGATGTTCCACACTCGACTTGCCTGTCGAAGTCCATATAAACTTTTCCTGAGACGACAGACTTGGTTGGAATGCTGAAAACCTTCAGGCTGGCGCATATAGATCTCCTCAGTGAGATCTCCTTGAAGAAAAGCAGAAACTGCATCCATCTGATTAATGTCCATATCTCGTTTTGCTGCCAGGGCCAGAAGATACCGGATGGAGCTGTACCTCACTACCGGAGAAAAAGTTTCCTCAAAATCTAGCCCTTTCTGTTGGGCACAGCCTTTAACAACGAGTCGAGCTTTATGCTTCACTATTTTACCAGTGACATCTCGTTTTGTTCTGAAGACCCATTTGTTATTGAGAGGTACTTTTCCTGGAGGTAGATCCGTAAGTTCCCATGTTCTGTTATCCAGCTGGGATTGATACTCAAGGTCCATAGCTTGCTTCCAAAGATCATGGTCAGGACGTCTTTCAATTTCATCAACGGTCGTTGGATCATCGGGTTCACTTAAGCTCATTGCATAAGAAACATAATCCTCGAACTTGCTAGGTAAACATCTAACGCGTTCTCCTCTTCGTTGTTGAACGATAGGATCAATCCGTGGCTGCTCTAGATTAGCCCTATCAGTCGAGTCGTCGTTCCTATCAACCACTAGATCAATGTCAACATTTGAAATGGATTGGGAATTGTTTGAATTAATCGGTTCACAATCTTGGTCAGTCAAATCATTAGATGAACTATTTTCGTTATCAGGTCCATCGCATATTTCAGCTGGAAAATCACCAGATTTCTCGCTTGATTCACCTTGATTCATTATTTGACTGCCAATGTCATCATAGACCAAAGGAAAGTTCGCAAAATTTCTTTCGTTTTTTTCCAAAAACTCTGATCCTTTCTCGTGTTCTGAAAAAATTACATCACGAGACACAAATACTTCCGATTTCTTCGGATCGTAGAGTCTGTACGCCTTGCTATTCATGCTGTAGCCAACAAGTATGCTTGGACGTGATTTCGGGTCCAATTTCTTTCGGTTGGGAGCTGGAATATTAGCGTACACTCTACAACCAAATATTCGGATATGTCTAACGGTTGGCTTTTTTCCTGTCCAAATTTCCAGAGGTGTGACTTCTGTGCATCTCGTAGGAGATCTGTTGAGAAGGTAGCATGCCGTGTTTGCCGCCTCTGCCCAAAATTTGTGAGGAAGTTCCGAATCAGCAAGTAAACATCTGACCTTTTCCACAATCGTGCGATTTAAACGCTCCGCTTTTCCATTTTGTTCGGGCGTGTGGGGAACGGAGGTCTGATGTTCGACACCTTCAGCAATAAGGAAATCTTTCATTTGATTAGAACAAAATTCTCCACCATTGTCTGTTCTAAACGTTTTTATTTTTAGACTAGTTTGATTTTCTACAAACTTCTTGAATTTGACGAATGTATCAAAAACTTGGCTCTTTTTTGTCAAAAAATAGCAAAACGACATGTGGCTGTAGTCATCCAAGAAGGTGAGCATATACTGGGAGCCCGCTAGTGATTTATTTAGTGGTCCAACTAAATCCGAATGAACTAGCTCCAAAATTCTGGTAGATTTCGTTTCAGTCAAGGAGAATGGCAAACGATGACTTTTACTGATAGCACAAGTTTCACAAACAAATTCTTTCGGAAGTGTATCAGAAAACGTAATTCCGTGAACTAATCCGTTTTTCAACTTCCTTAGACTGGATAAATTCACATGCGCCATGCGCCTGTGCCACAAAATCTCTTCTTTAGGAAAGTCTGACTGAACCATTAAAACTGATTTGGAAGAAAGGTTGAGTCTGAACAAGTTGTTTTCTAACGTAGCAGTTGCCAGAATGCTGTCATTTGCATCATATACCCGTGCACCATCAGAATCAAAGACAACTATATTTCCGTTCTTCACGATCTGACTTACTGACAGAAGGTTCACACGTAAATCAGGTACATAATAAACATTTCGTACAGTAACATCGGAAGTATTGCCGTTAACTGTGATAGGCAGCTTTATGTCACCAATACTATTCGTTTGCATAATATCCTGACTGTGCGCGGTGCTCACATTCATCTTTGTCGGGAGAGTTTCATTGACGAAAAAATGTTTCTCTTTCGTCAAATGAGCTGAACAACCCGAGTCAAAAAACCAATCTGATTCACTCAAAGAAATTTGCGTGGAAAGAGCGGTAAACAAGGCTTGTTCCTTGTTTTCAATGTTGGCATTCCCGGAAAACTGTTTCTTTTCACTACGGTTGGAACAATTTTTTGCAAAATGTCCGTAACCATTGCATGCATAACAACGAGGTCCTTTGGATTTGACACTGGTACAGTTTTTGTCAGAATCGTGATAATTCTTTTTGAACTGTTTTCTCAAACTCGATTGACCGAAACTGTTCTTCAAATTGGAATTTTTCCGATGTTGGAAACCATACATAGCCTCAACTTTATGTCCATCCTCTCTTTTATTAATTGAGACATCTTGCAGAAGTTTAGTTTTGATCGCATCGGCGGTAATTTCAATACCAGACGACTCTATTGCCATGATCATAGGCTGAAAATGATCGGGAAGACCGGCTAATAAAATAGTACCTACCCATTCATCAGAAACTTTCAAACCAATGTTTGTGAGCTTGTAGGCGGTTGTGATAATCCTATTCACAAAATCCTCAACTGAGTCACAGTTTTCGAGCCTAGTCATAATTAAACATCTCAATAAACCAACCCTTCTAATGAGCCCTGAATCCTGGAAGGCGGATTCCAAAGTATACCAAGCTTCCTTTGCGGTCTTTGTTGATTGCAAATGTACGTAATTCACCTGATCAACCAGAAGAATGATTTTTGCTCTTGCCTTGATGTCTTTCTTGCAAGGATTGGATTTACAGTCACCAGAAACGCAGTCCCAAAGATCTAAGTCCAGAAGATAGGCCTGTACTGCAAATTTCCAAGCGTCGTAGTTCTCACGCCCCTTCAATTTTTCAATTAGCGGGATCTGACTAGACATATTCGTTCAATGTTTATAAACACGTATGCGACTTAAGCAGACTGTCCTGGGCCCATAACCTGTTGTTATTCTATATTTTGGGTGAGGTGAATTGGATAAAATGACACAGACTGACGTGAACTTGACAATGTACTATATTGAAATCTACATAGTGTTCATAACATTAATTATATAACCAAATACAATAATACAACATGCAATTCACCCTTTACTTTTGGCTTAAATTTGTCTGTGGTTACTGGACTATTAGCTCCTTACATTCCAGCTCCAACTGCTGCGTTGATTCCCTACTTTCACAGGTGGGCCCTTCTCCAGTCTTTTCTGCTGGGAATAATTGTTCGAAATATTCCTTCAGAGCTATATTTGAGGACCATATTGACTTTTATTATCATGGAACCACACTGCTGAACTACGGTTCATCACCCTTTTGTATTAGAGCAATAGGGTAATTTTTGGATTCAAATCCCAATTCTTACCGCAAATTCTTCCAGCCTCATATGTCGTCTTGTCATGGTCAAACGTTACTTATAGGTACTTGACTTCCTGGGCTTTTCTGGGTAATGACTGAAAGTTGCTCTTGATCGCACCACTTGCCTAGTATATTCAACGCCTTTTGCGTTTCATTATTGAACGGAAAAGTAATTAGCTCAGTTTTAATTTTTTTTAACTTGTCTGATCTTCGTCCCTAACCTACCCTGTCATATGTGACAGATCTAGTCAAGTTTTTATTCATTTATATGTCATGGAGTATACGTTTTACGAATTGTATGTATATTCAACTGAATATATATATATATATATATATTTTTAATATTATTATTACTTCGACTTTCCATCACTCATACGCGGTATCGATTCTGAGCGATGTTAACTTTTTTATATTATTAAGATGAAAAAAATTACATTTTTCTAAAGATTTTTTTTTCTTCAAATAGATATACCACGTTGGCAAATCTAAGTAGAATTTATATAAATTATATATATAAAATATATATTTGATGACATCAGCTTGACAGCGGTAAATCTTAACAGAAATCAGGCAATTTAAACCTACTTCAAACGCCACTTTTCGTTAGACTGTACAGTGCGATATACGATACTTTTTTTTGTGCGGTCGTGGGAAAATCAATTTTTTACAAACTTTTCATGTACTTATTTACTCATTTTCGAATTTTTTTGATAATACCACAGCAATTCATAATATACAACATTCAAATCAAAGATACAATCGCTACAATGTGTCAATATAATATGTAACTAGCTTGAAAAAAACTTTGTAGAACACTCTTTTATGTTAAGAGCTTTTTTGTACTCCCGTGCTTCTTGAACTTAGCGGTGCATTGTCCAACAAAGTTCACGCTCATACTTTACTTTACGAAATTGTATCATAAATAACTATTTCTTTTCAATGAAGAAAACTGGTTGCCTCTCACTTCCTTATGGTCACTCAGGTCAATAGCTAAAAATTTGATTTGTTTATTGTTTGTGATAATGATTAGGACGTTATCAACTTGAATATGTTTTCATATAGGACTTTTGTTGGCAAGCATTGGAACAAAAACTTATTCAACAGCCCAATACGACTACCAAACCACTCCTGCACAACACTGGCAAAGTTATTCTACAAGAACATACCTAATTGACTATCTGCATCCTGTTTTCACTGTTCTGCCGACATGTTTAAATTGAATTATTATACTTCTAGAATCCACCTAATCAATAACTTTGAATTTATTAATTTTTTTCCAGGCACTCCACTTATGAAACTTAATGGACGAAAAAAGAATTGAACATTAGATAATGGCGATGCAGAACATATTGCTTTATTCAATTATAAAAGCAGGCAAATGCAAATGCTCCAGCAGTTGGTGAAAAAAAAGCAATTATTGGTTTCAATCAGTCGCAACCAATTGCCACGTCTTCCTCCCTTCCTGTTTGGTAGCCGAAAAATGAACTGGCTGAAAATAATAACATATTTCTAGCAAACGAGTTAGAGAGTAATATCCTGTGGACGATAAAATTCGATTCGCTCCATAAAATATTTGTTATCAATTTTCAACTACTAACTCTGTATGAGTGAACCCATTTATCAACCGTTACTAACAATAACAAAATTATAATTTATATCAGAGGGGAAAGAGTTTTTATCATTAAAATATTAATTTCCTGTCACTTTGGGTGATTGTTGTTGTTGAATTAATATAATTTTCCCGCTGCCGACACTGTAAAAATAGTCCATACATGCTTAGCAACAAAACAGGTAAATGGCCTTAGTTTTCTGATTCATCTTGACAACGGAATGTAAATAGTGTCTTTTACATGCCTATGGTAGATGTTAGATGTTACAAGGGACCTGGCCCCTTGGCCTAATCCACTGCGACCTTTTCAGATCTATTGTGGAGGCTCCGATTGCTTAAAGGACATCATCTAGCTTCGTCCATTTCATCAGACTGAGCAGATTTGATAATGGCCTCTCGAGATAGCTTTCCGCTCTTGGTTTTTCATCTCCAAGTTGTAGAAACGGCACCCTTGCTAGTCCTTCGCACTGGCACATTACATGTATTGCGGTTTCCTCTTCTTCCTGGCAGAACCTGCCAATTGCTTCTTCCGCCAGACCTATAAAATTCATATGTCTGTTAAGCCTACAATGGCCTGTCAGCAGACCTACTACTTGTCTGACGATCCTCCTTTTACAGCTGAGGAGTTCCGTCGTGAATTTTGGCGAGCGTCTTTTGATGAACTCCTTGGCCTGTCTCAATCCTGGTCGGGTTTCTCACCACTCTTGAGGTTTGTTTTGTACCCACTGTTTGGTGTGGGCTTTTGTGGTGGATTTTGCTACGCCGCAGAAGGGTCCGGCCCAATGAGCGCTGCCGAAGAGCCTTCTCTAGCTAGTTTGTCGGCCCGCTCATTGCCCAGGTGCCCCTCGTGGCCTGGCACCCAAGCTAGGGTCACATTGTTACGACTACCCAGCTCGGTCAGATCACACAAACAGTCCCAGACCAGTCTTGATTTGACTTGGTGGGAACCGATTGCCTTGAGCGCAGCTTGACTGTCGGAGTAGATGGCCACTGTTTTGTTCCTTATCTCTCGTCTCAGTATTTCTCCGACACAGTGTTGTATGGCCGTTACCTCTGCTTGAAACACTGTGGCGTATTTTCCAAGGCTAAGCTGGATGTTAATCCTTGGCTTTGCCCCGTAAACTCCAGCGCCGACTCCGTTATCTGTCTTTGACCCGTCTGTATACCAGACCGATTTTGCATTCACGGGTGGCCCATTCTCCCAGTCCTTTCTGTCTGGTCTCAGTATTTTGAAGTTCTTTTTGAAGCTGTATTTGGGAACCATCGCATCCGTTGGCATTCCCATTACTAGGTCTGCCCTCAGTTCCTCATGTAGTTCCGCTAGTCAGCTCCGTGCTTCTGGCTTATTGGAGCTTGACCCTGCATTAGTCTGTGTGTCACGGACCTTGCTTCTCCTTGGAAGTATATGTGTAGTGGTGGCAGGTCCAGTATGACCTCCATAGCAGCCGTATAGGAGTTCTCATGGCTCCTGTCACCCTCAGGCATGCCTGCCTCTGGATGCCATTTAATAGCCTAATGATCCCCGTCTGCATGCCTATGGTAATAATGACTTTGACAAGTAATACGTTCAGCTTCATTTATATCAATTTTTAGGTTATGAGACTTTTTTAATATTATTGTTGTTTATTTATTCAGTAACTAAGTTACGCGCACAAGCAACTTAAAATCAAATAGCTGAACGAATAATCATGAAGGAAGGGTAAGAAAACAAACTTGAATCCAGGCAAATTTTGAGAAAAGTCAACAAGCAGCGGGAAAAACGTAATAAGTAACACGGAATGTATGGACTATTAACATCCTCGGCAAGCGACAAGCCTTTGCTTTACCTTGGCTCGTACTCGCTCACCTTGAAGGTTAACACGTCAAGGAATGTACTTGTTACTTAAATAACTATTTCGTAGGTTATACAAGTTTATCGGTGATTATCAAAAACAAATTCCTTCGATTTTGAGAAACAAAAAAGTATGTTGCTTAGTAACCACACGAGCGCGATTGTGGTTTTCTAAAGCAAAATAATATGTTTCGAAAAAGAAAAGGAATATTTGATAGGTAATCAAAATTGTAGTTTTCATTTATAGTGAATTATAATAATTTTTAAACAACATTCTTTGTTATTTTTTTTCATTCACACCCTGCCACAACCCACTACCCAATTCTACAAAATCGGGTAATCCGTTCATCGGCTGCCAGTCCCGTAGCACCCGATCCAAGGCGTCTCCTCGGCTTCTTCCTGCTGCCTCTTCTTGATATCATGTTAGGGCTTGTTCTAAGCCAGGCGGTGAGGCGGCCGCAAGCGATTCGTTCACCGGCTACCAGTCTCGCAGCATCCGATCCGAGCCCCTCCTTCGGCTCCCACTGGAAACATAATTGGGGTCGGTGTACAGTGAGCTAGGAGGCCTACATGCCGCTACACCCGTTGGTCTGCGGTGCCTCAGCTACTTCTGGAGTTCGCTTCACTCTCGTTAGCCATCATGCCAATTCATGCCGTTTCCCAGGATTCACCACGCAGAGGTCAGAGTAGCGTTGTGATGCCCTGATTCCAGATATCCCCTTGAATAGCCTGTGCGGGTAGAGAACGCTATTATTATTATTTGCCGTGGCGCTCCGGGGCGACTTACTGATTTTTGGTGGCGTATTCACTTTTCAGCCGCAGGAAAACCCGGAAAACCTACAGCACCACCTCGGGTGGCCGGCGCACTAGACGAGATTGGCATCTAGACAACACACAATACACTTGCTTTCAACAAGAACTGTGGTCGTCTATCGATTCCGATATTGAATACTTGAGAAAAAATCCCTCGTACATACATCGGGCTCGAACCGTCTACTGTTATACTGAAGTTTCTAACGGCCTGCGCCTTAGACCGCCAAGCTACCGGCCACCATTTGCTAATAGTAATAGAATGAGATGATATACTTACCAAAATATTATTCTTATGTATGAAAACAAAAGAAACACTAACTTACAACACCAAAATCATAAGATTTTCGGTAAAAAACTTGTTGAGATTCTCGCGTCACAATAAAAACGTATTTAAGTGGACAGCTCACCAAATAGTTTTTAAAGATGGATCTAACGATGAGCATTGCATCCTTATTTAACTAGAGGAAAATGACAATAACAGCACGAATGCGCATGATCCATCGATGAATTTTAAAACTCGCCCAAACTGAAGTATTGATTAATAAGAGCGATATAATACGATATTTGTGGGTATCGATAATTCAATCTTCGATACTCGATATTTTGTGTCGATATTTTGGTATATCGATACTTTCCATCGAATATCGAATCGAAAAGTATCAAACACTACCCTGTCATCGTTTAAGACGTGCGCCTGCCAAACTAAAATCCCCAAACTGCGCATACGCAGTAGTATTGAAGCATAATTGGCGGGACGTTCAAATAAAATGCAAGAAAAAGGCAAATTGAGTTTAAAATGCGTGAATTTTTTTCGCTCGCGATCAGTATTCACGAATTCACGAATTTTCAACTCAGTTTGCCTTTTTCTTGTTTTTCATTTTTCAAGCGTCTCGCCTTTACAGTGTGCGATCCTACCTCGATACTATGCGCATGCGCAGTTTGAGGGTTTTAGTTAGGCATTGAGAGGCTCGTATCATATGTAGTTGTAGATACAAAAAAAACAATACATATCGATACGCAGTATCGATATTTTCAGGAGTATGACCCTTTCCTAGTCCTATTGATGCTTAGAATAGTAGATCGCCCTCTCTGATGAAAATATCCGCTCGCAGTAGGCGGAAACACCATGTCCCCGTTCACACACCATGTCCTCATTTAACCCGCCGTCCCCATTTTAGACGACTTACCCATATTTCTATTTCTTGAAAAGATACATTTTCACATAAATAGTGAATATTTCAGTGCTATTTTCCTTCATTCATCTCAAATATCTTAGTAAATTTTTGTTTTAGCACTTTTTGGCAACCACCCGCCACTGGATTTTCATTATATTTCTATATACGTTACACTCCGTTCCAGAAAATTAAGATCCTTCCATCGGAAAAAATACCTATACAGCGAGGTTCATAAATATATTCACTTCTCCAGTATCGCCTACAGACTTCAAATAAAATTGTCCGCTGTAACAACTCAACCTTCTCATAAACCTCCTCGCACACCATTGACAGCGGTATCATGACAAAGAGGTGTTGGAATGATTAACGTCGGAATGTGAATATATTAAATAATCCAGGGGGCAGGTGTTAACCCCCGCAGAGATTCACAGGGGGTACAGGCTCTTCAAGCGGCACACTGATAAGCCGACTTTGGTCTGTACTGGGAATGAGTCGAATAAAATGATGGCGGTCACTCTTCAAGGCGTCTCAATTAGAACTGATTGACGAGCTAATGTTAATTGAGCGCGTGCACAAAGTACAATAGTTTTGGATAAAATACTGATTTTTGGGGTGAATTCAAAACAAGGCTTTGCGTCCGATGTTATCCCATCAAAGCCTGATTTTTTTAACACTCAAATTGGAAATATTTGTATTTGTGTGATGATGGGAAAATGAAAAATAAGATACAATTTACTTTACTTTTTTACAATAAAAAGTAAAAATTGAACACTTTGGAGTAAATCAAACCCATCCTTTTCTTACATTATAATATTGTATACAGTATCGGAAAGTTTTCTTCTTGGGTATGGTGGTTTCATGAGAGCGTGACTTGCTGGTTGTCTAGAGAGCATTACAATTTCTCCTCTACTCGCTCGAGGAAGGGATATCAACAAGCACTGTTAATTCGTCGGGCGAGGTAACAGGAGAGGCGCGCAGTAGTGCGTCTCTCTTATATATGTGGTATTATAATATCATTGAGTTCCTTGTTGCTCGTGTAGATTTCCGTCTATACCCCAGATGAAAAGTTTCCGATACTGTATGATCAATCTTGTCGCGAGAAGTTCCTATGTTTTTTTCCTATATTGAATTTAAAATACCTGTGTCAAGATTTAATCTCGCGAAAAGTTTAATATCATATGAAATTTTATAATTTGACAAAATGATGGGTTTGATCTTCTCTAAAGCTACCCTTCAAAAAGTTTTTCACATTTATTTCAATTTGTACTTTTTCACATTAGAATATGTTTGATTAAATGTTTCAATATTGCCAGGTGCTCAGCTTTTTGGCACGTACCCCACCTTACTGGATATGTACAAAAATTATTCGACGATTTAATGCTTTTCAGAATTGAAATGGTGTCAGGAATACGTCACTTGAATATTTCAACGTACTTATGTTACACCCTGTATACTAAATTCCATGACTTTACATTAAACTGTAATTTTATCGATTTAACGATTTCCATGGTTCAAATGTCTCAAGAAATGAATTATTGTATTGCAAGTATTATACTGTATAATTATTTTCACAACATACGTAAAGACATAACTATAGGCCAAATTAGAACATAAGGAATAATCGATCTATTAACCGGTGTCCCAATTAGAGCCACAGCAGCTAAGCAGTTCGAATTTAGTAATTTAGTGGAACCTATCATGAAAGGTGGAACTGTAGTAATTTTTTAGCATCCTGCTCTACCGAACAAATGTCACAGTGGTCGGCATGTTTTCTAAAAACGAATTGTTGCAAACCGCAAGGATTTTGTTTTAGCAATTACTACGAAACACGTTAACGATGCCCTTTGGCTGTCCAACTATTAGACAAAGCTCTAAGAAAAAAACAGTGTTTAACGAAATTAGCTGTTATTGGCGGAGCAGTTGCATTATTTCAAACCACCTATTAGTCCAAGCGATGTGGCAAAAATGTTACTAAAACCTGACAATAAAACCGATAGAAATGATTTTTGGTACACCAATTTTGAATGGAATCGGACCATTATCACAAATCTCGTCCGCCATCTTGGAGCCGCCATTTTGTTTTTTACAACAAAAAAAATGTCATATTGCATTGTCACCGGAACTATGAACAACTACTAAATTTCAAATCATTCGGACGTCTGGAAATTGGTTAAAATCACGCCCTAAGGAGTCAGTTACAAACATACAAACAAACATAAAAACAAAAAAAACATACAAGTGAAGCTAATATAAAGCGTGTAAATACTTTGTTTATTTATCAAAGTTTATTATTTCAACTCCGAGTATCAAAAACAACTAATTCTATACCGACATCCATCAGCTAAAAATGATAATAATTGTTCAAGAATGTTCCTTCAAAATACCGTTTAGTTTATGAATTTTCGACCAAAAACAAGGGATACAGAGATTTTTCTCTAGAAAGCAATTTTCGAAAACATATGTGGAGACCTTCTTTATGGAGGTCTTCACGTTCTACAAGTTTATTTTCATACATAATATTAAAATGTCCAACACCTTCCACGTTATTGACGGAATTCCGCTTTTTCGAGTTTTGCCGGGAATTTTTCCCACTTTCCATAGGTGCTGGCGTGCGGAACAATTTTTTTTCCAAAAGTACCTTGAAAAACTGTCCTTTTACCAAAAATTATTTCCATTGGTTTTATTGTCAGGTTTTAGTAACATTTTGGCTACATCGCTTGGACTATCCACTGTGTCGTGTGATAGACACGCTCGATGTAATTCTTGGGGCAGTTGCGGTATTTCGGTAACAGTTGGAAATGAATCCTTAGTTAGGTACCTTCAAAATGGGCAAATTTAAACTTCAAATATTTTTCGTCTAGTATATCATTACAAGGAATGAAGATAATTCATAGTCGATACACATAATAATTTCGACCAAAAATAATGGCAGTTGAGTGCCTAACAATGAGTGAGGAAGGTACAACATAATTATATTTCCCGCCAATTCCGTCAAGGTAGTCAACCACAATGAAACTAATACTAATATTCCGTATAAATGAAAGTAATTAAACATTATGAACGCATGAAGTAGTGGTTTCTGTCTGTGGTGAATATAAATCGAAAATTGGTTAATGGCATAGTACACAGGAATAATGGAGAATGGAGCTGAACGAGAAATAAGTGTATATCAACCGGGATTTGATCGCCGCATCTCTCAATTTCTAGTCGAATGTATTACCAACTACGCTACTGATCCTATTGAAAAACGGCGAATCACATTTCAAATTGGCTTTATTGAAATTATACGGTAATGTGAAACAGATACACTACTTTTTCTACAGCTGTCCTTTTTTTGTTAGTATTCAAAAAAAAAGTGTGAGTAATTGAGAAAATAATGTCAACTTTAGTTCATAGTTATTGGTAGAGTATATAATATTTTTTATAACACTGAAAAATGGATTAGAACTGAAAATCGTGTCACGGTGACTGGTTTCCTTTTCAAGATTGTGGCATATTCAATTTTATAACATATAATAATGGCAAGGGAACAATGAAACATTTATAAAAACATCCCCCTATCCAACCCACTGTATATTATTTAATAATATGAAGGGTTTCATTCCTTAACCACATTTGGATTGGTAATTTCAATTATTTCATAATTTCACTATTTATATTTTTTTAGGGTTGTTATTCCCGGCTATTATTTTCATGGTGTTGCCACAGCTGCAGGCTGCAGTATCCTGCTGCGAAATTGTTGTTTGAAGCTGTTGTTTTCGGTTGCAAACTGATTTCATGGAACATATTGATAGTTTAAGCAGAGCAGTAGTGAAAGCCAGCAGTTGATGGAATGATAGAAGATGTCGAAGTTTGAGGAAATATGTTAAAAAACACATACATGGTTGTTTTGATTATCTAAAGGAGGAAATACCTGGAGGAAAGAGGCCCGGAAAACTTCATCCACCCAAAATACCAGAACGACCAATGATCAAGTTACATGTTTATCATCTAGGACCTTTCCCAAAAAAGCCATAATGGAAAAATGTATATTTTCGTAGTTGTAAATGCATTTTAAAGGTTTCTGAACTTGTTTTCCACTAGAACTACCTCAGCAAAGGAAAGGCTGCGGACATTTGGGCAAAAAACTTCTCCATATGCCCAATGAGTACGACAGAGACTTTTAACCATCTGAATCGTGCAGTGGCGCAGCCAGGATTTCAGTTTGGAGGGGGCTGAACAAGCAATTCACCAGATTCATCCGAGTGTTATGAATAATAGTAGTAATTTGGTGGCTTTGGTGGGGGGGGGGACCTGCAGCATTTGACATAAGTATTGGAACAAAGTATGTTTCGTGATCCTCTTCCCATCTCAGCTTCGATTCGATTAACTGATCATATAAGAATTATGTTTTGAAACTCAGATTAGAATTTAATTATGCGTCGTTATCTGCCCTATAAAGGGCTAACTTAATAGAAAATAGTAAACGTTGTGACAAAGTCGGTATATCAACCTATTCCATTCGAATCCTTTCGTTGACTGCGATTGGTCATAACATGTGGACAGGAGTTTAGTTTTCCCCAAGCTGTCATCGCCGAAACAAATGACCCACACCCATCACAATTATTCAACGCCCGATCGAAATTTTAATTTCACGGCAGAGTTCCGATACTGGTTCAAGTAACGCCAATAAAAATCCCTAATAACACCTAACAACCTACTTATTTGTATAAGTATGTAAATATATAATTTCGAAGGTAATCATATAACGCCCCCAGTTCAATTTAAGTACGCTCTAACAAAATTATAATGAAAGCACGGTCCACTAGGCTCTAACAACAATAATGCGGCTAATTTGAACATGCCACGGATCTTGGCTTATAATTTATTTACCATATAATTTACTCAACCGATCATCGCAGTGAGGTTTAGGTTAATAACTTAATAAACTCACAAACATCTTGCGGTGTGAGAAATAACGACTAGATCAAACGACAGAGGCGTCAACGTCGACAGTGGAGATTCATGGGTATCTTGTAGGCACGATAAAGAATTCAGAATAAAGACTATGCTATGAAGAAATCTCAATTCGTCTACAGGAAAAAAAACTACGTCGTCTTCGGAATACTTGTTGAACAGTATGACTGACTTTTCTCTGAAAAGCATACCCTCCTTTCTCAAAAAAAAAACTTTGCAAAATTTTACAAGACAAAAACAAATTTTGCATTTTTTTATCTTTTCTGACCAAATTGAAAAGGAATATTAGTAATATAAAAACGTTTCGAAAAACTTCCTCCTACAGCCGAATTTCCATTTTCTCCTGTTTAGTGAAACGTCATTAAATGTTAATGACGGCCAGTATGTCGTGCGGTTAGTCTAATTCCGAATCATCACATACGAGGTGATGTAAAGGCGTCTGGGGACGGCGCGCGCCGCCACAGCGCCAGATGGGCCTTCGCAACGGCCCCCAGGCCTACTGGGACCGAAAATTAATGAGAATTCTTGTTATTGCGGACGAGATTTTGAGGTTTGATTCGGGGATCATCGCGCGCGGCTTTATGACAACTGACTTTGCTTATTGGGGATTAGCTCTCTTATTACTTCATACATATTTTAGCGCTATGCGTTTACTTCAAGGGGCCGTTACGGTCGGGAATGTAATGAAAAATAATGTGGTCTGCACGATATAAACAGTAAGCTGCGTTATGTGCTTGTAAAGGAATTAGAAAGTTTCGGTTCATTGGGCATTATTAGAAGGAGTATTCGGATAGTAATAATTGACAATTTCATTTATAGTTAATCTGCAGCAAGTATGTAAATAAGGATACAATGAATTGACAATATTCCACAGGCTATTGGTGATTGGTTTTTTGCTGTCAGGTTGGTAATAAATCTGTCAACTGATTGTTTACGTTTTTAATATTTCGGAAATTCAAAAATTTATTGAATATTTGATTGAATCGGATATACCTGGGTTTTTAGACAAACATCGATACCTATATCCATTGCCACATTTTTCTACTCATAGATCATGAGATCTATGTATCTGAAGGCTAACAGCTGTACATATTTGTTTTTATTCCTCCGTTACACATAATTAGATATTGCCTGTTTGTAATTAATGTAAATAAATAAACATATAACAGTATAAAAAAGAATTAAACTGCACACTGAGGCGGCTTAGATGGGTTTGGTGGCGCATTCGCTTTAACAGCTGCAGGGAAACCTGAAAAAAACTGCAACACCATATCATCTGAAGACTTAGAATCAATTGAATAAAAACTGGTCTGTCGAATTGTTGATATCTGCTCTACCGTGAAATAGGATGTATGGTGTCTCCAGAGGCATCGAAATATCCAATTCCAAAGACATTCTATTTACTTAACTGTTGTCAAATTTGTAACGGTCGTCAGCTAGATGGGTGTTCTTCTACGTTGAAATAGTTTAACAGACAAACAAGGATATACCTCAATCATTAAGGGTCAAAACTTTTGTAAATGTGATAAAGGACCTATCCATAGCGAAGATTCATTGGATCTAGTGGAAAATGCACTTTCCTTAAAGTCAGATAAAAATGTCCACATTTTCTACTCGTAGATCTCGCATGATCTATGAGTAGAAAAATTTGTAAACTCGTAGGGCAATGGATATAGGTATCGATGTTTGTCTAAAAACCCAGTTATATATCCGATTCAATCAAATTTTCATTTAATTTTTAAATATCCCAAAATTCTCAAATATCAAAAATGTAAGCAATCAGATGACAGATGACATAATTAAGAATTGAATCAGTGTTTCCAACATTTAAAAACAAAATTTATTACCAACCTGACGGCAAAAAAACGATCACCGATAGCCTGTGGAATATTGTCCATTCAACCGATCTCTATAATAATCGCAGTTATCAGGTAAACCGAGGACTTTTGAGTTTAAGTGTCTCCATAACAGAATGATAGGTACTGCGAGTAATTCATTTCTTTGTTATGGATTAATTATGAAAATTAAAGTAAAATGGAACAAAAATGTGAAAGAATCATTAAGATATCTCTAGAAATGAAAAAGTTATGGGACTTTGAAGTCGCGCTAGGAAAAATAATGGTTATATTTGAAATGAGCACAAAAATAATTATTGGGCTACAACATTACGTGCCAAGTTTTATAATCTGTCCCCAAAATATAAGAGGCTCTTTTCACACAAATTAAAAGACGCAAATACTATACTTTTATAAGATAGTTCGTAAATAAAAACCCTGGTTTTCGCCCCAGCAAAATTGCTTTGTGGAATTTTTTAAACAAGAACGCGGTTGTTTTCTCCTCTCCTCGATAGTTTCCCCACTACTGCTACTCGACTATGCCATGAATACATCACTTTCAAGCGTTTGGAGCAACTTTGAGTGGCATTTTCAATACATTTCCCACCTCTCCGATGAAAATCCAAAATATACGAATTGTAGTGTTTGATCTTTACTTCCAAATGCCGTTCACAGAATTTTAATGTGATGATTTTTCTTAAATCTGCGCATTTTGCAAGATGAGCCCTTAACTTTTTTAATACGCGATTGTGCAAAAACTGCACATCGGACAGAAAACATCTTGCGCAGAGTTGAACCACATGTTATTATCTATCAGTTTCCGAAATATTGTTTGTCCTGTTTCAGATTTATAAAAATTTTGGAAAATGGTCCCTTTTTTGACGTTTTTCCGGATTTTCTTAGACGGAAATGCACCGATCGTACAAAAAACCATTTTGTAGGTTCAATAATTCTCTACAAAAGTTCTATTTCTCGTTTAAAAAATTCAACAAAGCGATTTTCTGGGGCGAAAACCGGGGTTTTCATTAACGAACTATCTTATGAAAATTAGCATAGGCCATTTGCGTCTTTTATTTTGTTGGTGAAAAAACTTCTATAGCTTGGTCTAATAATACCATACTCACAAAATAGTTAACTGATAAAATTTAGATAGATAGATAGATAGATAGCTCTTTATTTCCAACAGGTATACACCCAATTACAGGAAATGCTAGAAAGTAATATTTAACATAACGAATTACAAAACGACAAATATATATATATATGTATATACGTGCATGTAAATAAATAATTGATTATATATTGAACGCTACTACTAAAAACTAAAATAAGAAAAAATGAGAAGTTTACGATCTATTGATGATACATTCCAAAATATATTTGAGAGGGCTCACATTGACATCACATATATCACAGACGAAATTATAATTAGAACACATTAACGACACTGGTGCCCTGCGCATAACATTTGTTCGAAAATTTTCACAATAAAAGGTCGTCTCACTTCTAGAATTAAGGCGAGGAATATGAAAGGTAATTTTTTGTAAAAGTGAGGCACAGGAAATACTATTGTGCAATAAATTGTAGAGAAATGATATTGTAGCAAAGATTCGACGAGTGTGCAAAGAAATTACATCGAATCGATTCAGAAGGATTGAATGATCGATTCCTCTTTGGGGATACGTTCCTGTTTGTTTGTATAGCAGGTATTTCAAGAATTTTCTTTGAACAGCTTCCAAAGAATTAATTTCAGAGTTGTATAAAGGATACCATATCAATGCCCCATATTCAAGTTTGGACCTCACATACGCATAGAATAATGTGAGAATTGTCCTAACATTGCGAAACTCCCTAGTACTTCTCATAATAAAGCCCATCATCCTATTTGCTGAAGATACAATTTCATCAATTTGCAGAGAAAATGTGAATTCACAATCAAACTTAATCCCAAGGTCTTTTATCTCCATGACCCTATTGATGAGACTATTATCTATTTGGTATGGAAACTCTATCATCTCTTTCCTTCTTGAAAATGACATAATGAAACATTTTGAAATATTCAGTTGTAGATGATTATGGAGACACCAATCGAATACTAAATCTACATCTTTTTGTAAATTGCTGCAGTCTGTATTCTCTTTGAATACTCTGAATAACTTCAGGTCATCAGCGTATAAAAGTTTAGAGCAGGTAATTTTTTTTTGCTAAATCATCGATGAATAGTAGGAATAAAGAGGTCCTAGATTTGAGCCCTGAGGAACACCGGAACTGGGGGTATACAAAGGGGACTGAAAGCTTTCGTATTCCACGTATTGTTTTCTACCAAATAAATAAGTTGTAAATAAGTTTATTAAATTCACAGAAAAACCAAATGATGTTAGCCGATGTAGAAGAATGTAAAAGTCAATTTGGCAAAGGCCTTTTGAAAGTCAGTGTAAATAACATCGATTTGTAATTTTCTGTCGAGGGCCTCGGTAACACATTGTGATAAGCACGCCAAGTTGGTAATACAAGACTTTTTTTCTACAAATCCGTGTTGATCATCTGATATAACATTTTTGATCGAGTCATAAAGGAAAACATACATAATTGTTTCAAATACTTTAGAAAAATTACTCAGAACGGAGATTGGTCTATAATTTTTTAACAATGTTCTATCACCTTTTTTAAAAATTGGACAGACACGGGCTATTTTCCACACATCGGGAAAGGTAGAAGTTCTTAATATCAAGTTATAGATATGGCGTAATGGGGTCAATAGAGGTTGAATGCAATCCTTAACTAAAAAACTTGGTATTTGATCGGGACCAATGATGAGTTTATTTTTCATTTTCTTTGTAGCTTCTATGATATCCTTATCACTCACTTGTTCGATGTTGATACATTGAAAATTACAAGGAATATTTTCGAGTGCATTGGTTAGGGACATGTCAGATATAAGGTAGACACTCTTAAAATAGTTTGCAAAGGCGTGGACTATTTTTTGCGGTTCACTGTAAACATTATGATCGTCCTTCATGACTCCTGGTATTCTCGAGTTGCCTTTTTTATTTTGAATGAAACTCCAGAAGGCAGTCGGATCTTCGCATATATTATTCTCAGCGTCGCTGATAAAGTTTTTGTATGCTTCATTTATTAGAGTTTTTACTTGAGCTCTTAATGATTTGAATTGCTGAAGATAGAATGATGTTTTATATTTTCGCTAGTTTTTGTGAGATTGCTCTTTCTTCTGAATAGTTTTTATAATGAGTGAATTAAACCAGAGCGGGTATCTACGGGTTCAATTTATTTTTAGGGGAACAGTTTGATCAAAAATGTTATACAGTGCATCATTGAGATTCTGACATGCAACATTTACGTTATTTTGGTCTAATATATTATACCAGTCCATGTTGGCAACAAGTTGGTACATTAACGAAAAATTGGCTTTTCTAAAATTATAATTTCTTGATATGTCATTAGAATGGGAGAAATTTATAACATGCGTGTGTGAGGTTCTGATCTTGAATTGTAGGGCTGGATGATAATCATCCTCGGTCACAAGAGGGTCCACATCTCTCTCAACATCACATTCAGTTTTCATTAAGACTAGATCTAACATACGATTATTTTTATTGGCGATTTTATTATATTGCTTCAATTCGAAAATTTCCATGAAGTTTATTATAATCTTACTTTTCTTATCATTCACATCAGAATTCAGCAAAGGAATATTAAAATCTCCAATAAACAAAACATTTTTTTCATTAAGATAGCTCAACAAGCTGACGTTATTGAAAAACTCTTCAAAATCATCAATGGTAACTGTAGGCGGAATGTAAACAACTAATATAAAACAAGAATGATTTCCAAGAATTCTTTAACTACGTAGGTAGCTCATTTGGCAAACATCAAACACATGTCGTAGTGATAGAAACCGACAGTTGAAAATTAATATTCCACTTGATTTCACTCGCATTAAAACCAGACGAAGTGGGGCGTCAAAAACAAAAGTTATGTTTAACTGTAATGACATTCGAATGGAGATACGATGAGCTGATATGAAATGTTATTCAGTGGGGTGTACTAGAGAGGAACACATATAAAGGGATGTTCCAACATACGGCACGGGCTGCTGAGTTATGAGTCCCTTGGGTGAGGAGACTGTGATCATTTATTAGGTCGTGAGGATTTTCATCAAAGAAATGCCCGCAAATTCCCAATCCATCTGCAAGCCGACTGAAAAATACAATTTTCAAAGGAAAATAATCTGTTTTTGAACATTCTGGTCCAGAAGTTCGCTTGATTTTCGTGAAAAAGCCCTTTGACGTTTGAAAATATTCCATTAATTGTTTAGATTGTTATTTAATATAATTCTTGAACGATCCATCATTTTGAGATAAAACGTATTAGTGAGAAGGATAACAAAAGCCGTAAAGTGCCAATGAAAACGTGATATCAGAATGGTGAAATCTGAACAAATTCCGTGAAAAAAATATTTTATTCAACTTTTATACTTTTTATCGGGAGAAAATTGGATTTTTCAGGGAAATCATTCATTCTAGAATAATTACTTAATTTGTTTTACTACTATTTACAGAAAGAAGGAAAAATAACTTCACTTCAGTTGATTCTTTCAAATTGGCTGCTTCATGAAGTCTTATGTTCGAATATTTCAATAATATGAATTTATGAAGGCTCCTATATAGATTGATATTCAAAAAGATACACACTAATCATTAAAACATTATTTTAACATAAATGTTATATCAGATTAAGACCTTGCATGATGTTATGCAGTGCTATGTTCCTAATAACAATGTATGCAACAACATTTGTTAGACATTTTTACACCATTCCAATAATATTTTGTTTTGTAGTTACAGAATATAGTGGAGTTTTATCCCAACACCAAACCTCTAAATTTAAACCTCAACACGTGTTTCAAGTACGAAGTTATCATCTTCTGGAGGAAAACCCACTTTCCTAGAAGGTGATCACTTGATGGTGAATAAAACTCGTGTTGAGGTTCAAAAATAGCGAAAACTAGAAAAACCAAACAAAAAAAGTTTTTCTCGTTATTTTGAAGGTTATATTGGAATATAAAAGTTTCAGAGTTATCAATTAAGTATCTACAACTTTTTATCACAACTTTTTCCGATATAATGCATATTTCAGCCACAAGTCGTAAAAAATCCTCAGAAAGTATATTTAGCTACCCCTACCCCCTTCCGGAACTTTTAATGAGTCGTCTTGATTTTTCTTGATTTACTTATAAATCACCCAAGATTTTTCGACCCTCCACATACTGCTAAGAATTTTTTTTGTAATTTTCCCCAACTGCAAAGTATAATATGTACTGATTTAATCTTCGGTAGAATTCATTAATCAACCTTTTTGAATTCAGAATAAAGATACAACTGAGATGTGCCGATACGTAATTGCCCTATAAATACGATAATAAGTAATTTTCGCCTATCAGGATTCATGTGATTAATTTAGCAATTAAATGAAACACAACTATAAGTATAATTAGTTTTCCGAACTGCAATCCATGAATCTGCTTTAGCGATTCGATAAAAATAAACGGAATTTTAGAATTCAGCATAAATACGATTCTCGCCATCCATGTATCAGCTAGCTTCAGGCTAGTTAGTTATGTTGGTCACACTGTGGAGGCCACTGGGATTTCTGAACACTGACAGTATTTTATATCATACAGCAGACCGATAGTTTACGGAAAATTTATATATCTATTTTGATGATGTATTATTTTACGCCTCCCGAGAATTATCTCTATTACTTTCTGGATTTATAGACGTTTTCTGCAACTGCGCGGCCATATAAAATATTTATCAAGCTACCGGTTTGGAATTAGAATAAATTGGAATGTGCATTTCACAGTGAATAATGTGAAAAGTAATAATTACGGTACAATGAAAGTATGTGTAGAACAATTAAAATTTATTATGATCAGTTGTTTCGAAAATATAGTACTTACCCGGAAAGTACTATTTTTTCAACGTGTAGGCAAGATTTTAGGATGAACCGTAGGTCATAGGAGGAATAGCGAACCCAAATAAAACAATATTTAGGCGTTTCACATGCACTATTTTTCAGGCAACCCTGTGAAATAATAAATAAATATAGCACGTTTCATTATAATATTTATATATTTGCACTGTTTGGAACCTTTGGTGTAGTAGTGAATATACTGGAGTTTTATCCCATTTCCAAACCGCTATTTTTAACACCTCGACACTCATTTCAATCGCCAAGTGATATCGTCAAGAGGAAGATTAAACTGAATTTACACACAGAATTGTCCTTATTTATACCCATTAGATATCTCTCCCGGTTTGTGGATTTTTGGGAGGCAATATAGTTTTGACACTGTCGGGTTTGAAACTTGTAACCTCCGTTTCAGTTGAGGGGTAAGTATACGGTCGCAGTTTCACCAATACTATTTTTTGAAATAAAAAATATGGTGATTGCTCAATAGGTGGCGCGGGGGGGCCATCAGCTCAAAATTTTTAAATGGCATGGGGGTTCAAGTGGCACATCGTTGAAAAGATAATTCAATTATCTTTACAACCATCTATTTTTTTTTTTGAAATTTGTTTATAATATTTTTTCCCAATTTCATCTTCATTATCGAGCTGTACAATAATTGCATTTATTGCTCAGAGGGAACTGCGACGATTTTCAATTCCACATATTTATGGTACTACATATCCTCTAGTGTTTATATTGTACAAATGAAGAAATCTGCATTGTTCACAATAAGCTTGTCAAGAGAGGAACAAGATTTACCAGGACGACGCTTATTGCCATAATCCTATACAATAGGAATAATTGGGTCAAAAATCCATCAGAAGACAACTACTTTCCTGGCTAATATCACGATGAACGTTGAATTACATCTGATGAATTTCCGTGCAGAGTTCCTACATCAATTGCTAGTTGCATGGAAATGTTCATTGAAACATTTGGACCACCTATAGATCGATTTTTGGGTTCTTGCCCTCATCAGTAAAGGGTAGGTCTCCGCAGGCAACTAATGTCTGCAACAAATGGTTCATCAAACTATCCATCTCAATGCAGAAGTTGAGACACCTCCCGCAGCCTAGCGTTCACTAAACCACGGGCGCCATCTGAACTCCAGCCCTTCAACTAAAGCAATACCCAAAACTTGCGTGATTAATTTAACTACCAATACAAATGAAGAAATCTGCATTGTTCACAATAAGCTTGTCAAGAGAGAAAAGAAACAAGATGTCCTTGCCCTACCAGGACGACGCTTATTGCCATAATCCTATACAATAGGAATAATTGAATCATTGTTGCAAACGCATTTAGCTTTAATTTTCAGCAGACAGCTGCTAATAAACTGATTTGTAGCGAATTATAAAAAAAATCAATTTTTTTACTCGATAACGATCAAAGATAAAAAAAAGTTTGCAAAATTTACTAATGGCGCACCGCAAAAAAAGTTCAGTGGGAGAAAAGGGAGCATGACCCATAAAAAAATATCACCCTGTAGATTCTCGCAAACATTTGAGATGTCCATCGATGTGAGCCCTATAAAGTAACATACGATTTGAATTTGAGCCTGAGATCTCAAAAATTGCAGGATGTATAAAGAAAAAAAACAAAAAAAAAATTGAAATTTCAACACCCCGCATATCGGTAACGAATCGTTTGCGGACCTATGTTTATATGAAGTTTCAGTCTTAAAATAAGCCAAAGAATGTCCCCCTTTTGGATGTACACGATGTTTAGGAACACCCTGTATAGTAATGTTATCGCGATTTAACGAAACAGCAAAAAGCATACGGCTTCAGGAAACTATAGTGTAGTTTCTTTTAGGATAGGTATTTGCTGAAAGAACGTACGCCTAGGTATAGACAGACATAATTTGAATTATTATTTTCGAGCTGTTTTTTCAAAAACAGAGGAGTTGTTATTTTGGCCAAAAGTTCGTTTCGGAAGTCCACAATTTAGCGGTTTCATCGTTTTTTCTAAGAAAGCTAAGGCTGTGAACATTTGAAAATTGGTAACATTTCATACCTCCTTTTTCTTCTCCACAATATCATCGGATTCTTAACCCTACAGTATTCTCGTTTTCAAACCATGAAAAATAAATACATCCCACATGGAATAATCCATTTTACATAATTCAAATAGAACCTACAGTAAAATGCCCACCGGATAAACGTGGAACAGAATAACGCGACGATGAATATTAATCTGAAAACCTCATAATAATTAAATTGTACTGGCGAAAACGCGTCAAAAGCCATTCATTTGCTCTGTCCCGCAACACGGATCAAAAATTCAAAAATGGTGTCCTCTGTCAGCCCTAATAAAAATGCTTTTACTATAAAATTAAGCATGCCCATTAATAATAACTGCCTGTCGCCATTTGTAAACCCTAATTGATATAATTTATGAGCGCTCGTTCGTTGTTTGTATTTTTGAATTTAAATTAATGTCGCCATTTTTTACGTTGGAATTGAAATGTATCATTTTTGCATTTGGATTTCTAATTCTGATTTATACTATTGTTCACTATCTACATGGAAATGCATTCCACTATATTGATGTCATAGTCAGCTCTGAAAAGTTATGATGGAACATGCTAGGATTGCATTCAATGTATTGCGAAGTGGCAACAGAATTTACATCGTGAATATTGAGATTTTTAACAGTCTTACCATATGGACGCAGTTTATCTTATTTTCTTCCAATTGAAATTTTCGTCTCGATCAAAAATTAGAATTAACACAAAAATATTTTTACACCATTCCAATAATATTTTGTTTTGTAGTTACAGAATATAGTGGAGTTTTATCCCAACACCAAACCTCTAAATTTAAACCTCAACACGTGTTTCAAGTACGAAGTTATCATCTTCTGGAGGAAAACCCACTTTCCTAGAAGGTGATCACTTGATGGTGAATAAAACTCGTGTTGAGGTTCAAAAATAGCGAAAACTAGAAAAACCAAACAAAAAAAGTTTTTCTCGTTATTTTGAAGGTTATATTGGAATATAAAAGTTTCAGAGTTATCAATTAAGTATCTACAACTTTTTATCACAACTTTTTCCGATATAATGCATATTTCAGCCACAAGTCGTAAAAAACCCTCAGAAAGTATATTTAGCTACCCCTACCCCCTTCCGGAACTTTTAATGAGTCGTCTTGATTTTTCTTGATTTACTTATAAATCACCCAAGATTTTTCGACCCTCCACATACTGCTAAGAATTTTTTTTGTAATTTTCCCCAACTGCAAAGTATAATATGTACTGATTTAATCTTCGGTAGAATTCATTAATCAACCTTTTTGAATTCAGAATAAAGATACAACTGAGATGTGCCGATAAGTAATTGCCCTATAAACACGATAATAAGTAATTTTCTCCTATCAGGATTCATGTGATTAATTTAGCAATTAAATGAAACACAACTATAAGTATAATTAGTTTTCCGAACTGCAATCCATGAATCTGCTTTAGCGATTCGATAAAAATAAACGGAATTTTAGAATTCAGCATAAATACGATTCTCGCCATCCATGTATCAGCTAGCTTCAGGCTAGTTAGTTATGTTGGTCACACTGTGGAGGCCACTGGGATTTCTGAACACTGACAGTATTTTATATCATACAGCAGACCGATAGTTTACGGAAAATTTATATATCTATTTTGATGATGTAGTATTTTACGCCTCCCGAGAATTATCTCTATTACTTTCTGGATTTATAGACGTTTTCTGCAACTGCGCGGCCATATAAAATATTTATCAAGCTACCGGTTTGGAATTAGAATAAATTGGAATGTGCATTTCACAGTGAATAATGTGAAAAGTAATAATTACGGTACAATGAAAGTATGTGTAGAACAATTAAAATTTATTATGATCAGTTGTTTCGAAAATATAGTACTTACCCGGAAAGTACTATTTTTTCAACGTGTAGGCAAGATTTTAGGATGAACCGTAGGTCATAGGAGGAATAGCGAACCCAAATAAAACAATATTTAGGCGTTTCACATGCACTATTTTTCAGGCAACCCTGTGAAATAATAAATAAATATAGCACGTTTCATTATAATATTTATATATTTGCACTGTTTGGAACCTTTGGTGTAGTAGTGAATATACTGGAGTTTTATCCCATTTCCAAACCGCTATTTTTAACACCTCGACACTCATTTCCTTTTCCTTTTTCTTCTCCACAATATCATCGGATTCTTAACCCTACAGTATTCTCGTTTTCAAACCATGAAAAATAAATACATCCCACATGGAATAATCCATTTTACATAATTCAAATAGAACCTACAGTAAAATGCCCACCGGATAAACGTGTAACAGAATAACGCGACGATGAATATTAATCTGAAAACCTCATAATAATTAAATTGTACTGGCGAAAACGCGTCAAAAGCCATTCATTTGCTCTGTCCCGCAACACGGATCAAAAATTCAAAAATGGTGTCCTCTGTCAGCCCTAATAAAAATGCTTTTACTATAAAATTAAGCATGCCCATTAATAATAACTGCCTGTCGCCATTTGTAAACCCTAATTGATATAATTTATGAGCGCTCGTTCGTTGTTTGTATTTTTGAATTTAAATTAATGTCGCCATTTTTTACGTTGGAATTGAAATGTATCATTTTTGCATTTGGATTTCTAATTCTGATTTATACTATTGTTCACTATCTACATGGAAATGCATTCCACTATATTGATGTCATAGTCAGCTCTGAAAAGTTATGATGGAACATGCTAGGATTGCATTCAATGTATTGCGAAGTGGCAACAGAATTTACATCGTGAATATTGAGATTTTTAACAGTCTTACCATATGGACGCAGTTTATCTTATTTTCTTCCAATTGAAATTTTCGTCTCGATCAAAAATTAGAATTAACACAAAAATATTTTAGTGCCATAATTTTTTCATGGCCACAACAGAAAGAAAAGTGGAGGATTTATGAAATGAGCTGTAAGAACTGCGATCGTATGTAGGACAACCTGAAAGGGCCACGAACGTACGGTTTGAAGAGCACAAGGCTCATATCCGAAAATCTAATGTGACCCAACATGTTTTGGACTTCGACCACCAATTTGACCATAAACTTTGTGTCAAGGGATCGGTAACATGGCCACCCACGCCGATAAATAGTAGGGGAGATGAGGAAAACCTTTCGAGTAAAATATTATGTTCAATACTTGTATTATTTGTGAAGATGAATAAAGGAATATTATTATTATTATTATTATTATTTCCGAGAACGTCCGTACGAGATGAAGAATCGCATCCTACACGAAGTAGCCCTATGACTGGGAAATCAATAAATAAACCCCCCAAAGCCAATATCTGACCACGCAGCGGGCTGCATGGCACTTGGGGTAGTAAGTGTATTTGGTGGTCTATCTGGGACACCAGGCCAAATCTCAGATCATCCAGACCTCCTTCCTGGAAGGGACCCAGCAGGAGTAGACCTTTATATCCTCAATACTCAAAGGATCAAAATAGGAACACAAGAAGAGAGGAATTCAAGCCAGTAAGGTGGATTGTGGCCACCCCACATCCTCCAATTGAGTAAAACCTATCAGGGACCCTCATCACAACCAGGGGTAACTTTCAAAGAACCCCCCTCATCCCAAACCCCTCTACCGAGTTGGGACCGGGAACACAGATACGTTCTTCGGAGCTCTCACACCACCCCTCCCAAGGTTACCCTAGGGGTCACACTAATGAAGACCTCAGGGCAAGACCA
Organism: Chrysolina haemoptera; assembly: GCA_958298965.1. Taxonomy (NCBI): domain Eukaryota; kingdom Metazoa; phylum Arthropoda; class Insecta; order Coleoptera; family Chrysomelidae; genus Chrysolina; species Chrysolina haemoptera. The sequence continues at coordinate 10,578,064 of OY282595.1, read as the reverse complement.
AGAAACGAGGGATTCTAATGCTCACGGAACTCGGTAGCATAAGTATAATCAACAGGTTGGACCAAACTCAGAAGTCCCAACGTTAGTGGGGGGCAAGGATGCGAATGAGAAGAAACTCCAGACTAGGTTGGCAGCCTCCACTAGAGAGGCCCCAAAACCTCCGAAGGAGACACATGAAACTCCAACAGGAGCCTTTGAGGGTGAAAAGAACCTTCTCTTCAAGAGAGGGAGGGATCCTGGACCCATCTTTGGGGAAGCCTGGAGAGAGATCGAGCGTCTAAGGAACGGTAACCTCGGTCAATAGAGAGCAGACTACTCAGGTAGCCACGGTGGATAAGGCCATGTAGGTAGTAGTTATTGGCAGAGGAGGTCACACTGCAGTTGGCTCAATTGTAGATCAGGTACTAGAATATCTTGATGCTGTGGAAGATGTCATTGCAGAGATACAAACGGGTCCTTCACCTCCAGAGTTCAAGGCTCAGGCTAAGTCGAGCATCGGTGTGGATCCCCAGTACAAGGCATCTGCCGACCCAAGCTCCTCCTGGAGAGTCTGAGCGAAAAAAAGGAGAAGCAAGTTCTTTGACTTGTCGTAAAGCTGGATGAGTAATTCTCAAAGCTATCGAGCCGGACAAATTCTCTACTACAGCTCCTTACAGGCTTTTGTAACGATCTCTATGGCCCAACAGACGGTTTTATGGAAAACCGAAGCAGGGACTTCTGGTGCCTATTCCAGAGAAGCAAAGCCACACAGAAAAAAAGGAATGTTTGTATTCCGTAACAATATTCAGCGCAATCATCTGGGAAGGCGGCTAAAACAAATTGATTAAAAAAAAAGTGTATGCCGCAGGTAGAACTTCATATTCAAACAGAATGCGTTCGAAACTTCGGTATGCAACTCACTTTCTACTTAATTGGGTATTTATAAGTTGACGCTAACTTTTAGAGTTATTTCTTCTCCTTCACACAATTATCCCGCTGAACTCTGCAACTTATCCAACTTTCTTCAATTAAAATTCATTTCCAGGCTAATGATTAATTCATAGAGTCGTTCCGCACAACCGGCCTATAAAAACATCACGTCTTTTCCATATTTTTCCATTACATTATCTATATATGCCTTTGGAGTAAATCAGCGTTATCAAAAGCAAGCGGATGCTCTAAACGAGGAATAACTGCTAAAACGTGACACAAACTCTAATGCAATTTTTAGGTCCGCTACACCACCATTTATCTTTTAATTTGGAAAAAAATTCCGTTTTTTGAAATATGATAAAAGACGTGATTTTACACACAAGGTTATATAAATAAAAATCTAGTCATCGATGGTAGAAAATGTAAATAGTTTCCATGATATTTTAGGATTGTATTCGTAGATTGAGGAAAAATAAAATTCACATTGCAACATTTCAAATGTAAGTTAGGTTTTGAGAAAGAGTAGTTTACAATGAGTACAATGAAATTGATCAAGATCAGATTCCCAATAATTTTTCTCGGAATAGTTCTGAATCATAAGATATTATTTTTAAAATAGTTTCCTTTGAAGTAGAAAAAAACAACAGGTAGTTATGTCAATTCCTTAGCCTTTCATATACTAAAAAATATGGTGCGTCTCTCTCATTTATGTGGTATTATCATATCATTGCGTTCCTTGTTGCTCGAGTAGATTTTTGTCTATACCCCAGATGAAAAGTTTCCGATACTGTAGAGAGAAATCTACATCGTGAATTTATATGAAACTATAATTTGGTTTTTGGTTGAGGTGACTAAAATATTATGCGGTTAGTCTAACAATACAGAATTAGCTATTTGAACTATTTGAGGCTTACAATAAAGAAATAACTATATTAACAATATTTCTGGTTATGCCTATACTAACTAGAATTCTGGTTTAAAATTCTGGTTATGGCAACAACTATTTTTTCCGTGTAGCCTCTTTATCGTCCGAATACTTTCTCATTCTAATTCACGCAACTCATTGGTTCATCGACATTCCTTGCTAGATTTGCCAAGCTGTAAGTAATTATTGAACTGAGTTAAGGTGGATGCATGCAACATCACTAAAACTAAAATGAATTTAAGATTTAGATGAATTTTAAATTAAGAATATGACGGTGTTCAGGCAGCATCAATTTAACGAAATTAAGAAAGTAAATTTTTATTGTTACGACCGGTTTCGGGTTTTATCCCATTATCAAATATAAAAATTAACTTAGATAAAACCCGAAACTGGTCGTAACAATAAAAATCTAGTGGAAATAAGACAAAAGAGTGTTCTTTCGTTTCATCAAAGAGAAGTGAGTATGGTTTAGTACTGAGTACATTATTGCTTCTGCGGGAGCCTCTGGTGTTGTGAGGAATAAGAGATATAGAAAATATGGCGTTAAACCTATGCTGAAATTGTGAACATAACATAACCTCTTTTCTCTTTGAGAGCAATCAGCTGTGAGTAAAGAGACTACGCATGCGCCGTTTCTAATTTATAGAAGAAATTAAGTTATTAGTTGAAAGTTGGCCATCTTTTCTTAGTTTTAATGTTAATTTTAATTGCTTAATTTCTTGCGTGAACACCTCCATTTCATTACATTGTTTTATATTCTTAATTTTAGTTTTAAATTCATTTAAGTTTGGATTTATGCTTGCATGAATCCACCTTTACTGTCAACATATCAGCATGTCTCTTCAAAATGCCAACCAATCGAATGGACGAAACGTCGAGAATATCTTGTGATGATCGTCAGCCTAATTTTTTTCTTTCATTATTTTACGAACTACTAATCCATATCAAATTATAATAATAATAATAATGTTTATTTACCAATTTAGAATTAAAATACAGTTCAGATCAACATGTCATGTACAATAAACAAAAGAGATACTCGACAAAGTTCCGAAGAACTTGTCTGTCATTATAGAAACTCATTCTTTCATACTATAACCAAACTCAACACAAATATAATTTCACACAGCCACTAGCTAACGGTTTAAATAGAGTAATAATGCGATTGTGTATATTCGAACCAATTAGAGAGCAACGAATTATTAACCAATCGGCGTTTCATTACCGTATTGTAATTATTGTCATATAGGCTAAATCGGTAATGTCCTCCGGCATTATCACATATTATACTCGAGCAGAATATGAAATGGAATATGAATATTTTTTGGTAACCGAAGTTTAATCTCACAGTTTCAAGTTCTTTAGGAACGGAAAAAAGACCTGTTGAAAAATGTGAAAATGTACATTTCTTTGTTGTTTTCGAGTTTGGTTAAAATCTGCAAACGTTTCCACTGCAACTGCGGCATTCATCTTCAGTGGTGTGGTCGGAGTACTCTTCTTGACGTATCAACCGTCAAATTCGAAAAAAAATCAGTAAATATTGAGATTTTCAACCAAATACAGAAATTATACGGGATCTTGATTCTAACAAATTAAAAACTAGAACTAGAATGCTGATTTTGAAACACTGTATTCATTCTATCAAATAAATTCTGACCACTGAGATAGTTTGAGTTATTGGAATATACTCCCAGATGATGACTGTGCTATCATTTTCGTGATTTTAGATGTTTTCTGTTTCTATCTATCAGAAGTAAATCAGAATTTACATAACGTAGTCAAAGGAATATCTATCCATATATCTATCATCAAACGCAATTTTTGATTGTTCCTCATTCAACACACGTGCAATACTTTCAGAGAGACCTTCCCTGTATGGTATTGCATTGTATTGTATTTTTTTGTTAAAATTTGTTATTACGAATCTCCCAGGTTTTCGTAGAAAACCCCTCAAAAGCAGAGCTTGTCCGAGCAAGGGAGACCCGGGACATGCAACTTGAAAAGTGGATTCCGAACCACTTTAGCTCCGTGATGGCAGTGCGGATCGAACCCGAGCCGCCTGGGCCTCGACCACATTGCTCCAATCAAATATTGCGTTTGTCAGTGAAAATTTCACATTTTCGACCAATTACAGGCCTTTGTATTTTTTATCGTTACCATAGCAACTAAAATTTCCGGAAATTTTTGGTCTCCTTGAGGCAAGGAGCATGCAATTACACTGGACATTTTTTGACGTTTATAGGTAAAATGACATTTAAAGAGTGATTCCGCATCCTACTGCTGGAACTTTTTTTTATATTATTTTTCCCCTCAAGCATTTAGTTATCATGTATAATCGTTATTCTACCTTATATTGCTTTTGAACCATCAAAAACCGTCATTATACGAATGGTAACTATATTTTTATCGATTCTTATCGGACGTTTTTGTATAAATACTTGACTATCGCACTGATGATGGTCTAAGCCGAAAGCGGTTTTCAATTGTAATCAATTTACTACACGAAATAAATTTCTTTCATTCTATTGAACAATTACGTGTAGGTATGAAACTTGAACAAATTTCACCTTAAAATACAAAACGTAATTTTGAATTCGTCCTCGCATCTTCATCTCTTTATTGACGTTCAACACTCTGAGTTGGGAATACAGTATCGGAAACTTATCATCTGTGGTATACAGTATCGGAAAGTTTTCATCGGGGGTATAGGCAAATCTATGTGAGCAATAAGGAACGCAATGATTTGATAATACCACATAAATAAGAGAGACGCACTACTGTACGCCTCCCTTACTACCTCGTCCGACGAATTAACAGCCACGTCGATATCCCTTCCTATATAGCGAGTCTAGGAGAAATTGTATTGCTCTCTCAATATAATAGCAAGCTATTCTTTACGCTCGTATGGAACCAGCATACCCCGATGAAAACTTTCCGATACTGTAGACAGAAATCTACGAGAGCAACAAGGAACGCAATGATATGATAATACCACATAAATAAGAGAGATGCACTACTGTACGCCTCCCCTACTACCTCGTCCAACGAATTAACAACTCACGTTGATATCCCTTCGTCGAGCGAGTAGAGGGGAAATTGTAATGCTCTCTCAACATATAGGTAGTAAGGTTTTCTTTACGCTCTCATAAAACCACCATACCACAGGTGAAAACTTTCCGATACTGTATAGGTATACGAAAGTTTGCCTATAAGAACAAATTGTCTCTGATCATTGTTCCAGAATTACCTAGAAATAGTTATAAAATTATAAACTAGCTAAACTGCATTTCGTCCGGATTAGGCGTAATGCAGTTGTGCAATACTAAACCACTTTGTAGAGCAATCTTCGTATTTGCACGGGATCGTGGACTGTACTCATTAGATTATTGTTTGAAGTTTGGGAATATAAGTTCTTTGTAGTTACCATAAAGAAATATGCAGATTCCAGTTTTCCCTGCAAAATTATGGATATTATGTAGGATTATTAGGAATGCTTATTTTGAGTGTTGAGTGCATACACTAGGACAATTTATATTGTGGATTGTTCAAATTGTTCAAACCAAACATGTTTTTTCCATCCACCATCTAAAACGTGACACGTAGAAAAATTATATGATATTGGAATAAGGGGAAACATTTTCATTACTTGCGAGACAGAAAACAATTTGTTTATACCGAAAATACACTTAGCCAACTATAAATATCAATTGTGGTGTCCCACAAGGATCTACACGTACCCCAATTATATATATATATATATATATATATATATATATATATATATATATATATATATATATATATATATATATATATATATATATATATATATATATATATGTTAACTTCTCTTATGACTTGGGGGTATTTCCGTCTGGAAAATTGCAAGAGTACAAATCTGGTTGGTTGGAAGAGCAAGATCTGGTTGTGCAGAAATTGAATCCTGTCATTTATGTTTTTTTTTATCAATAAAATCTATTATTATTATTATTAAAAAAGGAAAAACTAACTTTCCTAGTAACTACTAAGCTACCACATTAAGTCATCATAGATCAACAAATTTTCATGACTTTAGCTTTAACAATAACAAAAATCATTACAATTTGTTAACCCCCATTTAATCCCTTTGAGGGTGGAATTTCTGAAATAATTTCTATTATTCATGTTCAATAAAGAACCTAAGGTATACGTTTTATGCCTATCGCTTCAAAAATAACCAAACTCCCACACAAAATATCAACCCCCATTTCACCCCCTTTAAGGAATAATTTCTGGAATGAAAACTATCCTATGTCCTTTCAGGGGTCTCAAACTATCTCCATACCAAATTTCATCTGAATCGGTTTGGCGGTTTAAGCGTGACAGACATCCCACACAACGCACGATATCCTATGGACGTCCAGTACATGTCCAATTCGTTACCTGCCATACGATTCAGTAAAAGGCCGCAGACAGTCATTCCCAAAAGGGAGGACTGGGAGCGGATCGGGCACCGCCTGCTTCCCACCAAGGGGATCATCTGGTGCACAGATGGCTCCAGGATTGGTAAGTCAGCCGCCGGCGCCGAGGTATACGGGCAGTCTCTGAAAGCGGAACTCTGTTACGCTCTAGGAACTTTTGCTAATGTATTTCAGACAGAAATGTTTTCCATACTCGCCAGTGAGAGAAAATCTCAACAGAGACTACCGCGGCGAGCAAATCACGATATGCACCTACAGCCAAGCGGCGATCAAGGCTCTCACATCATATAGAGTCACCTCTCTGCTGGTGTCTGAATGCATCGATGATCTGCAAAGGCTATCTTCCGCCAATAAAGTAAAGCTACTTTGGGTCCCTGGTCATACCGGAGTACCTGGAAATGAACGGGCTGATTATTTGGCCAGACAAGGTGCGAAAAGCCCAACGATTGGACCAGAACCTATCCTAGGAGATTCTAGATTATGATGCGTCTCAACTATGAAGAAAATTCTGGAAATAAAATTCCAGGACACATAGAAAGATGCACCGGGCACGAGGCAATCAAAACTCCACATCGGAGACCCTTCTACTAGGAGGACCAAGACTTTGCTCACACTGAGCAGAAAGGAAATCAGATTAGTGACAAGGCTCCTGACGGGACACTGCCATCTCAACAGGCACCTCAACATTTATTCTTAGGTTTTACGGATGACACCGAATGCAAGTGGTGCTTGGAGGATGAGGAGTCAGCCACCCACATCCTCACGGAATGCTCGGCAGTGGCAGCAATACGGGAAGCACACCTCGGGAGTATCGTACTGAACCCGGAGAGTGTCAGGTAGGTATCGGTTAGAAGGCTAGCCTCTTTCGCTTGCGAGATACGCTTCCTTCAAAACTGAACCATCTCCCAGCAGTGGTGGGTGCATAACGGGATCGATTGAGAGGCCTACAAGCTTATGGCTCCGTCCACCCACATACCTTATTCTATTTATCTACATGTCCAATTCATGTCGGAATATCCTTGAATCAATTTTGGATATACATAGGATATCAAAAATACTGTGGCTTTTCATGTTTCTATTGACTCCCATCTGTCTGAAAAAGACCAGTTTAAGGCTGCTGTGAGTATTCATCATTTGAATTATGACCGGACATAACCTTTCAAGTTATAGAAATTTGAAAAATAGGTGCTTCATCATATGATTTCACAAAAAGATGACTCTCATCAAAGATCACGAATGATTTTGCTTCGTAGTTCAGTTGGCAAGGAGCGAAAGGGAGATTGAAAGTAGCAGAACCTATCTGCTTGGGTAGGGAATATTATTGAATATTATATAAATATATTTTTGTAATTCTAGAAGCTGCCAAAGTCAACACAATATCAGATGATAGAAAATCTTCCGAACAACCTAATATGGCTTGGTTGAGGTGGCCAAATGAGAGGTAGAGATATATCTCGTCTCCAGGGGAAGGCGATGTTAGTATATTGTTCCTACTATGATGTTTTTCTTCCAAAAGGAAGTTACCTACCAGAGAATGCATATTTTATATAAAATTATCTTTGTTCTTTACTATTGAATATATGTTTATTGAGAAATTTTGTGTATGTTTGATTTTGTCTCTAGACTCCAATCTAAACTGAATATTTTCTTATGCAAAATTATAAATAGACTATCTTTTTCTGATGTTTTTTGTGAATTTCAGGTTTTCATTTACTTATCACTTCTGCCAATTGTTCGAAGGATGTCCATGAGGGATATATTTTGGTCGCCCATGAAGGAAATCTTATGGACATTATTGATAGATATCTTATGTACGTCCGTAATGGATGTCTTACGAACGTCAAGGTTGGTCGCCTGGGAACGTCCATAAAATATCCTTTGGATAAAAACTGGACGTCCACAGGATATCCATAATATCCTGCATGGATATCTATCGAACATCAATTGGATGTCCAGGTGTTGTATGGGATACAGACAGGCAGAGTTACTTTCGCATGTATACAATTAGTATGGATATGAATGTTCAAGAATTTGTCAATGTGAATTCAGAATAGTAGGCAACGTCACAACCGCAACCGGTCGGAGATGTAATATTTGATATAAGAATCCACTTTCCGGCTTTCTTGGCCCACTGACTGAGAATAATAGTATTTAGCGTATTAGAAGAGTTGCAAGTAGCAAATTACGCCCCATGAGATAAGTTACATCCGGAGCCGCTTAGCGGCAGGGCGTAGTTCTTAAAGGGTGTTATTAAACCTACCACTCATAATATAATGATCAAATTGTACGAGAGAGTATTATCATTATGCTGTAGACGATTGTAGGTTGGTTGAACGAAACCCTAATCTTCAATTATTGTATACCATCTGCATCAGTGCTATTCACGGTGTTTGAAAACATTGGACCGATTTCAGCCATTTTAATAAATATTGGTGTTTGTTGTACATTCATCTTATAATATTATAATTGCAGTGGGACTTAGGATGGGTTCATCAATTTGTGTGCCTCATACTTTTGTTTGTGGTAGTTTAGTTGATGAAAAAGGTTCGCATGGTTTGAGCAGCAGGAAAAGTGCAGGGCGTACATCTCGACATCACCAGGTGAACGACATGTTGAAACGGGCTATGGTGTCAGAGGATGTTCCTGCAATTTTGGAACCCTTATAGGTACCAGTCGGGATGATGGTAAACGACCAGATTGTATGTCTCTCATACCCTGGAAATACGGTAAACCTATGGTATGGGACTTCACTTGCGTTGACACGGTCGCAGCTTCCCATCTAGCAGAAAGTTCAAAGTCAGCTGGAACTGAACCATTGTCTGGCGAAATTTTAACTAAAAAATAGCGAAATCTTTGTAAAAACTATTTGTTCCATCCAGTAGCGGTTGAAACTTTTGGTGATTATGGCCGGAATCTCTGTTATTCGTAGCAGATATCCTTTAAACTTCATTTTGAATGATAAACCACTTATATCAAAATACGTTCTATTCATTTTGAAAATATTATTGATGCAAACGGCTGAAGTATAAGTGAAACTCATTGGAGTGCTTGGGTATACTCAAAAGTGTTTGTCGTCGGATTTAAGTTGTGGACATCAGTTCTAAAAAACAGTTTATCATAAAGATAAGGTGGAGTTTTAGTTTTAAGTAAATTAAGGCACATGCATGCTAAATGGAGGTATCTCCTATTGCACATATTCAACCACCTTAGTTCTGTTAATTTGTGTGATACAGGTTATCGACTCCTGTTTCCACAAATTAGTCGAATACATGAGTTTTGTACTTTTTGAATACGACGAGATTAGATACTACGTAGACAAGGACCGTAAACTGTATCGCAGCGGTTAAAATGAGAAAAAAGTAAACTATCGCACAGCACTTTTTTAACTTCAGTTGATAAAAAATATGTTTGAGGATAGATTAACTTTAAGGAAGCATATGCTGCTTTCAATTTATTAGTAATGTGAGGTATGAAACGCAATTTGGTATCAATCGATTTTAAGAGATAAGTTATCAAGAAGATTTGCTTGTTACTCTTCTTCGCAAAATATTAAGGCAGAGTATTTTGTAGGGTTGAGTTTGAGAGCGTGCTTGATTGATAATTGATAGTAATGAGAGGTCCTTATTGATAGATGTTTCCGCTTGTTGAATTTCAGGAATATCGAATTGGAAGTATAATTGGGTATCGTCATCATAAAAGTGATAATTACATTTTTGTAAACAATCAATAAAGTTCGAGGTATATAGAGTGAATAGTAAAGGTCCTAAAATACTTCCTTGGGCTACTCCAGAATGTACTACTAAAGGTAATAATTTTTTATCTTCAATTTTTACAAATTGTACTCTATCTGCAGATATGAGGATAGTAACAAGTAGGCTGTTGCACTTAAAGTTTTTTGAGAAATGAAGGCCGACCACACACCGATAAATCAAAAACGCAGTAAAGTAAAACATTCGCCTGAAAACAAAACGGTTTCATGCAAACCCATTCCATCGCACCTCAAGCTTTGAAAGGTATACACATCAGTATACCAGCTTTACAACCAGGTTTCAACAGATCACAACACTGTAAACCACTCATTTCAAAAATATTTAGAAAAAGGAGGGTTATTTTTTTGATAGGGAAATTTGAGCTATTCATGCAAAAACATTAAAATTATTATAAATAGAAATCTAGAATTAATTCAATAACTTAAGAGCACTGTCAGCTGACGTCACAACAATATTAGTTTAATTTTTGTTCAAAAATATGAATAGGATATTCATAAAATCAGTTGTGGAATCATCTGCGTCTGAAAGACAAACTTTAGTCGCTATTTTCCATCGTTCAATGATTTTTTCAATGAAAATTAGAAAAAATTTAAAAAATCAACTATCTGAATGAAAATGCCAATTTTCAATTTCAGATTTTTTCTTTGCTTTTCAGTTAGAGTCTTTCCACAATATCTATCAGATGTAGTTCAATGTACCGGGGAAGTAGTTGTTTCTGTTAGATATTACAAATAAATCACATTTTTTCATTTTTCAATTTTCATGTAGAATGTTCCCCTTTTTTCAATATTAGTTTAATTTCGCTCGTCATCCTTCTTGTTCTTTTCAGATTGGCCCAATATTAGGAAAACTGTCGTCGAATCTACCGTGATATGAGTATCCAATTTGCAAACTAAATATGTTTTTCTTCTTCTATTTCTAAGACCATATACCAACGTTTTTCCTGCAGAACGTGAGTCTGAAACATCGTCTACTTCCTGAAAATTATCTCCTCATCTGCGTCATATCACAAGAACGAGTGACACTTATAGCAAGCGGTTTCCATGGAAATTCACGAGTATTTCATTCAAATTGTCTGAAACCCGGTTACTATTCATACGAAGCGGATCCCCTCTGAAATTAACGTGACAACGTAGGCAGCGAAAAATGATTTTCACAGCTCCGCGTTTCAGTGGAACGCACTCGTGGTAATTCACTAGGATTTAATTTAAATTAGTTTTCGTGGTTACGTCAGTTAGGTGGGAGCGCGAACACTGTTCAATATGTTAAAAGATAGCAGATTACTTGGGAGTGTTTCAACGCGACCGGAAAGTGGGATATAATTCCAGGAGAGTGCCTTATGATATGAGTTATGATACGGTTTTTTTGTGGTGGATTTTGTTACTAGATAATAATAATACTCGTTTTAGTTCGAAAATATGAATAGGAAATTCATAAAATCTTTTGTGGAATCATCTGCGACTGAAAGACAAACTTTAGTCGCTATTTTCCATCGTTCAAGATAACCTCTTGGGAGGTATTCATGTTGAAAAGGGGAACATTCTCCATGAAAATTGAAAAATGAAAAATGTGACTTATTTGTAATATCTAACAGAAAACAACTACTTCCCCGGCACAAGCCTCGCTGGATATTGAACTACATCTGATAGATATTGTGAAAAGACTCTAACTGAAAAGGAAAGAAAAAATCTGAAAGTGAAAATTTGCATTTTCATTCAGATAGCTGACTTTTTTAATTCTTTCTGTTAGATATTACAAATAAGTCCCTTTTTTCATTTTTCAATTTTCATGGAGAATGTTCCCCTTTTCAATAATACTCGTCTTTATTACTCACAAAACAGAATATACATTTTTGTAATACGAAGAGAAAAAAAAGATTTAATTTAGATTTCCTCTATGGCAGACGTTTTCTCGTAAGAACTGATCACAGCACTTTGCAGTGGATAATGAACTTCAAGAAACCTGAGGGTCAGGTTGCGAGATGGCTAGAGAGACTCCAACAATACGACTTCAAAGTTATTCATCGCAGTGGCAGGAAACACAGAAATGTAGACACATTATCAAGACGTCCATGCTTGGAACAGCATTGCCGATATTGCCGAAAATGGAGTTAGACCTGAGTGGCAGGAAGTATCCAAGTTTGGTGCAGTTGCCAAGGGATACTGGGCTCAATGGGATTCCCTATGTCTTCGTGATGGCCTATTGCATCGCAAATGGGAGAGCCCAGATGGAGCAACTATGGTGTACCAACTGGTCCTGCCGAAGGCACTTACTAAATATGTGCTCTAGCAACTTCATAGTAGTCGTGCAGGTGAACACTTCGGAATCAAGAGGACCCTTGCTAGAATTCGAGAACGATTCTATTGATGGGTGAATTGTCGTCGTGATGTAGAAGAATGGTGCAGAAGATGTGACCTATGTTCTTCAAAGAAGGGACCAAAACCAGAAGTCGAGGGTCGAAGTGATAGTACGTCTCCTTTGCCTTGATGTACTGTCAAGATTAATTGTTACTTTTAAGTAATCATATGCATATATTTGATAACTAGATAACTTATAGAGAATCGAGGATCGAATGAAAAATCAAGAGGGAGGGAAATACATGATTAGAATAATGAACTCAGTACTGATGAAATAGATATGTTTTCAAACTGTTCCACATCCCATCTTTCACCACTCGAGGAATGGAGTTATATACTTTACATATCTGATAGGAGAATGACCGTTTGAAAAGTTCTAATCTGAAAGAGGGTGGTGTTGAAGTACCTTTATGTCTAATATTCAAATTGTGAATATCAGATCAAAATCTAATTTTCCTATGAAAGTACGAGGTTGTTTTGCTCATAATAAGTTGGTGATAGAAACAAGCACTGTGCAGAATCCGCCTATTTTCCATATTTTACCAATTAGCTTCTCGTAATTTATATGTGAATTTTTGATGTCTACGTATACCATCAATCAATCTTAAACAAGAGTTTTGAACTTTCTGAATGTTGGTCTTATATTAATTGTTCAAATTTGGGCCATATAGAGTATCAGCATAATTGGAGATTGATAACACCAGCATTTCACATAAAGTAGATTTGACATTCAAAGGAAGAAGATGCCTGCTGCCATAATCAATTTCAGCTTTTTGTAGCAACTTGTTCACATGCTTCTCAAACCTCATGTCCGTGTCAATCAAAACACATAGTTTTTTTGCTAATTCCACTTTTACAAGAGGCTCATTGTCTATTGAAATATTAATATTAGTTGAATTAGTTTTAGTGACTTTTGGGCCAAAGATCATCAGATTTGATTGATAAAATGGTCAGATGCAAGTTTTACAAAATCAATGAGCTCTACATTAATAGTTTCACCCGCATTTTCAATTTCATCTAAAGGAAACGTGTAATAAATTTGAGTATCATCGGCATAAAGATGAACAGAACAATTCTTAAGAGATTGTAAGAAACCAGAATTAATACTTAGTGAAGAGCAAAGGACCCAAAATAGAGCCCTGAGGCACACCTGAAATAAGATCAAGATATTTAGTCATGCCATCTTCGATATGAACTTTTTGCTGTCTGTTGTTCAAATATGCACTCATTAAAGCAACAGCATGTAATATCGCTGAAAGCAGATCAAAGTTTATGGCGCGGCTAAAGTTCAAGAGAATCAAAATGGTACAGAGACCGTTGTCTTTAGCTCTGAAAATATCATCAGCTATATGCAGAAGAGCAGATGTACAGCTGTGCCTTTTTCGAAATCCTGACTGGACTTGCGGTAGTAGTGAATGATTTGCAATATGATTAATAAGTTGTGTCTCAATTGCTTTTTCTAAAACTTTGGAATAAAGAAATACTAATTGACACGAAAAAGGAAACCAAATTTTTGAGATACACTTTTCGAAATGGACTTCACATGGTTTTCCCATAATGGATACTCCTGACATAGTTATGCGCTGGCCCCTGTGAGATCGGCATTTCCAGAGAAAATACAAATATCAGAAATCTTAGATTGCATAATATGATGAAAATAAAATTATTCCTAAATAAAATCAATAATCAATAAGTGATATCACCGACACTCAATAATTGTACCAACAACATAAAACCTTCATTTATCAATCAGCCGCCCACTTCAGCCGCAATATGGCACTTAAAAGCACAAACGAATTCACGAGCATATTGTTTTTTAACGATTATCTCGTTACATCGTTTTGCGACTACATAACCATTTAATTAAATCTGCACGTAATCGGCATATTAAGAGAGCGAGCCAACAGAAAAATTCGCTTTAATACAATATTAATTTGGAAACACGGTTCGGCCTTTCGGCCATAAGGCGTAGTTTCCGTGGAGTGCTCTGTAATCACTGGATTCGTTTAGAAGCCGCTTTGTCGGTTTGAGTTGGCACTTTAACTCGACACTGAATGTGCATTATTGTTGAGCTCAGACATTGGCGTACTGCACACGAACGTCAAGTGAACGGTTATGGGTTTTATTAGGTATTTTTATGTCTTGTTATTGTCAGTTTTTCGAAAAATTGTAAAGATTAGTGAGGGATATTCACACGTCTCATAAAAAATGTCTTTCTGTAAGGTCAAAACAGAATCCCTGGAAATGAACTGTCCACTAGCCCACGTGAACTTCCACCATGCACCCCCTAAGGTTGAGGACCGGTTAAAAGAGAGCCCCAGTATATAATACTTTCTCCTCTTCATCTTCCATCACCACCGCTCTTAGAGCGGATCCTCATCATGATGATTGGCGGTCAGCAGGATTGAATCTGACCGTGTTATATGGAGTGGTCAGCCTTCGTTCGCCTGAAACTGCCTTAATGTGCAAGATGCCACCCAAAAACTGACTGAAGGCCCTGTCGTATGGGCGCTAAAGGCGAGTCTGTCTAATTTCGTTGAAATCCTTATTCCTGAAACATATAAAGTATGATTAGTAATTTCACTATAATACCTGTTGAAGTTGCCGGAGACCGGTCGTCTGTGTTTGTCTCTGTCTCGATCATCTTGCTTGAGTCTGTTTTCGTGTAGGTCTCTCAGTAGTGGATTCGTGTGGATTTCTACTCTTCTGAGTTGAAGACTTGAAGAAAAACATTTTTCATTTTGTAACTTCGAGGGCCCGTAACTTGGTAACTAAAAATTTCAGGAAAAAAGTTATATGAAGTACTGGTAATATTTTGACCCCATCATAACATTCCCGGAAGGAAAAACAGGAAGTCCAGGGACACCCTGTATAACTGGTATGAATCATTTCAGTCGTTGCTATAGAACTTCCAAAACTTTCAATGTTTCGAATTTATCTTTCCTTCGAAATAATGTGTGTGATTGGATCAAAATATCACGTATGTTACGTTCAATATTCATCTTGCATCTGTATATTACGCTTGAACAGTATTTGCCTAGTCCACTATTTTTCAATGCGAATTGGCGGAGGCGCCGATTTGAATCTATAGCTAACTTCAGCCACACCCTCTAAAGGCGTAGAGATTTCTTCTACCCAAAGAATTGTATGGTAGTGAAATTCGGATGAGCTCATTTTGACACTAGAGAAAAAGGTTTTCAATAAGTTCCTAGCCCTACTTTGTGAAAGCCGAAAGAAAATCCGGTTCAAAAAATTTTCAGACGCTTTTCCGGCTGTAACTTGAAAAAAAACGAGGAAATTGAAAAAATATGAGGGAATCAAAAATAAAGGTGTGAAATTTTGAACAAAAAAGCTGTTTTGTATTTTTTTCCAAAAAGGTTTCCTTTGAAATTACTTTGGAACGTCATAAAATCGCTCGTGTCCGAAACGCTTACGTTTTTAAATTAGGGAGAATGTTTTCAAAGTTAAAACTGGCATTACTCAGGCTCTGCTAATAAATCCAGTAACGACAGACAAACTCGAGCAAAAAGTGAAGAATGAATTGTAGCACTCTGAAACTCGTCACATGACATCTCGACATCATGTATTATTGAAAAAAAAAATATTTACTTACCAAAAAAATTTTCATTTTAAAAAAATATACATTTTTTTTGTTATTTCAGAAAATATAAAACGATTTCGATAGGTTTAGAGATAATACAATTCTCCACAAGAATGATTTTCAGTAATACCTTATGAAATACGCTCGTTTTCTCAGAAAACGTGGTTTAACGCCGACGTCACATTTCCTGCTCGGGCTAACCCGCCACTGCAAGTTCAGGCAGAGCCGAAAATTAGATCTGTCATAACTTTGCTAAAAATTATAGTGGAAGGAAAAGAAAAGTGCATATCGTTACTGAGGACTTCTACTTCCCCATGCAAATATAACATGTGAGAATCTGAGTACCTAAAATGTGTTTTGTCCCACTTCACATAACCTTTCTACGATATTTACGGAGGATCCGAAAGTCATGGATATTTCAGTTGATATGGAATAATTATACTGAAGCAGGAATCAGTACCCTCTTTGAACCATATGCAACGATTCAAGACTAGTGAGACAAGACTTATATATGCCAAAGAAAAAACTGGGTTTTACTCCTGCCTCAGTTTTTAACTTACCCATAATCCCGGTGATTTCTTCAGTAAATGCTGAAAATAATCGCTCATACACATCCTATATAAAAAATGAAGTATGTGATTTCAAGCTTGAGGTTTGCACTTCACAATAGTGTTATTAAATATATATATGCAGGATATGAATAAGCGATTATTTTCAACATTTAGTGAAGAGAATGCCGATTTTATGGGTAAGTTGAGAATGAGAATGAGAGTAAAAGTAAGTTTTTTTTTGGCATGTATAAGTGGGAACTGTCACACTATTTTGAAATTGTTGAAGATTTTCGTATCATCCGCAAACATCTCCGTGAAGTGCAACAAAACACATTTTAGGCACTCAAATACTCACGTATTATATTTGCATGAGAAAGTAGGAGTCTTCAGAAACGATATGATCTTTTTCTTTTCCTTCTCCGGTAATTTTCAGTTATGACCAATCAAATATTCAGCTCCGCCAGAACTTTCAGCGGCGGGTAAGGGTGAACGTGAAATTTGATGTCGGCGTTCAATCACGTTTTCTGGGAAAACGAGAGTATTTCATAAGAAATTACTATGAATAATTTTTGAGGAAAATCGAATTGTTTTTCACCCTGTTGAGTTGTTTTTTCGATCAATCATATATTTTCCAAGATTACAGCAAAAATCTATTTATATATTTTAAAACGAAAAAAAATAAAAAATGTTCCACACCCCTGGAATTTTGGTAAATAATTTTTTTTCGTGTTTATCTAGCATACCAAATTTGGTGGTGCTACAATCGATTCTTGTCTCAAAACCCAATCGTACTGGATTATAAACGGATTTTGATAAATCAAACGGAGGATTGAAGGGTATGACTTGAACTTTCAGAATCCTGGTTATGCATATGGAATACATTTTTATACCAACCGGAAACTTCTATGAATTTCCGTAACTATTGGGTTTCCTATATAGTACAATTTTTTGAAGGAACTATACTAGAAAATCCACGCAGTTTCTCATTCCATATACGATGTTCATGTAGTTTTTGAATAGACTATACTACCTATAAAATGTTTGTTCTTGTATTATTTAATTTTGAGAAGGTAAGATTGATTGCTATATATCATCAGAATAAATTCAATCAGTAGAATTTCTTGAACAAATTGAATTTCATTTTTTGAAATATTTACAGGTATCAGACTAGCAAGAGAATAACACACTTGAAGAAATACAAAATGATATTTCGGTTTCTTGTACGGTACAAAATATACAAAATGAATAGATTTCGAATTTGATTGATTTCAATATCGATATTCGAAAAACCTACTAAAATTTAACGAGAAGACAATGTCTTCTTAGTCGCTCAAAAGATGAGAGATCGGTACCTATTACTCGGTTCGAGTCTTATGTACCAATAATAAAATCTTGTTTCATATAAGTTATGTTCTATTGAAATTTCACCGGTTACAGTCATTTCTAGGACATGTGATATTCTGCCGATTCACTTGGATTTACTGGACATTTATTGAAAGTGAAATTCTCAAGCTGTGTGCACATATCAATATTATTATAGTTCGTCGTTCCTCCACATATTTCAAGCAACGATATCTTACACAAACAAACCACTGGTAAGTGTTAACACTAAGTGAAATTATCCCTGGATTCCTCTCCTCACAATAATAATGAAAGAGGGGGCAAAAGAGGCGTTGATATTTCGAACCACACCTAGTTGTATCTTAGCAACGCAACGTTTTGTCACCACTTGGCGTGAACGGCCCACAGTTTAGCTTAACTAGCTATAAAGTTCCCCTACTTTATATCCATCAACTATGCTATAGAGCTATTATGTCATATAATTTTATAAGAATATTCATTTAATTGGAGGTATTATGTTCCAGCTGAAAATGTAATTAATATTCTTTATGGTACGGTTATGTTCGGGTTTTTGTTCCCACTATTTGAAAATGTTTTGTTGGGAATACCAATAAATTGACACATAGGGCAACAAAAATAGTTATTTTTGTATCTAGTGCGTGAACTGCTACTTTGGTGATTGAGAACTGATTTTCGATATCACCAAAGTATTTCGCGCACGAGATGCAAGTTTTTCTACAAACGTCAAAAAAAATATAGGTAGTATGCAATTTTGTCAGTTGAACATTCAGAAATAAATGATTTCTTGGGTTTTTGCTTACTTATTTGAGGACCATATAGGTACACAGGAAATTTTTTTCTAACCCCAACTAGAAATCAAATTACCCCAGCAAGAAACTCTAATAGCATAGGGGACAAGCGAGTTCTCACTTGTGCGGTTATAAAGTCGACTTCGCTGATAACAACTCACTTGGGATCATTAGAAATTTTCGATTCACTTCTATTCTCGAACTTTGCTGCCGCTAGCGAGTGCACCTACTTATGACTATGATGCATTGTATGCAGTCGTAAGTATTTGACTTTGCTACTGCTAGCGAGTGCACCTACTTATGACTATGATGCATTGTATGCAGTCGTAAGTATTTGACTTTGCTACCGTTAGCGAGTGCACCTACTTATGACTATGATGCATTGTATGCAGTCGTAAGTATTTGACTTTGCTACCGCTAGCGAGTGCACCTACTTATGACTATGATGCATTGTATGCAGTCGTAAGTATTTGACTTTGCTACCGTTAGCGAGTGCACCTACTTATGACTATGATGCATTGTATGCAGTCGTAAGTATTTGACTTTGCTACCGCTAGCGAGTGCACCTACTTATGACTACAAGCTACAAGGCATTGTTACAATCGTAGGTATCTGCTTTGCTACCGCTAGTGAGTGCATCTACCTAGAAATAATAAGGTGTTGATCCAGTAGTAGGTATGTTACTTTGCTACTGCTAGCGAATGCATCTACCTATGACTATTACTAATAGTTTCAGTTGTAGGCCAAAATAGACAAAATCTCAGAAAACATCAAGGGAATCTCTGAAAAGTTTTACAGATATTTCATCCTGGGGAGTCCACTGACCAGAAACATGACCAGCATCAGAGCTCATAACAACGAGCGCTACAAGAAACATGGAGGTCCCATATATCAAGCTCTGGACATCTTCCATGAGATTCCAGAATAAGCCAGTATAAGATCGCCATAAGGCACCACATGGTCAAAACCCAGTTTTTTCTTTGTTTTTCTGGGATACCCCTCACAGTAACATCGCAATAATAAACTTTAACAGCCTGATGATCTAAATAACATAAAAATGAAAAATCCCCCACATAATTTAAGAGGAGGTGGGAAAGGTACCAAGTATGGACCAAGACATTGGCAGAATAGGGGATGATCTGCTAACATCGCAGAGGCAGTGGTACTGCTCAGGCCAGTTCGCCAGCCCGCCGACTTGTCGGAAGGGCAAGACAGAACCCACCCTACCCCACACGATCGAGCTCCCTGTTCCTTCCCTTGGGCAGAAATATAGTTTTATTGTGTGCGTTATATATGTCAATTGTGTTCGTATTTTATACTATCCGTTTTTATATATACATATATTTTGTTAATGTACTATCTGTTTTTACACCATAATGTAATTATGGACGTTGTTTGATTATTATCAAACAACGCTATGGAGCTATGGAGAAGAAGTGGTAGGTAACAGTGTAGAAAAAATTCAAAAACACTTGAAAATAATGCAAATCTCGTCACAATTCCCAGTTCAGCTTCACAGCTTCCAGTGCTTATTTTCGCAACTTTTGTAGGTGGAGAGGGTCCGATCTCACCCAAAGATATAATATTTTTCGCCATATTTTCGGAGCTGAAATTTTTCTAATAATCGTGCGAAATTGCAGCTAAATTGAATGGCAGAAAGAGCTTGAAAAATAAATTGCAAAGTTTGAAAGACAGTATGGAGGACATAGGTAGGTACGAACAGAGTAAATTAAATAAAAGCTCGTAACAAAACAACACCTGAACAAATGGATTCATCGTAAATCTTAAGAATGCTGAATTAATTCGTCAGGAATTGGACAAGCCAAAAAGTTTATAAAAAACTGCTGTCAAACAGAATATCCACTACTAGAATATTAGTTAGACTTCTCACTGTTCCTTTGTGAGAAATGATCGGTCTGGCAAACAAAATGGTACCCATGTAGATACTCTGCCAGTGAGGGGGCTTGTCAAGAAAAAGCTATCCCACGGAGACTTGTAACGAGGACAGGGCTAGGTATATGGTCATATGGAGAAATCGAGGGAGAAATCTCATCGATTTGGAGAGGCATACCCAATAAATCTGAAAAGGTAGCAGTGTAGGTGCATTTAGCACGGGAAGCTCCGAACCAATCTGATCTGAAACGAATCTCAGTAGATGAATTATGGAGAAAAATATCGTCTTTTGTTAACACAGTCCTCATGGTATGGTATGTATGGTAATGGCTTCTTATATATTATATTTTCCCCACAGTGAAGTTTTCCAATCCCTTTCGAGTGTCGCCATCTCCCAGAAGCTATCAGAACTTACCGAACATAGTGTAGATCATCCATTCACTTGGATCTAATTGTTTCTGTTAGATGGCGCAGCAAGACGACATGATCATTAAAGTTTTCTGTTTAGGTGAAAGAACATGTGTATAGTTTTGATAATTTGGGGGAGATGGCAGAACGGTGGTCACACTAAAGGTTTTTGAATCATTGGGAATCTTGAGTAATTAAACTATTTTTCTACACAACACACAAAGATTGAAGAATGTAGTAATTCCGAAATCATTTTCAATAATAGAACACATATTCACACATTTCTACTCTTGAGTTAGAATATTTATTCTGAAACACTTGCTGCATTGACAGATGTGAATTAAAATGTCAAAATAATGTTTCGTTGGCTTACCATTTAATTATATGTGAAATTTGTGGTTGTGGAGAAACGGTCTGTTACTAGGTTAGAATGAAAATTAGCGATGCTCGTGGTTCCTCACGCTCGCTTCTGGCTCGAGTTCGGAACTTTCCACGCACATCGAATTTTCAGTAGTAGGTAATACAAGTGATTGAATTTTCGCGATAAGTCTGTCGATTAATTTCCGAACGAAACTCGTCCTGCGGACTCGTGGTGTTTTCTCGAATCAATTCAGTTGAGATCACAAATGAAAGACAGACTTATGAGAAAAATTCAATCACGAGTGGAATTTTATTAGACTATTTCACAAACATCTTTGGATGCGTGCATAGCGTAATCACTTATATTTGATGTTTAACTGTCACATGTACTGTAAACAAATCTGAAAACACCGAACTTGATAGGCCAATCAAAGTCAAGAGTCAAGTTTGGCATTATCGGTAATCCGAACTTGACTAGAGCTTCTGATTGAGTGAAATTGAGTGAAATAGTCGTTCTAACCTTGTTACAGAATATGCTATTCTCACTCTCTCATCATTGTTATTTTATACTGTTCAATAATTTTTATTATTGGGAATAGAAGACGATTTTCCAAGTATTAAGTGCCAAAACTATACATTTCGACAAAAAACTTTTTAAACCCAAACTGCCTGGCGGCAATAATTTAAAGCAATGACATATTATGAAAATATGAATCACCTTTTAGTTTCATCTCATAGGGCTGAAATAGCTATTTATGTACCAAGTGCATTATATAGATCCTAACGCCCGGAGGCTAACATCCACCCGAGTGCCTTTGGCCCGAGGGATGAATGTTGCCCGATGGGCGTTAGGATCTAGTAACGCTCGTGGTGCATACAAGATTTCATTTTTCACGAA
The DNA here is from genome assembly GCA_958298965.1 of Chrysolina haemoptera. NCBI lineage: Eukaryota > Metazoa > Arthropoda > Insecta > Coleoptera > Chrysomelidae > Chrysolina > Chrysolina haemoptera. Next base: position 10,555,779 of record OY282595.1, on the reverse strand, counting down.
AAAATTATCTTAAAGGACGTTGTTTACTGCATAAATTTTTTATTTTTCACGAAAAAATGACCTTGAACGCCGTTGTTTACTTAATTTTTTTATAATAGTGATAAATCTGAAAATAATTGACAGATATTCAAAATTTTGGTATCTTTCGATTCCTTTCCTTCGAAACAATCTGTAGCACAGAGTGTCCCATAGAGATACAATTTAAAAAACATGATAAAATCGATAATAATTTCATTTTCTTGGACATGGCATCGGAGAAGAAGGTTCAACATGTAAAAAATCATCATCCTTAAAAAAAAATTGAAAAAAAAAGAAATTCAATAAAAAATTTAGCTTATCATGTTTAGAATTTGCTCTAGATTTCAAAAATGTGAAAATGTACAAGGTGTTCCATTTGAAAAACTAATACTCAGATCATTTCTGGCGAAACCGGAAATGCTACAGAATTAATTTTTATCTCAAAAAATCACATTTCAGTTGTTCAATAGCCCCCTAAATTTTCGTGCTTTGAATCGGATTATTTCTCTCAAAAATAGGGGTGCCTCATCTCTCAGACTCACCCGCTATATGGTTGTGGACGGTTACTTTCATTATATGACTTTTATCTCTGTATGCAGTTCTTTATGGCAATTCTGAAAATAAATAGGTACCAAATACCTTTTGATCTATTATCTCGGATACTGAATCCTGGAAATATCCCTAAATAAAAATAAAATGAAAATTGAACGTCCTACCAACAAGCAACAATAAGAGTAAGATCAGAGACCAGTGGTAATAACGTGTCAGTCATATCCAGGTACTAGTATCAATATCACTGTGAACAAGAACGAAACAACTACACAGGGTCTATATTTTTTAATCCGAGATTCAAGAACAAGGAAACAGATGCATATTTTTTTTTTAGAAAAAATCGCCGATGAATCGAAAAACCTTTTTTTAGATTATTCTAGGAATTTACGTGTCAGTGACAAAGGTCACATTATTGAAGCATTTTTTACGTTCGTACGAAAGCTGTAGAAAATGTGGTGACTTGATTAACCACTTTCTGATAATATAGTAATTTTGGATAGCAACCTAACATTATTTGGTCAACACATTTCGGTAGAAGTAAACAAAGCGAAATTTGCATTTTCATTGAGATAGTTGATTTTTTGATTATCTATAGTTTTCATTGAAAATGCATATGGATGTATATGCATAAGAAAGAGAAAATGTTATTCAAAAGTATCCCTCATAGAAATCGTTAATATCATTGATGAAAGGAACGCACTTTTACTTTAGATCTCCAATACATTTTTGTCGACAAAATTCTATTTCGCTCTTCCAAGCTCATCAGAGAGATCGTAAGAATTGGAAGTATACTCTTGAGAAGTATTTTCACACAATGAGAATGGAAAAGATGTAAATGATGGAAATGTTGCTTCTGCAGTAAAGTTGAAAATTGGTTTTTAACATAAACCTGTCATGGGCATTGCATTTTGATTTTTGTTTGGAAATCAGTTGTGGAATCATTTGCGGCTGAAAGACAAACTTCAGTCGCTATTTTCCTTCGTTCAAACTAACCTTTTGGGAGGTATGCATGTTGAAGAGAGGAACATTCTCCATTAAAATTGAAAAATGTGATTTTTCTGTAATATCTAACAGAAAACAACAACTTTCCTGGCTAAAGCCACGGTTGACATTGAACCAAATTTGATAGATTTTGGGAATATTTGTTCTGCGGTAAAGTCGGTAACACAGAAGGAATATTTCTATCATTTTTATCCTTGCTGTGAGACGTCTGAAGAGTCTGCTTCCCAATTCTTGCGATCTCCCTGATGAGCTTGGAAGAGCGGAATAGATTTTCGTCGACAGAAATTTATTATTGGAGATCTAATGTAAGAGGAACGTTCCTTACATCAATGAAATGAACGATTTCTGTGAGTGATACTTTTGCATAACATTCTCCCCTTTTCATTTATTCATATGCATTTTCCGACTTTAAAGTCAGAATTTTATTAAATTCGAAAATTAATGAAAAATATTTAAAAAAAATTATATGGCACTTCTACGCCAACGTAGCGATCAACCAATTTAACTATTACATTTTATTTACATATGTCTATATGGGAACAAAAATAAGATTTCTAATTAAAACTTCCAAAAACTGAGCAAATATAGAAAACAGTGATATGTTTATATATTTCTTTAGAGATTTTCTGAAAAAACAAATTGTTGGTTCATTTTTGACATTTTCAGGATTTTTTAACGCTTTTCGCCCCAACGATTGACTTGTTAATAATGAGTGATAGAATTAATTTGCTCTTCTGAGAATGAGTGATGATTTCCATTGGATGTAGGTAAATACTATGCTGTCGCTAACTCAATAAACTTCAGTTATCTCACATCGAAAACTCCCTGTCTTCTTTGACAATATAATTTTTTATGGGCAGTTGACGGGAAATAAAGCACTTATTCCGCGATATCAAGTAAATGTCCTGTGGGTATGAGAAATGAACATGTGATTTTGTTCTATAATTCAACTCACATATAAAATCGTCCACAAAAAATGTCAGTTTTGGCAGTTTGATGCCGGATAAATTGAAACGAAACTATGTGGAAGTGCAAAAGCTTTTATTTACCTTCAATAATCATTTGATTTCATAAATTATGTTATTTTCTTTCATAATTCATTTATTTGATTCGTTGAATTAACTAATGCACTAAATACCACATATTACGAGGATTTGTTTTCAACTGATAAATTTTAATTTTGTTCCAATCAAACTAAAAGTTTTTCCAATATAATGAAAACCTGTTGTAGTATCCTCGAATAAGTCCATTATCTGAGTTTTTGAAAAATTATTCTGAATTATCATGCAATTTCGCTTTCCAACATCTTTGAATATTCCAAACTATTCTCTGTGAAAAAATAGCAAACAAAGAAATTGAAAAATGGTATCATTATTGTTATATATCGACCTAGATTTTGATCTGTATAATAATAATTTCCATGAACTGCGCACATCAGTTCAAGACTAAATAAAGACACCATGAGTGCAATTGAGTCGTGCCCTCTGCATACCAACCTAACGGGACGCACCTTACCTCACCTTTCAAGTCAACCCACCGACAGTGTATAGCGCAGACTTACCTGAGTAAAGTGTTTATGTTTTAAAGTGAAGTTTTGAAGCAAAATGAAGTGATAGTTCCACGATAGTGACATATTTTTGGATAGACATTGAAACATAAAGTAAGTCCCATATGCTTCCTTCCATGTTTGTAGTTCATATCATTTTCATATGATGTACTTACTCTTGGAAGTACTACATGCCTCTCTGTCAGTCGACATTCTTGAGAAAATGACGTGATTTCAATGGGAGGTCCCACAGAAACCTCGAAATATTTGAAATTTTTGCCTAATTTTGCCACTATTACGATTTTTATGAATGCCATATTCAGAATGCAGTTCATCAATTTATGATTTTTTTTAATGGATTCGTACTTACTAATTGTCACTTCGCCAGAGGTCATATGAATCATGCCACTGAGAATTTGGCAGTCAATTTGCGAGTTGATGTTAATTCTTGTATAGAATTCTGGGAACAAAGACGTTTTAAATCCGATTTCACGTTTATAATAGTCAGGTACTTTTAGTGAATAGGACTTATACTTTGGCCAAAGACATGAAAGTTAAGTCTTTTATAACCTTGACTCGATATTTTTCCAGATACCTACATCAGACAATGTATATATAGGAATGTGGAACACTTCTATCTTGATTCTTGATGTTCATATTGATATGAGTGCACTAAAAACAGATTATGCCATGATCAGCCAAAGTGAATTTACATTTCCAAATAAATTTTTTTTTAACCTTCCAGGCTAGCCTGTAATATTTTACATATCCCACACACATTAATAGAAAATTACATGATGTTTTCATGATGTGTTTAGCGAAATCACAAGAAAAAAAGTAATGTCTTTGTAAATTTTGATAATTCTATATAATGTATTATTTACCTTTTGTGGTAAGTATTTTTTCCTCCTACCCCTATAGAAAGTACACACTTTCCTCTCTCAAACCAGGGAGGAAACTCATACTTTTCCTCCTCCTCATTTCAAGGAAGTTGTAAACGATGAAACTTGTGAATCTATTAATCAAATTGTTTCGGCAATTTCTAGAACATCTTATTTATCCTGCATGTATTCTGGTAAAAATCAAACATGAATGTTACTTCTACTTACTTTAGATCTTTAATAGCTATTTGTGTATTTAGAGCGCAAAGTGATTGATTGTCGCTCAACAAAAAAAATTAGTCTTTGGAGAACAACAATGACACTTTGTGCTCGAAATACACACATTATTTTTCCTACAAGCGCAGCTCTTAACATAACATTACTTATGAGAGAATCACTCAATAGCAATCCGAAATGTATAAGCTATCTACTTAAATGTCCAATAATTCAAATCACTAACGAGAAAAAAGGAAAATAACGTTCTTAAGAAAAAAAAGTTGCAATTGCCAGGAGCTGAAACCCGGGACCTTTGGATTACAAACCCAAGACGCTAGTCATTGCACCATTGCAGATTCTCATATAGACATGACTGTATTGTCTATACTTTCCATCATGCAAGTATAGGTCCGTTTTAGACGAAAGCAGTTGAGATGTGTTTTAAATTTACAAAAAAAGGTTCATTAAGTGGGTAGGAGGAAAAATCATATGTATTACATGGAAGTAAAGTGCCTTTTCCTCCCTTGGATGTTTAGTGCCCTCCGCTTTGCGTCGGGCAGTAAAATTGCTTGTTATCATAGCAACGAATCAAAATGCAAGCATCTGAATGGCTGAAGTATGAATTGTTTATCATTATTCCACTGTACTGATACGCAAGTTTCTTCAAAACACCCTTGAACCTCTCACAAAAATTGTGGGCGTCTTATTTACTATCAGTTTGTGGATGGGAAATTGGCATTCAGTGGGCGCCGTCTAATGGTTATTTTCAACCCGTTGTAGTCAAGCAGTTTGCAAGAAATCCTCGAACGTCTACGAATTCCATGAAAGATATAGGTTCTGCATAACTTCTGGATTTTATTTATCTAACATTTTGTTTGAATTTGGACGGATATTTTCTTTTGCCTATTTTATATTTCAGGAGATTAATTAGTTATTAGTTATAATTAGTAATAATGATAAAATTACTATGTTTCACAGAGAATAGTCGTGATAGAAAAGAGTAGGCATGTTTAGCAGAAAAAAAACCTTCATCAGTAGCCTGGCAATCAGTTTGCTCGCTTAATAATATCCTACATTATACACAATCAATGTCCATTGGAACATATAGAAGTCAGAAATACAAGGCCCTAGTACTGTTGGTGGAAAAAAATACTGACGGCCATTATTGAACTTTGGGTACTTGTATACTTTTGATGATCAACTCAGGGTCTACATGAATATCAAGTTCAATTAATTTTGGATAAATCACTTACAAAACCAATTACATTGCAGGTAATCCTTTATGGGAATTTTGGATAAACCACGTTCGAAAGCAATTAGCCATAGACAGGATACATAATTTCCCTAAACATTCCAGGTAATCCTTTATGGGAATTTTGAATAAATCACGTTCAAAAGCAATTAGCCATAGACAGTATACATAATTTCCCTAAACATTGCAATCCTTTATGGGAATTTTGAATAAATCACGTTCAAAAGCAATTAGCCATAGACAGGATACATAATTTCCCTAAACATTGCAGATGATCCTTTATGGGAATTTTGAATAAATCACGTTCAAAAGCAATTAGCCATAGACAGTATACATAATTTCCCTAAACATTGCAATCCTTTATGGGAATTTTGAATAAATCACGTTCAAAAGCAATTAGCCATAGACAGGATACATAATTTCCCTAAACATTGCAGATGATCCTTTATGGGAATTTTGAATAAATCACGTTCAAAAGCAATTAGCCATAGACAGTATACATAATTTCCCTAAACATTGCAATCCTTTATGGGAATTTTGAATAAATCACGTTCAAAAGCAATTAGCCATAGACAGGATACATAATTTCCCTAAACATTGCAGATGATCCTTTATGGGAATTTTGAATAAATCACTTTCAAAAGCAATTACCCATAGATAGGAGACATGATCATTGACAATTCAGGGGTTTTCTGTCCTTTTGACCAATCAATTGGTCAGTTTTCGCCAAAACTTTCCGTTACTAAATGATTTCCATATAAAAAGTTATGTTCATTCGTTCAACTCCAATTCAATTTTTTATTTCTCTTTGTCTCTGATTCATGCTACATTTTTTAAATAATGGAATTTCATTTCCTGTTTGAATATTTGATTCATATCGGTGCCAACGATCAAAGAAACTGTTTGTTACGTACTACATTTGCGAATTCCCATCCAACATTAATTGGTCCATTCAAATTAATCCTGGAACCAATAAAAAAAATCTACGTATTGAGATAAAATATTTACAAAAAATATTGTTTCGTTGAATACCAAGCATTTTAAAACTTGTTTTTTTTTCTGAAATTTTTGCATAATTAAAATATAGGTATTCGTAATATACTAAGGATTATGTGGCACAACAGTTTTGTAATAATTTTTACCTACGGCCACTGCAGAAAACCGACAAAAACACACGACTCCTAGCCTCAGTAAATAGCTCCTTACTCACGGTAAACAAATCGCACAGTTTTCGTAAACAAATCGCACAGTTTTCGTAAACAAAACGCACAGTTTGATATATCTCGGAAACGGCTTAATCGATTTGAAAGAAATTTTGTATATAGATAGGGTTTTGCTTTTTAAGTTTATCTATATAGGCGTCTTTCTTGAAAAAAAAACACAATTTTACTGATAATAATAATAATAATAATAATGATAATTTTTGGATCTCGAAAACGGCTTCAACGATTTGGATCAAATTTTGTATGTAGATAAGGTATTGCTATTCAAATTCATCTATATAGGCGCTTTCCATGAAAAAATGTGATTTTACTCATAATATTAAAAATAATATGAATTTTTGGATCTCTGAAACGGCTCTATAATGATTTGGATCAAATTTCGTATTCAGATAAAGTATTGCGTTTCAAGTTCATTTATATAGGCGTTTTTTTTAGAAAAAGACAATTTTACAAATAATAATAATAATAATAATAATAAAAAAAATAATAATAATGTGAATATTTGGATCTCTAAAACGGCTTCAACCTTTTGGATTAAATTTATTTTTCAGATGAGGTATTGCTACTTAAGTTTATCTATATAGGCGTCTTTTCTGAAAAAAGGTCATTTTACTAATAATAATAATAATATGAATTTTTGGATCTCGGAAACGGCACACTGTATATGGTAAAGTATAGTACGTGATGCCTGTTGTAAAGCAATTATGCACTCATGGAATCAGCATATAGTTTTGAAGAAGACGAATCGAATGATACCAAAATTTTTATCATCTGTCAATTATTTCGAGAGTTATCAATATTTAAAAAAATGTACCAAATATATAGTGAGTGAGGTCGCTGGACTAACCAAGATCCAAATGATGGAAATTTTTGAAAAATGCACTTACTAATTTGTTTTCTGGCGACTTGCAACAATGTTGAGGTACATTAAAATTTATTACCTACTACTTTTGAAAACCAACGAATACATGGATAGTGTCATTTCTGGCAGATGTGCCTATTAACCATGATGGGTCCTCAATAGAAAAACTATTCAAAAAAGAGTTAATTTCAAAATAGCTATTTATGATAAAGTTCGTAAAGTAGGACTTTTTTGTATGAGCGTGTACGCGAGTACGAAAAAGCCCTTTACGAAAGTGTATCATAGAAAGTTTTTTTTTCGACAGTTACTATATTGCCAAATTGTAGCAATTCTATCATTAATTTGAATGTTTAATGTTATTAATTGGCGTCGTATTATCAAATGATAACTTCCGAAATATATTGGACTCAAATTCGGTGTTTTCCGCAAATACCTAAATGTATAATCACTGCGTAAAAATTAACTTGACGCACTGTTGATAATTTTACTCACATGTGATTTTTTTACGCAATTGTGCGCAAAAGTGTCACTTTATGCAGTGTCGTAGAAAAAGTAATTTTTAGATATGTAAATTGAAATATCTGCTAGTAGCAAACCAGAACTGCCGTTACATTCTTTCGGAGTATGCGTTTATTAGAAAGATAGAACAAATTGTCCAATATATTCCTCATTGTTTAGGTATATTTATTAATTTACTGAATTTTCAAATTTGTTATCTAGGTTTTCAGTTCAGCGGCCGCACTATTTTTTGGTAATTTTTTCATAAATAATGGTGATAATTAAAATTACGGTATCATTCTATTCGTTTTCTTCAAAACTATCTGTTATACGGTGTTCGCCATAAAGATGCCATTTGAAAAATTAGGTAACCGAAAAAAAGTGTTTTTGCCACATTCAAACCTCGGCTATTGGCAGAGTACTATAATCAAAATGCTTATTTCATTTTGCTGAACATCATTACATCAGACGAGACCGTTTGAAATGTGAAAAATCATCATAACAAACTTTTCTTTTGAAAATTTTAATTAAGTCAAAAAATTAAATGAAAATAATTACTTAGCTCATTATATTCAAAATTTGCTTACAAAAATTTGAAAATATACAAGGTGTTCTCTTTGAAAAATTCGAACTAACGCGATTTCCGGAGAATCCGGAAGTGATACAGAATTATTGCATTTTAGTTGTTCAATAGCTCTCTAAATTTTCGCGTTTTGAATCGGATCATTTCTCTTAAATATAGGGGTGTGCCATCTCCCAGACTCACCCGGTATAGGTACCTACTTCCTGGTGAATTTCGAGCACTTCACCATACCTACGGAGTAATGCACCCATTCTTCTACCACAACACGGTTTTAATTACCAATTTCAACAAAGGTCAAAATTCTCTCACAATAAATTATGTATGATTTCTCTCTTCTATTCAGGGGCCCAATGTGACCTACTAATTTGTTCAAATAAAGCTGTTTCGGTTCATTTTAAGTTGAAATATGTAGGTAGTCGTTTCGGTATTGAAGTCACGTGCACTTCAGACCGAGGTCGAATGATTGCACGTCGCGATGTTGACCGAAAAAGCTGAGAAATTTCGTTTGAACGTCGATCGTAATTTGTCGAAACTGCAATTTAACGTGTTTGGTCTGTATGCAAGTGAAATTTCATGTCTGTTGATTAAAGGTTATATTTATGTCTGGAACATTGAAACTTGGACGTGATTCAGAGATTATAGCTTGAATACAGGTATACTGGCTAACGACTTAATTGGCCCCCTTATCCTTCTGTCGCGAGTTTCGCGAAAATGTTATTTACAAAATTTTCTCCATTTATATTTTGCTGTGCTGTGAGGCGCCGTTCAGGTAAAAAGTGTTTTTGCAAATATATTTCATTTTGTGTCGATATATTTATTAGTTGTAGCAAATATTTTCATTGTGCGATACATTTTCGATAAATCACAATATATTTACTTTCCAAGCATTACAAATATATAATTCCCATATATTTATAAATTCGATCTATTTTATGTCGATAAACGTCGATATGTCAACTTTCAAACTGGAAAGGACATTTTTCCAAAGCATTTTCCTTAGAAGCAGAAGAATATTATGGTTATTTGTAGCACTCTGATTATGGAATAGAAAACTCAAGAACAAAAAAAACAGCCAATTTACACATTTTCACGTCGCCCCAATACTGAATTCGCGAATTGCATGAAGATACCTGCTTTTTAAAGCGTTCACCCCTTTCATCACTCTGGGAGAGTTCTTGCAGTCACACTCTATCGAAATATCGAAAAGGCTGTCATATGAATAAAACGTATTTCAGGTCTGTTGGGGATGGTTCGGCACAATATGACATGCCTGCTATAGCAGACATGTCACACATGTCTGCTATAGTGTTAAGTTTGATTAAGAAAGAGAAACAGACGAACACTTATTCTACATTTCCAAGTGCGTTAATCCAGCGGCGGCCGCTTTTCTACCTACACTTAGAGAAGGTATTTTTTTTTGTTCAGATTTCCAAATTTCATTTTTTTTCTATATCGGTGGGGAGAGCACACTCTAAAAATTTAATAATAGTTCATCCTATTTACTAAAGTCATTTTTAATTATCAGTGGGTTTTAAAAAATACATGAATATATCTGTAATTCTGTTACGCACACACAGTTAATTTATAAACTCCTCAACCTCATTCCACGAATGAAATGTTTAGAGTTATTTACTCTTCATACACGTGCCATTTTTACGACTTTTACAATGTAAATTGGCTCTGTGTACACTAAACTCTCTCTCTGCATTTCTGTCTAATAATTGCACTGTGAAAATGCTGTTTCAGTCAATATCTTAAACACTCAGTGACAACAATATGGCCCACATACTAACATCAGCCAAACCCAGCACCTAATAATCGATATAAAACTTTCCTTCGTATTCTCGAGTGACCTCCACATCCACACAAGAGAATCTTGTTTTCTCCGGGGCTCCGTAAGGCGATCGGAGTAATACCTCAGTCGAAGAAAATTACTCTTCTCGTAGCATTTTTGAGCCTTATTGCCTTTGGCATACGTCCGGAATGGGTGCTCTGACTGTTCAGTTCTGCACAGGCCAACGTCACCTCAAGCCTACGGGGATCATTGACCATTATAGTAAACACTACTCAGCCAATTGATATATCTTACTATATCTTACAATGAGAGTCTGAAAATGCGCCATTCCAGTATTTAAGCGATAATGTTCCGAATGTTGTAAACTATAATAATAATAATAAGGAGGAGAAACGGACTAAATATCGAGACTTACTCTTTGAACTCCGCAGGCCCTACCCAACCCATTCTGTTAAAATGGTCGTTCTGATTATAGGGGTCCATGGTGGTATGATGAACACACTGCTCTCGAACTTAAAAATCATACCGGCTTGCCATGATATGGCAGAAATCTTAGCCGGACGAATGCAGAAGGCCGTCATCCTTGGTTCACTCCGTCTGCTCAGGGTACATGATTCTTGGACCCAGTAGTTGCTCACCCCACGGACGTGGGGAGTGGTTCTATGGGTAAATGTCACCAGCGTGCCCTCCGGATGTATCGGAGCTCTGGAGAGAGGGGCCGACTGGTGAAATCCAACCGGATAAAAAAAAAATAATGTTTATTTTCAAAATCTACAAATATAACAAATATATAGAATTTAACATTGAACGTTGAAAGTAAACATGAAGAAATACTGAAGCTTGAATAGCTTGCGCGTGATATACAATTAGATAAAAGACATAAAATGACAGGACAGTTCCAAATTGTGGATAATTACAAATTATTTTTTTATGAACATTTGCAAACAATCGGAAGAATGTCCCACTGGAACTCAGGGTTGTAAGTGGGCGCTTCTTTTCTCTTGTTTATAATGTTTATTTTCAAAATCTACAAATATAACAAATATATAGAATTTAACATTGAACGTTGAAAGTAAACATGAAGAAATTCACTGAAGATTGAATAGCTTGTGCGTGATATACAATTAGATAAAAGACATAAAATGACGAGACAGTTACATATTGAGAATAATTACAAATTATTCTTGAATAAACATTTGCAAACAATCGGAAGAATGTCCCACAGAAACTCAGTTCTGTGGGTGGTTTTTTCCTCTTGTTTATAGTGTTTATTTTCAAAATCTACAAATATAACAAATATATAAAATTAGACATTGAACGTTGAAAGAAAACATGAAGAAATCACTGAAGCTTGAATAGCTTGTGCGTGATATACAATTAGATAAAAGACATAAGATGACAAAACAGTTACAAATTGTGGATAATTACAAATTATTCTTTCTTCATCTTCAGGTGTTGTTATTTAAGATTCAAATAATTTTTGGTTGATGATACCATATGGACAAGTGTCATAACTAGTTACATGGACTCCTCCTGTGAGAGGGATTTTTTTTTAAATCGAGTATTACGTTCGCCTTCCAGCATGTTTACTAATAATTCGAAATTATCTGGTAACACTATGTTGCTCTCATTATCGTTTTTGGTGACGTTGTCGATGTATCAACAGAATTATTTTTTTTTTCTTACCGATGTTCTGGATAACTGTCAGGTGGTAATTCATAACTCCGATCATTATAAAAAGAAGAGATTGGAATTCTTTTGGTTTTGATAAGGTATTAAAGGAAATTGGCTCTTGGTCAAATTACCTGAATTCATTATTTCATCAGTGGGATAATCGTTGGAAGAATGTGTGAGTTTGAATGATTTTGTATGTCATTTTTGAGATAGAAGCGGCCAAAGTTCGTAAAAACGTCGTAATTGGGTAGTATTGACAAAGAAACAACTGTTTTGTTGGTCGGAATAAGACAATATTAGGATAAAAATGTATTTATCGAAACTCGTTAACCTGTCCATTAATAATTTTATTAATGATATTACATTAGGACGTATAAGGGGCATCGTTTTTGTTTCTTGATGACTCTCTCTGTTTAAAATATGAATTTTTAAAATTTTGGATTATACCCCTATACTTAAAAGTACTAACAGATCGTTTTTGAATACGATCTAGGTACGGATTGGAAATTGTATTTGTAGGTATTTATTTACTAAGTATTTATTTTTCAATTCAAGAATATAACTTGAAAAATGTTTTTTTTTCTTTAATTTATTATTTTTTACTACTTGAGGTGAACTCAAGCTGAGTCAAGGTTAGGTTGAAAGACAGACTGTATGTCTCGTATATACTAACCTGATGGTTATTGTAATTTTGTGGAAAATAAAGACCTTTATTATTATTTTTTTTGTATCCGTTTGGATTATACCAGTCGGGTATAACCTGGTGCCATTTACCCAGATAGCCACTCCCCACGTCCGTGGGGTGAGCAACTACTGGGTCCGAGAATCATGTGCCCTGAGCAGACGGAGTGAACCAAGGATGACAGCCTTCTGCATTCGTCCGGCTAAAATTTCTATTATTATTATTATCAAAATAGGTATTTATATAACAAGTTGCAAAATGCACCAAACGTGGGAATACGATTGTAGCGAGTGGTCTGCTTTTCCTCAAAACTGTTCATCTTATCGTCGTTAAACAAGTTATAGTGAACCCGTATAATAGATCTGAACCCTCATCTTACTTACTTTTTAAATTTATGAGTGTAGAGGTAAAAAAATCTTGATAAATTATTCAAATATTTGAAAATTGATAATGCTGCATAAACCGCAATTCCTGTGCCTGTTGCCTTCTAAGTGCTCAGTGTTGTGGTTCATTTCCTTGAATATTGATGAAGTAAGATGTTCAAATTTTTTTTAGTAATCAACTAAACAGGAAATTCATTTTAATGATCGAATTGAAATGAATTAGAGAAATGAAAACTGAGCGTGTTTTTCGATTTATTCGGGTTGAACTAGGCTTCGCTGATGAATGACAAGAACCATGAATACAGGCTGATTCACGGTGGATGGCACATTAGACGTTTCTGGTGAACCAGACAACGGATCACTTTGAAAATTTAATGGAGGGCATATTCGGACATTCTCTAGCCAACTAAAATATTTTCGACAATGCGGTGTTGCCGCTTCTATTAGAAAGCAGTAGCAACTTTGATTTTTCAAATGGAACACTCTGTATATAATATTATTTTTGGAATCTCCAACAATTGCCCGACAACTTTTCTTGATATTTCCCTATTACCTATCTGTTACCGTTTTCGAAATAAAAATTAATTTCAAATTTTTTCTTCGAAATCGTATAAATTTTTTGAGGTTCATTGGCGGTAGATTCGGATACATTTCATTGAACTTTCTACATGTTCTGCTGATAATTTTATCACACTGTCCAAAAATAATAAACAAATTCACAAGAACTTCGTTTGAATAGTTTTGTTCCATCGTTTTGAAGGTATTTGCAACTTCTGAAGTGACGAAAATGTCGATATTATTAGGAGAATGTCACAACGCTACTGTCAAATAGTAATCATGGCCTGCTTACCAAATACCGAATGGAAATACCATTCTGAAGGGACATTTTCAGAAATAAATGCTCATAAGTCCGAAACTTGACTAGTTAGGTATAGGTATGATATACATAGAAATAAATATACATATATACACAAATATACAGGGTGCTCCATTTAAAATAATCAAATTTCAGCAACTTTTTCAAGCAAACGAAAAAACTGTATTTTTTTACCACCCTGTATTGAAGTAACGGAGATTAGGCTAACGTGTGGGAAGTGTTCAAGTATCACCTAACTCCAAATCAAATTTCGATATCATAGTACTTCTCAACTAAAAGATATCGGCATTTTTAGAAGTCATGATTTTCGAAGAAAAAAATTGAAATTAATTTTTATTTCGAAAACGGTAAATTATAGGTATAGGGAAATATCAAGAAAAGTTGTTGGGCAGTTGTTGGAGATTCCAAAAATAATATTATATACAGAGTGTTCCATTTGAAAAATCAAAGTTGCTACTGCTTTCTAATAGAAGCGGCAACACCGCATTGTCGAAAATATTTTAGTTGGCTAGAGAATGTCCGAATATGCCCTCCATTAAATTTTCAAAGTGATCCGTTGTCTGGTTCACCAGAAACGTCTAATGTGCCATCCACCGTGAATCAGCCTGTATAAGACGACAATAGAAGGCACGCACTAAGCGCTCTGTGATCGGTCACTGCGATGGCGGGAAGTTTGAATGAAAGACAAGAAAAAGGCAAACAGGGTACTTTTTCGAATGTGTATCAGGACAGGCGAACTGAGTTGAAAATGGTTATGCCGTGTATTTTAGTGAATAGTATGAATATGTACGTACGTTTTACCTGTCCAAATCAAATAATTATTTAGGCTATGATAATTAAAGAGCATTGCAAACTGGTTCTTGTAGAAAACCTTACGAAGTATCGAACAGATATAATTCAACTGTCTTACGTGAGAGTGTTGTTTTCTATTGAAAACTTGCCGACGAATTACCTATTGCGGCAAATATTGGATTATATAATCTATTTTTCATTATACTAATAAATGCGAATTCGGTAAAATATCTATAGAATTGAAAAGGGAAACATTCTCCATGAAAATTGAAAAATGAGATTTATTTGTAATACCTAACAGAAAACAACTACTTCCCAGGCTAAAGCCACGCTGGACATTGAACTACATATGATAGATATTGCGAAAAGACTATAACTGAAAAGAAAAAATCTGAAAGTGAAAATTCGCAATAAGACAGGGACAATGTTATTAAAAAATATCACTCAAAGAAATCATTCATTTCATTGAAGCAATGTTCGTTTTTCTCGCATTTAATCCCCAATACATTTTGGTCGACGAAAATCTATTTCGCTTTGCCAAGCTCATCAGGGAGATTGATATAATTGGAAAGCAGGCTCTTCAGAAGCAATTATACATTATACATTATATATTATCAAGGATGGAATTGTTGAAAATATTTCTGCTGCGGTAACACTTTGAAAGTTATTTTTTGACGTAGACCTGTCATGGACATTGCATTTTGTTCGAAAATATAAATACGATATTCATAAAATCTTTTTAATTTTTTCAATTTTCATGAAGAATGACCCCCTTTTCAATAGACTAAATAATTCCTCATCGCAAAATGCATGTATTCAATTTCGATTTCCTTTTCATTCTATCTTCGATTTTGGTTGTCAATTCAAAATACATGTTGGTCAGGAGAATACCTATAGGATTAACAACGACCCTTAGTTTTGGTAAGGAGAATACCTTACGGTTTATCTGACCCGAGCGGTTGGTGAGGAGTTTACCTCAGCCCCTGTGGAAGGTAAATAACTGTAAATATACAGGTTTTATTGAATGAATTCACGATATGCAAAAACGAACCAAAGCGAAAGAAGTCCTTTCACAGCACGTCTGTAAAAAGTGTGAATATAACTCATTATTCCGAATGATAATTGTAATAGTACCAACTTCACGTTTCGATAATTTCAACAAAACGATACCATACGTTCTGCCGAACCGATTGCTTAGAAACCCGTTACATGGCTCAATTACACGGTTACACTTCATTTTAAAAAGTGCAAATTGAACAGAAACGAAGAAGATGGAAATGAAAATCATTCATGAAAGTGCTTGATACCAAAAAATATGTGTTTGTTGACATAGTGCGGGGAGTGATGGAAAAATTTAAAAATAATATTAACGGGTTTTCTGGCTCACCTGATTGTGAACTACTGTCCGATTTATGCAAATGATTATGCTTTTGAAAGTTATAATGTGTTTCACAACTATGAGGAACTTAATCAAAAAATATTATCACTTGTCTATGTCAATATCCTGTATATTAGTAATATGAAACTCTGAAACTCGTAGTGGTGATATAAAATATTTACCACACATATGCAGGCCTCCATCAATTTGTCCTAAATCATTTCTAGAATTATTTTAAATGTTATACAGTCCATCCATAAAGTAACCCCCCTATTAACTTTTGAATGAATTGAAATATTCCTTTCATTTTTAGTTTCAGAACAAATTATCCAAAATTTCACCTAATTTTAATGTCAGTCAGAACTTTAAATGTGTTATAGTATTACATGTCTTGATTGTTCTACTGCCAGATTTTCAAAAATAATGTCCCAGGGGTTTTAGACTGTAGTGACTCCAAAATGCTTGATAAACCAGATAAATCAAACCATCCACAAAAACAATGTAAAAACTGTTTATTTTCATTTCATCGCCTCGAATTCAGACGAAGTTCTTTTGCAATATCTGGCGAAAGTGGATCATCAATCCAATATCAACAGTTACGAGTAATTAACAGAAATAAATGCAGGTTGTGAAACAAATACATTAAAATATAATTTAGTGCACCTCGTTTCTATAAAACGTTTAGGAACTGTTCAGTCGTAAATAATGAGAAAATTTATAGATTGGACCTCATCGGTATTCATGCCTGTGCTGGAAGTCGAGGACGGATATACAAATTTGTCTGTGATAACTGTTAAAAATAGTGTGTTGAATATTGAATTGTGTAAATGACTAGACGAATCCCAATGGTTTATTGGCATTTCTTCCTTATTTATAGTACATTTAGGAGGGAGAATAGAAAGAATTTCAGGAATGCTCAAATTGTGTTCTATTATGTTAATATTTATACATATTTTCGAAAATTTACAAAGTGGCAATATCAACTGCAATTTTAAAGTGAACATGGTAATCACTGAAGCTTGAACCTTAATAATTAACAATGTTAAATACTGCTAATAGACTACATGATTTTATATAATTTTTTAAAGCTAGTTCCATAATATATTTTATCTTTTATAGCATTCAACATGTGTAAATTCATTTTGATCATTGTATACAGCGAAAAGAAAATATTAGAATTTACACAAAATAACTCGCTCGGATGATGCCACCCTGCGTTGAATTAATTACTGTCGTCAGTGTTATTTTGTGTGAATTTGTGTGAATTGTACCCAAAAATTGCATTTACCTGTTATTAGCATATTCTATTTTGTAAATTAAATTTCCTGTTTATTTTTGCAAATGTTCATAAATGGGCTATTTTTCAATAAATTTGGTATTGTATTGAACTGATCGGAACCCTTGATGAACAATGGTGTTTTTTGATATTTTTTCTGAATATGTAGAAATTTTAATTGTTCCAAATTAAATGCTAGTGAATATCATGATGTAAGAAAATATTATTAAAAAATTGTTAAAATCGTTAAAATCATTAAAATCGTTAAAATTGTTAAAATTGTTAAAATTGTTGAAATTGTTAAAATTGTTAAAATTGTTAAAATTGTTAAGATTGTTAAAATTGTTAAAATTGTTAAGATTTTTAAAATTGTTAAAATTGTTAAAATTGTTAAAATTGTTAAAATTGTTAAAATTGTTAAAATTGTTAAAATTGTTAAAATTGTTAAAATTGTTAAAATTGTTAAAATTGTTAAAATTGTTAAAATTGTTAAAATTGTTAAAATTGTTAAAATTGTTAAAATTGTTAAAATTGTTAAAATTGTTAAAATTGTTAAAATTGTTAAAAATGTTAAAATTGTTAAAATTGTTAAAATTGTTAAAATTGTTAAAATTGTTAAAATTGTTAAAATTGTTAAAATTGTTATAATTGTTAAAATTGTTAAAATTGTTAAAATTGTTAAAATTGTTAAAATTGTTAAAATCGTTAAAATCGTTAAAATCGTTAAAATCGTTTAAATTGTTAAAATTGTTAAAATTGTTAAAATTGTTGAAATTGTTGAAATTGTTAAAATTGTTAAAATTGTTAAAATTGTTAAAATTGTTAAAATTGTTAAAATTGTTAATATTGTTAAAATTGTTAAAATTGTTAAAATTGTTAAAATTGTTAAAATTGTTAAAATTGTTGAAATTGTTGAAATTGTTGAAATTGTTGAAATTTTTGAAATTGTTGAAATTGTTGAAATTGTTGAAATTGTTGAAATTGTTAAAATTGTTAACATTGTTAACATTGTTAAAATTGTTAAAATTGTTGAAATTGTTGAAATTGTTAAAATTGTTGACAGTCCTTAAGAGTCGAAACTTGTGCGAGCCAAGGATTAACGAGGTCTTACCTTCTAACGTGCGATTCCTAGAACTTTCTCGGGGCATCAGATAAAAATCTGTAGTCGCTAGGATTTGAACCTAGCCGACCAGCAGTCCATGGTTTTGAACGCGTCAAGTCTCAATCACTGAGCTACCTGGCCCATATAGTCCCAATATGTTTGGTGTTTTGTTTTCTTCCACTCATTTATTAGGTTTCCCTATCGGGTTTTGCTAATACATAACGATAAATTAGTATCCAGTAGGAATCTCATATATTTTTATTTTTGTTTAGTATTTCCATTTGTTGTGTTTAAAATTGGTTCCAACCCTCATTCGTCTGCACCCCTACGAGCACGAGCAGCTCTCAGAAGTCTTCACGCGAGCTGGGAATGGCAAGGGTCTTACCTTTTCCCGTGCGATCCCAAGCCGGTCAACCATTCAACCAATAACTGTGTACTCTGGCAATTATTATCATTATCTATCGTCGGAATAAATAATTAAAATTAATGAAATCCACTTTTACCATTTCTTGGATCTGTGAGTGTGGAATGTTTGTAGACTTCTATTCCTTTTCCTGAATTAAAGTTGAAAGACAACAAATTACAACTAATTGTACCCATTTTCTTCGGATATTGAAACTCTATTGACGAAATTAGGTGGATATGAATCACCAATGAATAAATACATATTTTGTTTTCATATATTTTGTCAATTCTTCAGCAATTCTTCAACTTAACGAATTTTGCACACGTTGTATTTGCTGACTAGTGAATTTTCACAAATAATTTGAAAATATCATTATTTTCTTCATTGAACCATGATATCCTTCATTATTGCAGGTTTTATTGGCGAAATATGTCGAAAGGAAAGCACACACAGTACAAATTACCAACCAGAAAAATTGTTCAATCTAAAACGATAAACACAAAACAATATTGCGATAAGCGGAAAGGTAGCATAACTACTATTCGCCAGTTTTCACGTAACTTGCATTAAACGAGGTGTTTTTTATCGAAGTGGAACATTTGCAATGTGAGGTCAACCAAGCATCTGTTAAGAAGGCATATGTTCTTGTTCGTTTTGTTTTAGTAACTTTTACTTTTGTCGGATACCAGTAAGTGATCATTGAAACTGCTATTATTGGTAATTATTTTCGCTTATTCCGATTGTCGGAAAACAGGCGTACTGAAGAACTGTGGAATGATTGAGGAGCAGGTCCCAATATTATATTTGCTGAAATTTTTAAACATTCAGCGAAATGGGTTAGTTATTATTTGTGTGGGTGCATTCCATAACCGCAAAAATATCTAGACAGTTAGTATAAGTAAAACAAACATAACGCAAAGAATAACGTGAGAAGACAATCGAAAGGAAAGGATAGAATGTACGCTCAGGTTAGTGAGCAAAAACAGGTACCATCGGATACACAAATATATGAACCATTATGTATGTGAAAGAATTTACGAAATAAAATAATTTTAATACATAATGGTCAAATATTTTTCGCCTCCTTTCTCATAAAATGAATAACATTAGCTATCACTTCCCGTATCTACGTTTTTCGCAGATCCAGATTCTATTAAAAATAATATCACAGCAAGCAGAAATTGAATTCACAAGAGTCATTCATTGTCGCGTTTTTTCATTTTTTCAAAAACTTAGAGAGGATAGAGAGGATAGAGAGGATAGAGAGGATAGAGAGGATAGAGAGGATAGAGAGGATAGAGAGGATAGAGAGGATAGAGAGGATAGAGAGGATAGAGAGGATAGAGAGGATAGAGAGGATAGAGAGGATAGAGAGGATAGAGAGGATAGAGAGGATAGAGAGGATAGAGAGGATAGAGAGGATAGAGAGGATAGAGAGGATAGAGAGGATAGAGAGGATAGAGAGGATAGAGAGGATAGAGAGGATAGAGAGGATAGAGAGGATAGAGAGGATAGAGAGGATAGAGAGGATAGAGAGGATAGAGAGGATAGAGAGGATAGAGAGGATAGCTCGAACGGTAGAGCACGTGGGTCATCGATATCAAAGCCAAGCAACGTGATGCGAAGTTATGGTTTGAATAGAGACCTCCGGACGAGCTCCTTCCGAGATCTATTCTCTCGGGTCGTGCTAGGTATCGCACTTTGAAAAGTAAGACCTCGTTGATCCTTAGCTCGCACAAGTTTCGACTTCTGAGGGTTGCCGTTCGTAGGGGGACGACAGCAGGTTAACGAAAAACACAATTTTAATAATACGTTCAAAATTCCTTGACTCTAGACAAAGGTTTTCATGATTTTCACCTCAACAGTGATAATTTTGTTGTTCAACTTTTACCTGTTTTTAACTTACTCCAAATAGTGTCTGATGTATTTTCACGGCAAATGAAGGCAATTATATTGTAGTGTACTGTATTCTATACCATATTTTTCGATATGGATGGTCTGTATGCAAAGTTGTCATAAAAAATTGCTTGGAAATATCTGATAATTGACTTATAAGTAATCGCAGACAAGATTTTTTCCAGTGTTCAGTTCATTCTTCACAAACGAGCAGGTAGTTACTTGAAGTAATTCCATAGATAAGCGAGTGACTAATACAAATAATATGAAGTTAAGTAAATATGGCATACCAATGGGTACGTTGTTGGAATACCTTGGTTGTAACCTTGCAGTGTATTGGAATCATTTTCCGTATCATTTTCAACAACATGCACATAATATAATTTTACTCTTTATACGTTCGCTGAAAACTAGAATATACAGTGACCGAAATGATTATGCAATACATCCAACGTGACCTATTAATAAAATGGAAAAATAAAAGATTTGTTAATATGATCTACACGTGACTTAACGGGACAACTTTCATTCCAGTTGGTTGATACTTTCTTATCTTGAGTTCACAGGAAACATGTTACTGTATTATTTTATAGGCCGCCATGTTTCCGTACCATTTCATTTGTTTTGTATCACCCCATGGGACGATTTCGTTTTCATTCCTGATTTTAGGGACATAAGGACTACTGTTCTTTTCTTGATCAACGGAGTGTAACAGAGTATGTTTTTCATTTTAATTTTTTTCCAAATTTTGATTTCTAACAATTTCATTGAGCTATTTGAAGATCAGGTAGTTCAGTGGTTAAGACCGTCGCGTTCAATGCTGCTGGTCGTGTAGGTTCAAATCCTATCGACTACAGATTTTTATTGTGATGACCCGAAAAAGTACTAGGAATCGCACGTTAAAAGGTAAGACCTCGTTAATCCTTGGCTCGCACAAGTTTCTACTTATAAGGGCTGCCGTTCGTAAGGGGAATACAGATGGTTAACGGAAAAAACAATAAAAAAAAAAACAAATTTACAATCATTGAAATCTATTGTACAGTTGGTTGAATACTTCGAATTTTAGTTCGATCAACTTATTCATATAGAGTAGATGTCGATAGCTATGGTTTGCTATAAAACAAATATTGTTTTTTTTTGTGGCAATTAAAATCTCATAGAAGAAACGACATATAGAAGCCGAACACTTGGTATACGGCCTTAATTCTTCTTACACGTTCATCTTCGTTCCAGTGGCTTGTGACAGTTTACAAAATCAATCAATAATTGAACGCAAACTCAAAAAAACCATTATCTCAACAAACTAATCACAAAATATCTTTGAAAGTTCAGATAGGTTCCGGCATTTGATGCGATCAATGTTCTAGAACAAGTGTAATAATATAATATAATAATGATGATAATGATAATGAAACATACATATTTATCCGAATGAACAAATAAAACAATGCAATTTTTACAGTTATAGAGGTAAGTATTAAGAGAGGAAATATCTAGAATTTTTAATGCAATAGACTAAACAACTGTAGATATTTGTAAAAACAGCTGCATAAAAAGGCAATTTGTTCAGCAGCCTCATTTTTCGTGCCGAAATCAACAAATAAGAAAATAATCCTATAGCTATTTCTGATTCATGGACCGAGCAAATAATGAATTTATTGACTAAAGTGCTGAGGGAGGAATTAACTTTTTCATAAATTCTCTCGTAAGCTGGGAAAAAAGTAGAAAGAATCCCGTATGGGAAAAAGGGACATTTCCGAAGCATTATTTGCGGATAAAAAAAATCTAATATCTCTAAAATGTCACACTGATATGAGCCTTATAAAAATCGCAGATTGAAGAATATTTATTTAAAAGTGCTTTCTCATGCATACAAAAGTTGCTCTTTGTCGTTTCAAAATACGTAAACTGTTCGAAAGGTTGATTAATACAGATATTTTCTCCATCAATCAGAGTTTTGGATTTATATCAGGTTCTAACAGTAATCTGTGTTTTAGAAACAGAAAACTGGATACATCAGTTAAAATTGAAAACGTGAAATTAAAAGATTTGAGCTAGTGAAAGTGCAAAATTGTTTTATGTCTCGTTTTATGGGTAATTATTTTGCGCAGACATAAATCTGAAAATGTACCTGAGTTGGTACAATGTCGTATTTATGCCAAAGCTTGAAAATAGTGTTATATTCAAACAAATAACTGTTTACGTTTCTTAAAAACTGAATAAATTGGTCATTAACTGTGATTTCTAATACGTTTGTTAAGCTGGTGCATAATGTGATTCCCCTCATAGTTGGCAATAAATCCTTTTTTGAACAACAGTATATTTGCTATTTTCAGTTTATCTAGGAAAATAACTTGTTCCAAGGATACATTCATTGAATAAGACTAAGAGGAGTGAATTATTTATTCCACCATCTCCAAAAGAATTCGAGTAAAAAAATAATTAAAATTTTCCGGAGCTTAAATTTCATGATTACGAATATTCAAAATCCAGATTCGTCATTTTCATCATTTGCTGCATCAGTGAAGTAGTCTTGAATATTGATTGAAAGTTTGATTTTGTGGAGGAAATCCGATTCTTGACATGATTTTTTGGGTTTACGACCTTTCACAATCTGAAAATGAAAAAATTTTAATCCAAAGAAATCTGTACAAGTGTAGAAGGGCAAATTAATTAATTTGCCCGATAAGTTACTGCGTTCACAAGACTGCTGTCTTGAAAGAAATTGATTTTTGTCAGTAACGTACCCTACACTGAATTTGCCTATCTGAAAAAATAAGATCGATTTCATTTGACTCTGTCAAAGAAAGATCTTAGTTCCAAAACCCCAATTCAAATTCAGTTTCTTCAGTGTCTTTCCAAGAAATTTTAATAACGGAGGCATATACAGCCTCCGAAACGTCAACAATTTTCAAAAAAAGAGAAGTATTCTTTGTTAATTCGATCTCATTTTTTCAACTTACAAATATTAATAATATAATAAGAAGAATTAGAGAACTACTCTCACGATTCAGTTACTTAGACATTAAACAACTCAAAACAATAACATATTATTCTCTTGTTCGTCACAACTGTCATATGGTATTGTAGGATGAGGTGGTGTTGCCAAGTGCTACCTCAAAAACCTGAACGTAATTCAGAAATGGGTATTTAAAATAATTAACAACCAAACAAAGCTATATTCTTTGGAAAAATTACATGAAGAAGCTAAAGTTTTACAAGATACAAGACAACTTTACTGCTTCAAATTATTATTAAATGTGTTTCAAAATAAAATATTCACCCAACAAGTTAGTCACTCTCATGGAAAAAGAAATGAAAAAAATAAAATTATAATACGGACAAAGATGTAGTCCAAAATTATACACTATTATACCAGAGAAAATATGAAAAATATACATAGTTACTCGATTTTCAAATCAACACTAACAACATGGATATTCAACACCGAAAGAACAGTATTATATTAATTGTTTTAGAAATTAGATATTGACGTATTATTATTTTTATATTGTATTTGTGAGAACTTCCTAACTGATACCGACTGTGATAATTCCCAATTGTAATATTTGTCAAGGTGATATTCCTAGCCATGTCAATATTCCTGATTGTGATAATCACTAATTATGATAATTCCCGAATGTGATCCTTTAAAATATTTTAAACCTCAACTGCTTGTGACGAATTCTATATATTTTGTTATACTTTCACACTTTTAATATCTGACTTCATCAATTTTTTCAGTTTATGTTTCAATTTTTACTGTTAGTTTTATATGTAACTATTTCACATACAAGCAGTACTTACTACAGCTTTCGTGAATTACTCTGTTTATTTACTCTCCAAATCTCACCCTGTGAATTTTTTTTTATTTGTCATTGTCAATAAACATTATCATCCATTAACAAGTTCCTAGAGCCAATTCTCAATTTGGAAATTCCATGTGAGCTTGCGGTTAAATGTTACTCCTAGCTACTTAACTTCCATCAATTCAAAGTCAAAAATAGCTAAACGTTTAAAATCTGATTTATTTGAACTCTTGTACTCTAATTTATGTTAAAGGTTCGGCTATAATAATTATTTAAATATTCCAGTCACTGCACTCTCTATTATTCGAATAGCTAAGCTCCGGCTTTGATTCCAAACTCCTGTCTCGCCGTGGAGATTTCTTTAAATAGCGTGGTGGTTTCTCGAATGATCGGGATTTTCCATTCGCGACTAGATGGCGCTCTCGAATGGTCTTGTCTAGATTGCCAGTGTCAGAGTTGAATGGTGACATCATCGACTATAAATAGCTGTGATTTGTGTGATATTCACGAGCTCCGTCAGGACCGGCTTGAGTAGAAATCGTTACAATAGTATTTCTACTCATGGATACAGATATTTTGGTTACCGGAATGCGCATTAGGAGTAAAAATACTTGTATGCTATCGAAGAAAAAAAATCCATTTCTCATTGAGTAACACCATTTGCGTCCAGTATTCTATTTTCGACATTATAACTAGCTGCAGGTACACTTTCCAATGCCCAGCTGACAACAATGTCTTTACAGTGTTTGTTTTCGTAGTAAACTTACTTAAATGATCACTTCACTGAAGATGAAAATATTACCTCCATTCTATTTAATACATGTATACATTGCGGCTTTTATTAGTCCTCTCCACGCCTGTTAACTTTGGGGTGATTGCTCAATAGGGGGCGCGGGTGGGGGGGACACTAACTCAAAATTTTTAAATGGCATGGGGGGTCAAGTGGCACATCGTTTCGATCTTTATGCTTTTCGAAATATTGAAGTTAATGTGCCCCAGCGCCATCTGTCGAGTAATTACAATGTTTCTTTTCTCAAAGAGTAGTAAGTATCGGTGATACCATTCAAAAAATTTTTGGTTTCATTGTTCCACGTTAAACCGTTCAAATTTATCGAGGCATGAGTAGTATTCAGATCCGCATTTATATTTGATATTTCAAATTTGAATTGCAAAAAAAATAGTAACGAAATTCAAAAAAAAATTAGATGGTTGTAAAGAAAATGGAATTTCCTTTTCGACGATGTGCCACTTAACTCCCCATGCCATTTAAAAATTTTGAGTTGATGTATCCTGCTGCCCCCCCTGTCGGGCAATCACCATTTTTTTCAAAAAGTAGTATTGGTGGAACCTTCAAAATATTTTTTATTCATGTTTGTATGTCGAACCGTTCGAAAATTAACAGGGGGGGGGACTATTAAAAGCCGCACTGTATATTATTGAACACCTGTTTCAATATCAATATTTTGTTTCCAGATATCATGCGAGAAGTGCCAGTGTTGGTGTTAGTGTGAGTTTCGTGCAACATGGAATGGAATACGGGGGATCTGATATGGTTCGACCCAGAAATTGGACATTGGCTTCCGGGAGAAGTTCTCGAATGCCATAGAAGTGCCAATGTCCTCACAGTACAAGCAGTTATCAATGGAAAGGTATGACGATTAAGAAAAAAGTTTATACATAATTTAAATCCCAACTTTTGTATAGAAAGACACAAAAATTATTAGATGTTATTGGGTTTGACTATTTTGAAATTGAGGTGAAAATGGATTATGAACTCATGAGAAATCCCTCCTCTGTGGAAATGAGAAAAATTTCAGAAAAGATGTTTTCAGTCCAAAAGAAGAAGCTTGGAAAATATTTAAACATAATATAGGGTTTTAGTGTTTTATTATTCTTTATTTTCATATGAAGGGACTCACCTAAAAATGTAATTGAAAAATTTTAATCTATTTTTCAAAATTTGAGAAAAATATTATTTTTTAACACGCTTATATTAACTTCACTTGTATGTATGTATCTATGTAACGGATACTTTCAACGTGATTTTCACCCACTTCCAGACGTCCGAATGATTTTTGTTATAGAAAAAAAATGGCGGCTCCAAGATGGCGGACAAGATTTGTTGGAATGGTCCGATTTGATTCAAAATTGACATGTGAAGGTTTTCGGGGTCAGAGATTATGATTTTTTTTTCAAAATTCATAAATTCAAATTGGCGGCTCCAAGATGGCGGACGAGATTTGTGATTACGGTCAGATTCGATTCAAAATAGGCATGTGGGGATTTTTTAGGTCGTATATTTCGAATTTTTTGCCAGAATTCATGAATTAAAGATGGCGATTCCAAGATATTTATCAATATGGTCTGATTCGATTCAAAATTAGTGTGTAAGGATTTTCGGGGTCAGATATTAGGAATTTTTTGTCAACATTTATTAATTCAAGGTGGCTGTCCAAGATGGTGGACGAGTTTTGTGATTATGGTCAGATTTGATTCAAAATTGGTTTTCGGGGTCGGAGATTTCGATTTTTTAGTCTTAAAAAAAATAATAGTTTAAAAAAATTCACGCTTTACTTCCGACATGGACTAAAAAGTAAAATTTAATAACTCAAATGTAAAAAACGCGTGGGATACTTGAAGTTCTCTTGAGCTTGTCAACGCTCAGTATTGTCAAAATTAAACTAAAAAATATGAGAATATAGATCGAAAGCACCCACGCCTTTTTTACATTTGAGTAAGTAAATGTTGTTTATGTTGGGAGTAAAATGTTTTCTTTAGTTTTTTAAACTATTATTTTTTTCAATTCAGCCTTATGATATGACTTATATTTTCGTCCAGAGACACAACGGACAAGAAAGTTTAACGTTATGCCCCGAAATTTTTGTAATGTAATATACAGTGCGTCTGCTTGAGGTGGATACATTTCTATTTTTTTTTTAATTTTCGACTTAGGAGATTTTATAGAATCTTCTCTATAATAACATTACCTTCCCTTCCCATTCAGAAAATGGAGTATTGATGACGGGCAAAGCAGCAGGCTTAGCTCGGTTTTCACTTAAATTTCTGTAGAAATGGGTAAAGTTAGTTTTGCTTCAGAGAAAAATTTGAAGAAGAAATGATTAAAAATTCTGAACAACTTCAATACTGCAAACGAATTCAAATTAGAAAATTCATCTCTGAATTGAGGTAAAGTTGGGCTCGTTTTTTCAATACGGTACCGGTCTTGAAGTTCTATGAGATCTGTGATTCATATCTAACTAGAAATAACAATAGAGTATTTATCAGGATAAACCTGTGCCCCCCCGCGTTCGCCAGATTTTAATGCAGTGAACTACTTTGAAATCACTAGTTAACGAGTAACTAGTGATTTCACTGAGCAAAATTGCAGAAGTGAAAAAATGTGTGGTAAATGGATTTTAAACAATTTGAACCAAGCCTAGATTTTTTTTTTAAATAGTTAATGTTTCAGTGAGAAATTGTTATTTTGTGATGAAGCTCAAACAACCCCTCTGCATGTCTGTTTCATAATATTCATTTAATGGAGTAGGGGATATTTTGAAAAAACTTGAAACTTTATTTATCTTTACCCCCTGTTAACTTTTGAACGGTTTGCCGTAGAGAGATAAAAAAAAAACATTTCTAGGGTTTCACCGATACTACTTTTTGAAATATAACACATTGTGAAAAACCTAATTTTTTTAAATGGCATGGGGGGTCTAGTGACACATCGTTGAAAAGAGAATTTGATTCTCTTTTCAACCATCTAATTTTTTTTTAAATTTCGTTGACATGTTTTTTCACAATAAGCATTTGAAGTGAGCGGATCTGAATTCGTTTCCTTACCTTACCTCAATAACTTTTGAAGGGTTTGATGTGAAATAATGGGATGAAAAATATTTTGGGTGGTATTAAAATGATAATGTTTGAAGAAAAATACCTTAATTGTTCTAGTGATTCACAATTGCAATCAATACCACGAAATACGGTCAATAAAGACAATTCACAACATTAATAATTATTCATTTTGAATTCCTTTCAAAGCTTAATTAGGTATTAGGATATCGAAATTATACCCATTTCATTTATTTTTAATGACAAAAGTAATAACAGGTACTATGAAAGGACTATTTATTGGATTTGTTTAAATTACAATAATTAATTAGTTACCTATAAAAGTACAATGGATTGATGAATTATTGTATTCATATTCACTGAGGAGTTTTGTCTACTTATAATTATTATTTACTTTGAATATTTGATATCATCATGGTTCGTATACGTCCTTTCGAAGAAAAAATTGAAGCAATTTATAATTTTGGTGAGGCCCATCGGAACTACCACGAAGCGGAGAGAATTTTTAATGAAAAATTTCCTGAACATCCTATAACTCGGAAATATTTGAGGGAACTAGTTGAAAAATTCAACAGAACTGGCAGTGTTCGTAGGAAAGGTGGAGCTGGTCGAAAATCAATTCCGGAAGAGACAAAGGTTTCGATAATTGCCGAAATGGTGGTAAAGCCGCAACAAAGTACCTCTCGTGTAGCAAGTACGATTGTGGTCTCAACAGCTACAGTAAAAATATATTTGAAGAAACACAAGTTCCATCCATACAAATTAGTAATGTTACACCAACTCACAGAAGACGACCCAGACCGAAGAATGGAATTTTGTGAAATTATGGAGGAACAGATAGCTAGGAACCCCAATTACATTAGGAATATTTGTTTTTCAGATGAAAGTACCTTTTTTTTGAACGGAAATGTGAATACACAAGATGTGCGATACTGGAGTGATATAAATCCCCATATCTTTCGAGAAGGTCACACACAGTTCCCACAGAAAGTAAATGTGTGGGCTGGAATTCTGGGAGACCATATTGTAGGTCCCTTATTTCTGGAAGAAAACTTAAACGGTAATTTGTACCTGGATTTACTAAGAGATACGGTTGAACCACTCATACTTGGAAATCTTGGAATATTAGAAGAAAATGAGAACGAATTTCAGGAACACATCACCTTCCAGCAAGATGGGGCCCCTCCTCACTTCCAACGTCAAGTTCGAGAGTATTTGGATGTAACATACCCTATGAGATGGATTGGACGTCGTGGACCAATCGAATGGCCGGCGCGATCACCAGATCTTACACCTTGTGACTTCTTTCTGTGGGGATACGTCAAATCCAAAGTGTATGAGCAACAATCCAACTCTTTGGAAGAACTTAAAGAAGGAATAACACGGGTTTGTGCTGGTATAACTGCAGACATGTTGAATAATGTTGGGCAGGAATTTGTGAATCGAATTTTTTATTGTCAAGAAGTAGTAGGTGGACATTTCGAACACCTGCTTCGTTAATTGACAACAATTTTGCTTCTAATTATTTAAATACTACATGTCATAATAATTTGTTTTCTTTTTGTTACATCGACACTTCAAATGCTTATTGTGAAAAAACGTATTAACAAAATTTAAATAAAATTAGATGGTGGAAAAGAGAATCCAATTCTCTTTTCGATGTGTCACTCGATCCCCCATGCCATTTAAAAAAATTAGGTTTTTGTGCCCCCCCGCGCCATCTATCGAGCAATCACAATGCGTTATATATTGCAAAAAGTAGTATCGGTGAAACCCTCGAAACGGTTTTTTTTTTATCGCTCTACGTCAAACCGTTAAAAAGTTAACAGGGGGGGGGACTATAAAAAGCCGCACTGTATATACACGTACTGATGAATGCATGTTATTATGGAGGATGCTGAATATTCTTATTCATTTTCTCAATTAACATTCTTCATCGACCATGAACAACTAATTTCAAGCTATTATATTTTGTAACTGATTTCTAGCGACTCAGATATAAACGTACAGAGAGTGAAAGGACACACAATGAACCAGTATGTGTAACCTTTCGCCAAATAACTGTAAGCTATGTCAGAGATTGAAATATGAATTATTTCATAACGATATAATGGTTATCGAGTTTTCAGTTCTTGTCAGTAAATTAAATTTTCTCGATGACAAGTTTTTTGATTGATTATAATTTAACTGCTATATATCATATTAAAAGACATGTGAACATGCAATTAGATTTATGAAACATTCGATTATATAGCCAAGGTAATCTTTTTTCAAATAAATAAAAAAACTCGTTAATTCAATTCCTCTTCCTGGATGCTTTGTTATGTTACACATTGGTTTTTATAAAAATAAATATTTTAATAAAATGATGGATTCAGCTTTTACTTTGTGATAGGAGATTTTGATGAAATCTCAAAAAATTGTTGTTTTTATTTTACTTATTTTTGTTTTAATATTCACACTAACTCACAAAAATTATATATTTTTATAAACTTTTTATAATTCCGAGTGCAAGCGTGTTCGACAGCAGTCAGTGGTGTCATTTTTCCGACTCTACTTAATTAATTCAATTATTTAGTTATTATTATTTGATTATTTTCCTCAAATCCATTTTAAAAACAAGCAGTACCTATTAAATCGTCATTGGCAAAATTATTCAATTTTTCTATCCTATGCTGTTTATATACCTGCATGATCATTTCAAAGTTTCTCTGTTTCATGCTCGTTTTTATGGAGTGTCGTCATGAGGATGAATGATTATGCAGTCAAAACGTATTCCCGAGGGGGAAAGAACTCCTTCATTAGGTGTACATCATAATATTTTCATTACTTCATTACTCATTTTGTCTCGAGCATTAGACCGCTTGGCCATTACAGATTTACGATTGAAATGTTTACATGAATAATTTACACTAATCAAAATAATCAAATGATATATTATATGTCCCTTCAATAATTTTTTAGAGAATAACCTGGCCTGAAACGTTTTTGATTATTTTTCATTACAAGTAATTACTCATTAGGTGTACAAAAAATTACTAGTTGTTACCCCCTCGCGTATTCCTATTTCCTTATTTCCCAATGAACTGTTCTGATTTAAAATCTATCAAGGTCAAAAACATAGAACGTTATTAATTATTTTATATTTCATTTAAAGCATGATAAAATTTCGAGAAAAAAATATTCAGTTAAAAAGTAGTCAACGAACATGAATTGAGATGCACTTGTCTCGAATCATTGTGTAACATCCCTACAAATCGAGATGGCATGAAAAGGCCGATCGAATTCAACAAACAGTGGAATAGCTATTTGTATTACTAGGGAGGAAAGTGCACTTTTCCTCCCGCAGGATTTACATCTAAGGGAGCAAAAGGCACTTTACTCCCATGTAATACATATGATATTTCCTCCTACCCACTTAATGAACCTTTTTTTGTAAATTTAAAACGCATCCCAACTGCATTTGTCTAAAACGGACCTATACTTGTATGATGGAAAGTATAGACAATACAGTCATGTCCATCTGAGAATCTACGGTGGTGCAATGGCTAGCGTCTTGGGCTTGTATGCGAAGGTCCGGGTTCTGCTCCTGGCATTTACAACTTTTTTTTTTAAGAACGTTATTTCACTTTTTTCTTGTTAGTGATTTGAATTATTGGACATTTAGATAGCTTATACATTTCGGATTGCTGATTTTCTCAATAAGTAATATTATGTGTCTATTGGAATGAAGTGTCGATAATTTTTTTTCTGAGAGCTGCGCTTGTAGAAAAAATAATGTGTGCATTTCGAGCACAAAGTATCAGTGCCGTTCTCCAAAGATTAATCTTTTTGTCGGGCGACAATCAATCACTTTGCGTTCTGAATACAAAAATAGCTATTAAAGAACTAAAGTAGAAGTAACATTCATGTTTGATTTTTACCAGTATACAGGATATATTAGATGTTCTAGAAATTACGGAAACAATTTTATTACGATAGATTCACAAGTTTCATCGTTCACAACTTACTTGAAATAAGGGGGAGGAAAAGTATGAGTTTCCTCCCTGGTTTGAGGGAGGAAAGTGTGTACTTTCTATAGGGGTAGGAGGAAAAAACATTTGTATCAACGCTTTAGTGAAGTTTTCAATTGATCATGAGAGCAGCAACTACCTCCGTATCAATCATTAAATTCTGTTTATAATCCAAAATTTACGTAGCAGCTGGATTATATAAATGATTTTAATAATAATAATAATGAATCGTCTTCATTTTTACCTTGCAAGTGCCACCTGATGCTGATATTACAATTTCACAGGTGGCAAGGTGCAAAATGACGAGGAATCAGAAGTAACTGAAATTTTTGAAACAGATGAATGATTCATTCATTAATACCGATGAAGACATTCAATTTATGTATATTTATGTATTTGAAGTGAAAATAAGTAATTTGTCGATAATCTATTTAGCTGATTATTAACACAGCGTCGAGAGATATCTTTTAGTTGATGAATAACTTTTTCATAATTTACATAGCTATATTCAACTATTTGTATCATATGAGATATATGTTGCAATTTTCAAATACAAATATTTATCATCATGCGTTTGATTCAGCTGTTTTGTATTATACGTTTCTTACTTTATGTTCATTATTACCTTTTGGAATTTCATATTGTTGTTTACCATAAAAATACATTTGATATAATAATATGGATACCTGCACTATGATGATCACATCTTCACATTTCATAAAAAAAATTAATAATTGCAGAATAACAGCATACGAAGAATGACATCATCGTAATTATTTCCTCGTGTATACGTGAGCAGAAAGGCAAAGCCGGAACCATGACTTTTCTGAATGGTAATCGTATATTCAATCAAGTGTTCATTCCAAAGATTCTTTGAAATGTTTTCCTTCAGGTGCGTATTCACTCGAGCACTCATTTCGCATGAGCACCGAATGAGCACATGAGATGCTCAGCTCAAGCTCAGGCTGCTCGGTTCAAGATCAGGTTGCGTAGTGGCACATGAGCACCGATCCGCAGTCAGTCGCGTACAAATATTCATACTCATCAATATCCAAATTGAACTCAAAATCTCTGTCATAATCAGAAACAGAACGTCAACGCACTTTTACCGTCTTCACTGAGCACGAAAAAATCTTCAATAAACGGATCGGCCCGAGCACCGCACGCGCATTCTGTTCGTGCTCAAATCACACTGTCACAGTGTGCTCAAATCACACTGTCCGAGCATTCGCGCGTTCGGTGCTCGTTCGGTGCTCATGCGGAATGAATGCTATAGTGAATATCTGTAGCAAGGTTGAAATGAAAATTAAATGCAAGTGGGAAGTTTCGAGCGCCAGCCAGAGGCGAGCGTGAGAAATCACGAGCATCGCGAATTTTCACTCTAACCGAGTAACAGACCGTGCTTTCTCCACAATCGCAAATCTTACACTCATCAGATGGAAAGTCAACGGAAAATTATTTTGACATTTCAATTCACATCTCGTCACTATGTACCAGACAAGGTTAACGTTATATTATTATTGCTACAACAGTGTTAGAACATTCATTTCTTGACAAGTGGTGAAATGAAATACATGCAAAATGCGTAAGACAGCAAGTCTTGTAGAATATTTGACCAATATAAAGAGCGAGAATGTTACCATTCTGTTATCAAATTTGATTTCAGAATTGGAAATTCTGTAACGGTTGCGGAGTAAACACTATTCTGGCAGTCTGGCAGGTGAAATCACTTATAATCTCCCAAGTGCTTGAATTATTGCCGGAAATTTTTTGAGTACATGAACTTTTTAAGAAAAAGATACATTTCCGGCAATCAATTCAAGCACGCGGAGAATTCGGAAAGAAAATTTCAAACCAAGAAATGAAAATCATCCAACAATTCATAAGAAATAACTAACTATGGGTTCACCTGAACTATTTATATAGGTACTTACTACAAAAAAAAGATGCATGAAAATATTGATATGTAAAAGTTTCATCAATAATTTTTTTTTTATTTTTGACAAAAAAAAATAAGTTTGCTCGCATTTGGGTTTGAACCTGCGACCTCGCGACATTCTACCAATCGGCTACGCGGTTTCGAATAAAACTAGTGACAACTGGTGTATTGAACTTTTTCTGAAATTTTATTTCAGAATTAGCAAATTCTGCGATGATCGTGGATTAAATATTTTCAGACACATTCGAAATATCTAGTAAATACATAATTATGAAAACGAATTTTTTGATTGGCTAAAAAAGTGTGGTATAATTCTGATACCATTGGTCGATTTGTCTTTTTTTTCTCGTGACGATTGGCTAGAGCAAACAACCTGATTCGTTAAAAACTCTGTCGGCTTCAAATACACCATATCCTATCTTAACCCTTTAAACTCATCACTTTTTCTAGGCGAAAAAAGAAAAGTTTGGTTTCCATTGAAAAAATTCATTCGAATGATTCCAAGAATACACAGTGGCCAAGACTTAATTTTGTTGGATTTCCCTAGTATATTGTTTTACTGCTACAGAATTATCACTTTTGCTGGAGACTGAAGATTTCACGAGTTCTGAATGAATATCACGATTTCACAATAAATTTCAGCAAACATTTTCCTATAAAAAAAAACCTTGTGTGGTAAAGTTCGTAGCGAGACATGATTAACCGTTTCTGCTTTCTATAAATATCTCAGTGAAAGCAATACGTGAGAAAAACAACCGATTTATTTGGTAAAATTCTTGCATTGTAAGTGATAAAGGAAACCGTAAAAATTCTAGGAAAAGCACATCGATTTATTCGACTTCTAATTATTGTTAACTTAGCTTTTACCCCGTTATCGTTACAGACGATTTATTTGATTACCTGCAATAATTTTTATGATGTCCTCATTTGAGCTAATACAAGTACCTACCGGACTTTCATGGAGTCAGTCAACTGATCAACATCAGAATATGACCTATTGGAGTGAAATGAAATGAAATTTCTCAACAAAAAAAAAGTACAAGCAAAACTGTTTAATAAACTTCACATGTCTGGAGTTCGTGGACCGGCAATCACAATCTTCAGAAATTATGTATCTTACTGAAGTCAACGTGTTAAGTTTGGAGACAGCATCAGTTTTTCTCGTCAAATTTCCATCAGGGTATCCCAAGGCCGAAGCTGTTTTCAGTAGATATCAACACATTGGAAACTCCAAAGGGCATCTCATTTCATACGTTGATGATACAACAATAATTTTGAGAGGCGACACTTGGCAGCGGGTATAGAAAGTCATGGAAATAACCAGACATGGCTGAACGATAATCTCCTCAACACCAACAATTCGAAAACAAAATTTATAACATTTTTCCTTCAAAATAATCAACAGCCCGAGGTCCAAAGATGTATACAGTACCGGAAACTTTTCATCTGGGGTATAAACAGAAATCTTATGAAATCACCATACCCTAGATGAAAACTTTCCGATACTGTATACTTCCCGATTGCAAATGCCCGTTTATTGAGAAAGTGAAGAAAATAGAATCTTGTATTCTTGACATGATTTTTTGGGTTTGTAACCTTCCACAATTTGAAAATGGAAAAATGTTAATCCAAGGAAATCTATACAAGTGTAAAAGGGCAAATTAATAAATTTTCCCGATAAGTTACTGCGTTCACAAGACTAGAAAATACTTCTTTTTCGAAAAAGATTGATGTTTCGGAGACTGTATCACTGTTGATGAAAAGACGCTGAAAACTGTATTTGAATTGGTTTGGAAATAATAAAATCTTTCTTTGACAGAGTCAAATGAAATCTGCCATACATTCTTTTGATTGACATTTGCTATCTTGATACATAGATACATAGGGTGTTCGGTATCAATCAATCACCATTAAATTAGTTCTCATTTCATCTCTGAGTAGAAGTTTCAGTTGATACGTCAAGAATAGTACTTCGACATTGAAACGTTTGGAGATTTAAACCAAAGAAGACCACGGTAAAACCCGGAAACTAACCAAAACATTGACGCCAGCCGTGAAAGCTGCATTCCTCCAGTTTTTTTTCTTTTATGAAATCGATTAGTTGTATGTATTATGGGAATCATGTGGGCAGGAAAGTTTATGATAAAAAGTGTTATTAAAAATATTACAGATTTGTTTGTCAGATAGTCGTAGAAAAAGTATAGTGTACAATTTGCATGAAATGACCGATTTAAAAAAAATGAATACTATTGTATGGTCATTGTACAATATACTGGATTACAATTTTTAGAATTCAAGTGCCAAGTAGTGAGGTTAACTGTCATTAGTGTCAAAAATCCATTAATTTGTTTTTAGTATATTCCCATCTGGTCGCATAATAATATTCATTTATTTCATTTTCATTTCTAGAGGGAAAAATTATCAAGTGAGTAAAATGAATACCTACCAATAGGTTATCTTGAACGATGAAAAATAGCGACTAAAGCTTGTCTTTTAGCCGCAGATGATGTCACAACAGATTTTATGAATGCCCTATTCATATTTTCGAACTAAAACCCTTTTCTTTCTTTGAACTATGTCAAGGAAATCTCATATTTGGACTATTCACGATCTTCTACGTTCAATCTTCATCACTTTTCATTTGTACTTAAATTAAATTTATATTTATCAAGAATTCGTTATCTGGATAGATGCCCAATTTCACAAATTTCATTAATTATTGTTGTCAACTAGTATCTGACGGCCAAACAGCCATAGGTACCTTGGATTACCTAGTGTAGATTAGGTCCAATAGTTCCTTAGAGGTATATGCTATGATTTCGACAATATATTTCCTTGCTTAACAACCAATCAGTGGATTTCAAATTTTGAAATTCAGCCAATAGAATCAGAACTACAGTGAAAATATAGCTTGTCGTTGTATTTTCACGGTGATAAACCTGCTTAGTTTTTGTTTTACCATCTGTCAAGTGAAAATGATTTAAATTATAAACGTCAAATTTATGTGTTTTGACTAGTTATCTTTATTTATCAATATGAGCGATCGTTGGGGACAAATGTCCATTGGTATCACAAATGAGGCCGTGGAAAAGAGTATTCCGTTGAATACGGCTAGAAGTAAAGCATCAATTACCAGGTGACACGATTTTTCTTTATTTCAAATCGATATATTGTCGTCCTAAATACAATTCGTGGTATGATTAAAAACCTATATATTTTTTTGGAATATCAATTCATTGGCAATCCCAATGCAAGAAAATACAACTCGTCCTGCGGACTGGTTATATTTTCAGCTTTGGGATTGCAATTCATTAATATTCCAAAAAATTATCGGTAATAATCATACCACTTATTATATTACCCTTGAATATATTCGCCGCGATAGTTTGGAATTTTGATAATACTTATTCAATAGTTAGAATGCTAAGAGTATTATTGGTGACACATTTGTATATCAGATATTTATGGGTTATTAGTTGTCAAAGAAAATGAGAACTGGCTCTATGACAGGATTTCGTTGTTATTCGGATCTGTCACTGTTGTTGCATGAAACTGTCGGTTGCCTAGCAACAGCTGTTAAAAATGTGCACTTTTTTACGCTTTTCTGTTTAATAATGAAATCGTATGTTGATAGTGAAATATTGTAATACTTTACGCACACAAACCACACAAAAAGTGGACTTTTTTTGACAGTTGTAGAGAAAAACCTTTTTTATATCGTTGGTACATAAAGAATCATCATCATTATCCATTACTTGTTACAGTATACTGTTTCTGTTACAGAAAAAGTTTGAGATATTTTTTTGTATTACGTCTGAGTAACTCTTTACCATTAAAACATGATAATCACAGAACGAAACGATTCGATTTTCAATAAGTATTAGCCATCAATCCATAAATATCCTCATAAGAATAGAAAGTTTTATTCTTCCTGTTGATCGCATTGTTTTGTAATGATTTCGTAAAACGGTGATGAACAATAAGTTGTTACTTTGAAAATACTAAGTCATCTTGGGAAAATTCTGTGAGAGTAAAACAAAGGCCCGCACATTATGACATCTCATCATATGGATGCAACTTGTATCACATTCGTCTTCAAGTTCAATTACACCATTACTGAAAAGATCTTATGTCGGAAATCGTCATAACTTACACATTCATCGTCTAATAATGGGGTAATGAAAGAATTTATATTGAAAAGGGGAAAATTCTCCATGAAAATTGAAAAATGAAAATTGTGATTTATTTGTAATATCTAACCAGAAAACAACTACTTCCGCGGCAAAAGCCACGTTGGATATTGAACTACATCTGATAGATATTGTGAAAAGACCCTAACTGAAAAGTAAAAACCTGAAAGTGAAAATTTACATTTTCATCAGATAGTTGATTTTTTTAATTTTCTCTAGTTTTCATTGAAAATTCATCAAATAAATTAAAGAAGGCACATGTTATTGAAAAATATCATCATTTCATTGAAGCAAGGTTCGTTTCTCTCGCATTTAATCCCCAATACATTTTGATCGACAAAAATCTATTTCGCTTGACAAGCTCATCAGGGAGATTGGAAGAATTGGAAAGCAGGCTCTTCAGAAGCAATTATACACTTCAAGGATAGATATGAGTGAAATATTTCTTCTGCGGTAACACTTTGAAAGTTATTTTTTGACGTAGACCTGTCACGGGCATTGCATTTTGATTTTTGAAAATATATCAGTCGCAGACGATTCCACAACAAATTTTATGGATATCCTATTCATATTTTCGAACGAAAATCAAAATACTATTTTGTTTCCACAACTTGGATCTCGTTCCCAAAGAAATAACATTTCAGATTACTTTACTTTCAGTGATTTACTTTTTTTACTTGATTTTTCCGAAACACACAATCTTCTTTCTGAACACATAAGGAACGGAATGATCTCTGATTTGTTGCATCCGTCTCCGCTCGAATAGCAGAATAACTACTATTAAAATATCGAAAAACTCACGAAAAAAGAAAATTACACAGATTATTGCAAATACAACGCGCTTTCGCCAAAAAATATAGGAGACTTCGCCAAAAATATACATATATAGTCGGCGGAACAAAAACACAGTATCGGAAACTTTTCATCTGGGGTATAGACAGAAATCTACGCGAGCAACAAGGAACGCAATAATATGATAAAACTAATTAAATAAGAGAGACGCACTACTGTGCGCCT
Organism: Chrysolina haemoptera; assembly: GCA_958298965.1. NCBI lineage: Eukaryota > Metazoa > Arthropoda > Insecta > Coleoptera > Chrysomelidae > Chrysolina > Chrysolina haemoptera. The sequence continues at coordinate 10,516,065 of OY282595.1, read as the reverse complement.
CTCCTGTTACCGCACCCGACGAATTAACAGCTCACGTCGATATCCCTCCCTCGAGTGAGTAGAGGAGAAACATATAGCAAGCTATTCTTTACACTCTCATGAAACTACCATACCCAAGGTGAAAACTTTCCGATACTGTATACACATCAATAGACACAATGGTGAGCAGTGACGACAGTACTACTTGCCCTGTAAATTTTTACTGAAGAAATATTCGCCAAACTAACTAACAGTTATAAGACGACAAGTATAGCTGAGGCACCAGTCAATATAATAATAACACTGATGCTCTTCAAACACGACTCAACTCTGGCGGAAGCACCAAACTCTTACGAAGATTCGAAATAGAAGAACATGTTTAGTATATAGTATATGTTTAGTATACAATATCGGAAACAATTTATCTGGGGTATAGACAGAAATCTATGCGAGCAACAAGGAACGCAATGATATAATAATACCACATAAACAAGAAAGACGCACTACCGTCGAGGAGAAATTGTAATGCTCTGTCAACATATAGCAAGCCATTCTTTACTTTTCATGAAACCACCATACCCAAGATGAAAACTTTCAGATACTGTTGGATATTACTACCAGTTATGTAACTATAACATAACATCAGCATAACTACTAACGCTATTTATTTTCTCTGAGACTTTCGAATTTAATAACTCTAACCCGCTCTCTCTGTTCCAGCCCCAAACCTTCGCCCTGGCCGACGGCGAAGGCCAGGTTCGCCTCCGCCAAGACCTCGGCAACCTTGGCGTCGAGGACATGATCCAGCTGTCCGACTTGCATGAAGCTGCCCTCCTCTGGAATCTCAAACTGCGCTACGATCGCGATTTGATCTACACTTACGCCGGGAGCATCCTGATAGCCGTGAATCCCTACCGGACATTCGAGGGGAGTTATGGCCTGGAGACTGCCCAGAGGTACAAGGGAAGGATGATCGGGGAGCTGCCCCCGCACTTGTTCGCACTGGGAGCGGCTGCGTATGCGGCACTGCCGTCGCCACAGGTAAACAAAAACTCATATAGATTGATAGATTAACCCTTTGCGGTCCTTTGTCGGGACAGCCACGCCATTAAAATTTTAACGTTTGGGTCCGATATCAGGTATCACTTTTTTGTGTTGGGTTTGGCCCTGTTTTCTTCTGCATATTTTGAATAAACTGTTTTTCATTTTTTTGGCCATGACAATATAATTGGATCGCAAAGAGTTAATAGATTAATGATAGATTAGATTATATATTAGGGACTTTCGTGCTACAAGCCTCTACACCGCGACCTTTTCAGATCTATTGTGTTTGTCCTCGAGATCATTTAGAGTTCTTTGTCTAGCCCTGTTTTCTTTACGAGACTCCACAGGCTAGTTTTTAGAACTCCCATGAATCTGGGAGCTCTTGGTTTTTCTTCTCCCAGCGTTAGAAACCTTTGCCTTGACAAGCCCTCGCAGTGGCATAGTATGTGTTCTGATGTTTCCTCTTCTTCCTGACAGAACCTGCATAGCATTTCTTCTGCCAGGCCTATTGTACTCATATGTTTGTTGAGCCTACAGTGCCCTGTGAGAAGTCCTACTACTATTCTAATAGTGTTCCTCTTCTGGCTTAGCAGATAGTCTGTGAATGTTGGCTACGGTTGTTTGATAAACTCTTTGGCCTGTCTCATCCCTGGTGCATTGTTCCACAATTCTTGAGACTTCTGTTGAATCCATGATTTGGTGTTTGTTTTTAGTACAGCTTTTGCTATACCGCAATACGGTTCTGGGCCATTCAGGGCCTTACTTGCTCCTTCTCGGGCTAGTGTATCGGCCTCTTCATTGCCTCTATAACCTGTGTGTGCTGGTACCCAGGCTAGTGTCAGTCTGTTCTGACTGCCCAGCTCTTTTAGGGCTTCTATGCAGTTCCAAACAAGTTTTGAGGTAACTTGCATTTGCATTTTGCTTTTATCGCAGCTTGGCTATCTGAGTATATGGCAATGTTTTTTCGTGAAAAATCGTGCCTTATTAGCTCTTGTGCACAATGGTGTATTGCAACGATTTCAGCTTGAAATATCGTCGCATGTTTGCCCAAGCTCAGTGAGATTTTCATCTTCGGCTTGGTTCCGTAAATGCCGGCTCCTGCACCTTCATCTGTTTTGGAGCCGTCAATGTAGACAGCGATTTCCGCATTGATGGGTGGCCCCCCCTTCCACGCATCCCTGTCCGTTATACTTGTCTTGAAAGTTTTGTCAAAGCTATATCTGGGAAGAATGCCATCTGGTGGGGGTCGTTATCCAACTCTTCATATAGCTTGTTGTAGTCTCTCCCGTGCATATTGCTAATGGGTGCTTGTCCTCTAAGCAACCTGCTCGTGACAGTCCTGGCTTCGGCTTGGATGTATATGTGTAGTGGAGGTAGGTTGAGCAAGACCTCTAAGGCGGCTGTTGGGGTGGTTCTCATGGCCCCGGTGGCACTCAGACATGCTTGATTAATGATAGATAGAAAACGAGGAAAACCTGCCTCCAACCTTCTACACTGTAAAAAAATAACACCAGATAACACCATTCGATGTCCATTATAGGTCCTGATAATTATAGTGAAAAATAGCACCGACATATTTCACACCGTTCTATAGTATGACATAAAAACTGTACATGGTATTGATTGAATTCGGAATGATCAGTTAACACACCTAAAAAAAGTCTTAAAAAACACCATCGTGGTGTTAATTGTCCATTTGGATGGTTTAGAAGAAACTGATTCTACTGTGTTGCATAACCATCTCTCTATATGGAAATAAAATGAGTTTAGTGTTAATCCAATATTGAGTGTTCCTGAACACTTATATACTGAAATTGAAATCATCTGATCTATCCAGTCGAAATTATTAGATAGGATGCTCCGTTGCTAGCAGGTCACCGATAGTACTCAGTGCCTTCCGTAGAGGGTCCACCTTAGAGGACATCGTTGTTTGCGCAGGGTATGTGATCTTGAGATATAAACACGACCGTTAAAGCAATGAAAGAAAATACCGAGACATCAGAGCCCGATCGCCGCCCAAAGATTACAGGGTGAGCAGTTCTTGGGCTAACCACCAGAAGTGTTTGGTGTCGTTGAGTTAATACACACCGGATTGTTTCAAGGGAAACACTGATTGGTGTTATTGGATAATAAATAAACCAGCAAAGGCTCTCAGACAAGTGTTTTATTACACCAAGATAATATACGAAAAAAATTACATCGAATTGTAGTGCCGGTATTTGTTAAAATTTTGATATTACGAATCTCCCAGGTTTTCGTAGAAAACCCCTCTAAAGCAGAGCTTGTCCGAGCAAGGGAGACCCGGGACCTATAGTTTGAAAAGTGGATTCCGAACCACTTCAGCTCCGTGTTGGCGGTGGGGATCGAAACCGGGCCACCTGGGTGGGAGCAAAAGCTCCTTACACCTCGACCAGGTATGGAGATACAGTGTTTGTCATGTTCAAAGTATGAATATATTCATGAAACTGGTGTTGAAGTTTACCTGTTTCTTATGTATGTATAGATCAGAAGATTTCAATTTTCACCATATTAGTGTTCAGGAACACTCATTACTATTGTGGATTAACTAAACTATATTATTCCCACACAAAGAGGTGTTGTGCAATACAGAAGAAGCAGTTTCTTCTAAACCATTCAAATGGACAATTGAAACCACGACGGTGTTTTCTAAGACTTATTCCAGGTGTGACATCTGATCATTCCAAATTCAATCAACACCATGTACAGTATTTTATGTTACATCATAGAACGGTGTGAAATATGTCGGTGCTATTTTTCACTATAATAATCTAACATAAGAATTATACCGACATATCGCAAGACAGCAAAAATCAAAGCCGGACAAATACAGAAGGCTGCCATGCTTGATTCACTAGATCTGCTCAGGCATACGATTCCTGGACCCAGCAGCTGCTTACCCCATATTTTGGGGAGTGGTTATTGGGGTAATGATTAGCCCTGCTCAGGTCGAATGTTCTAGAGTTTCCGAGAAAGGGCCCAACTGTAAAATTTTAATTTCAATAATAATAATGAGACTCACTCATAGACACTCGTAGAGATCCAGAGCTAGTTATAGAGGATTTTGGCACCTGGAAACAGTACATCGTAGAACACGTCACTAGGAAACGATTTCAAGATCGATTCGAGGTTCCTCTATAGGTAAAACAAAATTTACATCAATACTGGCTCATTCATATCGCCTTTCATCAAATGGCATGATGTAGCTATTAGAAATTTTTAATTAAATTGCATTAAGATATAGTCAACCGTAACTACGTGAGATAACTCATGAATCAGACTAATGTAATGCAGGTAATATCTGCAGCATAATAATTTATTATTTTATTTTCTTTTTACTGCAGAGAAGTGAAATTGTTTATTAATTTCATACAGGGTTATTGCTGATATGAAGAAAGTAAAATAACTTTGAGGTAGTTATTTGCAGTCAGTATGAATCTTCCATTTGCACCCGCAGGAAATATTGATTTTGTATACCAGAGTTCAATAAATTTGATTTATATTGTTAAATTAATTAAGAGATATCTCTGGAAAAATTCATTTTTTTCTTGTCAGAAAGGCAAAATTTACAATTATATTTCTTTGCTGAAATATTTTATTGAAAAATACATGTTCAGATGAAACTTTCCCAAAACGCTTCATATTGTGCCAACAATACTGAACAATCATTTCTGTCATGACAGAAATTGAAGGGACTTCCGCTTACTAGATGAAGTATGTTTTTGAGGAACAGGAATTTTTATCGCGATAAAAGAGGTGCATGCTTTTTTATCGCTGTCAAACTGACTCAGACGTCATATTTAAATTGGTTTATTTCCACAGTAGTTGATTTATCACTTATAATTGCACTAGTGGTTTTTATTTTATCGGGTAAATTTGGGTTGTTTAATGAGAAACTGTTTCCTAGCAGAGAGAATAACTGTCCACTATCAAAAACACGTGGGTGGCGTGTTTTTAGGTTGACAGTTATTCGAGTCAAATTGCTAAAGGGAACAGTTTAGAATTTGAACAACACAAATTCACCCAATATCAATGCAAACCTCGAGTTTAATTCAGCAGGACAATTTAATGATTAAGAAATTCAGAAACATATCAATGTCAAACTATTCATTTTGGCAACCAACACCGCGATAATTGATAAACAAATGAATAAGTGAAAAAACCACTAGTGTATTTGTCGCTGTAAAAGTTAAAGCTAACTTTTGCCGCTATCAAAGTGACAATTGCACTGTGGCCTATGCTATTTTTTATACATGAGTTAAATTGTAAACATGAAAGTGGATATACAGGGTGTTCCAAATTAAGTCGGCACCATTGACAACTCCGTTATTATTGATGCTTCGAATTCGGTTAAATGGGCAAACTAGTAGCATTTTTAATGGCCTTCTCGACGCCAAAAACAAAAAAAAAATTGACAGTCGCGTTTTAGAAATATTTCATAAAATGATATTTTTTTAAATGGAACACTCTATATTTTATCATGCATTTCGACTCGTAACTACATTCTCAATAACAAAGCTCCCATGACTTTTTTTCCTAAAGTTGAAAATAAGTCAGTTTTGTCAATAGGAAACATTTATAAAAATCGGATTTGATAAAGCGCTATAAAATATCGAGTAAATGTTCAAAAAGACACTTCCTTCTGTTTGGTCTAGAGGCTATGGCTCCTTCACCTCGCGCCGACAACCCGTGTTCAAATCGTAGTCGAGCAATTTTTTTTTTTTTTTATGTGTTAGAGATATGGATTGTATTGCCAGTAATTTGGATACCGACTTTGGCTATATCTATTAAAAATTGTCAGAATTGTTCATTCAATTTTAATCTAGTAAATAATAAAAGAAATTAATATTATTATAAGGTAATCAATGATCAATAAAGTATCGAGTGTATTGTCTGTATCTGAGATCTGCGTTTGTCGAAAAAATATTGTGTGTATTTCGAGCACAAAGTGTAATTGCCGCTCTCCAAAGATTCTCTCTCTTTGTTCGAGCGGCAATCCATCACTTTGCGCTCTAAATACACAGCTATTTCCAACCGCATTAATATGACGCTCCAGCATTTTCTGTTCTGTACAAAAACGGCTTCAAAGTTATCATTATGGCAGAAATATTTTGATTCAGAAACTAAATACGGCTAGTGGAATGGTTTTAAGGTGGAAATTATCGTTTTGTAAATTAATACCAAATAGCTCAGTTGTGTCAATTGGCGGGTTTCACGAGTTCAAATCACAGCGCAATTTTTTCTTTTTACTGTCTTATTTTGCTGTTAGTAACAAAATTTTGTCATTCGTATAAATACCAAAATTGGGTGTTTGGACAATCGTGAGGTTTTATTCGCCAAAACAAAGAAATTTTTTGTACCAGTGAAAAAAATAAATATTTCCACATAAGTCGCTCATAAATAAAATATAAAGTGTTCCATTTAAAAAAATATCATTTTATGAAATATTTCGAAAACGACTTAATTTGGAACACCCTGTATACTGAGTATTATTTGTAGTAAAAAAAATATTTTGGTATCTTTTTATTTTCAAGAAACACGAGTTGCTGCTCAAAGTGGGACATACCGTAAATGTAACAATTTATTTCCATAGGTGGTAGTAATCAGTGGAGAAAGCGGATCCGGCAAGACTGAATCAACGAAACTAGTGATGCAATATCTAGCTGCCGTAGCGCCTTCAGCGCCGAGAGGCCAAGCCCTGGTCACGGAACAAATTCTGGAAGCAGCGCCTCTACTGGAAGCTTTCGGTAACGCGCGGACGGCGCGGAACGATAACAGTTCCCGATTCGGAAAATATCTGGAAGTTTATTTCAAGCACGGCTCCATCATCGGCGCCAAAATGACGCAGTATCTGCTGGAAAAGTCTCGAATAGTAACGCAAGCTCCGGGCGAAAGGAATTACCACGTGTTCTACGAACTACTCGGGGGCTTGAGTAACGTCGAGAAACAAAAATATGGGCTCATCGAAGCTGATAAATACTTTTATTTGAATCAAGGTAAATTGAACGATAGAGACTTAGTAATAATGAATTTGTTAATGGCTATGAACGATTCGCCAACTTCGTTGTACTAGAACATCATTTATTCACTGTTCACTGTAATATAATACATTTTTATCCACAGTTGGCATCTTATGAAACAATAATGCTTCAGTCGAACGTCTTATGGCGTCAGTAAAACACTAGTGTCTTATAACACGTTTTTTTATCCAATAGACTACAAGCCCGCGTAACATTTTGGGGGGGACATTTGGCCCAGCATGAAACATGTCCAGAACGATGCTGTTGTATGAAAAAGTTACTTGAATTTTCAAAATTTTAAAAGTTTCCTAGCTTTCGGTTCCAATATTTTTGTACAGTAGTAGTTTCTAGGAAATTATTATTTCATAATCTACCCAACGCGAGGAATGCCGTAAGAATATTTGCACTACCCAGATTTGACGGCATAGCGCCTAGAGTAATTTTTTCATATAGCAGCATCGTTCTGTACATGTTTTCTACTAGATATTACAAATAAATCACAATGTTTCCCTTTTCAACATGAATACCTCCCAAGAGGTTATCTTGAACGATGGAAAATAGCGACTAAAGTCAGCCGCAGATGATTCCACAACAGATTTTATAAATATCCTATTCATATTTTCGAACAAAAATCAAAATGCAATGCCCATGACAGGTCTATGTCAAAAAATAACCTTCGAAGTGTACTTTTGTACTTATCACCATCGAAATTATTAGAATTTCTGGAGTTATAAAAGTACCTACTATAAAATTGGATATTTTCAGTGGTGCATTTTTCAATGGTTTTGAAACAAAGATTATTTTACAGGAGGCGGTGATTGTGCGCCAGGACATTCTGGGTCGGGTGCAGACTGGGGAGGACTATCGAGAGCAATGGAAGTTCTGGGAGTTGGCGATTCCGAACAAGACGGAATTGTCAAAATCCTTGCAGCAGTCTTACACCTAGGAAACGTCTATTTCCACAGGAGGCAACTGAGGTGATTTTTTCGTTTACCAGTAAATATTTCGATTTGAAATAATATTATTTTATGAAATAGTAAATTCGACGGTGTTGAAGTACCCTCCTCTCCAAATATTTCTACCAGGTGGAAAATATGAAGCAAACATCTGACAGAAAACAACTGATGCTTCCCTGGCTAATACCACGACTGACATTGAATTATATTTGACAGATATTTGTGCAACGTTCTTCGAAGAAGACCCAATTGCAAATGCTTTCACAAATATACAGCAGCTTATCCATCCACTGTATAACTAATATTTCCTCACAAATGAAGCAGCGACCTACAGTAAATGTCAGTCGCAGCGCCACCCTTGGCAAAACCAAAAAGCAATCATCAGTAGCAAAGACTCCAGTAAGTGAACCAGAGTTCAAGAATTTTTGCCGGAGAGTATCAAACAAATGAAATAGTAAATTCGACGATGTCGAATTATCCTTCTCTCCAAATATTTCCACCATTGTTAAAAAAAATTGTTAAAATTGTGTTTTCCGTTAACTTGCTCTCGTCCTTTTACGAACGGCAGCCAAACTCGTGCGAGCTAAGGATTAACGAGGTCTTACCTTTTAACGTGCGATTCCTAGCACTTTCTCGGGCCATCAGATGAAAATCTGAAGTCGCTAAGGAATCGAACCTAGCCGACCAGCAGTCAATGGTTTTGAACGCTTCAGTCTCAACCACTGAGCTACTTGACCCTACATGTCAAATGTAATTCAATGTCCGTCGTTGTATTAGCCAGGGAAGTAGTTGTTTTTTGTCAGATGTTTGCCTCATATATTTCGCATGGTGAAAATATTTGGAGAGAAGCTAAGGTACTTCGATTTTACTATTTCATTTATTTGATACTCTCAGGCAAAAATTCCTGAACTCTGTTCACTTCCTGGTGTCTTTGCTTCTTGTGTTTTCTCCGCGGGTAGCGTTGCGACTGACTTTACTGTAAGTCGCTGCTTATTAATTTGTGAGGAAATATTATTTATACAGTGGATTATAATTTTTTGGACTTTAATGTTGTCCGACCTACCCTGTCACTAACGAGAGGCAAGAACCTAGGAACAGTCGATACAATTCAGTCTTTGTTTACTAATTTATGAATTTATTATGATTATATCATTATGGTATGTTTATCAGTGATTTATGATATATTTTTTGTTTCAATTGCAATTGTTAATCTTTTTTTATTATTTATTATTATTGTATGTACAACTTCCTCATACCAGAACTTACTCAATAAACAAAATAAATGAAATAAACTACCTGGACCGTAAAACCCGAACTCAATCTAGTCACTATGCTACGGTTTAGGACTAATGACTCTGCTAACATTCTTTCACCTACCGCTCACAATATGAAGTGATTTACATCATTGTCACGATAAAAATATTCAAAAACTAATTCGGCAAATTATAAGCAGTTTGGCAAGAAAAAAGGCCTAGGAGTCTACTTAAGGTTAGTTCGATGTGGTTAAAACATACTTAAAAAAATACTCCCTGCAAAATGTGTGTGCTTATATAATTTTCTCGCCCCCCAAGTGTCTACTTAAGGGTACCTAGTTCATTCTGGTTAGGACAAACTAAAAAGATTGCTCCTCTCAAAATGTATGCGATTAATTTCCTCGTGCCCAAGTGTCCACGTGAGTTTAGGTTCTTATGGTTAGCAAATACTAATAATTACTTCTCAGCAACTTAATGTTGTCTGTCTGCCTGCTTCAGTTATTTCAAAAGGATAAAAATAATTTGGTGCACTTAATGTTTATTTAATTTTCATTCAAAGTTGCTTGGGGCTTTATGAAATCCAAAATATACAATCGAAATCGAGTTCCCACGTTTTCCTTCAGTTCCTTAGCGTCTAGTTTAATGAATGAATTACTTTCATATATGCGGATGATCCATAATTTGTCAGGGAGATACATTTCAACATGAGACGAACAAAAAATTGACTCAGCGATTCATTTATGGAAAACAAATACATCAATCGGATTGTGCAACAAAAACAAGATTGGATTCCTCACAGAATCCGGCAATAATACATTGCCTATTTATGTCGTTTTCCATATAGGGACGACAACTTGTCCACTTCCATGGTACTCGTATCAAAAACACTTGTCTCGTGAGATTATAGTCTCGGTTCTGCATGAATTTATTCATTATCACAACATTGGTATATTCTAAAAACAAATAAAAATGCAAATACCGCAATAGTACACATTAATTCATGCTAAAAAAATCGTTGAATCGGAAAAAGAAAATCCTCTTTTTGACTAGCATATTGAAGTAGAACTGAGGTAATATAATTTCGCTAAATTTTATTTCATTTTCGTTCTTTTTTGAAAGCGATATTCGAATTATTTCAGAAATCAATTATTTCCGATTTCTGTTACTGCCTATAATACAGAAAAAACAAAAATAATATTAAAAAAAAGCTTCTATTCAAATGGGCTAAAAAGTAAAAAATAATTTCTTTAGATGTGAGTTACAGATTCAAAAGCTTAATTAATTTGGAAGACCCAATAAAATTCAGCAATGAATATATAATATACTGCTCGACACTGAAATTCTTGGGACTCTTAATAGATGAAAATTTATCATGGGTAAGACATATAACTTAAGGAGGCAGATTTCACCATTAATTGGAATTATTTTCAAGATTTTTCGACTTAAAACCAATATTCTACAAAAACGTAAGAACTTACTGAAGCTCAAAAAATGCAGTTTTAAGTCGTAACTATACAAATCCTCCAAATTTTTTTTCTGACCCGACCAGACACTATGTTGTCATTTGAAAATAAAATAGTAAGAATAAATTTAAAATTGAATTTCACTCGATGCGCGTTTCGCAAACAATGTTAGCATTCTCAAGAGCTATACGCTACTACTTAGTAAGCGTTTTGGCGTTTTGGCGTTTTGGCGTTTTGGCGTTTTGGCGTTTTGGCGTTTTGGTGCTTTGGGTAGCTTCTATTTCTTGAATTGTACTCACACCAAAGGTTCCAAACATCCATTTTCGAGCGTTAAAATTGTTTCATTCATTTGAAACTTTCCGGCACTCTTTTCAAAAAATTTTGAATTATGCACTTATTCTTCCTAGAGTCTGTGTTACCAAGGAGTGCTTCTGGCTATTCAGTTTTGGGTGTTAAGAAATAAAACGTGAAAAATATTACGTCTGCATGTGATTATTTTCAACCATATGGGGGAATATTCAATGTTTGATCACAATTATCACTTGCAATTGTGTGTTATTGAAGCGATATTGTACAAAATGTATGTCAGATGTATTCATTGTTTGTATGGGAAAGTGGTTGATTTTTGACAGATTTCTGCCTTAAATTGTCCACACTTGTGATGGTTTTGATAGGATGGATTTTAGTCATTGTACAAATAGATGACAGATGTAATTCAATTTTCGTAAGGAGAGGTAATCCACTTTGTGGGATAGTGTGGAGAGAAGGGGATTCTGACTTTCTTCTGACTTTCTCGAAATTGTTCATTTCATTTATTCGAAACTCTCCGGCACACTTTTCGAACTTTTTTCCAATTATGGGTTTCCTTTTCTCAATTCCATCATTCTCTATTTCCAATCAAATCGAAGAATGTCCAGTGACATATTACTCATACCTATCATGACACGAGTTCTAAAAGATTTATTACAAGAGAAATATCTATAAGTCATTGTATTCATGAAAGTAACGAAATGAGGATGTAATCGAAGAATATAGTTGTTATGAAATGCTTTGCAGGCGGAATTAACTTCCTCAGTTCAAGGATACACGTCCATATTCAACATTTATTCATTCCTTTTTTCACACGGCAATTATCAGGAAAGGAATTTTTGGAATGTTTTTTTCTTCGACTCTACTCAGGAATGCGAATTAAAGAATTTTCATTGCCGTATTGAGCCTGATCAATTCTATTGCTGTCACAATAATCATTGAACGTGTTACTCTAGGCATGGTCAGGAAGGAGTGGAAGTCGGATCCGATGTCGAAATCAAGTGGGCAGCTCATCTTTTGCAAATTTCTGCATCTGGGCTTCAACGCGCCTTGACATCGAGAATTACGGAGGCAAGAGCCGAACGAGTCTTTTCTCCGCTGAGTATAGATCAAGCGTTGGACGCAAGAGATGCCTTCGCCAAAGCGTTGTACTCGGCGTTGTTCAATTGGTAAGTTTTACAATTTTTATAATATTTTAGTATTTTTCATCTACCATCCAACTCATCATTTGGGAATGATCATCGTATATTTCCGTCACAAATTTACTTCAGAACAATCTATGGGTGTTTTTCGTATTCAAATTGAAACGAATTAGCTATTTGTATTACTAGGGAGGAAAGTGCCACTTTCCCTCCCGCAGGATGTAGTTTACTGCCCGACGCGAACATCCAAGCGAGAAAAAGGCACTTCACTATACATATGATTTTTCCTCCTATCCGCTTGATGAACCTTTTTTTGTATAGGACCCCGCACGGAATACATGGGATTTTGGTTTATTGCGAAATTCAAGGAAACTCTGGTATGTTGTAGATCACGATCTGTAGGAAACATTTTGAATGGGCCATAATCAAATCGTATGATTAGTTTCTGAGAAACACAAACTTTCTCAAAAATATCCCATTTTGACGTTATTACATTACTTATTAGAATTGAGATATTTTCTAGTTTAGTTTTGAGATTTTCCTGAGTAATAATGATGTTTGAAAGAGCAATACTATTTTATTACAACATGATATTTTTACTCGAACTCTTCCACCAAATACGTCATCATTGTGCTGTCAAACCCCTCATCCCCAGCATCCCCTACTTGATTCACCATTTTGAAGGGAATCAAATCACAAATAAATCGGTGTAATGCAAATAAGAATCGAAGTGTGGACGTTCAAATGAAAACTAATTGTTATATTACCATAATATGTGAACCATTCAGTTCCATATAGAAGTATAAGCGATTTTTGAATTGTCTTTGCACATTTCTCAACATTTCTGGAGTCACTGTACGACACTCATTTACAATTCTTCTTCATAGACCATCAATAGAATTTGTGTGATATAAACTTTGGATTTCAAATTTCCCATAAAAAGAAGTCTAATGGTTATAGATCAGGAGATCTAGCAGGCAAAAATATTGCTCCTCGCCTTCCAGTCATTGAATATGAAATATTCGAAGTAGTTTTTTTGTCATTTTGACAAAATTTTCATACCAAAATCTATGAAAAATGTACTTCAAACACCAAATTTCTTTTGTAGGTTAGTTACAAGGGTCAACTCGATTGTCCAAAAAGGAGGATTACACGACGCAGCCAGGATATCTCTCCTCGACATTTTTGGTTTCGAAAACCTGAACGAAAATTCTTTCGAACAGCTTTGCATCAATTTCGCTTCTGAATCGTTGCAACTGTATTTCAACAAACACGTCTTCAAACTTGGTAAGCAAAATTGGAGTGGAAACACCTAAAAACTAGTTCATCAGCACAGGTTGCATATACATTTAATTTATGTGGAAAAAATTAGCTGATATCTACAGAGTGAAAGCGGCCACCTCTCTAAAACTTATTTATTATCAGATTCAGAAGTTAATTTTTTCGATAGATGTAGTATCAATCGTTCTAGTTGAATGTCATAATTTTCGAAATAGAAATAAAAATTTCAAGGCCAACTTCGAATTTTTTTCAAGGTCAAAAATCAAGCATTTTTTTAAATAGAATTTGACGACGTCACTGAACATTTCCAAGTGGTTCATGTGTTAAATTACGCAAGAAAAACAACAGAAATTTTATCAAAATTCTGATCACACCATCAGATTTAGGATATTTCGAGATATATCTACTCATAATTTTCTCGAAATTTCTTCATAAATAAAAAAATTATAAATTAATTAATATAGATAATGCCAATAAATTTTTAAAGAGCAAAATTTGCTTACAAACTGACAAATAATTTACAAAAAAGTGATGGTAATTTCAAAATAAAATCAAAACTACATGACATAAGACCAGAAATGCACTTCCATTAAAATAAAATTCATTCAACTAAAAGAAAAAACAATCTTGTATATAGTTCTATAGAAACTTACCACAAACTTTCAGACGATATAAACAAAATCCAAGACAATGAATATTTTTTTGAAAAAATTCGAAAAAAAAAATCCAACCATACCGATCATCAATATATAAATATGGGAAGTTGTTAATTTGACTTTAGTGATTGTATTATCTTCCTCATACCAAGAACTTTTTCTATTAGAAGGGTGTATTTCAATAAATTAATGAAATAAATAAAAACAAGAAAAGCCATCAAACTGAATAAAATAACCAAAACGTTTTAGATCATTTTTAATACAATAACGTGAATGCTCCAAATCGGAAAATAATAATAATAAATGCCGTCTTCTAACCACACAGGATGTACCTTTAGGTACAGTCTACGAGAGTTTTCGAGGAAACATCATTATTATTAGTATCATTATCATTAACACAAAAACAATATAGTTAATCAGGTAATTTCATTTTCAGAGCAACAGGAGTACACCAAAGAACGACTGGAGTGGACAAATCTGAATTGGGCTGATAACACACCGGTTATACAATTGTTAGGCAAGAAACCTGTTGGAATACTCCATCTATTGGATGATGAAAGCAACTTTCCGAAAGCGTCCGACTCGTCGTTTTTAGAAAAATGCCATTACAACCATGCTCTGAATGAACACTATTGCCGACCCAGAGTAGGAGGAAGAGAATTCGGGGTAATTGAAGCAGTGTTAATAATTATGATTTATAGACTGAAATTTTAACTGGACAAAAAATCTTTTGTAAGAGTAGGAAAGCGCCGCCCCTGGATGAACGCGCGTGGAAAAGCAGTACAAGTGTTTCTCTGTTCCTCTCCCTTGATCAAACTGAAGCTGTGGTTGTTTGAATTGAAGTTTTATCAACATGTCAACCAATATGAGGTTGCACCACACACCACATTACATGAAGAAAGTTTAAACGAATACCATTGGTGTCAAACTTTCCATATATTATTATTATTATTATTTATCATTACTATTATGTTCTTCAGAGCACAAATCACATTGGATCCAATCTATTGAGTAAACACTGTGAGTGAGTAATGCACTCAAACTGACAGTCTGCAGTGTTGTTAATTCGTGTGGAACCACAGATACTGGTAGATCGGGGGGTCTATTCAAGTGGAGTCAGGCGGTGAGACATGTTGATTTCAGTGGCGCGTTTTAGAATGTTGACGAACAAAATAATTATATGAATGATCATGATTTGTCTGAACTTCCACAGGTGTGTTTCTACATGATAGACTAGTACCCCGTTGAATTTTCGTTAAGTGGTGATAGTTCAACCTGTATAGTTTGAGCAGTCGTGATCCCGCAAATAAATTCAATAAATCCTAAATCTACATTACCAGATTAAGCTCTTAGTTTCTTGGTATGGGCCATAAATAATTCATTAGCTACTAACAGGAGTCTTATCCTTTAGCTTGAAATCACCGATTTGAATGCTATCAACTTTATCAAAAATCATTGAGAATATAGGTAGTTAAACGCATATTGATGAGTTTTTCAAGGAAATATAATAAATAGCCCCTGAACAGTTCGGTAATAAAAAAAAAAATGCTAGTCATGCAATTTTCAATGTTCTCGAAAATGTCTACATAAGCTTTTAATGGATTATGGATTCCGTGGTACAGCTCTGGACTGGTTTAGATCATTTCTCACCGACAAAAATGTAGAAATATTATTAGGAGACAATATTTTGGAAACGAGGAAAATTGTAGGTGGGGTTTCTCAGGAATGAGTTCTGGGGCCAATTATTTTCTTTGTATATTAATGATATGTTTACAGATGATACCGCAACACTTTAGTATGATGAAAATCATTCTGCTCTCATCCAGTCAATTTCAGAAGGTATTCCAAAACTCAAGAGTTAGTTTGATGCCAATATGCTGACTCATCATTCTAAAACTAACTTCGTCCCATGTAAGCTAGCTGTCGGAGGATTGAAGGTCAGCTGATTGAAAGCCTGTAACGAAATTTCTTGATGTACAAATGACAATAATGTGAACTTTGCTTCTAAAAATGTCATTTAGTTGGTTTGCTATTATATATTTAATCCCATCTACGGTATGGAATACCATTCTGGAGTTTTGGCAGCCAGGTTTTATTTCAAAATGAAGATGCAGGAACCATGTTAAACGATTTTTTCAAAAAATAAGATCTTGACTATGCATGGAATTTGTATCTTTGGAATAGTGTGTTTTCTGCAAAAATACAGAGAAAAGTTCTCACAAGTCAGCAGAAAACATCGTTCTTCCGATTCCAAATTCATACCTTAGACAATCTCTTATTTATATGAAGACATGCGTTAGTCAACATTACGTTATTATGTTTTCATCATATGTACTCATTATCACAATATTTACAAAATTTTAAATTTACATTTCAGATAAGACATTTCGCGGGCCAAGTTTGGTACTCTGTAGATGGATTCTTAGACAAAAACCGCGATGCTTTGAGACCAGAAGTTGTGGAACTATTAGCATCCAGTAAAGACACCTTAGTGAGTGCCATCGCCAAACCACTGCTCAGCCATGCTCAAACCAGAACCCTGCCCAGAGGGGCAAATGGCCGATTCGTTACGATGAAACCAAGAACACCCACTGGTGAGTTATGATGGGTGTTTTCATTGTCTTAGTAGGCAAATTTTGCTCCCAACCCACTCTTATAAAATAATAAACATAAAAATCTTTTAAAAACGAGCATTTGAAACTTGAAACTCTTTAATTAAGAAATAAAACAAAATATTGCATGAGAAACCAAAAGGTTTTAAAAATTCAAATATATTTTTAAATTCCTGAGTACTCATTTTAAGTGAAAACATATTTATATTTTCAAACCTTTTTGTTTTTCATACAATAAACATCATTTTACAATTTAATAACATTTATTTCCCAAGAAACTTACAAGTTTATGACAGGGAAAAAAATACAAAACACATTTTCAACTGGACTAAATTAATAAATAACTAACTAGATATTTCTAATTTTCATATTCATGATAATACATATTTTTTCAAATTTACTTTAAATCTCATTTTACCATTGGATTTCAAAGATTTTGACAATTCATTGTAATGCATTATTCCTTTAAAATATATTGATTGTTGACCCACATTTGTTTTCACTTTGATAACTGACAAATTATTTGATTGCCTCGTCAAGTGGTTATGATTTTTTTATAATTTTAAGTTTAATATTTTATGAATAAAAGCTCGTTTTCAAAAAGATTTCTTACGAATATTTCGTTTGGTACGTTTTAGCATCACAATTTATTTAATTATGTCTTAAAGGTGCGATTGGTACCAAGAGATTCCCAGTTAACACAAACATACTTGGGATGTTGCATTCATATCACAAAATGTTACGAAAACGATTCCTAATAATAAATATGTCGCTGTTACCGCCAAGGTATATCAAAAGGTATGAATGTTCACAGTGCCCTTCTCATTTTGGTTGATTTGAGTATAATGTGCATGACAATTTGTGAATTACTCTGACTTATTGAGCACATTCATGACTGAATCAAAAAATTTCAGTAGATTAGAGTTTTAATCTCTCGTCTCAAAGGTTCAGAAGTGATTCGCATTATTTTAAATAAAAATAGCTAATGTGGATATCAGTTTGTGAAATTTTTTGAACTCCAGAAACATTCATATCTGAAACAAAAATTTCTGTCTTCTAGAATCTCAGTAAATGCGCCTATAAAGATGAATTTAAGAAATAATACCTTATCTAAATACACACTGTGATATAAATAGTTGAAGCTGTTTTCAAGTTCCAAAAATTCCCATTATTATTATAATTATAAGTAATATCGCATTTTTCTAAGAAATACGCCATTATAGATGAACTTAGAACGCAAAACTTCATCTGAGTACAAAATTTGATCCAAATCGTTAGAGCTGTTTCCGAGATCCAAAAATTCACCATTATCATTATTATCAGTAAAATCGCGTTTTTTTTCAGGAAAGACGACTATATAAATGAACTCAATAAGCAAATCCTTATCTGAATACAAAATTTTATTCAAATGTTGAAACCCAGATCTGACAGTTACAGCAGAAGAATTTTCAATTTAATCATAGGTGATAGTGCAGCCCTTCCTTCGCTTTTCAACAGTATCAGTCAAAAAATAATTCGTCAACCACTCAACAATTTCGGTAAAATCGATATAACTTTCTGAAATCATCATCTTTGCAATTTTTACGCACCCTGTATATTTTTCTTTTACGCACATTCATAAATTCAGCGACAAAAAAAAAGCATATGCCGCAAAGAACCAAAGTAGACTGTTACCAAATGATGAAGGGGACGACCTACCTCGAAAATTTTAAAGTAATTACTAACCTAGAAAAAGTAATTCCTTAATTTATTCATCACATTTCAAGCAACTGGTAGCAATTGCTTCTATTTTATAAGAAAAACTTGACTAGAACATTTCCTGAACTTTTAAGCAATTTCTGAAAGCAAAAACAATTACTTCCGTTTTTATTCATTGGATTTAAAGCAATTACTTCTGTTTTATAAGAAAAAGCAATTGCTACATTTTTATTCATTAGACTCATTGTTTGATTGAAAACTGCATATCAGCAATTTACCGGAGTAGAAATTATATTCTAAAAAATTTTGATTTTCTATATTTACTAGGTTGTTCCAACAAAATATTTTTCCGTATTTTCGATATGATTTTCGTTTTATTTTTTATTTGTGTAATTCCAACGTATCCGGCGACATTGCACCCTTGTATACCACCCCCCTGTGCCATAGTACAGCGCAGGACTATTTTACATTGTGGAAGATATTTAGTTCCAATTTCTTTTTTACATCTTCATTTTTCTTACCAACAATTTTCCAAACATCAAAAATAAGCAAATATTTAGACATAGACATGATCATTTCACAATTAACATTTCTCTCACTGTTCCAGTTCAAAGAACGAACAATCGAAATCGAGCAAATTCTGACCGGAAAGAATGTCTAACAATATTCATATCACCCAAATCATCATCGTAAAACCGTTTTTAATGACCATCTAATAACCAAAACGCGACCATTCGATTTGTCCTTGAAACCAATAATAGCTCTTCTGCATTCTTTATTTTTTTTACCAGTTGCTGCGAGATTCGGCGACAGCCTTCATCAATTGCTGGAATCGATGTCGCGGTGTAGCCCCTGGTTTATTAGGTGCATCAAGCCAAACGACGACAAATCTCCGATGAGATTCGATATGCCGGTGGTTTTGGAACAACTCAGATACGCAGGGATGCTGGACACCATCCGGATTCGACAGTCAGGCTATCCAATCAGAATGAAGTTCCATCAGTTCGTGGATAGATATCAGTAAGTTGTGAATGGCAAATATATTTTTTCATAAACGAGCGAGAAGCTACATATTCTTAGCACCGCTATTGATAATTTTTGAAATGTATAAAATAACCTAACTCAAAGCAATAAAAATAAAAATTCAAATGATAACGCCGCTGTACCTGAATAGAGCACTGTCAGCTGACGTCACAACATGGCGGTGATCAGCTGATGGGGGACAAACAAAGTATTTCAGTTTGAAAAGAAAATTGTTTTTTTGCGGTGTTTTACTAAATTTAGTGGTCCTATCATTTGATAATATTTTGAAATACTCTTGTTTCAGATGAGAAATCGTATAATTTTACTAATATCTTCGCTGTTAGTTTTGCGATCTCTGACAATAAATATCTACTAGTAATACAAAACTTTTCGTCTTTCATAACATCCTCCAATGTTGACTTCAATGTTAACTAACTAACGTTTTTTTGTTCTACGTATTTTGATCAGTTTGTACCTGTCTCTGCTTTGTTTGTATAGAAGGAAATTTGGAAATTTCACGTGCAGGTCTGGATTGAATCGGTTATAAAAACCCATAACAGCACAAGTCTTCATGATTTATGTCCCCAAATCTAAAAGAGGAAACTGTTTTATTATACCTAATCATCATAACAACGTATTTTTGAATTGGAAAATCCATGTTTATAACACCTCTACAGACTTATGCACTCAGTTCAGAGTATACATAATAAAATGCCAAGAAAGTGTTTTTAGAATTTTTTTCGTAGTCGTAGTCTCGTAGTCATATATGGAAAATGGTTTTTTTGTCCCTCCATCGAATGTTTGACAACTGTCAAATTACGTCACTGACATTGCTCTATTATTCTGTTTTGCATCGGTTTTGTAAGAACAATTTAACGATTCATTCACTAGACGTAAATCATTATCTTAGCAAGTTATCCAAATTTTATCCATGTACCCTTCATCCAATAAAATCTGATTTTTAACTCATATCTCACGTGTTAAAATGTCTATGGGGTTATATTAGCACATAGATACGTAATATAATATTAACATCAATAATAATAAATAATAGTCGCGTCATGGGTCTAAAGATGTCCCCGGCAAGATGCAGAGCGTGTCGTGGGGCACCTGAGACGCATAGGCTCGCCCAGCTTATAGGGCATTGCCCTATATCCACAGATATATTGCAGCACTACGTGTGTTATATTACCATCTACGACACTCGTACGGTATAGACGAAACACCGGTGGTGTCTTACGCTGAATATCGATATTTAATCTTTGAACGCCGCAGGCTGTACCCAATTTCGTTAATCTGTTGGTTTTGATCATAGTAGTCCTTGGTGGAATAATATACACATTTCTTCTTGGATCTGGGAACTATAACGATAGATATATAGCCAACTAGTAAATAGTTCTTCAGTAATATATGTATCGGTAATCTCCGTAAACAGTGTTTGAATCTGATTATCTCTTTCCTCAACATATCCAGATGAATAACATCATTAAATATGACATTTTGATTACCGAGAATCCTTGACTGATCACTACATTCTTTGGACAATTGTCTCAGAAAATCATGTTATTTTTTGACTTTTACAACAACGATTCCGTCTATTCACAGAACAATTCGAGATTGTTCTTATATCTTGAGATTCCAATCAATAAATTCTGCTATATATTCTTTTTCTGTTATAATTTCTTATTGAGCTCATGGTCGAGTTTTGGTTTTGTATTAATGATTATTCAGATATATTATGAAGGACTCTGAAACTCTGAACATACCTCAAAGCAGTTCAGTCGATAAAAATAAAACAGCCTTATTACTTATAATGAAAATTATATAGAACCTACTTGGCTATACAAATTCCATGTATGAATTATTCTAATTGTGGATTTAATCACTAATTAAATACGAAACAATATCTTCACTTTCGTTTAACCAACAACTCTTCCGTGTTATTATGTAAACGTATGTTTCACCCAATACTCCTTAAAATTCAACAATTTGAAATCTGTGTGTTTATAAACAATTTTTTTTTCAGATACTTATTAGCAGGGATTCCAAGGGGTGCCCCTTACAGAGATCTATGTCGGGCTATTTTGGAGGAGATGCCGGCAACAGGAACAGGTAACGCGATTTAAAAAATTGGGCAAATCCGGAATATTTCGATTCTTTTCATCTTGTACTTTCACTATCACGTTCTTCATACATATTAAATGTTATTTCAGAGGGGCCAGACTTTCAATTAGGAGCAACCAGAGTATTCCTCCGCGAGAGTCTCGAACGTCAGTTAGAAGTGAAACGAGGGGAATCCCTAAGGGGAGCCGCAGTAGTGATACAAAAGAACATTCGCGGATATTTGGCCAGAAAGAAGTACAGACGATTGAAGAGGAGCACGGTAACCATCCAGAAACACTGGAAGGGATACAGACAACGAGGACAATACGAGAAAGTCCGAAGAGGTATAGTGAAAGCCCAAGCTTTGTACAGAGGACGATTGGAACGGAAGAGGTTCGTTCAAAGAAAAGCCGAATTCAGACGGAGAGTCGAAGCAGAGAAGGTGGCAAAAGAGCGAGCGAAGCAAAGGGCCGCCAGAGAGGCCCAGCTTCAAGCGCAAGCCCAAAAGTCTGCTGCGAAGGTTACTTCGAAAGCAAGCATCAACCATCTGGAGATTCCCGCAGAACTAGCCTTCATATTTTCCAAGTTGGATGGCTACCAACCCTCGCACAACGAAAAGAACCTCATAAAAGTTCTTGGGGGAGTAATTGGATCGCCTACGCCGCTCAATCTTCCGAACGATTTGCACCAGTACGAGTTCGCAAAGTTCTCTTCGGTATATTTCAAAGGTGCGGACTTGCACATGAAGAAGGAACCGATCACGACTCCTTTTTTGTCGAAAGCAGCAGCTAGGGATGAAGACTTCCAAGATGCCGTGGCGCTTTTCAAACTTATTTTACGTTGGTCGAACGATTCCCAACTCACTGGGACGAGGGAAAGAGCACTGGCTGATTATATTGTTTATAAAGGATTGGCTTCCAAAGGGCTGAGAGACGAGTTGCTGGTTCAATTGTGTAACCAAACCTGGAAGAATGAGAACTCTGAACGTATCTGGCAGCTTATGGCACATTGCTTGAGTTGTTTTCAGCCTAGTCCTCCACTCTACAAGTAAGTTCAACAGATGATTAGTTTTTGAAGGGCATCCTAATTATATTCCAAAATTCAAATTAAAAAATGTGGAAATTTGTCTATATACAAAAATTATGAGTATTTGACTGAACAGGCATTATGTCAACATAGCTGTTTTCTCCTGATAACTGACGCTGCTCGTAGTGATGCTAAGTTTTATTGCTATAGTCTTGCACTGTATTGATTTCATGAAATAATGAAGCAGATTCTACACCGTGTTTTATAGAATAAATGAAGGTAAAACTTTGGTTTACTGGAAATCTGTTACAATAAAAAAAATTGAACATCGCGATTTTGTGGTCTGAGGCGATTCTACCGGTACCATTTTTTTCTGTGGAAATGCGTTGCTGCCAAGTGTCACTACGGATTACTGGAAATTTGATATGAAGATAAATCGAAATGGAAATTATACTATTCAATCAGGTGGTTCTTGCAATGAAATTTTGACTTTGCAGAAATGCGCTGTTGCAAAGTTGTGGCCTAGAAAAATTATTCAGAGTAGATTTACAGAAATTTTTATTGGAGAATATTAATATGAATCTTCAGTCGAAACAAATAGTATCAATCATTTTTGTTTTGACAAAATTGTGCTGTTGCCGAGTTGATCATTTCAGAGAACTGGACTTCTGATATGAAGATGGATTGAAGTGGACATTCTACTATTAAATTCTAACCTTGTGGAAATGCGCTGTTGCCAAGTTATATTCGATCAGATTATTTTCCAGGTATGTCAATTAACCAATGACATTTATTCCACAACGTACATATTCATTTTAACTAAATTAATGAACATTTACGGCAATCAGTCACACGACTTGTGGAATGTGTTGCATACATTCAGGCAACTGTCAAGAAGGACCATGCAGTTTATTCGCAAAAGGAACGAAGCGGGTTTATCAGCGAATACACTTTGACAGATGAGGGAAATAATCATAAGTATTTCGATATGTCTGTCCCACTTCAGATATTCAACAATCCATATTCCCGGATGTGAAGTTTATTTCAATTTTCATTTATTTTTCATTCTCAAATTGGGATACATTTTTTGTTTATTTTTTTCGTTGAAAAATTATGTATTCAGATTTATTTATATGTAATGATAAAAGATAAGGATACGCCACTTTTCATATATTTTCATTTTGTTGATCAGACTTTCTTAAAGGATTACAGTTCTCATATAAAATCACTGTTTCATTTGTATAAATGTTGGATTCATCTTCTGAACTCTTTCTGGAAATATTTTGAATGCATAGTAAATACTATAAAATTGAACCTAAAACAGAACCTTCAGGAACTCCTTTATTAATGAAAAGCTTGTACGTTTCAAAATTAAAAGATTTGGTGCTTATAGTTCTATAATAAAAACAAAAAAAAATTCCAACACATGCCTTATGCTCCAGGAGATATTGAGTCCATCATGGATAATGAGAAGTATCCAATCTATCGGAACTACTTAATCATTCCTCTCCCTCGGGCAAATTCAAGCCGATGAGCCTGATGTTGTTCTTTTCGACGTTAATTTCCTTTACTCAGGGCACATGATTCTTGGAATCGATAGTCACTTACTCCACGGATGGGAGTTATTTGGGTAGATCTTGAGCGCCCTCCCGATGTGTCGAACTCCGAGGACAGGGCCTGAATGGGATATTCCTTGCGGAATAATAATAATAATATTTAAACTTTGCCGACTGTTTTATTGATATTTCTAAACTGCCAATTTCAGGTACCTATTGAAATTCATAACGGATTATGCTCCTCCGAATCTGAAAGAAACCATACAGAGGAAGTTGACAAGAAGTATACAAAGAGCTCCTCATCCGAGAATGTTCCCGCCGAGTTTGTTGGAATGGAGAAGTATTCGACAGCGAACGAATACTGCCCTGACACTGACTTTATCCGATCAAACCCTGTCTACGGTGAATGTTGATTCGTGGACCACTTGTGAGGAAGTAAGTATTCAGTTGAGTAAAATTCTGAATATATCCGAAAAAGAGGCCAGATATGCTCAACCAAAAACATTTTTTTATGGAATAGTTACTTATCTCACTAGTACAAACAATTATTGTTCAAGATTACAAAATAGTAATTTTACTACAAATGTCAAAAAAAATGACAAGGTGAATATGGGACTGTCTCAAGTTAAATAGATTACTCAATATAATCCCCACGGATAGTGTTCCAAATTGAAAAAAAGGTCGCACATGCAGACTTCACTGAATTTGTCTAATGATTACCAGTCCAAACTTTTTAACTAGTTATTTTAAATTGGGACTCATCACCAATTGTTTTTTTTTCAGGCAGCGTTGTTAGCAGTTTCCTCTCTTGGCGTAACATCTGATGGATGGACGGTTGTTCTAGATGATTCGGGCGTGATAGCCGAAGGGAACGGTGCGGATTACATAATGGATTTAGTTTCAGAACTAGAATTATGTCCAGCCTTCCCAGTATCCAGATCCACCCGGCTCAAAGCTGGTTCTAAACACCATTCATCGATCGAAATGGACCATCATATTACGTCTTCTCCCAACAGACCACAGGTTCCACCCCCCGAACCGCCCATTAATGTTAGCCGCAAAGTATCTAGAGAAGTGATAAGGGAAAGAGAAATGGCTAGAGAAAGAGAAATGGCGAGAGAAAGAGAAGTGGTGAGAGAAAGAGAAATGACCAGGGAAAGGGAAATGGCTAGGGAAAGAGAAATCGCAAGGGATAGAGAAATGGCAAGAGATAGAGAAATTGCAAGGGAGAGGGAAATGACCAGGCAGTCGCCCGTTCACCACCAAGGTTCAAGGCAAAGTTCCAGAAAGTCTTCAAGGGATACTCATGAATACTCTAGGTCACCTCAAAGAGAGTCTCCGATAGCTGCAAGTTCACCAGGTGCTAGAAAAACCTCGCACGAAGCCTTGTCACGAAACTCGGCGCTAAATGAAAGATATTTCGATATCGAAAAAGCCCGTTCAAGAAGTTTGGATAACTTACTGAGCGAACCCGAACCGAGTCCACTTGCCGATCTAGGACTAAGTCAGTCGTCGCGGCTCAATGAAAGATACCACTCAGTAGAGCAGTTAGCTCCCATTAAGCCAGTCATGAGCAATCAGAATTATATGCCGAAACCTGAAATCGAGTTTGAATATCCTGACGTGTCAAGCGTAAGTACTTCGCATAGAGGAGGTCCACGATATATCAAGTCATCATATGCCGGAAAAAAAGCACCTCCTGGTTCTCACTCTAGCCGGGCCCATATTGAAAAGTCTGAATTTGGAGGAGTAAGGAGCTCAGCTATGTCCGACACCAGCGAAGCTCCAAGTTTAGCTAGTCATGTCAGAAGAGTGCGGGTTCCGAGTCAAGCCTCTGATGTGGACCAGTTCTTAGACGAGCTATTTAGCCCAGTTTTAGATGGTAATTTAGATGAGCTGAGCGATGCCAGATCTTTAGCGGCCAGTATCAAGGGGGGAAGGGTTGATGATAATCATGATTGGGATGAAGAATCCATCGATGGCTTGGACGAGTTCATCGACGATATACTGGAAGGTGTACAACTCACCAAAATAGATATGTCGAATGTTTGTGATATAGTACACAAAATTAAAGGAGGTGGTCATAGATCTAGAACCAATAGTCAAGAAAGTTCAGTGTTGGACAAAGAAGTAGAAGATCTCACATCACAGAAACATCAAACCCCGCCTGAAGCAAAAACGAATGGTAATGTAGACGACTACATCAGTGATCTATTCAGACCTATTTTTATCAACGATAGTTTAAAAAACCTGACCGAGAAGCACAATTTAGTCGAGAGTATCAAAGGAGGAGGAACTACGCAAAATGGCGCGGGTACTTCGAGTTACAGCTATTCCCCGATTACAGCACCAATTGTAAACCCAGCGCAGCTGATGATGCCCATGTTGAGTCCCACTCAAGATGGTTTCATGCCAGTATTCAATATGCCAGGAGTAGGTATGCCCCAGAATGGTACAGACATCGCTGCTTATCAACAAAATTTGCAGCGGGCTTTTTTACAATCTGCCATGGCACAGAATATTCAAATCCAGCAACAACTGCTAGCGCAGAATCAAGCTCTTCAGCAGTTGTTGACTCAACAAAATCCTGGTGGTTCCAGTGAGATCAAAGTGACCGAAACAATTCAGACCACTGTGAAAGCTCAGGTGCACCAATCTAGTCAGCCGAATCCAACTCGAAAGTCGAGTTTCAAGTCAGCAAACAGTAACAGGAAGAGCAGTTCACCAAGCTCAGCAGAATTCAAGTCACGTAAAGGCAGCTCCGAATCGAACATGAGTATAGTAAGTAGAAATGGCGTTGCTCCGCCACCTCCCCCGCCACCAATGCCCCCACCACTTGACGCTACTGATCCCAGCGAAGTCCGGCCGTTCATGGACCCATATGGCCGTGCAAAAACTGTTAGAATTGGAAAATGGCGATGGCCGCCTCCAAATGACGGAACGAATCAAGAAACGGGGGAGAATTTCATGCACTTCAAAATGAGACAACATCAACGCAAGGTCACGCCTGGTAAAGACCAATCATTGACAATTACCAATGGTCATAGTGGTCATAGTAGTGGGAACTTCAATAAATCAGAACAGCCGCCGGCGGAATGGGAAGAAGTTGAATTCGAACCGATGGTGCGGGATAACGAAAGGCTCAGCAGAAACTCGAAGCGTGCCTTCGAAATTGGAGCGTCCAGACCTTCCCCTGGCAGCGTGGGAAAGTTGAAACTCAGTTCAGAAATGAGACAAAGGCTAGAAATGGTGACTGCAAATCATTCTGTCAGGTCCACTAGCAGTACCGTCGATAAACCAGCGAGGGTGGTGAATAAACTGGAAGATACTAGAAAAATGATGTTGGAACAACAACTTGCCGGAATATGGGGAGATGAATCACGGAACAATAGTGGAAAATCAAGTCCCGACAATTCTCCACGAGTAAGTATTCTTATATTGAATAGTGTTCTTCTTTTTTTACGCCTTCCTGAAATACATATTTTCTTCGAAATCTCCCAGTGACTGAATAGTATTCAAACTTCTCGCGGCAGAGTAATTTTGTTGTTTTCAATGCAATCATTAAACTAATTCCAAACACACATTGAAACTTTTAGATTATATTCAGAAGAGAGCCATTCGTATCGTTGATGATACTTCGCTCACAAGCTCGCTTACTTTTCTGGAACATCGCAGAAAGGTTGGCGATCTGTCTCTGTTTTATAGATATTTTCATGGACGATGTTCTTCCGAAATATCATCGTTGGAGACATGCCGAACATCTTTTTCCCAAAGCGTTGGATCACGCTGCCTCAGGAGGTGTTCCCTGAGGCACACAGCCTTCAAAAATTCAAGAAGGACACCAATTCCTACCTTCTTTCCCTAGACTCTTACCATGTTCTATGAACAATACAGGATTTTACTTTTCGTGGGAAGCAGACCATAAAAAAAACTTTGAAGAAAAGGTGAATGCCGCAAAGTCGAAATATATCAATTTGTGAATGACTTTTTATATAATTTTTATGTTGTATGTCAAGGACTCAGCTCTATCTTCAGCACTATTATCATTATAACTATCAGATACTATACCGACCTAATATAATTCAATATGCTCATCATTATATTCTACCGAATATTCATGCTCCGTTCGGTATACCGAATGGGTACAAGTACATTTAACGAGGATGATGTAATGAAAAAAAATTTCTCTGCATAACTCCTATTCAATGAACTCGATTGAACAGCACATTAATTCCATCAATTTGCCTTATCAAAAGCGATTCCTTCTGAAAAGTGTTATAAAAGCCATTCGATCTGAATTTCAGAATTTTAAGATTCATTGAAAACTTGTATTGCGATTGGATACAGGGCACGCATTTTGTCATTTTGTTTCCTAAAAAATAGTATATTTTTCAACAAGAGATGAAAATACTGTTTTTTCGTGACATGAGAGTTTGTCCACGAGCGAAGCGAGTTGAAAAATTATTATTTTCATATACATGAGTAGAAAAAAGTCTTTCCATTCGTTTTTCGCTTCTCATGTACGTTTACCTATTTTCAGATTTCCCACAATGGCAACAAATCTCCGACGACCCAAAGTTGGGCGAGCTCCAACTGGAAACCGGGGCCGCCCCCTCCTCCCGTCGGACCAAGCTCGTTGCCTCCAGCACCGCCAGGTCCAGCGCCACCCCCTCCAGTCGTCCGCCCCAACCAACCCCCTCCACCGGTGGAACCCATCAGAGAATCCTCTTTCATGGCTCAGAGGCAAGACAGAGACACCTTCGGGGTACACCAGAACCGAGTGACTCAGAGCTCCAAGCGGAACTCATTCAGTGCCAATTGGGACGTCCAAAGCAGCTTGACCCAAGACACGACTGACGACGGAGTCGGATGGGGGAAAGACATGAACAAACGCGATCAGAGAAGGGATAGTTGGGATCTAGGCGAGACCACCACGAATACGTCTGTCGATGCCAGACACATGGCAGAAATGTGGGACAGGGAAGAGAGGAAGTTCGAGAAGAGTAAGAATGTCCGGAAGGAGGTGATGCGTCACGATGCTGTCGAGAGGCCGACTTTTAAGACGCACATGTTCAACAAGAGCGCTCAAGAAAGGGAGAAGAAACATTCTGTGGCATCCACGCAAATGACTGATAAAACTGAAAGGACTGAGGGTGAGTCTTATTTTGAAAATTTGTTTTTTCTTCATGCCGAATAATAGTGTTATTGCAGTTGAATCGTTCAGCTATACCGGGTGTCCATGGAAGGTGGTTCATTCCTGAAATTTTTTGATTTTGAAAATAATGGAATTAAATTTGAAGGATCTCTATACGACATGAAACTGCATTTTTGAGAACTGTCTCAGCTTCATCCAATTTCCGGGTTCACCAGAAGTGACATAAACTTTCGATTTTTGAATAGGACACCTGGTATATTTTTACTTCTTTCGTTTCCATGTGACAATTCGGGTACAATTCAAATCACTAATTTCAGTACTGAAATTTTAGGAAGAATGAATCCGACTGTTTTTGGTCACAATGTATCTGCAATGTGAAAATTTATTTTTAAATTGGAGTTACTGATTTTTTCTAAACGGCACATCGTGAAAGAAAAAAATATCAATATTTTCTAGAAGAGGGATTTAAAAGAAGGGAGTAAAGGTGGTAATTACCCCCAGAGCTCCTTATACATATTTGTTGTTGTTGTTTGTTAAAATTGTTTTTTCCGTTAACCAGCTGAGGTGTAGCTGGCGAAGGTATAGCATCCGAGGGAAAAAAAGGATGCCATATTTTATCCAAATCACGAGAATAAACCAGAAATATTTTCAATTTGTGATGAAATTACATTATTTTCTGTTTTTGTAACTACTTTTGAAATCACCCTGTTTCTCAGAAACTAATCATACGATTTGATTATGGTCCATTTAAAGTGTTATCTAGAGATCGTGATCTACATTGAATTCCGCAATCAACCAAAATCCCATGTATTCCGTGCGGGGTCCATTGACAATAATTATTGATACATGGTTGTATTCAGAATATTCTGTAAAAAATCTGATGGATCTGACAATTCTAAATCAATGTTATAACAATGAACATGAAATACTAATGATATTATTTTCTCAGTTCAAGAATGGCCCGAATTCATGAGACCGATCCAGACACCGCCATCGAAATCGCCGGTACCTCCTCAATCGTCACCGCAGCCTCCGCCAAGATCCGAATCTCCGAAAACCGTATCGAGGCTGCTGCCCCTAGGATCATCACCGTGCGTTACTTACAACCGAGTGTCCTGGCTTCTGCGCGTACGGAAAGAGGTATTTTCGCCCTCGGAGCCGCTCGGACCGTTGAACGCCATGCATCTGATTTTTTGCCAAATCGTAGGAGACGTTTACGGCTTGACGCCCTGTATACGGTTGAGTCAGAGCGAGAAAAGGGCTGGAGTCAACATGTTATCCGGTTACGGAGTCACGGCTGACAATTACAACAATTCGCACAGGGCGAATATCAAGAGGAACGTGATAGAGTTGGCTAGGACGTGGCCTCTTTATTTTACGAGACTTTTTGCCGTTTCTGGTGCTGCTCAAGTAAGTGTTGTCATTTCAGGCAATATATCAATTTATTTTATTTACATATATCTTCACAAAAATAGCCGTCGCGGTAGTAGCCAGGGGGATAGTTGGTTTCAGACTAGCGATTGCCATAATAGCCAAATAATCCAGTACGATTGGGTTTTGAGATAAGAATCGATTGTAGCATATATAAATAGATTTATGCTGTAATCTTGGAAAGTATATGATTTATCGGAAAAACAACTCAACAGGATGAAAAACAATTTAATTTTCCACAAAAATTATTCCTAGTAATTTCTTATGAAATGTGCTTGTTTTCTCAGAAAACGTGATTGAGCGCCGACATCAAATTTCGGGTTTAGGCTTCCCGCCGCTTGAAGTTCTGGAGGAGCTGAATATTTGATTGGTCATAACTCTGCTAAAAATGATCGGAGAAGGAAAAAGAAAAGTTCATATGGTTTCTGAAGACTCCTACTTTTTCATGCAAATATAATATACGAGTATTTGAGTACCTAAAATGTGTTTTGTCGCACTTCACGGAGATGTTTGCGGATGATCCGAAAATCATGAATAATTTAGTAAATATGGAATTATTATACTGAAGCAGCAACCCAACCCTCTTTGGACTATATGCAACAATTTTAAAGTAGTGTGGCAGGTCCTGCTTATACATGCCAAAAAAAAACTTTGTTTTACTCCTGCCTCATTTTCAACTTACCCATAAAATTGGCATTCTCTTTAGTAAATGTTGAAAATAATCGCTCATTCATATCCTACATTTAAATATATATTTAATAACTCTGTTGTGGAGTGCAAACCTCACATACTTTATTTTTTATGTAGGATGTGTATGAGCGATTATTTTCAACATTTACTGAAGAAATTCCCGGAATTATGGGTGAGTTAAAAACTGAGACAGGAGTAAAACCCAGTTTTTCTTTCGCATATATAAGTGAGACGTGTCTCACTAGTCTTAAATCGTTGCACATGGTCCAAAGAGGGTACTGATTCCTGCTTCAGTACAATTATTTCATATCAACTAAAATATCGATGACTTTCGGATCCTCCGTAAATATCGTAGAAGAGTTATATGAAGTGGGACAAAACACATTTTAGGTACTCAGATACTCACATGAGGAAGTAGAAGTCTTCAGGAAGGATATGTACTTTTTCTTTTCCCTCTACTATAATTTTTAGCAAAGTTATGACAAATCTAATTTTCGGTCTTGCTTTAACTTGCTGACGGATTAGCGCGAACATGAAATGTGACGTCGGCGTTAAACCACGTTTTCTGAGAAAACGAGAGTATTTCATAAGGTATTACTGAAAATCATTCTTGTGGAGAATTGAATTATCTCTCAACCCATCGAAATTGATTTTTGATAAGTCTTATATTTTCTGAAATAACAACAAAAAAAATTATATTTTGTGGAGATGTCATGTGCCGAGTTTCAGAGTGCTACAATTCATTCTTCATTTTTTGCTCGAGTTTGTCTGTCGTTACTGGATTATAAATGCATTGTAGTTGCATGGGACTGAGAAACAACAATCGTTACTTAAAACATAATTTGCACTTCAAATAGGGCGCATCCGCCATTTTCGTCGCATGATTTCTGTCACCAAACAATACATGCCACATATTTCAACCAATAGTAACTTTCAATCACTTTTTCATTGTTACAGATTTTAGTTTCGTGAGTTTTTGCAACTATAAGGGGGTATGAACCCCCCTGAACTGTACTATTTTTACATGAAGGAAATTTTTCCGATGACTCGAAGTTTATCACAATTGTTATGGATTTTGGATTCGTAAAGTTTTTGCCCCCTGAACAATATTTTCTTTTGTCGTAACTTTCCTTGTCCGAAACAATCAGACAATTTTCGAATTTCCTACGCTTTCTCAACCTTGCCTTCATGGACACAGTGTGGTAAAATTTTCCAAAATTGAATTCTTTGATATTTTTCACTATCTTTACAGATTTTTCCGATTTCATTTTCGAAAGAGTTTTCCCGGCTTTTTCCCTTATAAGTTTTCATGTCCGTAACTGTTGGGATTTTTTTCGAGCTTCTACTTTCTCTATCTAGCTTTGAGGTGGCAGGGTTAGGACAATTTTTGAATTGAATGATTCTACTATTCGATGATTTGCAATACTTAAGTCGCTGCTTCATTTGCGAGGAAATATTAGTTATACAGTGGATTATAATTCATTGGGCTGGGACAGGACGACTCTAATGTTGTCCGACCTACCCTGTCACGATCTGTCAGATATAATTCAATGTCCGTCGTGGTATTAGCCAGGGAAGTAGTTGTTTTCTGTCAGATTTTTGCCTCATATTTTCCACATGGTGGAAATATTTGGAGAGAAAGGTACATATCATGTACCTATATCCTTCACATCGTCAACTGATGTTTTACCTACATTACAATTCAATTCGTGTTTTTTTTTCAGTTATCTGAAATCCAGTTCGTGGCAGTTTCTCATTGGGGAATTCATTTGGCCAGAAGGGAGCAAAGCAATCTACAAGTACTGAAGTCGTTCTCTTTACCCGAAATATCGTCATGCAGCGCCCCTAGACCGACAAGTGTCATTCTGGACGGACCTCAAGGCAGGCTGAATTTACACACGACGAGGGCACAGCAGTTGTCTGAAATGGTCACTCGATTCTGTAATGAATATAGGAAGGTGAGTTTGTGCATGCCATTTTGTTTTTTTTATAGTATATTATGATACAAGTTTTATAGTACACCATTTTGTCGCACGTGTTGTTTGGAGCACGACGAGCGAAGCGAAGAGTGACTTCTAAAATGAGTTTATTTTCACAATACGAATAACGTTTTTTGATACAAATATACCCCATCATCCTAGTAATTTCCATTCTGGCATCATATCTTGGATATAATTCAGTTTCATTCACTATATTTATTTGTTGTGAATCTTGTCAAAATAAATATCTTATTTGCAGCAAGATTTTGCGAAATTCTGTCCCATATTTCAATAAATGTGATTTTCTGATAGAATTGAGGAAATTGAGAACATCCAGAGAGTGAAATCAGCATATCTGAGAATATACCATCCGCCTAGCATAGTATTCCTTATGTCGTACAGGGCGATGAGGAGAAAATAAAAAAAAATATTGAAAAATCAAATTGATAGGTGACTATGATTCAAATTTCTAGTTCACCATTCGATTATGAACAATATTTCCTAGTCACTAGTAATTCTACCGTCAAAAATAAAGTGATAGGATCATATTATTTTGAAAACAAGCATGTTTTTTAATCTCCCCTGTGTAGGGTCGTGAAAAATTCAATTCTGGTGTTTGAAATTCATGTTTTGGATGAAGCAGAGCTTTTTATCAAGAATGATTTTTTTGGACAAATCAATAATAAAAAAGTTTTCCATATGCTGCGAACTTTTTGCCGGACACTGTATATCAATACTATTCAATTACCTTTTATTATAAGCGGTGTATTGTTACTACGACGTCTTCTACGAGATGCGACATTGGTAATATATTTGTTCGTAATATTTCCTTAGTTTTATACATATTATGACTAAATGACTTTTACCGTCAAATTTTTTTAAATTTTCTGTCAACAAAAGTGGGAAGTGATTCTTTCGACGAAGCAACCAATAAAAAAGCATCATTTCAAAGCTGTATTGGTACTGGGGAAATTTGCTGGTTGAAAGAGTCTGATCAATAATCATCAATAATACAGTCAGATGAATGATTTATAATTACTGGAAACGGGATTCCAAAGTAAATAGCGTGTGGTATAATTGTTTTTTTCACATGCCAATATCGAATAAATACTCTTGATGAAATGGATTCTTTGAATTTTCTCACAACATATACATTCAAATTGAGACAATTTAAAAACATGCCATCACTTAGGCAATAAGTGGAGTATGAAGGAAACTCTCATATTTTTGATATTAGTAACGCTGACTTGATTTAATTGGTTCTATGATTAGAATAAATGTAGCGGTGATTAAAATCATAACAAATGTACCTATTTCTGTGTAAAAGTTATGCCTTAATAATTGTTTGCTGCAATGATCAGTGGTGTATCAAAAGTAGTCCAACCATCAAATGTTTTTTCTACAAACTTCAAAAAATGACAAGATTCGCACATTGACAACAATATGCGACACTTTTCTTCATTTTCCTTAGTTACCATGACACCGTGCGCGAAGTAATGTGCGAAATACCTATTTAAGTGAAAATTGTCAAGCTGTGTGCACGTTCCAATGTAATTGGATGAAAAAAGTTTGTATTTCGTGCAGAAATTTATTTATAAAATCATAGCAAAGCGCTTTCGACTATCAAGTCATCATCAGTGCGTACCTGTAAGTAAGTGACATTGAAATGAATTTAAGAAATTTTGATAATATGAATTTTGAAAAATTGAAAAAATTACTTACTCGTCAGGTGTACAAGAGCCATACCATAAAAATATCATGTGTCCATAGGACCATGTAACAAGTTAAAACGGGACATCATATGATTAACATTTTAAAAAATCCTTATTCCAGGATTGAGTTTGATAAAAGTTTCAACAGACAGAGTAACACATGTCTGCTGAACTTAGTATACTGTCAAACTAAATGAAATATGAATGAAATTGACATTGTGTCAAAAGTTGACAATGACAATTGGCTTCGAACATGAACTTCTGGAAACACTGATCTATGTTTTGAAAATTGTTGAATGACCAATTAGTCAAATTGATCTGTAAGTCTATTTATAGTTCTGTTCATCCTAACCCAAGGAAATATAACAAACCGGGAAAGGTCTAATGAGAACCTCCACCCGAAGTGCATAAAACCAGGCTTAAGACACAGTCCCTTGGTAATTTGTGAAACCAATTCTCATGATCCTGAGCATGGAATTGGTTTCACAAATTACCAAGGGACTGTGTCTTAAGCCTGGTTTTATGCACTTCGGGTGGAGGTTCTCATTAGACCTTTCCCGGTTTGTTATATTTCCTTGGGTTAGGATGAACAGAACTATAAATAGACTTACAGATCAATTTGACTAATTGGTCATTCAACAATTTTCAAAACATAGATCAGTGTTTCCAGAAGTTCATGTTCGAAGCCAATTGTCATTGTCAACTTTTGACACAATGTCAATTTCATTCATATTTCATTTAGTTTGACAGTATACTAAGTTCAGCAGACATGTGTTACTCTGTCTGTTGAAACTTTTATCAAACTCAATCCTGGAATAAGGATTTTTTAAAATGTTAATCATATGATGTCCCGTTTTAACTTGTTACATGGTCCTATGGACACATGATATTTTTATGGTATGGCTCTTGTACACCTGACGAGTAAGTAATTTTTTCAATTTTTCAAAATTCATATTATCAAAATTTCTTAAATTCATTTCAATGTCACTTACTTACAGGTACGCACTGATGATGACTTGATAGTCGAAAGCGCTTTGCTATGATTTTATAAATAAATTTCTGCACGAAATACAAACTTTTTTCATCCAAATACCTATTTCGCTCACTGCATGTAAACTATACGGGATTTTCACATTCTAACCTATATGGCCCTCAATCAAGCAAAAATTCAAGAAATCATTTATTTCATTCTTTATGGTCCTCAATCAAACAAAAATCCAAGAAATCATTCATTTCTGAATATTCAACAATAATTAGGTAAGGCTTTATAACACTTTTCAAATTGTGACAAAATTTTATACTACCTATTTTTTTTAACGTTTGTAGCAAAAAAGTTGTTTGCATCTCGTGCGCTAAATACTTTGGTGATCTCTACTACCAAAGTAGCATTTCGCGTACTAGATACAAAAATAACTATTCCCAGAGATAAAAATCCGAAAGTTTTATATGTATTTTTAGTCGCTCAATACGATTTTCGACTTTCAGTAATCGCAAAAAACGCGTTTCTTTGGCGGTTTTTCGTGGTTTCCGTTTATAGCTCAGATGACGATAATGACTTTTCTTCAGTAAATTAAATTTCATACATTTCACATATCGAATTGATTTGTTCCATAGCCGCCGCTAGTCACTTTTTGTCATTTAGTGGAAAACGTAGGAAATGCCATGTGGAGCCGTGATATGAACTTTATATGTCAAAAATCGATTGCAATATGATTAACTTGATGGTTCCTTTAAGTCAACTTCAACACTTTAGCAAACGTCTGTGAGCTGCGTAATTGGCGAGACCGCCAGTTTTTGGAAAACTGCGCAACCCTCATTTTAGCTACATCTGCTAATGGTGAAGACAACTGCATGTTGCTACATACATTTTTACATTAAAAAAAGGAAGAAAACAGACAATTAGGTAGTCAAAAATGGATTTCAATGCTACATTCCACTCTTTCCTACACATTTCTATTCATCTTTCGTCGCTGGACCAAATTTCACTCAGTTTTTCCCATTTATTCTGCGTCATCGTCTCTCTCTTAATGCCTTATGGACCAGGCTGGGGGTCTTTCAGATGTAGTGTGATGGATTTTGGGTAATGACTAGCAGCAGTTACTGAGATGTCTTTATGGCTCTCACTCCTCGGTTCCACTCCTCCACCTCTTCTGACTTCTACTCACTTTGATGACAAGTCGATATCTGCTTTTTATTCATCCATAATTTGTAGCATAGCATCACACGTTAAAAGGTGAGGGCTGTAGCTCTAGCTCGCACAAGTCTCTCGAGGACCTCTGAGGGTTGTTCGTATTAACAAAACTGAAGTTATTAAGTTACATTTATCTTCCAAAGGTATCGGTTCCGCTTCCTCAGCCAAGGAAACGTCGTCGACTACATCGTCTATGAAAATTAGGCTTTCACGCAGTTTTGAACGAAAGAGGCTGACTTTTTGGCAACCGTAGTTCCGCGTGAGGCCCATTTTGCATGCATACTACCAGTGCATCTCGGGATAATGGGCTCTTGAGGGTGCTAAGAGGAACCAAGGATTTTCTAGCCTTCCTCCAGCCCCCAGTCTGCGGGCGAGAACTTCCTTCCCAGCCACTATGGAATTCGGTAAAACACCCTAGGAGAGAGTTGCTTCACTGCGACTTCAGTTGATGGAAGAGTTGCTATATTACCAGTCAGCTTATATGCTAATATAGCTCTTGAACCGCAGCTTATTTTTATTGGTGGGGCGGTGGTTCCTACCATACAAGGCCACCAAGAACATTTTCTCTGCCTCGGTGATTTCCCCTGGTGTTACTCTACATTTATCATGAACCTCAACTTCATCAGTACACCTTTTCAACAGAACTACCTTTCCACCCACTCGCTTTGTACTCGCCTCAACAAAATACAACTGCCTTGCTGTAGACTATTATGGCAAATGCCTGTCTGGAAACAACCACTCCTCTGGCTAATACCACGACGGGTATTGAATTATATCAAGCAGATACTTGGGCAATGCTCCTCATTACAAAAAATACAATTGTAATCGTTTCAACCAAAATTTTACTATTAGCTATTTGGGAGCACTTATTATTTTATCCCGCATTTTTGCCGGAAAGTATCAAATAAATGAAATAGTAAAATCGACAATGTCGAAGTACCCTTCTCTCCAAATATTTCCACCATGTGGAATATATGAGGCAAAAATCTGACAGAAAACAACTACTTTCCTGGGTAATACCACGACGGACATTAAACTACATCTGACAGATATCACTGACGAGCGGCAAGAACCGCGAAACGCATCTACAGGTGGTCTTCCCCAGCCAAATGGAAGACAATTTGCTGTATAATTACAATAAGCAATTGCAACTGAGTCTTCTTGGAAGAACGTTGCACAAATATCTCAGTGGCGGATCCAGGGAACTGGATTGAGGGGGGGGTTATGAATATAAATATTCTCATTTAAGAAAAGTAAATTATGAATATATTTCCAATAGACATATGAAATAATAGAAACAAACAATAAAGTGGTTCGGTATGTAAGAATTTCGAATAAAAGTATTTGAAACACTCAAATTACGATATTTTAAAATATACTGCGTTCATCCTCAGACCTTGGATCCGCCACTAAAATATCTGTCAGATGTAATTCAATATCCGTTGTGGTATTAGCCAGGGAAGTAGTTGTTTTCTGTCAGATTTTTGCATCATATTTTCCACATGGTGGAAATATTTGGAGAGAAGGATACTTCGACTATATCGATTTTACTATTTCATTTAATATATGTTCCGGTCAACGGAAGAGGTTGCAAATCTGAACAACTATTCGGAATATTTTTCCGATGTATCTGCCAAATTTGCAGAGCTTCTAGAATTTTCTCTCACGGTATATCAAAGAAAAACATTAGTTTTCGATAAAAAAAAATGTTCCGTACACTTGAATTGGTTGCAAACTTGATTCGTGATATGAAATAATATATTCAATACTACTCCAATTTTGCACAACTTTTGGAATTTTCTCAACGAGTATACAGCAAAATTCAAGTTATTTGCCATTTTGACAATGTTGCGTACTTCGGAAGACTTGACCAAAATTTGAAAACTTTTGGAATTATTATGAATTGATTGTCTATTTCTACTGGCCTAAGGGTAGTTGTTTGCCATAACCTACAGTTTGTGTGATTGATGACTTGTTTATTTTGTGGAAATTCATGATCACTTTGATGAAACGAAAGAACACTCTTTTGTCTTATTTCCACTAGATTTTTATTGTTACGACCGGTTTCGGGTTTTATCCCATTATCAAGTATAAAAACTAACTAATACAATTGAACTCTAAGCCTAGTTATATAGGGAGTTTGCAGGTAGGCTGGATGGAGAGGTAATTGGAGAGCCTACCTGCAAACTCCCTATATAACTAGGCTTAGAGTTCAATTGTATTAGTTAGTTTTTATACTTGATAATGGGATAAAACCCGAAACCGGTCGTAACAATAAAAATCTAGTGGAAATAAGACAAAAGAGTGTTCTTTCGTTTCATCAAAGTGATCATAACCTACAGCATTGTAGGGGGGTGGAAGTAAAAAGCGTAAACCTTCCGTCGGCAACGACTGTTGTTTTAGTAGCCTGTCTATTTACTTCTATTCGTTTACAATTGTCGATAATAGGGTTCATTATTCTTTGAATATTATTATTACTATGTAAATCCACCGTACGTCCTTATTATCCCAAACTCTAAATAAACTCAGAACCTTTCAATACAATAGAAATAAGAGATTAGTGCATGTCATTAGGAACGAAAGCACGTGTAACTAAAAGTGTAATTAAAAGAAGATTCGATGCCGTGCGATTTCTCTCCTTGAATGTTGTTTAGTACGTACATATCGCTACAGTAATCTGTTTTCACTTTTATAGAAACCGAATTATTGATCTGTCAACGATAGTTTTTCCAGATTCCAGTTCGTCGTGGAACGTAGATAGTCACTTTTGCTCTTTACTGAATTGAAGAATGAATATTCCCAGAAAATTATATCATTTATATTGTCCCTTTATTAAACTCAAGATTCATGATAGGTCTTTTGGTAAATTCATATAGCTATGTCTGCAATGAGACATTTATGACATGGTATAAATAATCATTCTCTAATGCAAAAATTCAACTTGGTAATCGTTTATGGCGTTATGAAGTTTTTGTTTTCTATTGAGTCAATTCTTACATTTTCTGACAATAAGAATTAAAATCGCCTTTATTCCTCAAAATATCTAAAGGTGTCATTCAAACATTGTTTCTTTGGCGAAGCAGTATTAGACAACGTATCTGTTCTCACAATTTGGGTACGCTCTCTCAGGTAAGATTCCATCCAACTGAGGCTAAGGATAATAGGAGAGGAGACAATAGATCAAATGAATGTATCAAAAAATCACTTGATTTTCGTTTGCACCATATACTTTGTTACTAAATTATTTTAAGTTGTTTCATTGAAATGTAACTCTCGAAACTTA
Source organism: Chrysolina haemoptera (assembly GCA_958298965.1). Taxonomy (NCBI): domain Eukaryota; kingdom Metazoa; phylum Arthropoda; class Insecta; order Coleoptera; family Chrysomelidae; genus Chrysolina; species Chrysolina haemoptera. The sequence goes on along the minus strand of OY282595.1, from coordinate 10,475,485 downwards.
TGCATTTTCCATAATACAAAAGGTATATTTGAATTAGGTGAAACGTGCGTTAATATGACGTCAAAGTCCATGTCAACAAAATGTATATCCATGGTCTTGTCGTTGGTCGGTCTATCTACAGTTTTGCAAGGGTAAGACTATCATTTTTTCATTTTAGACTTACTGTACATCTCCAGGAACTACGTTTGCTTTTTGTTGACATTTACCTTAACGTCACACCCTCCCGCCAAAACACAATTGTTTTAATTGCCACTCTCTTTCAATAATTTTTTTTTTGTTGATTATCGATATTTTTGGCAACTATCTTATTTCTTCACTATTTGAACCATTAGAAAAGAACATGTATGACACCAATTCTTCAAAATAGCTTATTGAATTTTATTTTCGAACAAAATCAATATGTAATTTTTCCGAACAGTGAAGTTATCGTGATAGACTGTCACCTCGAACGGAGACAAGATTTTATCTTGACCTGCCTTTATATTTTCCGCCAACTGTAGATTCTGTTCACGTAGGACGATATGCCTCTGCCTGTTGGCAGCCTTCCAACTTCGTCCCAATTGAACGTACGTATCGAATATAACAAAAATATTTCAGTAACTGTTTGCATCTGGTTTGAGTGATGAGATTGTGAGTAATTTCTACAATAGATTCTATATACATATTATATCAATTCTAAAAGACTTGAAAATAATGTCATTGTCAGATTCGAAAAGTAAAACAGCTTCATTCGTATCTTATGGCCGCTTCAAGTGAGGTTGCTATCCTAACGGCGGAGTTGAACAAATTAAAAAAGAATGAGCTAATTGACATAATATTGACATTCAAGTTACCAGTGGGTTTAAACAACATACAAGTGATCGATTACGTATCGAAAATCAATGAAGAGTTTTCGCTGGATAAGGAAACTACAAATTACTGTCCGATGACGGCAGACATAACCCCCTGCAACCAACGTGAGATTCCAAACGGTAAACTAGCAGCGATGAAGATAGAAATTGACACAGTAAGTAAATTTTCTTATACTCTTGCAAAGAGAAACAAGAACAAGGAGACCTAATAACAATTTTGAAACATTTGAATCAAAAACAGCTAAATTAAATATTACCATTATACCATCATCGCCATCTAGGAAGGAGGCAATAAAAACAAATTTGGCAGGTGGCGAGCATTCTGAAGAAAATCTACTCAGTTGACTCAACAAAACAACGGAGAAAAAACATTTGTAGAAACGGTAAATAGTAAAGCGACGGGCAAGGTATTGAAAGGGATTCAACCAACAAAAACCTCTGAAACAATGAAAGAAGATTCCAAACCGCTACCAGAGAGTATTCCCCATGAGCTGATGGAATTTCAAGGCATAAAAATAAATATGAACCAATAATTGGTTATAGCGAAAATGAAAAATTCATTTGTGTCACATGTGTCTGACATTGGACCGGAGATGGCATCTGATAACTTATAGTGAAAGATCCGGTAATACTGTGGATTATGGATCGCACCCACATGAAACAATAGTTTATAGTCGCCTAGTTATCAAATGGATAGGTTGCTTTGGTTCTTCCCTAACAATACAGAGACATCCCTAGTACGTCCCTTTTATGTCCAAAGTGTCCCGTCGGTACAAGGGCATGTTTGGGACTTTCCTGGGATGTTCCGCAGGGGATTTGCGTTGTATGCCTTAGGTGGTAAATCCTTGGAACAACCCAGGGATGTCCTGGGTACCGATTATTTCATGTGTTATCCCATATTTGTCCCTTTTTGGTGGCTAGCGGATGTCCGTGGGACGTCATTGGTAAAAATACGGGACCTCCCCGGGATGTCTAGAGGATGCACCTGTGTTGTTGGGGTTATTGCCAGAAGGTTGCTTAATGACTTCATAATGATAATAATAATACTTCCTCATGAAAACTCATACAATGTACTCAAAGTCATAGCCTGTGCGGGTAGAGAACGGCAATCATTATTATTTGCCGTGGTGCTCCGAGGCGATTTATAGATTTTTGCTGTATTCACTTTTCAGCTGTGGAAAAACCCGGAAAACCTACAACACCAACTCAATGTTTTAACTAACGTCAATGAAAAAGTTCAATAAAAAAGTGTATTGCCGTGTAGAGGGTTGCCATCTTATGACTTCTTCTATGAGATATATATTTTGATTTGATTCGATGCATGTGGCATAGGGTTGCCACCCCTACCGTTGCCGAAACACCTGGTTGCCAGGCATAAGCAACCCCTATATTTTTGTCGTCCTCATATTATCGTTTCGATAGTTGAACAACAAGGGCCCCAACATAGACCCCTGGAGAAATCCTGACTTGACATTCAAATAGTTCGAATACATTCCATTTTGACATACTCTTTTCTGTGTTCCCTTTTATTGATATAACTTTTAAGTAATTTAATAACATTTCTCGATAATAATGAAGTAATATTGCTAAAAGAAGATCGTAGTTCAAAGTAACGAAATCCGAGAATTCAGGTATGCAAATTACTATCTGAAATGGTAAACAAATTAGGTTTGTTCATAACAGCGATATCCCAAGTATTTGTTAAAACTGGATAATGATTCAAAAAAAATAAACTATTCAAATTTGAAATGTTGTAGTTGAAAATCCTACAGTTCGTTAAACTCATGAGTGCAATCATTTTGAATTTTCAATTATTCATAGTCTGGCCTGGATTTTTTATCTTAGTTATATATATTCTTCAACATACTAAATTTAATATATAAAATACTTTTCTTCCTTTAAACAGATGAGTGAAGGTCGTCTCCAATTCGGATCTTAGACTATTCAGAACCACGACAATTTTCGAAAACATCTTATTGAAGTAAATCGTTTTTCTACTTATGTATATGAAAATGATTAATATTCAACCAGATACCTACATGAAAGTGATAGTTTTTCATTCTAGAGATGAAAATGAAACAAATGAATGTTATCGTACGACCCGATGGGAATATACTAAAAATAAACTGATGGATTTTTTACACTAATGACAGTTAATCTCACTACTTGGCACTTGAATCAACAAACGAACGTCACTTCTTTTGACATTTTATAAAAATTTAAGTTTAAAAAATTGTAATTCCGTATTTTATATACAACATTTATCGTAGAAAAATTTGCATTTCCTACTCGAGATGAAATACGTTTTTTCAGTTCGTGAGATTGCCAGACTCGCTCCGCTCCGCTTCGCTCATGGACAAACTCTCACCTCGCGAAAAAAACAGTATTTTCATCTCTTGTTGAAAAATATACTATTTTCCCCTGCCTTCACCGACACCCATGATTTCCACGAGCTGTCCCACATACACACACTTGGTCAGCAGTGGGTCACTGCAACTATTAGAGCTCATCTAGTTGGCTGATTCGGATGCTCGCTTGTTGCATGAATACAACACACTCACTCGATCGGCCACGACGCGGTAGCTTGCAAGGCACTCTAGAATTCCGATTGAAGATGGCATATCACCCGGCGCGACTCTAAAATGCATAAAACAAAGTGGACCCAAAGTGTTTTCGATAAAAACCTGACGGATAATTGCCGTACTAATTCTTTGGACAGTTTAGCCAATTCTTCGAATAATTCGGAAAGTTTGAGTGATGAATCTCACGATTCGGACTCGGGTGCGGACACCAAAACCACCTTCGCCGGTAAATGTGAAGTTTATTCTCAGAACGCGTGCGGCAGCATCAGATCCTGGACCAACTCCGAACACTCCTACGACTATGTTACGAGCGATAAGAAAGAGTGCGAAAAGCGATTGGACTGCGGTCTGGGACGTATGGCGACCATTCCTGAGGAGAATGAACCGAAAGTGTCCGTCAGAGAGATTCTGAAGAGGTTCGAGAATTTGAAAGAAAATGCGGATGTCAAAGACTTCAATAATAATTATAGTGTCGTGAGCAAAACCAAAGACGCTCGTAGTGTCGGTGGAAGTTCTGCTAGCTCCTCTGCGAGTTCTGCTAGTAGCAGCATTAGTGGCAATATGAGCAATTCTAGTAATAGTAGCAACGGTAGCAACAACAGCAGCATCGATAACAACGTAGCGGATGAAAAAACTTGCAAGTCAAATGGCGGTAAAACTTTTGTCAATAAGGATACAAGAGAGGTAACGTAAAAGTTGATTTAAAATGGAGATTCATGGAAAATATGTCACATTACTTTCCTAGGGAATAATACTTTACTTCTGCCCCTCTTTTGTTACTGGAAAAACTAACATCTCCTCTCGCCAGCGTAGAAATAATAAATTGGTATTATTTTTGAACTTGTGAAGCTTACTATAGGTCTGGCAAGAACCTGATTTGGTAATGGGAAGAAATGTTGTTCAACTTAATAATTTTGCGCCACCTTCAAACTGATCCAGATAATTGTATAAGTTTGTGAAGTGTGAATTTGATGGCACATAATTACGTAGTTTAACAACTTGCAAACTTGGCAATTAAAAAAATGATATCATACCAATTCTATCATTATCTCAATTTATGGGTTTGTGATTCTAAAACTAAACATTGCACTCTATTCCATGATCTGTTATCAGTATCATCTTGATTGAAATGATCCAGTAACTTTTATTAACTTTCGATCTCAGAGATCAAAACAGTGACTATCTGTTGAAACTCTCCATCCTGATGTAATGTATTTGTGTAATGTCTCGTATTCATGTCAAAGAAAGCACCACGTTTCTCAATTTCAGAAAATATACTCATCCAGAAATATATAGATCTCCTCAGGAATGAAGCAATTTTTGTCGTTATCGGAGGCAACACATTAGAGTGCAATTTCAAATGAAATAAATAGTCTATTTAACATATAAAACCATTCATCTGATCAAATATATGACATGATATAATTTTCATATATAATAAAGGTTATTAATGCTGATTTTATCATATTAATGACTCCGTTTCACATAATTATTAAATCTCGACAATTTGCATGAATGATAAGATGAAACAGATTGAGAAATCGAAGAAATCTTGTGGAATTTGTTTGTTTGTTCTGCTGAAAACTGTGTCAGGAGTAATAATCGTCCACGGCAGAAAGTACAGTAAATGAAGCATTCAACTTTGATAGTCGAGTCAACCAAAAAATAATATTAATAACAAAAAAACTTTTCAAACACCTCAATCCTGGGATTGATACAAGAGAACTACAACCATTGAAAGCCCCAATACTTCTATCCCCATTGAGTACCGAATTTTCAAGCTTGTTTCTCATGATGCCGTTGGTTAAACGGCTGTGCGAGACAATTTCCACATTCATTGTTTTTGAAAACTACCTGTCCTGTCTCAATATGAAGCACGAACCCCATAATTGTTTACTCACAAAAACGAACTTACAGCATTTTCAAAGAATCAGATTTTTAAATTTTTCGTCAAACTTATTGTTAGAATTTCAAAACTTTATATTTTCTAAACGAGTCCATCGAAAAAACTGGGCATCATTGTATAGATAATTGAAAGCCCTTTTTAGGTATAATCTGATCACCATTCCCGTTTGAAAAAATTGGGGATTACACCCCCATTTAAGGAGGGTGAAGCTTTTGCTATGTTTTTGGTGTCGAAAGTTATCCCCCTGACAAAAAAACTTGACGTGTTATTGGATTTTATTTTTTCCAATCCCAGGTCTCCAAGTCATGAATATTTGTTCTTATGACGGGATACTGAAAAATATCTGAAAAAATAGTAATTTACGTAACAAGTCTTGAAAACACTGTTTTTTGGACGAGTGAGCAACATTCTAGGACGAGCGTAGCGAGTCCTGGAAGTCTGCGAGTCCAAAAAAACTGTTTTCGGACGTGTTGCGTACACAATTTTTTCAGCAATCGTGTAGAATAACAAATCGAGACACATTTATTCATTATATTTTTTGGTAGGAGAAAATTTCGAATATTTCAATTCTTATTTGTATTAAATTTTGAAATTAGAACAAAAGATTGGTACTAACAGAAACATTTCAATTCTTATTTATATTAAAATTTGAGCATTTCTCGGACTAGTCCGGAAAGTACGTACTTTCCGGACTAGTCTGGGAAGTGATACTTTCTCAAAGAAAAATCGTCCGGAAAGTAGGTACTTCCTGGACGGCTGCCGAAAAACAATATTTTCAGTATTCAACATCAGTTTTGGTTATACCGGGTGTTTCTGAATTCGATACAAATATTTCACGGGCGTATTCCTGGGGTTAAAATGAAACTTGTGTCTGCAAACGTTTTATTCCTGAAATACAGGATGTTGAAATTTAACAAAATAATCAGTTCTTTCTCAATATCTCTGCGATTTTTTGTTACTCTCAAACTGTTCCCTGTACGAAAGAAAGTCAGTGAACCATTTTTATGAGTAGATAGAGGACAATCATGAATAAAATATTCATTTGAGAAAAACACACAGTGGCGTATCATTATTATTTTTGTTAAATTTCAACACCCTGTATCTCAGAAATGAAGCTGTTGCGGACACATGTTTTTTTTTGGAGAAAAAAAGTCTTTTTTGACCCCAGGATTCAGAAACACCCTGTAGATTCATTATAACCGCACAATTCTGTGTTAAATATAACTTCAAGATATATTTTCATGCTCATGTGAATTTATAGGACATTGGGCATTTATTCAGTAATTTCATAAATTCAATTGGCTAGGCTTGATTATAAAAATTATACTCATCTTCTGAACTGGAAATCTTCGTAACCATTTCCTTCACTTTTAATTGTTAGTTATTCATCACCAACCTTCTAGAAATAAGTACCATAATTATATTTTTCAACTCAATGAGAAAGGCATAAACAGTTCAGCTGTCCTGATTGAATACAGATATGAAATGATATGAAATTTTTTAAACTAGTTTCTCTTAATGAACAATTGAATTATTCAAACTCTTTTTTTCTCTCCATTTTGTGACAGATATCCGACAAAAAACAACATTTTCCATAGCCAATGCCTCGACAGATATTGAACTGATATCTGATGTGGAACATTTCCAGAGGTACCTCCTGTATTAAACTGCAAAGTTCAGAACACCATCTGACCAGGACGGGGCACGATTACCACTGGTACTCGCCTCTCATAAGTACATTAAAATCTCAGTTAGCGAATTGTCTCTTTTTCGTTCTAGAACGTAAAAGACTTTCATGTTCTAGAACGTAAAAGACTTTATCTACCATCAATATGTAATGTTAATCATAACGATACTGATATGAGTTTCGTAAAGAGGTTCATTACGACACTGGAACTTTTTCACGACATTGTCACTCCATTACGACACTGGAACATAACCATGATCGTGCATGATTTTCTCTTCGCGTATTTGCGAATATTGAGGACTGAATTCGCTGGAAAATGACAAAAGAAATCTGGTAATTATTGTTAGAGAGAAGGGGGTTATTTCTTCTGCGTTGAAATTAAATGAGGAGTGATTTTTTTAAAAGGCCTAATTTCCATTGGAGATGAATTTTCAGAAACCGCATTTCTAAATAAACCAATTGTATGAACCATATGTGGAAATACCTGTCTTTCTGTATGAAATTCCTGTTTAAGATATTGCTAGGAAATAAGGCATTTTGAATGGTTGTATCGCCGTTAGAAAATGACTTTTAACCTTAGGATTTGATTTTCGTCGATAGTTTTTTTTGAATTTTGATTTCCGTTATGAACTATGATAAAATTCTGTAATTTTTCCACAAAACTTCAAAGCAATTTGTTACTTTTTGGTATACTAGAAACAAAATGAGTGTGTACCCGTTTACAAAATAGTACTGTTTGTGATTTAGGACATTGTATTCCTTATTTAAAATAAAAAAATACAGTTAAATGCCTTTCCTGGCTTGTTTAGATTTACATTTATTCTATTGTTTTCTGTAATTGGTTCACGTACTGCCTAAATGCATAACTATTTGTACATTACGGTTGATTTTGTTCCACTTCTGATTCAATTCAGTCAACCGAGGAGTGTCCAACATGCCGCTGTGAATTTTTCCACTTTTTTTTCATTCAGCTAAGGTGAGAGAACAACAAAAATGCATCTGCTGACTTGATCTGCTATGATGATGTAACTGGCAAAATCACATATATCAGGAAGCATAGCGATTTGACTAAATTTCCTCTCTATTCTTTTAAAAGACAATTTTTAAAAAAATTTTAAAAAGTTTTATTTGATCGAGAATAAACTTTCTATTCAGAAATTTAACTCGTTCAATTCGTTCATTATTTCAGATAAAAAGTTATAAAAAACTATAAATGTTTTTTTGTACAATTGCCATTAAAAATGACGTTTTCAATTCATTGACATATGAACTAAAAACTGACGTTTTCACAAAATCACTTTTAACACTAGTGTTAAAAATACTTTTAACACTAGTGTTAAAACTGATTTTATTTTGCTCGTGGGGTTGCTCCAGTCGCTAACGCTTGTTTCGCAATATTCCCCAACCACAAAATAAAATGACACTTTTAACACTTGTATCATAAATAACTATTCATTTGAACGGAATATTATTGCAAACCAAACCGACTCACATTGTTTCGATAGGAAACAGAAATGCCAAATTAGTGAAATAAGCACTACACTAGTACAGTTCACTAACATAGCTTAATCCGTGAAAATATGCACGCCCATAATGCGCAGTCGTCGTACAACGGACTATAGTCCGTAGTGTATCCATTGATAAGGCACTCATCAACATGAACGCTCGCGCAATAAATGAGAATTTCACATGTTCATCTATGTGGGTACAACTGTATATTTTTTTTCAAATTGTTCCTGGAAAAATGGTCAACACATGTTTCACACATTTTTGCAGGGAGTGTTCATTAGCAGTAATGTAGGTTTCCAGTGTTTAAAGGCACCGGTACTTCAATCCAAAAGTTACGTAACTTGATGTTTTTTGTGACAACCTTTGTTTGTAGGTAATTATCGACATCCAAGGTTCAAGGTTCCACCAACGTTTTTGTTTTCTACATATTGTTGGAAAGCACAGGATATGTCAGATTAAAGTGTCATTCATTGAAACAAGCAGCATTATTCAAATCCATTATTCATGCTCCGCATGAACTCAAAGAATTATATAAGTACTTAGTTTACGAGGAAGGTCCTCGCTCAGAAATGGACGTTTTGTAGAATTCTTTTGTGAAGTTTTAGTACATGATTTTGACCTTCTGAACAAGAGTATCCTTCGAATTCTTATTAGAACAACTCCAGAACCAGGTCCATTTCTGATTTGAAATTTCCAATATTCAATATGAAAATAATGTGACTAAGTTCTGGCGGAGCCAAATATTTAATTTGACATAACTCTGCTAAAAATGATGGGATAAGGAAAAGGAAAAGTTCATATCGGTTCTGAAGACTCCTACCTTCTCATGCAATTATAATATTCGAGTATTTGAGTACGTAAAATGTGTTTCGTCGCACTTCACGGTGATTCGAAAATCATGAATAATTTAGTGAATATGGAATTATTATACTAAAGCAGCCGTACCCTCTTTGGACTATATGCAACAATTTTAGAGTAGTGTGACATGCCAAAGAAAAAACTGGGTTTTACTCCTGCCTCAGTTTTCAACTCACCCATAATCCCGGCAATTTCTTCAGTAAATGTTGAAAATAATTGCTTATTCATATCCTGCATATATGTTTAATAACACTATTGTGCAAACCTCAAGCTTGAAATCACATACTTCATTTTTCATATAGGATGTGTATGAGCGATTATTTTCAACATTTGCTGAAGAAATTGCCGGGATTATGGGTCAGTTGAAAACTGAGGCAGGAGTAAAACCCAGTTTTTTCTTTGGCACGTGTAGAGACTTGTCTCACTAGTCTTAAATCAATGCATATGATCCGAAGAAGGTACTGATTCCTGCTTCAGTACAATTATTCCATATTAACTATAATATCCATGACTTTCGGATCCTCCGTAAATATCGTAGAAGGGTTATGTGAAGTGGGATAAATTACATTTTGGGTACTCAGATACTCACATGTTATATTTGCATGAGGAAGTAGAAGTCTTCAGGAACGATATTTAGTTTTTTTCTTTCTTCTACTATAATTTTTTGCAAATATAATTTTCGGCCCTGTCGGAAATGGCAATGGCGCATTAACGCGAGCCTGAAATTTCATATCGGAATTCAATCAGATTTTCTGAGAAAATGAGCTCATTTTGTGAGAAATTACCAAGTATATTTCTTGTGGAGCATTCAATTATCTTTCGCCTTGTTAAAATTGCTTCTTTATAAATGTTATACTTTCCGAAACAACAGCAAAAAAATTATAATTTTTTTAAATAAATTTTTTTTTGGGTTCCACCCCTGATTCTTTGGTGAACAATTATTTTTCTAACAATACATGATGCCAAGAAGTCATAGGCCGAGTTTCAAAATGCTGCGATTCATTTTTAATAATAATAATAACAATTCATAAAAGCTCAATACTGAATGCGTCTGTGATATTGTGATAGTTCAACATTATGCAAGGTGAAATCAGGATTTTGTTTTAGTATTCCACGGACACATTCCTACGTCCGTAAGAACATGTCTTGTAATAGATTTGCGAGATAGAGAGTTCCTCACTAAATTGCAGTTTGCACTTTCATTCATACGTTCTTTGATACACGTACACATTAAAAAAAAAAGTTGTTTTGTATTTATGGCACACGCAATGCAGTATGCATCAAATGGAAAACTTGTTTTTCGCATTTTGATTGATAATGTGCTATTTTACTAAATTCAAAATCGTTTAATGAAGTGACATTTTACCGCATAGTAATGTCACTATCAATAAAACACAGTTTGATAGAAAATTGTTAATTCGATATTGGAAATGAACAAATCGCGTCCGATTACTAGGGTACGGAATTGTACACAATTTTCTTAAATTTATAACTTTGTTAAGCTTTTACTGACACAAAATGAACAAAAATGAACAACCCTCGTAAAAAAGCAGTTTTAAGTTTTCTTCTTTTTTTTTCCTCGGATGCTGTATCTGTACTCTAGTCCCCTGTACCAGTCTATACAGGTTCTTCACCGGTTGACTGCTGTATTCTTCGAGAGTTACTCTAGGTTTCCCGAATATTGCCTGTCTCTTGCGATCCAATGCCTCGCATTCTGTCAGTACATGTCTGGCTGTTTCTGTCCCTCTACCACATTATCTGCAGGAAAGTTCTCCGTTGTACAGCCCCATTTTGTGCAGGTGCTTTGTCATTGGGCTGTGACCAGTGAGAAGGCCTATTATTGTTCCAACTTGATTCCTGCTCAACTTGAGTAGTTCTTCAGTTCTGTGTTTTCACGGTCCTTTAATTAATGTTTTCCTGTGGTGCATCAGAGGGGCTTCGTTCCACCTCTCATTTTGTTTTCGCTTGACACAGTCCCGAATTCCCCCTTGAATGTCGGATTTAGTAATCCTGAGTGCTGGTTCTGGGCCAATGTATGGAGTGGATGAGCCCACTCTGGCTAGCTCATCAGCTTTTTCATTGCCCTCGATTCCACAGTGTCCTGGAACCCACATCAAAGTTTATTTGTTGTGTTCTGTGAAAACATTCTTCTTGGCATTCCCATACCAGTCTTGATGTCACTTTCGGATTCATGAGGGCCTTCAGTGACGCCTGGCTGTCTGTGCACATTTTTAAGTTTTTAAATTACTCGCTCGTACTCAAAAACTTGTCTAAACTTGCTGTTCAATATACTATTTTCGTACAATTTCAGAAACCTCCATATCTAGAAAAAATATTTACACATTTTCTTGAAAGCAACTTCAATCTCAGTCAAAATTAGAGTTCTCAAAATTATGTTAATAGCGCAAAATATCTTAAAAATTTAGCGGGAATAATCCGAACACATATAGAATCCTGCTGAATTCATTGGCTATTTTTTTTTTGTATTGCTGTCAAAATTATAATGCCGAATAACCAGTTAGTTTTGTCAAAACAGGCCACGAAGAGAGAAAATGTCTTATTTAAAAGTTTATTTTTTCTTATTCAAATTGAAATTTTCCTCAACTCTCAAATGAATTCGCGCATTAATTCCAAAATGAATTCTGCATGACAAACAGGTCTGGAGTTAATACATAAACATAAACATAAATACCTAAAATTCCGATTTTACCGAAATATCACCTGATATTCAGCCTTTTTTACATTGGATCTAACTAAAACGCTTACGATTCAATCTATCAGTCTCAAGACACAATTTATCAAAATCCAGAATGAACACATGACTCATGCACTCTGTGGCGCAGAAAGCTCTATACAGAAAGTACAAAATTCTTGCATGAGATTAATTTTTGGTATTAGAAGTAGATTCAGAATTTCTCACAAACTTAAAGATCTGTTCTGGCTCAACATGATCAACCGCAGACGTGTACACATGGCCTGCACCTTCTTTAAAATAATGAAGTATGAAAGTCTTCCCTACCTACATGAACATTTTAACTTATAGAACGGACATCCACAACTCATATAATATCTCCGACACAATTAATCATATAAACACTTGGAACCCAAACTGTTTTGCCCTAACGATCAATACCTTCAAAAAAACATTCAAAAAACACTTATTTTCTACTCAGCACGACTGAAGTGTTACAAATAAAGAAGTCGCATCGAGAATCTGGTGAAATGTAAAAGATATTTTTTTTCTTTTTTCCATCATTCGCACTTACTGACCTCTCAATGATCTCACCATTCTTAAATTATTTTTCTTCAAAGTAAGGCTTTGGTGGAAGATCAGATGCAAGGCAACCGCAATCTGAATCAAATACCCCTTGCTCACTATCATATTTATCCCTGTATGTAAATGTGTTATTTTTTTGTAATAATGTAAAATAAAAGAATCATTCAATCACCCTCGAGAAGGGTTCTTCGACAATGTCTATTTTACTGTTTCATTTATTTGATACTCTCCGGCAAAAATTCTCGAACTCTGTTCACTTCCTGGTGTCTTTGCTACGGGGATTGCTTATTGGTTTCGCCGCGGGTGGCGCTACGACTGACTTTTACTGTAAGTCGCCGCTTCATTTGTGAGGAAATATTAGTTATACAGTGAATTATAATCCAATTTCATTGGGCTGGGACAGGACGACTTCCCCAGCCAAATGAAGGATAATCTGCTGTATAATTTCAATAAGCATTTGCAACTGGGTTTTCGTGGAAGAACGTTGCACTAATAACTCTCAGATGTAATCCAATGTCTTTCGAGGTATTAGCCAGGGAAGTAGTTGTTTTCTGTCAGATTTTTGCCTCATATTTTCCACATGGTGGAAATATTTGGAGAGAAGGGTACTTCGACATTATCGATTTCAATATTTCATTTACTTCATATCATGTACAGAAAATTACAACTAATCCGTTATTTTCTCGTCATCGTATAGGTAGTTAGTTTCTCTTGGCCAAACCATATGTTCGCGAGAGAATTAGCGGTGCGTTCATCACGGTACCATCGGTGCTTGAAATCGATCGGAAGATCCACATTCCTGGGCAAAAATAATTGAAGATGCAGCAATCGCAATGAGTTGAATCAATTACGTTGTGAATTATTGTTGTTGAGACTTGGAAGTAACAGTTAACTGTATTGCGAAGTATGAATGAAAGTGTGGTTGTGAAAAATCAAGAAGTTGAATAAAGCAATGTTGGCTATATAGAGACCGATTGAATTGAGAGGTGGAAAGTCATTAGCAACATAACTGCTAGAATTCATTATTTCTCTGGTTAGGAGAAAACTATGATTTTTAGTTTTTTGGGATACTATCAATTTTTTAAGTATATGTTGTTAGCGTAGCATACTTAGTTTAAAAAAGAATGCAAAAATTAGCATATACCGTGGGTTTGAATTACTGAATAAGAAATCTAAAAAAACTGGGGGTCGTTCTGATGGATTTAGAGAAATACCCTTGCAGATGGCGGCTCAACAAACTTCTTATTTTAAACAATTACACTAAAGAAAACTAGGGGGTTGAAATACTCACTCAATAAAATGTTCTATCCGCTGACCGTCTTCTTGCTGATAGGTTTCTCAAATATTGTCCCGAAATCGTGTCATTTACTTGTGTTTCTCGATTTTCTAGGATCTCTGAGATTGGTGAATGTTTAACATGCACTATTTCTTCGAGAAACCCCCATATTGGAAAGTCCAATGGAGGCAGGTCGGGTGATCTTGCTGGCCACCCGGTTGGACCACTAGTATTCAACCAATTCTCCTTAATCGTTCAGTGAGGTAGTTCGTTATAGCTCTTGGATTACATGTAATCGGCGCTACTTTCATCTGAAATATTTGATAACTGTTGAATACGAGTATTTGTCATAATTTGATTTGCAATTTGACTTTTTTGAGACAGTTAACTGATCTACATATCTTTCCGTCACGCTTGTCGAGCTCCAACTACCATGTTTCTCTAATGTTAAAATATCTCCCCACGCATTTTCAAGTTTTGGATTATGCAACTTCAAATATTTGGCTATGTTGAAAAATGAATGTTTTTGCTGTAAGATTTTGGAGAAATAAATCACCAGAAACTGATTTCGATCTACAGTCTGACGGATGATTCAATCGTGACAATTTGTCATCTGAAAGATAGATCCTGGCAGTGTCTACGCTATCGTCTACCCGGCAACATAAGCGCAACCATCGTTTGCGTTATGCAATTCAATATAAATGTAGCTATTGTCCTACGCTCGTTTTAAGACGTGTAATCCATTGATGAATATTCCAACAAAATTACAAAAAAAATTATATTTCGCATTGCGAAATGGTTAGTTTTTTGCACACGACGTGTTGGATCACTCTGGTTAAAAACGCGCTCACTTTGCAACTCGTTATATAAAGCTAGTATTTTGCTAGTGGGGTTCCTCCACTTTTACCAATCCGAACAGTAAAATAGTAGTGCGAAATAGTTATTTACCTAACAAGTGCGGAAAGTAATACTTTTCCGCACGCGACGGCCGTTGCACGAACGATGCGGAGCGGAGTTCGGGCAAGCCGTTAAGGGCGGAAAAGACATTTTCCGTAAGAGTTAGGTACAATACTTTTCCTGCGAGTGTTTTTGTCCATCTTATTTATGAAAAAACAAGGTTTTTAATAAACAAGTTTTTATAATAATGCTACAAAATGACTAATAAGACAGAATAGTTACATAGATCATTCAGTTAGTCCTAAATATCATCATTTTCAAAAATACAAAAATCGTGCGGAAAAGTAAAAATCGTACGTAAAAGTAACTTTTACGAACAATTTTAAATCGTACGGAAAAGTACAACTTTCAAAACGAAAAATCGTAGGGAAAGTAATAGAATGAAAAAAAATAACTAATATTCAAAAATCAGCTTCGTATTATGCTCGCCAATTTCGCTCCTTTTTCTATATCGGATCTCTCGAAATATCCATCTATTTCTTCGTTAATGATTATTTTGATCATCAAAAGTTTCTATATCTTGTTTTTTTTTATAAGATTAGAATTACCACAAAAGATCAATATGTGTTTGTAAACAATCCATAACAACCAACATCGTTACCTCAGTAACGCTTACTTCATAATTAGGTGTCAAAAACTATTTTTTGTATGTTATTAAAAATGACGTTTTTAATTCATAGGCATATGAACAAAAAACTGACGTTTTCACATAATGTGTCAAAATAAGTCTAACACTAGTATTTTTAACACTGTAGTCACTGTAAAATGACAGATGAGATGATGGATACTCAATAATATAAATCTCTCCAATAAAAACACTAGAATCAGATATTATAATAATCAGAACACAGAACACCTACTTGTGATCCTTAGATCGTGTGTTTGAATCCTATGGATGAACTTTATTTCGTACTAGCAGTAACATTTGTACAAAAAAGATTTCATTTTACTCGTGGGGTCGATGACGCTCGTTCCGCAATATACAACAAAATAAATTGTCACTTTCAACACTTGTATCATAAATAACTATTATGACACTCTTTTGAAGAGTGGGTTTGAAAGACTGGTGTGAATAGCAGAGTTTGCTACTCTCGTTCTGCAAACATTCACACCCATGTATGTTAAATAACTATTTCACCACCGTTGTGATGAATTGTAACTAAGGACATGCGTTTATATCAGATTAGTTACTCTTATGTCATACATGAATCATATTTTCCATCCATGGTTACAATCATACAAATGTCAATTTCTATCAATTCTTGTTTCAGATTCAACTGAAAGCTTCAAGGGAAGCCACTTCGCCGCAAAGGACCCGATCGCCCCCAATGGAAAGGCTGGACATGATAACGAACAACGTGAGACCGAGCAACATCATCCACGAGAATTCCCAAAGGCTCCCACCGAGAGAAGAGGGCTCTCAGTCGCCAAGCAGTCCCACTCCACCAACGGGAAAAAATTCGCTGATGCAGTTCGCTTTGCACAACTTCAGACAGAGTACAGAGTGAGTAAAGTTAATTTATCCACAAACACCATTAAATTGAAGTTTTATCCACACTTATGAACCGTATAAAGCTTCGTACAGATCTGAACATCTTGCCGAACGACAAACTGAACAATGAACCAAACGGCGAACAGAACACTAATTTGGACGGTGCTACGAACGCGTTTGCGAACAGTCTCGCAACTCGTAGCCGTTCGGCGAACGGTTCGCGGCGTTCCCATCACTTGTGGGCTTTCTCTCCAACATCAAAGATAAAACAAAACAAAAATAAAACTTTTCTGAAGGTTTCGCTTCTTCTGTAATTTTTTCGCCATTTTTCATTTTTAGTCCTAAAATGATTGGCCTATAGCTTTTACTAACTGCTAAGACGGGAGTGATCAAGCAAGCAAAGAGGCTATTGTCAATATGTTAACGGGCAAGCGTCCCTCCACATGCAATAGTTAGTATTCTTCAATAAACTTGGTAATGCGTATTCATTAATTTGAAATAAGCTGCGAACCCATAATTTTCTATAATTAAATTCTCTGGTATACCAGCATCATGCAAGAACAATAATCGGCCAACAAAAATTTTACATATTTTCCCTTTCACGAACCATACGATTTCAACCACTCGATACATAAATAACATTAATTAAACATTTCATAGGGTTATCAACACGGTGAGCATTTTGTGAAACCAAGTGCAACAAGCGGCACAGGATATGTACTCATATTATGAAAAATTAGAAAGCATAATAAAGTTGTCTTCTTTCTCTTCATATTTTTATGATTCATTTTCGTAAAACCTATGTTTAGTTTAACTATGATCCGTCTTGGCGCAAGATATAATTAATTTTGTGTGTTCTATTTGAGGATACCATAGTTATAGTGATGAAGGTAATAGATTCTAAAGTAGGTTCTATAGAATTAAGATGATGGTTTTTTTACGGTTATTTTTACAGTACGGGGAGTAACAAGAGAAACAACTGCATTTTTTCAGATGTAAAGCTGAATATAAAAACTCTGTACAGTCTAGTTTCTGAGGAAATTTTTTTTATTCAACCAACAATCCCAATTTGTTGTAACCATTTCGCTCCAAGAGTATATTAAAGACAGATTGTTGTCTCAGTGTCACAGCTGATGATGTTCGCAACATATGGGATCCTTTTTTATTATTCAGTTATATTGCCTATTAAGAGTTTATGTTTCTGCTTTAAAAATTATGTAGAATAACGTTTACGAATTTTTAGTGTCCGAGTAGGCCGTTTTTTCATCTTTTTCAAAGCACTACTCAACGCTCAAGTCGAATTTCATAATTAATTTATATTAAAAGTTGTTCCCGAAAATGTTTCCTTTTTGATTCTTTTTTTATGTTTTCAATCTTAAGAGTTTAAATGTTCCAATTTGATTGATATCCATGTATTGGCTCAACTTGATTTGTTGAAGATGCCATTTTTTATTTCAATATAAACCGTATTATCCTGTTTAAAATAATCAATAAACCTTTTTTTTTTTTGGTGTTAGCAAGTATCAAAATATTCTATACTATAATAATTTTCATGATTTGGAATACAAGTTTGAAATCTAGTATTCACTTCTGAAGAATAACTGGTTCAATTAATATGTTTAGAAAAGAACAGGTGAACTATTCTAGGCCATGTCGGAATCTCAAAGTAGGGTAAATTATAAGTGGCCATCATCTGTTAGAGTTTTATTTTTGACAGCAGTGAAATTATCATAGATCTAGCAGCTGTTCATCATACACAAAAATTCAACAAGTTATCATGTATTGTTTACGGCTAGACGGCGATTACAATTCATAACGTTGACCTTCTGGCCACACCAGTTGCATTTTTCAGGACATTGAAAGTATCTTCAAAAAAACAAAATTGAAATTTTTGCTTGAATATAGTTTCGAACTATGATTTTATACCATTTTAATCAATGAAAATACATGCACGTTTTGCCTGTTGCCGCTGACAATGAAAGTACAGCCAGTTATCTCAAACATATACAAATGATTTGTAACTAATTATCCAGATCATCTCCATTTAAATCTAGGATAAATTTCTGGAAGTTTTTATGTTCACTGAAGTCTTTTGGGCATACAATGTGAAAAAATACCTTCGATATTCCTATTTCTTCTTGCTAAGGCTCTCATTTCTGAGGAGAGTAAATCCAAGCAAGGCAAAAATACTTCAACTTTGAATCGTGATTCTCTTGAATCAAAAAACGTGCAGTTAGGCTCTGTTGAATCGTCAAGAAACCTTTTTTCTTTTTTTTTTCCTGTTGGATTTAGTTCAGCTGTAATATTGATTCTTGAAGCCATAGTCTTAGCCTCTCTTAGAATCGGGACCAAATACTTCAAGTGTTTCAATATCTTCTGTCAAACCCAGCAGCATGTTTTCTGTTTACTGAGTCGTCTACGAAGATCATGGGACTATGGAAATGTTTATTTCTTTTATCAATAGTCTGGAGTATTTTGTACCACACAGAAATAAATGAAATAAATTCGAAGGTATCGAACCAGTTAGTTAGAAAATCAATTTTACGCCGATTGGGGGCCCTCAGAATTTGGGGGCCCGGGGCATAATGCCCCAGTTGCCCCCCCTTTGGTGGGGGCCCTGAACGTTAGGCTGGTTTAACTGTACCGTTGTTGTAATTATAATTCTAAAATCCTGAAAACTACACGAACACGAACAAAGTTAACATCATCAGAAGCTGTAAGTTTCTTGAAATCTATCCTGATGATGATTGCAGATATAAGAAATTGAAACATTATGAAAAATATTCAACACATTGATACGATGGACTCAAGAAAATATTGAACTATGTGAAATTCAAGTATCAAACCTACAAACTTGCTTTGATAAATAAGAAAATGCAGGGTGTTTTGAATGATCTTCTGATGTTTGTAAATAATTGTTGCGTATTTTGATGTCATAGGCCCAAAGGTACTTGATTAGAAAATTTCAGTTGTTCAACTGTATGGGCGGATCCAGAGCGTGTCTAAGGGAGGGGGGCAATTCGCTGAAGTGTCAATTTGGCTTCTGCCACTGTTACAACTGATACGTTGAGTAGCCCAATACATTATATGCAAGTTCTCAAAAAATCAACGATAACCTGATATTATCTAATGGAATGCACATACACCCCAGATGTCAACACACTCTGACCTGTGACCTAATAGGTCACAGATCGGTATTGAACTCTTCAAATTCTTCGTCTAGAAAGTCAATGCAAACCCACCGGCGAACCAGATTTTCACATAAAAAATTAATGTTTTACTATAGACATACAAATTGACACATTGACCTCTGAACTTGGTATAGTGTTATGTGTCTCCTTTTCGTCGAAATTTTATGGCAGACATTGTCGCCTGCGTATAATCAACATTTTTACAATTATTTAATTCTTGACGCATACCGGATTGGCTCTGACAGGCTCTGTCGATATTTTTATCTATCTCTGTTACTCATTTACTCTCCACTGTTTTACCTGACCTGCATTTCATGGTTGATTTCTTTTGTTGGGTCAACTGGTGCTTTTAGCGATTCCGAGCCCCTCGACAAAATTACGCCAATTTTCCAGCAAGTACTTAGTTGAAAATTTTCAACCCGAAAGGCAGACAGACAGAAAGATAGACTGAGATAAATACATGCAAACAAAACAAGTCGAATAAGATCTGGTAGTTCATTATTTTGAAATGAATGTGATTTATTATTAAAAGAGGGGAGAGTGAAAGGAAAATAGAAAAAATAGAGTGAAACAAATAATATCAATGATTGTTGAGTAGATTGATACAAATCTCTCCTATAGATGAATATTACTCAACTTTTTTTTTCATGGTAGCATTATCAACCTTTCTTTATAAATGATGTATTGTTATATTTATCATATGTTAACAATAATAGTGCTATGATAATTTGTACTATATCGATGATGAATAAATTATTATTATTATTAGCGGATGAAAAGCGTTTGCGGACGAAAAATACTTGCCTTCAAAAATAGTCTATTTTTCGTCTGGAATTTAGTACGTGAAATATAATTTTTTTTAGAGGTCGACGAAAAATTGAATTTACCGTTAACTAATCTTTATAAAACTTTCCTGAAACGAGGATAAAACTGAATGACATATAATGTGTTACATAAGAAAAGTTGAAATGAGAGAACTATCGCATAGCATATTTTCAAACATTGCCTCATGAAAATCGCCTTATATTAATTTCAAGGAAGCATAATATGCTGCTTTCGATTTATTCGTTATGCGAGGTGTAAAATACAATTTTGTATCAACCAAGTCCAAGGTTTAACATTGGGGTTTGATTGGTACGATTTTTTCCGGTTTTATGAAAGATGTTATCATGAACATCCTGTTGTTGAATTTTTGTGAACAAAAAATTGAAGCAGAACATTTTGTAGCATTGAGTTTGAGAGCGTGTCTCAGTATGATAGTTGATAAAGCGATGAAGGGTCATTATTGACAAAGGTTTAATCTTGTTCAATTTCAGAAATTTCGAATATAGTCTGCATGAAAGTGATAATAATAGTTTTGTTAGCAGTTGAATAATTTCGAGGTACTTAGAGTGAGTTATTGAGGCGCTTGAATGCTTCCTTGAGGTAATATAAGGCCTAGTTTTCCATCAAAATTTGATGTACTAAAAGGCGAGTTCAGATATTATGGATTGTGGATCCTGTATGTGATGGTTTGTAGAAAATAGGCAATGTTTATTGATTTCTTTGGTTATTATTGACCCTGAAATATGTCTCCAATCCTCTTTTTCAAATTTTTCTGTAAACCTAATTGACGGGTGAAGAGACTTTTTGAATTCCAATAATTGTGTATTTGTTGCCACTAAACATTCGTTTGTACTTGACTCATATATAGAATCCCTAAGAATATAATAATGATAATAATAATAGTCTTTATTGGAAAGCTTCTTAGATATGGGAAATCTGTCAAGTTCGGTTATTACATGTCCTAAAATTCACATTTCGGGAGAGTTTTTCAAAATATTTTTTCTGATAAATGCAGAAAGCACAGAGATGATCACTGATTTTTTCAGATTTTTCATTCGAAATCTGTCTGATGAAAATAATATGTTATTATATGTTTTTTCCGAGTTTTCCGAATAAGCCGAGAAATTCACATTAAAGAATTGACGCTTTCCATGCGTTGTTGCCAATTTTCTCACCATGGCTCGGGAGATTAAGTCGGTTGTGGCTTGTAACATCGAAATAACAAACTGACAAAAAACTAGCTTTGTAGAAATGTCGCTGCCTCCTGTACTTATCAACGCACTTGGCTACTGACCCCCTTCATCCTATTAATAGATATTTTTCATGAAATTTTTGAATACCCAACTTTTTTCCACACTTTCTTTACGCGTTTGTGTAGAATAATGAAACAGTATTTTGATACTGAGTACCCAATCGCACCAAACGACACAAACAGTGAACTTTTTTGACAGTTGTAGAAAAAATTAAATAATCAATTTCCATAACTGTTTATAGATAACTCAACATTATCTAAAATTATACCCTTTCACCGTGAGAAAAATGAAAGAAAAAATTCTATATACGATTTGTTTTGTCAGCCATATGCTAATCGGTAGTAGGTACGGCATATGGTTTACCAGCCACTTCAGTATGTAGTTTAATGTTCTCCTTACCAATAATAACTGTATGACAAATTGTTCAGCAGTATCACAAGGCTGAAAACTTCTTACTTTTGGTAATTCATTCTGCATTAAGAGTGAGTGTATTTCACTGGAAAAAATTATGTTGGATTTATTATACGTATGCATTTTAAAATAGACAAAGAATAGATGAGTTTATATGAGTTTATATAAAAATTCCATTAAAATAATGATAGTTTTTTTGGTCAGGAAACAAAGTCCTTTATTTCAATGGTTATATAACTTAATATAATAGAACATAAAAATTAGATAGGGAGAATGTTATTAAAAAATATCACTCACAGAAATCGTTAATTTCATTGAAGCAAGGTTCGCTCTTCTCACATTGAATCCCCAATACATTTTTGTTGACGAAAATCTTTGCCAAGCTCATCAGACAGATTGATAGAATTGGAAAGCATCAGGCTCTTCAGAAGCAATTATACACATCAAAGATGGAAATGGGAGAAATATTTCTTCTGCTTCTGAAGAGCATGCTTTCCAATTCTATCAATCTCCCTGACGAGCTTGGCAAACCGAAATAGATTTTCGTCGACCAAAATGTATTGGGGATTAAATTTATTTGATGAATTTTGAATGAAAACTGAGAATATTGAAAAAATATATTTCTAACCCCTTGTTTGTCGGTATGTCTGTGATCATATCTTGCAAGTGAATTTTGACACACTTATAGTCATCCGATTAACTTGGAATTTGGCAGATATACATAGTTCCGGTGATATTGTATTATGAAAATTTCGTCCGATTCCATTAAAAATTGGTATTTGGGGTTTTTAAGGTCGGAGATTTTGATTTTTTTTTTTGTAAAAATTTATGAATTCAAGATGGCAGACGAGTTTTCAATGTCTGGGGTAATACTATTTTTGAAGAATCGAACAAAATTTTTCTTGTCGATTAAAACAAGCCCTTGCAATGATGTTTTTTATGACCACAGCAATCTGTCATATAAAAATCACTGTCTTTCCTGAGATTAGCAACGAGACAATTGTTTTTTAGATATTTGCTCAATATCCTACTTCGTAGGGTAATTGTAAAGAGGTTTATTTTGACGAAATCAAATTTCTTGTATTATGTAATTATCCTGACTGTTTGTTGGTTAACTGTATAATATCTATTGAAATTCATTTTCATAACGAGAGAAGAATAGTCATATCACTAATCGTATTAATTTTCAAGACATTCACGTTTGATATCACAATCCATTGCTGAATCAAATTTTTTATCTAATGAAACCGATGCAATATGGTGTTCGTAATAAATAACAACTCACCTGCAGGAAATGTATCAACGCCAGAAAGAAAAAGTGAGTGAAACTTACAGAAATAATAAAACAGTGACGAAACATTTCCATTCATATGAAGATAACGTGACTAATATCATAATAAGTCAACCAAAAAAAAAACATCTACTCTCATTAAGAAGGCGGTTCTCAAGCAGTACACTGTCTCCCAAGATTCTCGTATAATACAATGAGTACCTAGTTTTCACAACTTCTGCGGTACAACAACCACGTTGGAAATTACAAATAACAATATATAATAAAAAAGTACTGTGTTAAATGTATAATACACACATAGAAAAAAGTTGGGGTTATTTTTTTTCTTTGGTGTGTTGGCATCGACTACTATGGTCATTAGCCACGTGTTCTGGATAGGCCTTGTTACTAACTCTATACACCTGGAGCAGCACTGTTAATTATTAACGCAACAATGAATCGTGGAGGATTATCTCCAGCCAGCAACAAGATTCAATCACTCAGATTTTTGCATCTGAAACTGAAAAAATCTTGCCCCGCCTGGGGATCGAGCCCGCGACCTTTCGATCACGAAGCCCCGGCGCTACCACTGCGCCAATTCCCGCCCAGTTGGGGTTATTCAAGCGCTGTTATAGTATATCCATTGTCAATTGCACAATATCAAAAACCCTCACCGATAATTTTGTTTGATGTGCCGATAGCTCATTTAAATGATGATTTATAACTTTCCAGCCCAGATATGCCCCTCGACCAATACACTGCGTTTTATCTAACGTTTCGCTATTTCAATTGGTTTTGTTATGTTGAATAATACAGAAGGATAAAGTATTGTATTTAAGTTCTTTAATCCAATTAAAAACTGCGGTGTACAACTTAAGAACATTCCTAACTTTTTTTCATGTGTTTACATTGGTGGGTAGGTCATATTATGAGGAAGTAGTGTTTATATTTCATCCTCTGGCTCTCACAAAAAGGAATATTCTATGATGTTCAGAGGTGTGCAGGAATTGGTATTTTACTTGAGATTATGGAGACTGTAAGTTTCGGATGGGTACCAAAGTTTTGCAATTCCTTTGAAAGCTCTTGGGAAGAGATGGTCGGCGTCGGCAAATCTCAAAGTGGCGACAAAGAGCGGATTGACTTTCGTGATGACGCGCTGTTGATGCCTCTTAATACACTCGTTTAACACTCGATTAATTCCATTATTGTGAATTTTGTTCATTATATGGTACGTTGATATCTTTGAGTGAAATTCATTGGAGAGACAGACAGGATTCGTAACTGCTTCTTGTGACCTTTGACCTGTACAAGTGACTTGTTATACAACTGGTTCTCTGTTTTGAAATAGACTGAAGGCATGCATCTGCACAGTTGTTTTCGTAGAGTATTGACGTGGGTCTAACAGAACACATTAGTTGTTTTCTCTTTCGTATCTATGATTATTTCTTACAATTATTTCATTAAAAATATTTTTGTTACAGTTTGGAGGTTCTGAAGATGGACTCCACAATGAAATCGAAGGAAAAACGAAAAGAATGGACGTGGAAGCAGCAGACAGATTTGATCAAATGGCAAGGTACTCCTCTTGACGGATCCCTATTGAGGCTGGATGATCCAGAATTGTCTCCTCTGGCTGTTGAGTGTTTCGAATGCATTCTGAGGTACTGCGGAGATTTACCTTTGACCCCTGACATGTCAGAAGTCAAATGTGTCTACACCGTGCTAATGGTAAGAAATAAGGTACTTCTGTCTTTCTTTTCTTCCTCTAACTTTCTTAAATTATTAGTGAAGTGGTGCCAGTAAATTGTCCTTTGAAATCAAGCTATATGTATCTTATGGAAATATTTCTCCGGATACCACTCTGGTGTTCATTCAACAATAACCTCATCTATATAAGAAAATTCAATTTCAGTTACTTATATTTTTTCTAAGTTCTGAACATTTTAGATAACTGTGTAGAACGATGATGGTGGTTTCTATATTGTGATCATCATTCTAATATATTTCAATCAGAGTATTTGGATTCGTTGACATCAGTTAGGATAGGTCATCTTCTGTAAAGAGCAACCAGTCTAGTTCCGTTTAACAGAAAGTGGCAACAAATTGAACTAGATTCGACACAATTGTACTGAAAATAGGAGGCGTGCAAAAAAAATCAAAATTGACATCATTTATGTTTTGGAATAAAAGTAAAATGGAAAAGTAGGAGGTTTTTGACAGATGACAGTAAAAATCTGACAATAATTGGTTGGTAGTAATCGGTAGGTAATGATCACATACCTTTAAGCAAACAAAACACCAAAATAGCAGTTCTTTCGATTTTTATGCCTTTCGAAAATTTTGAGTTGATGTGCCCCCCCACGCCCCCTGTCGAGCAATCACCATATTCTTTAATTCAAAAAGTAGTATCGGTAAAACTGTCGAGACGGTTTTTTTTTCATGTTCATACGTTGAATCATTCAAAAGTTAACGGGGGGAGGGGGCTATTAAAAGCTATATTCATATTTTTTTTAAAAAATAACACAAAGTCGTCTCCACAAATAGTTTGATACTTGAAGCTTTGGATGAATATCCGACTTTTAAGTTCTGAAAGCTCAGGATAGAAATCATGCTTGAAGATCAAAAGGTTACTTACATTGAGTAGAGATGAAACTGAATTGAAATAAAATTGTAGAGTGCCTATCTCGCTACATATTAACATAGTTACCTATATAGGTTAATTTACTGAACTTGGGATTAGAACTCCACGTTACATTAGACATTGTTGACATTTAAAAAATATATGCACTGCCTTAGCGTTGTCTTTGTCCATTTTTCTAATTGGTCTTCCACTCCGAGTACTACCTTCTCATATTTTCATATTGTAATCAACTGGGGCACCAAATAATTTGAAACCTGAAACTGAAAACCAAAAGGCAATTTTCCTCTTGTAGGAATTCTAGAATAGAATAATAATTTCCTTCTCATCTATTTTGAGTTCCTTGTGTATTGTTCATCGTGAATGCCTAATTCTTATTCTATCTTCAGTCTTCTTCTCTATTTCCTTCCTCTTTCTACGAAGGCGTGGAAGGGCCACTACTATTAAAAATTTCTGCTAATTCCTAGATACATAGTCAGAATTCCAAATTAATATCTCAGAATCAGCTAATTTCGATATATCAACTCAGAATTCCGACTTAGTATCTCAAAATTAGCTAATTCAGGATTACTATGTTAGAATTCCGACTCAGTATCTCAGAATCAACTAATACCAGATATTCCAGAGATAACCAGTCAGAATTTCGACTCAGTATCAAGTAATTAGGTGATTTTGAGATGCTAAGTGATGAATCATTGGTCCGACCGTCCACGACCAAAAGTAGAAGAAAACTTTCAAATCGACCATCCACGACCGACCACTAGAATAATTTGGAAATCTGACATTAATTTGACATTCGAAAGGTTATGTGAATTGTCTGTTCATTTATTGAAAATAAGTTAAATTCATAATATCAGTAGTTTTGCAATTCCTAACAGACATTTTATTTTTCCGGTAGGAAATATACCTAGCTACATGAGTTTTGTTATAATAATAATCTGTCAAGTGAAAAAAATCCTGTTCAAAAATATTCACTTTCGCTAGTATAACGGAAAGAAGAAATTTCAAAACTTACATCTTGAGAACGTTCATTACTGAGAGAGAGGAGTCATCAAATTGGTTTTCTGTGTGCTTCCAGCTTATTAGGAGATATGCGCCATTTCATATAGTTTTTGACATATCAAAAACCTAACTATGAGAAATGTCAAATCTGCCAGTTTAGTCCAATCCAATTAAATTTAGTAGTACAGTTAAAATAAACAAAATGACGAAACGTAAGGGAAAAAGACTTTCAATAACTGATCAAGAGGATGCATCACCAGAATTTGTACAAATTAATTATAAAGAAAATCCTTCACAAAGTTTTGACTCATCAAATGAAACAATGGACACAATAACAAGGCTTAAAGAAGAAAATATGAATTTGTGGAAGATTATTGAAGAAAAAGAATTATTGCTAATTGAAAAAGAAAGGAACATAACATTGCTATCTAAGCAAAATAAAAAATTAACAGAAAACTACGATCTAATTGTTTCAAATATAGTGGAAAAAGATACAATTATGAATACACTAGATAAAATAAAAACGGAGATTAATGAATTAAAAATTAAAAACACTTTGAAAGGACCCCAACATGATACTGTCTCATATGCAGAAATTACAAAACACCAAAGCATTTTAAAGCCTAAAGAAAATGTGGAGAGTTTAACGATCATTCCTAAAACCAACCAGCTCACCACCCAAACCCAAAAGGATTTGAAAAATAATATAAACATCGGTCAACTGAATATATCTGTTAATACCATGAAATTTTTTAAAAATGGTGGCATTGAAATCAAATGTAAAAATAAAAATGATTCTGTGATATTGAGAAGAGAAATAGAATCAAAAATGAATTCCAAATATAATATTGCCATAAAGAATTTGAAAAATCCTAAAATTATCATCCCTGGACTTCATTTGGAACATGAATTAGAAAAAGAAAACATTGAAAAACTAATTTGTGAACAGAATAACTTTACCGATAAAGAATATTTAAAGGTAAATCATATCAAATTCGTAGAGACCAAAAAAACATACACAATTTTTGCTGAAGTAAATGGAAATTTATTTCATAAAATTTTTAGTGGCAGTGACCAAAAACTGTTCATTGATTGGCAAGTTTGTAGAGTATTTGATGGAAATAAGGTTACACAGTGCCAAAACTGTTTCCAGTTCAATCATGCTGCCCACAAATGCAGGAATACTTCTGTATGTCCAAGGTGTGCCGGCAATCACAAGAAAGAAAATTGTCCAAATGAGACTAATAGTTATCCTCGTTGCAGAAATTGTATATCCTCCAACACCAAATATAATACGAAATATGACATCAACCACTCAGCAGATAATCAGCAATGTCGTACTTTTGAATATTACCGAAAAATTTCAGAAACTCGTATAAATTATGGCTTCTCACAATAATGTGAATGTTTCTGAACATACATCGCTTCTTGATTACAAATCC
The DNA here is from genome assembly GCA_958298965.1 of Chrysolina haemoptera. Classification (NCBI taxonomy): domain Eukaryota; kingdom Metazoa; phylum Arthropoda; class Insecta; order Coleoptera; family Chrysomelidae; genus Chrysolina; species Chrysolina haemoptera. Next base: position 10,447,058 of record OY282595.1, on the reverse strand, counting down.
ATATCAACAACCGGACATTTCAAAGTATTATACCTGAATGCAAGGTCTTTGAAAAACAAACTAGATCAGCTTGAAATAATAACAGATGATGTAAATCCTGATGTTTTGATAATTTCCGAAACTTGGATTAGAAGAGAAGAAGAAATTTATTACAACCTGAGCAAATATAACTCCATTTATTCTTCCAGAGTTAAACGTGGAGGTGGTGTTGGTATTTTTATAAAAAAACATTTAGTTTTTGACACAATTGAAAAAGAAGAAAATGCTTGTTCGTATATAGCGGTAGAAATCAAACCTCAAAATATGGTTATATGTGGACTATACCATTCTCCAACACATAATTCTCAAAAATTTTTGAACTTTATTGACGAGAAACTTCAAAATTTTAATATTAGTGGTAAAACATGTTTTTGCTATGGTGATTTCAATATAAACACTTTAACAACCAGCATAGAATCCAGTGCTTTTTTGGACATTTACAAGTCTAATAACTTTTTTCAATGCAACACAGTAATACCAACAAGAGAATCATCCAGAAGTGCTTCATTGATAGATCATGTTTTAACTAACTTTAGTGGACAAATCAATGTATCAATTATAAACTCGTCACTGAGTGATCATAAATTCATAATAACAAATTCGAAAATGAAAATTGAAAATCCCAAAAATCTCACGAACTCTTGGAATATGAAAACCTACAACATAAAAAATTTGAAGACAGAACTGAAATTACTGAATAACAACATATATAATATGCAAGATCCTGAAGAAATTTATAACAAAATCATCAATGTATTCGAAAACAATTCCAGAAACATAAATATTAAATTCAAAGCGAATTCAAAACCATGGTTCAATAGTAATATTGCCCAAATCATTAAACAGAGAGATAAATTTTATTATAAAAAAAAAACTAATCCTGGAATATCAAATTTCACGCAATCTTATGAATATTATAATAAATTAGTGAAAAAAACTGTCCTTAAAGCAAAAAAGGTGTATTTTCAAGAATTGTTTAAGGATACATCACCGAAAGCTCTTTGGAAAACCATAAACATCCTTTTATATAATAAAACAAGTGGCAAATCGCCTCGAAACATTATTAAATATATCGATGTAAATGGAAGAAGAATTGAAGATCAAATGGAAATATGCGAACAGTTCAATGAATATTTTGTAAATATTGGAGCAGAATTATCTAAAAATGTAGCTGATACCCAAGAAAGATTTTCCACGCATTCTTCTTCTTCTTCTATGTTCCTGAATCCAACTGAGCATCAAGAAATTCGAGAAATAATTGACGAGCTAAACGGCAAGAAAGCAGCAGGAATTGATGGAATTAATGTTAAAATTATAAAAGCAGTCAAAGATGAAATAGTACCACTATTGAACAAATTAATTAATACATCTTTTGAAACAGGTATATTCCCAAATAAATTAAAAATAGCTAAAGTCAAACCAATATTTAAATGTGGAAAAAAAAATTACATAGGAAATTACAGACCGATTTCAATTTTGCCAATATTTTCAAAAATTATTGAAAGAATCATGGATAGGCGGTTAAGGGTATATCTGAAAAAAACAAATTTTTTGTATGCTGAACAATACGGATTTCGGCAATCAAGTGATACTGAGTCTGCTGCAGTAGACATGATATCCAGAATAAAACTGGAATTAGACTCGACAAAAAAATGTGGATTATTGTCACTGGATTTGCAGAAAGCTTTTGATATGGTTAACCACAAAATTCTTGTAAGAAAATTATATGACATTGGAATAAGGGGAAAAATTCACATTTGGTTCAATAATTATTTAACAGATCGAAAACAACTAGTATATATCGAAAATTCACTCAGTTCAATTAGAAGTATTAACTGTGGTGTGCCACAAGGATCTATACTTGCTCCGATCCTTTTTTTAATATATATAAACTCCATATCAGAACTTAAATTGAAAGGTCAAATCAAACTTTTTGCAGATGACACAACAATTGTATATTTTGCAGAGAATGAATTTGAAATTTTATCTAATATTGAACACGATCTTCAAATTCTATCTAATTGGCTACTCTCACATAAACTATTGTTAAATTATTCGAAATCATCAATTATGTTTATTTCTAAACGAAATATTGCCACTGATTCTCTAAGACCAATGAAATTCAAAAATTCACAAATTCAGTACACCAACAATACAAAATTTTTGGGCTTACATATTGACACAACACTCTCTTGGTTCAATCACATCAACACTCTGAGAAAACAACTCTCGCCGTTGATTGGGATATTATTCAGAATAAGACAATATACCCCGCTCAAATATTTGAAAATCATATATTTCAGTTTAATTTATTCAAAATTGCAATACCTCATTTCTATTTGGGGCTCAGCCAAAATTTCTATTTTGAAACCACTACAAACTTTGCAAAACAAAGCTATAAAATGCATACACAAATTGCCCTTTTTAGAACCTTCAATCAAATTATATAAACCAAATAACTTACTAAATATTCGTTCATTATATGAATTTAAAATTTCAATTTTCATTCACTATGTTGATACAGGAAAAAAACATTCAGATCTTACTTTTGATCATATTTCAACTAAACATTACCATAAAACAAGAAATATAAATAAAATAAATGCATTACGTTTCAAATCAAACTTTGGAAAAACTTCTATTTTTTATGAGGGAATTGAGATATATAATAATATACCACAGCCATTAAAAGATATTAAAACTAAAACTAAATTCAAAAAAGAACTTAAGAAATATTTTCTTAACAGATAACTTTTCTCTTCCTATTATATTTCAGCGTTGACTGCTTTCATTTTGCTTGGACTATTTACTTATATTTCAATGATTATTTTTATCAGTCTTTTTCTATTAATTGTTTGATTTCTTCATTAATTTGTATTTCATATATACTATGTATTGTCATTTATCAATTTATGTAAAAATTAATCCCTCTATAAACAGAAATGTTTCTTGGGATCAATAAATAAAGTAAAGTAAAAGTTCATCATAAATGTGTGTCAAAATGACATTACGTCAGGATAGTGTGACACCGACCAAAATTACCAGCAGACTACAATTTCGAACATGGTCTTTGAAAAACGGTCGAGGACGGTCAATGACGATTATATAATGTGCGATAACAATATATGTCTTAAATTGTATTGAAAAGGATTTCTAAATAACTTTCAGTTGCCAAAATATGATTTATTATGACAGTCTCCAAGTGTAAAACATACAGGGTAATATATAATATAAAAGAACATCAACTCATATAACGTGCCCTAACCAATAAATAAAAATAAAGAAACAAATTTAAAGATCTAATCGGTGAGGTGCTCGGATCGTTCTGGTGCTTCTTCGCTGTATCTGGAATGGGATGGGTTCATACATGTCTGCTGGTTCTGCCTCCGTTGCAGAGAAACTTCCTGCTACTTCTGTATTTACCCTACATTTCAGAGAGGTGTCGCTGAATAATGAAGGATTGAGATATGGATTGGATGGAATCTTAGTAAAATATCTCTTGGGGAAAAAGTTTTATTCAAACCAAATGTCAATTCTAACTGGAAAACTGCTAAAGTTATATCAGTAAACGATTTCGACTTCAGTATTGAAGATGAGAACGGAAAATGTCATAGAAGAAATAGTCGACAATTGAAGCTGTATAGGAGTGGTTTTAATCAGGAGCAAAATGTTTGTTCGAGAGATGATGCCAATCCATACCTCAATCCTTCTTTTTATAAGCTTCAGTTGCTTTCAAGTATAAATCCAATTTTTGACTCCATAACTTTCAATTTTGCGAAACATTTCCTTGGAAGTCCATTATGCCAGGTCCTTTAGCTTTCTCCATAATTGCTTTGGTGCCTTCAATCTCCAATTGAAAATGATATTCTTAAAGGCTTTTTACCGCTGCCACCATGTTAAATAGTATTGAAAAGGATTTCTAAATAACTTTCAGTTGCCAAAATATGATTTATTATGACAGTCTCCAAGTGTAAAACATACAGGGTAATATATAATATAAAAGAACATCAACTCATATAACAAAATGTGTTGGAAATTTTGGTCGTAGGTGGACGGTCGCGGACGGTCGGTCCTAGTCGATCAGTGTGATTCCTGGCTAAGTCAGAATTCTCATTTGATATCTCGAAATTCTAATAGCTAATTCTGAGATTCTTAGTCGGAATTTCAACTTGGTATCTGGGAATCAGCTAATTCTGGTTTGGTAAGTCAGAATAGTAAGTAAGCATTGTGACTTAGTATCTCGGAATTAGTTAACTCTGAGTTAATGAGTCAGAATTCTGACGTAGAATCTTGAAATAAGCAGAAATATATTTTTTATTTGTCCTTTATCCAATTAAGCCAATCTTTTCAACCTTTCACGTTATTATCTTCTTTTTCAATACCTTGTCGTTTCTAATACCTTATTGTTTTCAGCACTGTCACAAGTTCGCCCAACTCCGCGACGAAGTCTACTGTCAGCTGATGAAACAAACAACCAATAACAAATCCGAACATCCTGAATCCTGCCAACGAGCCTGGCGGCTCCTCTCCATAGTGGCCGCCTATTTCGCCTGCTCTGACAATCTTCTACCGTTCCTCATGGAATACCTAACCGGCGCAGCCAACGACAAAAGAAGGATCTGTCACGGCACAGCGGCAGTGTGTCTGTCGAACCTCAGAAAGACCCAAAGGTGCGGAGGTAGGAAAAACGTTCCCTCAGTGGAGGAGGTCACAGCGGTCAGCGCGGGAAGGAGCGCCAGGAGGCAGATTTACAGGCTCCCCGGAGGAGCCGAACGGGTGGTGAACACGAGGTGCAGCACGGTAGTGGCCGACGTCATCAGCGAGCTTTGCGGTCTGATTGGAATCACCGATGAGGCGGAGCAGCAGGAGTTCAGTTTGTACTGTATCGTGGAAGGGGATGCCTTCACTATGCCTCTCGCAGCTGATGAATATATTCTGGATGTGACTACGGAGTTGCATAAGGCTGCGCAACCGTTCTATCTGATTTTCTGCAGGTAAGATTGATCATACAGTTTTTGGTAATTATAGTATATCCATATATACCGGGTAATTCAAATTCGAGGGCCACCATTGGGATTTCGGAAACTATAAGAGATACAAAGATGGTTAATGGGGGCAAATTTGCGCATCTTTGTGACCAACAATATGCCGTTAAGAAAGTTTCAAAATTCCGAGTATATCCGGAGATATACAAAAAAAACCTATATTTTGAAAAACCATTTTAATTTTTTTCTGGCGTTATTTGATGAAGGACATCAAAATAAACAGTACATTTACGTTGCCATTTTGTCCCCGCTATACGACGGTATTTTCAGATTTACCATCCAACGTTTCGTCTGTTGGCCACCATCATCAACTTTATTTTTTCTTATGGGCGTCATATTGAATTGTTACAAATTTAAATAGTGTTTTTCATTCTGATTCAAACGATGTATAATATGTGATACTTTGTTATGTCACAACCTTTTATATTTCACAAAAACTAGAATTTTCAAGTAGGCTCTGACTCCGTCAAAAACACTTGTTAAATGAGTTGATTCGTTGTTACACTATTATCTGTCACGTAGTCACGTCTGCTGTCACAAATTCAAAGTGATAATAAACGTAAAATGGTGTTTTCAAATCAAGAAAAACGGGATATGATGAAACTGTATTATAAATCAGACAGTATAATACTGAGGGAACTGCAGAAATGTATCTTCAACTATACCCAGAAAGAATACAAACCTTACCGAGTATGGTAGTTTCAAAAAACCGAGGAATAAATATGGAAATCGATTAGATGAAAATACGAGAAACAATATTCAAAATGCGGTAATAAACTTCTATCCTCTTATTAAAATATTAATTTTTTTTTACTTGTCTTTTAGATAAATATGAATCCAGCAGTTTCAACACATGAAGTTGCTCTAAATACAGGTGCGCCACAAACAAGTGTTTGAGGAAGATCAGAAGAAATGGTCTAAAATGCTTCAAAATTCAGATTTGCCAAAAATTATACCCAGGTGATCCTGAACGGAGATTGGCTTATTGTAATTGGCTAATGAATCGAAATGATTTTCCCCAATTTCTCTCAAAGGTCATTTGGACGGATGAGAGCACTTTCACTAATTGTGGTATGTTCAATAGAAATAATGAGCACATCTAGAGTCAGAACAATCCCAGAGAGTTTAGAGCAGTAAGGCCACAGGTACGGTTCAGTTTGAACGTGTGGGCTGGAATTTGTGGAGATCAAATCATTGGTCCTTATTTTTTAAATAGAAAACTCAATGGACAAACTTATCTGGAGTTTCTCCGAGGCGCTTTTGAGGATTATCTAGATATGTTACCTCTCGTAAATTTAAATCAATATTGGTTTCAACATGACGGTGCCCCTCCACATAATGTCAGAGCAGTATGTGAATACCTACAAGAAAGATTCCCAGATAGGTGGATTGGAAATAATGGTCATGTGAAATGGCCAGCAAGGTCTCCTGACCTTACAGTACTTGACACTTTTTTGTGGGGCACATTAAAAAACCGGGTTTATGGCCAACAAGAATTCAATAATGTTGAGGATCTTAGGAGAAGCATAATTGAACAGTGTCGGTCAATAAGAAGAAGGGATATAACAAGGGCTGTAGAAAACTTAGGACGGCGAGCACGCTTATGTATTCAGGAAGAAGGCAGACATTTTGAGCATTTGCTTTGATGTTTCAGATTTTTCTTCGTCAGTGATGTGCCATTTCGTTCGTTAATTTGTAGTTAGACAGATATTTTCAATAAAGTTCATTAAAAACTAGTTTAATCAGATTATATCTCGTTTATTATTAAAAAAAAATATTCTACGTAATTATTACTTTGAGAATAACAGCAGACGTGACAAATAATGGGGTAACAACAATGTTTTTAATGTTATGCGAAGTTGTGACATAACAAAGTATCACATATTATACATCGTTTGAATCAGAATGAAAAACACTATTTAAATTTGTAACAATTCAATATGACGCCCATAAGAAAAAATAAAGTTGATGATGGTGGCCAACAGACGAAACGTTGGATGGTAAATCTGAAAATACCGTCGTATAGCGGGGACAAAATGGCAATGTAAATGTACTGTTTATTTTGATGTCCTTCATCAAATAACGCCAGAAAAAAATTAAAATGATTTTTCAAAATATCGGTTTTTTTCGTATATCTCCGGATATACTCGGAATTTTGAAACTTTCTTAACGGCATATTGTTGGTCACATAGATGCGCAAATTTGCCCCAATTTAACCATCTTTGTATCTCTTATAGTTTCCGAAATCCCAATGGTGGCCCTCGAATTTGAATTACCCGGTATATTTTTTCAATTCAACTCATTATTTTTTTTAGATCTGTTTGGTATCACCCGCTCAAACACGAAGCTAGTCCCCTCTACACAGAAGTGTTGTTCAATCAAGTAGCCCCGGATTATCTCGAAGGTCTTCTGATTCGACTAGGAAACCCAAATCTTCCACCAAGCATCATAAGGGACATGGCTCTCATTGCTGCCTTACTCCATCGAGCTGCAGATTTTGGTCACTCGCCAAACCTCAAAGAAGTGAAATATTTGCTTCCCAAGCCCATTTTAGCACTACGAGAACCACGCCCACCTCAGTGGCTCGCTCTAGTGCAAACATCCTGGGGCCAAGCGGCACCATTACCAGTTTCCAGGGCTAAGCTCAGAGCTCTCCAAGTTCTCAGCAACTGGTCTTTGTTCGGCAGCTCATTTTTCGCAGTGAAAAGGGTTACCGGAGAGAACGACAACTGGCAGGAGCATATCTTAGCTCTGAACAGGAATGGGGTGCACTTCTTGGATATGGCCACACATGAGACTATTCACCATTGGCCTTTTGCTGAAGTTATAAGCACCAGAAAAGTTAGATCAGAAGATGGAGCTCTATTTTTGGATATGAAATGCGGTAATTTATTGCAACAACGTGTGACTAGGTTACAGACTGAGCAGGCGCATGAAATTTCGAGGTTAGTTAGACAATATATCAATTTAGAACAAGAACATAGTACCAGGCATCTACGTTGATGGGTACTAAACCTGGATATTCGAGCCCAGTACCCAAGCATATCTTCGGGCGGAGTGTGCAAGTGAATACCTTTTGTAAATAGTTACATAATTAAATAAATCAAAATATATTTAATGTAATATAGGAAATGTTTATTGCATTTCAACAGGTACGAATTTTAATAATTTGACAGGTAATCAAAATCCATCAGTTGATGAACACATAAAATATATTAATATGTTTCTCGTATACTTTTCTACACGTTGTAATTATTGTATTAGTATATCAACATATCTGTTCACAGTACATTTATAAGTAAGAAATTATTGTTATTGTACTCTAACATATTTCAGGAAACTTGTTTCTCATTTGGTTCAATAGACTCAGATTGAGATGATTCATTGATCTGAGCCTATTGTAGAAATATTTCGTTTACGTAAGTCTATTTGTTCGTTTGTACCTATTCCAAAAGTGGTGTTTGTATTCAATAATATATTTTTTATTATTATGTGTTTTTTTTATCCATTATCGAATTTCTCGTACTGGTCTCAGTGTTCCATTTTTGAGTATCAGTATGTTAGTTATCCCTCCATTTTAGCTTGATATTACGAAAACGTAGAGCGGACATGCGATATTTTTTTTTTTTTAATTTGGAGTTCAAACTCAATAAATGATTGATTCAGTTACTATACTTCATAAAGTACACTCGTCTCCAAAATTCAACAAACGGAATATTCCTGTGAGAAGAAAAGCAAATAAAGAAAGATGAACAGGAAAACGAACATTCTCTCACATCAGTCACGAAATGAAGTGTTATATTAAAAGTTCAATAGTTTTATTCAAAAAATCTAAATCTTACTAAAAACAAAGAAACAAAACAAAAACAAATGTTAAAAATGTAAATAATCATGACTGGGTTTTCTTAATTGCGCTATTAGCAAACTTATTTTAAACTTCTGTAGGACTGTGTCGGGGGGTCTTGCTACCACTTTCCCCCCAATGTTGAGCTACATACTGAACGAAGCCTGGATCACCAGGACGGCTAGGAGGACGATCTCCTTCGTACTCCAATTGTTTTTGTCTTGGAAGAACAATCGTTGATGACACTATGTCGTACTTGCCATATTGCCCTGAAAATGGACAATATGCATCATCATGCAAAAACTCATTTTCAGCAATGATATGTCGTCGATGAAACAGATACAGACTGACCCATTTGAAAGCGGGCCACCTGTCTAAAACTGTCATTTAATTTCCGATTCAGAAGTTGTTTTTTAATAGACAGAGCATCAATAATAGTTCTAGTTGAGTGGCATGAATTCGAAATAAAAATAAAAATTTCAAGGCTACTTCGAATTCTTTTCAAGGTCAAAAATCGAAAAACATTTTTTTTAGCGAAATTTCATAACGCTACTGGATTTGTAATGTTTTCAAATGGGTGTGAACAAAATTTGGAGTTAAAATTATTTTTTTCAACAGAACTTTATCGAAATATTTCGAATAGTCATTATATAAATCACAATCTTGTTAAAAATATCATTTCAAATGCTCTTTAGGTCGTTAGCAGCCGAATTTGTAAACTCCATAGTATGGGAGATAGTTATGTCCATAAGAACACTGCAGTTTTTTGTCATCTTTACATCAAACAGTAATCAATATTCACTGATCAATAATTAATAATAAATAGCCATATTGATAACTTAAATGAACCACAAGAAAAGAACTGATTGAGATGAGAGTGTCTACACATTAATTTTCGTACTTTTCATACATTCTACCATTTTCTTATGGTAACTAACCATAAGATTCAATCATTTGTTTGGGATAATATCTGTACAAGCCCGTCTTAGACTTTCACGCAGTTCCTCTTTGGTGGTTGACAGTTATTCCAAATATCAATCTTGGTTTCATTCAAATACGCTAATACCACATTTCAAATATATTGTTTTTATTAGGAGGCTTTGAAACTTTAGTTACTATAGATAGTCATCAGAAAAAAAGACTCTTCGAGAACCTACAGTAATAAAGGACTATGGTTGATAATTTGTCTTTGAAGGAGAAAATTGAAATAGTAACACTCCGTGGTAATGATGGGAGATCCGAAAGGGAAGAATTTTCAATAACATGCATTCGGAGCGTCGAAATATTATTTCAATCAGTATGGAGCCAATTATATACAGTGCTAGTCTACTCCCTACTAATTTTTGAACCACCTGGTATATCGCAATGAAATTTGGAAGGCTCAAATAGGAGATAAAAACCTACTTTTTCATGAGAAAATTACAGCTAAAAGTTTCAAAATGGCAGCTTCAATCATTTTTCAAATAGAACACCCGGTATATCATTGCATAACCGGTTATGGACGATCATAAGGAATCCAACAACACCAAGTTTGATGCTATCATCTTCAAAGACTATGGAGATATCACCTATTACTTTCTCCATAAGCGGAATGAGTGGGAGAGAGAAACTTTTTCTGGCGGGTCAATAAATTCTCTCTGGTAATTATATTATTTGCTGTAAAGATGTGCATTACTTCTTTGACAAGAAACTGCAGTATTCTAATGAACATAACAATATCCCACATAGAGTTGTTATGTTCTGAAGGAGTATTTATACCCATATTATTTCCAAAATTGAATTAAATGACAAATCTTTGAATTATTTAGGTAGGTAGTGATATGAATATTTTTCTTATGCTATATTTCTGTAATAAAAAAATTATCGTGAGATTTTGATACCACCCAATTGGAAGCATCAGAAATCCAGCGGCGTCGTCAGATTTCATTTAAAGAAATCGCTGAAATGTTTTTGGAATTTTAACCTCGAAAAGAATTTGAAATAGGCCTTGAAAGTTTTATTTTTATTTCGAATCTATGGCATTCAACTATAGTTATTTACCTAACAAGTGCGGAAAGTAGTACTTTTCCGCACGCGACGGCAGTTGCACGAACGACGCGGAGCGGAGTTCGGGCAAGCCGTTAAGGGCGGAAAAGACATTTTCCGTAAGAGTTAGGTACAATATTTTTCCTACGAGTGTTTTTTTCCATCTTATTTATGAAAAAACAAGGTTTTTAATAAACAAGTTTTTCTAATAACGCTACAAAATGACTAATAAGACAGAATAGTTACATAGATCATTTAGTTAGTCCTAAATATCATCATTTTCAAAAATACAAAAATCGTGCGGAAAAGTAAAAATCGTACGGAAAAGTAAAAATCGTGCGGAAAAGTAACTTTTCCGAACGATTTTAAATCGTACGGAAAAGTACAACTTTCAAAACGAAAAATCGTGCGGAAAAGTAACTTTTCCGCACGCTCGTAGGAAAAAACTATTTTTAAAAATCTGAATTGGATAATAATAAATAACAGTTTTAGAGAGGTGTTCCGCTTTCAAATGGGTCACTGTATATTCCAAAGTGTTCTGTCTTCTGATTGAAAATCTATATGGGTGTTGTTCAAGAATTTATTTCTTGTACATTTTTGTTAGTTTATATCTTATCGTTACTGTTAAATACATTTGTTCACAATCTCCGCCGCTTTTTTCAACAAATTCTTCATGCAGGAAATTCAAGCGAGTTGGAATCAATTGAGAACTGAAGTTGACGAAAATTTTCCTGAATATTGCTTTGCCTCAAATTCAGAATATTTGAGATTTCTGAGAATTCAGATTTGGCACAAAAATGAGCAGCTTGCTCCAATACAAGCGTTATGCAATTTGTTTTTGACTTATTTTTTGGGTTTATACCTTTTCACAGAATATGGAAAAACATTGCCAATATTATTGTTATGAAAGACTTCCCTATATTTCGTAACAAAAAAACTACTGGTCACTTTTGTAGGTTTGTAGAGGATAATAAACCCAAACAGAAAGTCCACGAAAAATTCTCTACAAAAATTGAGCTTAAAAACAGTAACCTAATCTAGTTTTCCTGGAACATTTTTTGAGTTTATTATAGAAAATGTGTACAAATGAAATTTCAAAGAAAATGCTAATAAATAAGGGTGAAGTATATGAACTGATGATATAAGATGAGTATTTAAAATAATATGTACCACACATGTTTGAATTTTCTTCTTGTTTGAACTTGCTAGTTAAATCAATTTAATGTCATTGTGTGTATATATGAAACCATTAGAATGCGTCCCTCACCATTTCAGCCTTGAGTTCAATAAGAAGTTGTAATGGCAGTTTTAAATTACGTCGGCTGGAACATAATCAGAAACTATGCTAATAGGTGAATTTTTTCAACTTGATTATACAATGGAATAATGATTCAGATATATTTTTTAATATACTACGTTTTGAAATGGACTGAAAACAACAAAATAATTATCAAGGTTATTCTGGACTTCTATTGTCTGTACGGACAAAAAGAAAAAATTCAATTCTCTCCAATTTTTATTCACGACGTTTCAACTATTGAGATCTACAGTCGTTTTCAAGTGTAATGCGACATTCTCAAGCATACTTCTTATATATGGCTGGTCTTCATTTATGTTAGTAGCCTGGGGGTAATTTGTCAGATATCGGGATTTGCATCTATGCAATTCACATCATAAAGTGATTATTTCCTGATGTACAACAATTTTCCTTGATTTTATTGACGAACGTCACATTCGCAAACTTGACAAATAAGGTAGTGAAAACATATATCTATCTATGTATTCAATGAAGCTTATTTATGTATGTACCTACTTCCTGTGTGAACACGATTATAATAATATTCAATGTGTTCTACAATAATACGTCAATATCAGTCAGTATGTGTCCGTAACGCGCTAAATATTATAATTATTATTACTTTTTTATTTCCTTTCACAATTTTTGAGAGTAGAATGGTGAACTTCAAATATGACTTGGCATGACACTTATCTACCGAAAAAAAAAATGACAGATTGAACGTTATGAATTGGACAATAAAAATACTTCAGAAAATATTTAACAGTTTGAGAAATCCAACTACTGTAATATCAACAGAATCTGAGATTATGTTTCATAGTGAAATTGAAAAAACTTCAGTTCTCAGTTGTAATGGAAACCGAACTAATCTGAAATTTTTTACGTCAACTGAATCCTCGTTGTGAAAGTTACTGATTTCCTGAAAGTTCTAGCAGAATTACTTCTATTCCAGATGAATTCGGTTACTCATCGGTTCGATAGCCTCTGTCCCAGAAAACCAGTTTGTCTACCCTTTCTGATCTGACTCCAAACTGGAGAATGGGGCTCCATTTCAGGTGGCAGTTGGAGTTCTGTTTCATCTGTTTCATTACCATCTAATGCGTCTCTTCCGTATATGCCAAATCTCTTTGGAAAATCATCCTTCATTTGTAGGTAACCTGAAAATTATATTTTGTTTCAATAGAGAACTGGGGTTATGTTCAGCCAGTTTGCGTTTGCTGAAAATCAAGGCAGATATACAGGGTGGTCTACGAGGTTTTGGCCAGGGAATATCTCGGAACTGGAGAGTCGTAGACTATTGTAATTTTCGGGTTGTAAATAAAAGCAATTGATACAGTTTTTTCTGATATTATGGTTACCCAATGAGCATTTTGTTCTCGGTCAGGTGACATCTGTTTTTAAATTATTAATGGGACAACCTGTATATTTTGGCCTTTCTGTATTCCTCCCGATGAAACGATTTCAACAAACTATCAAACTTGTGGTCTAAAACGATTAGTTTAGGAACTATAGGTCCTTCAATATCCTTTGTCCCACGACGTCTGAAACGAGCAATTGCCAAATTATTTAGGTTCAGTGTCACCTTGAATATTTGGACAGTCCTATAATTTTTGTGTTGATTGAAACAAGGAAAAATTATAATAATACATCCATATTTTATAGAAATTGTCGTGGGACAAAGGATATTGAAGTATCTTTTTTAAACTAATCGTTTTAGACCACAAATGTGATAGTTTGTTGGAATCGTTTTATCGGGGGGGAGGGACATAGAAATGCCAAAATATACAGGTTGTCCCATTAATCTGATGTCACGTGACCGAAAAAAAAGAGACACGTAAGAATGTACATGTCTCTTGGAATATAACTTATAATGTAGTCTAATTGTAAAATGTGATTTGCGAAATATTATATTCGTTAGAAACTCTTGAAGATGGATCTCACATATTTTGCTGATACATTATTTATTGCTATGTACGGTATTCTTCTAATTCCATTGTGAACTGGTTTTTTGGGTGAAAATTATTACAAGAAAGCCGTCGGGAGACATCACAACCTCGAGCTTAAATCTAATACTTTTCTCCTTGTATAATAAATAACTATTTTCCGAAACAAAATATGTTTGTTGAAGAAACTTTTCGAAACTGTACATTTTCGAAAAACACCCTGTAACTTGAAATTTCCAAACTTTGATGAACTGGCTTCGGTGCGCTATCGGATAAATCTCAGAAAATTCGTAAAATTAGTAGTAGGAATAGATTACATCGAAATTCAACAAAAATCGAGAGAAAAAATTACCTTTGCTCGACCTCCGTTGTTCCATTTCTATTCCATTACCATTAATTCCATTCCGTGGCGACTTCCCGTTTCGGAATCCATTTTGAACCCCATTGCCATTCTTTTTAGGTTTCGGTTCGAAAGTATCCAGATGTTTCCTTTCGGAGTTCTCGATTTCCCTCTCAATGTCGTATACCTGTTGACTGATGCTCTTTGGTTCGGTGGGTTTGGTGAGTTTTTTTGGTGTTGGCTGAACTTTAGAGCGCTTTTTTGCCTTCGGTCCACCCATGTCTAACAGAAATAGTGCAGCGGTGACCAGTGATACTGTTCCTACAATAGCAGCATTGTCGATGAGTTCTGCTGGAACTGAGTCTAAGGCAGCAAACGAAAGACTACCTGAAGGTAAATGAAGAAAAGTTGAATGAGGATCTACCCTCACGGTTGGTATGACATTATCAGGAAATAACATTACCAACCTATAGGGTTGCATTGATCAAAATCATAAGGTACTCCTCAATTAGAATAGTAGCCTTTTCAAACAAACAATTTTAGATCTATGAGAGGAACGAGAAAATTACAACTTATGTCAGAGACTTAGCATTTATATTTTACTTCATAAAATGAGAGGTTCCTTACATCATTAAACTACATAATTCTGTTGTATGGGAACATGACTCCCCCCAAAACGTCACCGCTTAGGTCAAAGGAGCCTGAGTTCGCCAACCTTCGGAAAAAAATGTTTGACAATGAAGAAAGCTTGATAATTTCCTGAAAAAAAGTTGTCTGAAGATTTTTCAGTATGAGCAATGGAAACCAACCTTCCCGATGAGGGCTCCGACCAGAGGAACCTCTGAGAGTGCCCTGCAGATGGCAAAACGAGGTGCGGGGGCGGGCATCCTGGAAATAAAAACTAAAAGAACAGAAGATGCATTCAAATACACATTAACTGGAAGACCTTCTAAGGTCTGCCTGTCGCAAGCAGCGACTACAAGGTGAAACCGAAGCAGGGACCTCTAGTACCCATTCGATGGAAGCCAAGCCAACCGTCCCGAGGGCGTCGACCAGAGGAAATTGGCGCGGTGGTGGGCACCACGGAAAAGGGACCTAGAGGAAGTGATGGTAGCCCCAAAACACAAGTTTACAGGAAAACAGGAAACTACAGCTGGAAAAAGCTCCACAGGTGCTTCCAACTGAAGCGAAACGTGTGTGCAAAACGCGTCCAAATAAAATTGAAAGACCTATCCACAGGGGATCCAAAACAGTCCCATTCGTGCCAAAAGAACAAGATGAAGAAGCAATTATTCAAGAGCAAATGACAATACAAAAATAGGAAGAATCAGATTTATCAAAATTGTCCTATTCAGTATGTCACTTCTTCGGAAAACACCCGGTAATTCCCGTACTTTTAGACGTGGGATTCTGAATTTTGTAGAATTGATAGACACTTCTTAACTTGATTAGAAAACAGTTTGCTATTGTTGAGGTTGATCCAACTGAGTGTGTGCTTTATAAATGTATACCATTTCAAAACTCAGATATTAAGCACTATACAAAAAGATAAGTGATTCCATAACAATTCTGTTATGAGGTTGTAATGGAAATTCCGATAGATCTCAATCCTGGTAGAATAATTTAGATTAAAACTCTTGTGGGTACCAAAACACAACATATGATAGGAAACGAATTAGTTGGAAAACTTGCCAGAGAGAGTTAGTTCAGCGACTCAAGAACCAGTAATTGTACAGAAGTGAAATTACTTGATGGTGGTATGGTATAGATAGTTACATTGTGGGAATTTGCGAAACAGGAGTGCATAATAGACCACTCTTAATCATTGACATTACTTCATTACCTTCTACTATGGGAATTGCCCCCGATCTTGAAAAACCTTCATATTGATTCCTCACCTTCACTTTAATGTGAGATTTTCCACTGCATAAAGCACGACGTATTAGTGCAGTTAGTAAGCATGGAATTATATAACAAAAATAACCATATTATAACACACTAGTTAGAATACACCATTCTGATGATCAACCTTCATTAATTCATGTATGGATATGATCGAACATATTTTTTATGGAACATTGTTTTTATTATATTCAATTAGCATATAGTCGGATCCGTCATTAACGCGTAAATGGGCTACTCAAGGTGCGGGTACAGTCAGCACATTGCATGAAAAGAATTTGTATCACCATCAATAACTCCGGAAATGACTACAAACTGTTTTTGCATTTGAATGGAGTGGGTATAGTGATACAGAAAAACTCTCTGGTAATGTTTGGTTATACAGGTTTCTAGGATTTCCATACAGTGACCTTAAACTGCAGTTCCTCATTATTGGAAATGAGAATCAATTCAAGTAAATTATTGGTTTTCCCTCAAAATAAAAGATAATAATCTGAAATTGTATAAACCTTTGTTTTGGACTTCTAGAAGTTGTTATATTCAAGGTCAAATGTCGCAAAAATGTATGTTTCAAATGAAATTTGCATTCATTATGAAATTTATAGAGCATAAAATTGTCTACAGCTTTTATGGTAAGTAATTTTGCTCAACCGACCTCAACCGCATCAACCGCGAAGAGTTCGCAGCGCTTAGCTATACATGGCATAGTGCAAGGTCAAACGTGAATCCAAGTAAGCAGAAGGTTGTATAAATTGAATAATTCACTGACAAAATCATAATTACAAAAGAACTGCTATTATTCAGAAAATATTAAATTTAAAATAATAATAATATTCATAGATCAAATAATGTCGCATATCTGATGCGACCCTGGAATCGCCAGCTCATAACAAACAGGGCAATGAATTGAAATCATATTCCATTCCGTGCGAATCATCGACTAGCTATAACTGGCGCATAAATCTCGAATAGCACTGAAGCCATCTACAAGCGAATAGAAAAAGGTAGAAATGCCCATAAACGCCGCGAAGGTCTCTTCCCAGCTATAAATAACTTGACACTCGCCGCCAGGGCAAGTCGGAAAGTCTAAATGTTGCATAGTGAAAATAAATGGTCCAGTGAACTACAGTGCATATAAATTATTGGTAAACGTGTTGAAATAATTGAAGTTATTCCGTATTGTATTCTGCTAGTACGAAATGAATTATTTCAGAGTGAATTTGTGGAGATCCCTCAAAGTTGGTGTCAGAAGTGGGATAACTGTTCTACTCACCCATAACTACGAAAAGAATTGTTCCCATGCCGAGAAGAATATACTCGGTTATTCTTTTTGGGGTGGGTATTTCACCGGTGATATGTCCTATCAGTAAGGCGACAGTTATGATGAAATAACCCCCATAGGTTGTGTCAGCTACTGCAGCACCAACTCGACTCCAGGTGATATTGTTGAGAAGGTTCCATTCTCTGGATATCTTCTGTAAGTAGATGAACACCCTGGACGCTTCGTCGTCTGTTACTCTTTTGAATACCAGGCATACCCCCACCAAGATCTTGAAACAATATAAAGTTTTTATTTTATTACATACGTGAGTACTGCTATTACAAAACGTATTCCAATAAATTAAATGTAATTTTGAATTGATCAATTTAGCCTTATATTTGTAACACTTGCGTTACTGAAGTTTTGTCCTATATGGACATTATCAAAATGTATTTCATATTTGAAATTTCGTCCATATAGGACGAAACTGCAGTAACGCAAGATGTTACAAATATAAAGAGGTATAAAAACATAGGAATTTTGATTTCCCATTTTTCGTTATGATCTCCTACCATGGCTACATCCATCAATTTATTGAAAGTTCCAGATGTTTTACAATGGGCTAGAACAAGAGGTACCCAAGCCAGTTTGACCAGCACAAATACAACATACACAGTATTGGTAATTCTGTGTTGATTTTCACACACATTCAATATCTGGTTATTCTGTAAAAAAATATATAAATGTAGTGGTATCTCTGCAAGCTTTATGGCCTCCACATACCAAATTCAAATGAATCAAACCATAATCCCAAAAATCGTCCGTCATATCTGTAATTTCCGAACCAATTTTGAATGGAGTCGGGCCATAATCACAAAAATAGTCCGCCATCTTGAAGCCGCCATTTTGAATTTATAAATTCATAATCTTCTATCCCAAGAACCTCCAAATGCCCACTTTTATCGGATCGGACGAGCTTTGTAATAATGGTCAGATTCGATTCAAAATTTGTATGTGAGGGTTTTCGTGATCAGAGATTATGAATTTTTCATCAAAATTCATGAATTCCAAATGACGGCTCCAAGATGGCGGACGAGATATGTGATTATGGTCAGATTCGATTCAAAATTGGTCTGTGTGGGTTTTTTAGGTCGTTTATTTCGAATTTTTATTATAGATGGCGGCTCCAAGTTGGCGGACGATATTTGTCATTATGGCCTGATTCCATTCAAACTTAGTGTGTGAGGCTTTTAGGGGTCGGAGATTATGAAATTTTTGACAAAATTTATGAATGCAAGATGGCGGCTCAAATGGTGGACGAGTTTTGTGATTATAGTCAGATTCGATTCAGAAAATAATAGTTTAAAAAACTAAAGGATCGCTTCACTTCCGGCATGGACTAAAAAGTGAAAAATAATTATTAACAATTAAATTACTAAAAAAAGCGTGGGGTGCTTGACAAAGTTCTCTTGAGATCTTGAACGCTCAGTATTATTAAATTAAACTGAAAAATATAAAATTAAAGATCGAAAGCACCAACACTTTTTTTACATTTGAGTAATTGAATTGTTAATTACTCTTTACTTTAGTCCATGTCGGAAGTAAAGCGTGTTCTTTAGTTTTTTAAACTATTATTTTTGAAGTTACCATGGCTACATCAACAAGTCAAGAACCGTGAAGTCTATATGACAATTTTATGATTATTGATCTGACAGGAGTACCTTGTAACGTCAAATGAAATATAACAAACAAATGCAAAACTTTTATTCAAACGAAAGGTATACTGATGTCACACCACGAATTCAACCATTTTACATTATAAGTTCTTATTTTCATTATTTGTAATAATGAAACCAGTATAGATGATTTCAAAGTGCACCAATTGAAAAAAATAACGTAAAGTATTCGTGGATAACTGATGATCCTTCAAACACTTGCTCTATTTCGAGAACTCCGGCTGCGCCGTCGTGCCGGAAAAATCGCGCGTGTTTGAGACCTTTTTATCCACTCATTCTTTAATATTCTATTTTCTAGAGTGAGCTAATCTTAATCAGTGCACCTACAGTGCACCAACTGTCGATTGTGGGCTATAAATTGTAATTCAGAAGATGATTTATGAATCTCCATTAAACATTTTTTGTATTTCGGTCATTTATCATTTATTCATGAAAAACTTTTTATTTGAACTTTTGAGACAATTTACCCCCAGTTATATGACAACCCCTTGAAGGGGTTATTTGTCTCATATGCATCATCTATAAAAAATAAAATTCTGATTTTGTTATGATATTCAAGAAATATCTGTATGCTAGATATTATTATAGATGAATGCTACTTTTATTCAATAAAACAGTCAGCATTGACTTAAATAAAAAATGTGAAAATAATTCTACCTTGATAAGAAACTTGTGACTAACTAAACCCCTCCTTTCTTATAAAATGTTAAAACACTTGAGAGTTTTAACATAATTTTTCATCAATGGGGCGGCCAAACTTTTAATTCGTGTGGACCTGCTTTAACGAATTCGAAGAAATTTTATTTCTGTGAATAGGAACTGAATGGATAATAACTATTCAAAAGGGAACGTTACTATCCATATGTGTCAAGGTAGTTATTACTGGGTAAAAAAATTACCGGGATATTGATAATTTCATATCTAGATTCCACGAACTAAGATATCAACAACTATTACTGTGGAAGAACAATATTCACGGAATAACAACTGATTCGAAATCTTGATATGGGATACAGTATAAAGCATGTCAAAATTAATTTCACGGGAAAGTTTCAAGCTTATGTCTAGGTATCATTATTCGAAATACTATCACAAATCGTTTAGCATGGGAATGGGAATGAATGAAATGAAAGTGAATCAACAAGTGAATTGAATTCCTCTCATCGAAAGCATTGTTTCGTTAATAATTGATGAATTTGATAATTCGAAAGCAAATGAATAATTCAAATTCAATTAGTGGAATTCGTATCATAACGAAAATATACGAGAAGCTTTGTGGTCTCTTCCCTAGAAATTTTAACTAGATTGATATTATTATGACATTAGAGTTTCAGGAATATCACTTTTGAATAAGACAAATCACATTTGTCGGAACGGAATCAAATGTATAAATTTTAACACATTTTGAATAGAGGAATATAATTTATTCAGTTCCTCAGAGTTTGATGTTAGATACAGTTTTTTTCATTGAATTTAAATTGCGAAACATACAGATATCAAGTTATAAAGGTATTCCTAAAATCCTCCAACATATCAAGAAAGAAGATCTAGATGAGAAAATTAATTAATATATATTTTATTATAATTAGTTTACATATGAAATGAATATTCAGGGTGTCCCAGAATAAAGGGGACAAACTCCGGTGGTAGAATCCTCACTTCATTTAAAGCCTAAAACATGAAACGTATAACCTTAGAGGGGTGCTAAAGTGCTTATTCACTAGAACATTCGTTCCAAATGAGCACCGAACGAGCGAATGCTCGGACAGTGTGGACGCTGATTCTAGCACGAACAGAATGCGCGTGCGGTGCTAGGGCCGATCCGTTTTTTGTCGATTTTTCGTGCTCAGTGTGGATGGTGAAAGTGTGCTTTTCGTTCTGTTTGAGGTTATTGAGAGGTTTTGAATTTAATTTGGATACTGATGAGTATGAGCATTTGTACGCGACTGACTGCGGATCGGTGCTCATTCGGTGCTCATTCGGTGCTCATGCGGAACGAATGCTCTAGTGAATACGCACCTCAAACTGAGTAACAAAGTGTTGAAAGTGACAAAAAAAATATTTTCCAGAATAATTGTATAGCGGCTCAACTTTTCGTAATTATATTTGGTATGTCACTTATACCTATTATTAAAATGAAGTGAATATTCTACAATCGAAGTTTGTCCCCTTTATTCTGGGACACCCTGTATATCTTTTTCATCAACTTACAACTTCGAACATCTTCAGCACTGTCCATCTATTGAACTGGGCTCCCATCTCATATATTGGCCCATACCATATTTCCTTTCTTGATATCCTTTTGTCAAACGCAAGTAGGTAGGTATTTCAACCTGTAACAAAAAAATTAACTCTTCAACTCCCTTGGAGCTGTCTTAGGACATAAAGGGTTAACAGAAAATTAAGAAGGTGCTGAACTTTTTTCCCACAATCAGTAATATTGTGAAACATATGCGATGAAGAGTAGAAAATTGGTGAATTTTCTATAGTCACGAGTATGGTTATATTATTTATCGTATCATATGATGAAAAATTCTTCAACATTACGGGCAAAGTTGAAAATCATTGAAAACGAACTTGGATAATAATATACAGTTTCAACTAGATTGCAGACTGAAAAAAACTAATTATTTCTAGGTTAATTATAATTATTATCGTATTACATTCAATAATGGGTGGACTTGCTACTATGAGACACGGAAAAACTTCCATGAGAACAACCTTCAATAGAGCGGACGGGTATTCTCAAATTATTTCTTGTATTTTTACAGATTGGCTGTGATTGTTTGTGGAGATTCAGATGTATTACATTGAGTTTGAAACAGCTTCAGATTGAAATAGTTCCTAACGAAAGTGAAATAAAAACATTCTTTTGAAGAAAAAATGTTGATGTGCCATTGGTGGAGGAGTGACGTCAACGGCATTTTTATTAAATGAGACCATAATGTCATGTTCAGTATCGTTAGAAAGATCGTTTTTTTCTCGTTTCAGTAGTAGTAATATTAATTCAACTCTCTCGATAGACACAATTGTGTTTCGTGATTTTTTGTTTACGTGTGTAATTCACTTACCTATTGCTTGATTTTTTGAGGAATTCACTCATTTGGGCAATGTAGCCAGGTGGATATTCTAGCGATACGGCAATTTGAATCAGACAGTGGCGTACGTGGGTTTGCATAAAAAAAAATTATATATTAACAGTTGCTTCATTAATAAATTCCACTCACGATGTTTGGGATAATTTTAAATATCAAAAACTGGATTTATTTTATTATAAGTTCAAGACATGCATTTTTGATACAAAAAGAAAAAACATTTAATTTCGTTTTTTAACAAAATTAGTGTATTGAATCAATTTGTCCATTAGGTCTGTCGACATAGACCATACTTTGATATCACCTGATAGAATAAAGTCAAGGAGTGTAAGATCTGTACTTCGTGCTGGCCACTCGATTCTAGCACGTCCTTTTTATATCAAATATTTCTTTAACTACTAATGGATTAATTCCAGTTTTTAATATTTGAAATTATTCCAAACATCGTGAAAGGAATATCTCAATGAAACAACTGTCAATGTAGTATTTTTTTCTATCAAAACTTACGTACGTCACTGTCTGATTCAATTTGCCGTATCGCTAGATTATCCGTCTGGCTACATTGCCCAAATGAGTGGATTTTTCAACAAATCATGCAATAGGCAAGTGAAATACAGAAGTTGGCAAAAAAGAGTTGAAATGATATTAGTATTTTGATTTTAGTTCGAAAATATGAATAGGATATTCATAAAATCTGTTGTGGAATCATCTGCGACTGAAAGACAAACTTTAGACGCTATTTTCCATCGTTCAAGATAACCTCTTGGGAGGTATTCATGTTGAAAAGGGAAACATTCTCCATGAAAATTCAAAAATGAAAAATGTGATTTAGATATTACAAATAAATCACATTTTTCATTTTTGAATTTTCATGGAGAATGTTCCCTTTTTCGATATTAGTACTATTGAAACGAGAAAAAAAACAAGCTTTCTAACGATAACAAACATAACATATGATTCCATTTCATTAAAAATTGACGAAGACGCCACTTCTCCACCAATGGCATATCAAAAAAATAACAATTGAATTCCCTTCAACTTTGGTCCAAACTTTTTTCGATAGTTCTAATATTAACCGAGAAAACTGGACGGATCCATACATTTGACTAACTCTGTATAGCATTGTGTCTTAAGACCTAAACAACTCAACCATATTTATTAAATTATCTTATCGTATCATTGAATATTAAGCTTCTAGTTAATTCTTCATTACAAATTATTAACATCATAATATCATAACAACACATAATACATTAGTTATATTATAATTAGTAATTTATTAGTTATATGTTAGTTACTTTATAATACCCTAGATACCAAATGGCACGCTAAAATGACAATAACGTGACAACCAAAGTTGTTGATTTTATTTTCACATCATCGTTGTCAATAATATAAAGCTGTGAATGTAACTTGATTGAAAAGGGGAACATTCTCCATGAAAATTGAAAAATGAAAAACTGTACCTATTTTTTTTGTAATATCTAACAGAAAAGAACTAGTTCCCCGGCTACAGCAACGCTGGACATTGAACTACATCTGATACATATGACTCTAACAGAAAAGAAAAAATCTGAAAGTGAAAATTCGCATTTTCATTAAGATAGTTGATTTTTTAAATCATCTCTAGTTTTCATTTAATGAATTTTTGACATTATCAATAGAGTTTATTCAAAGAAGCTGTAGAATATTATATGAAAATCGAAAACAATATTCAAAGTTTGAATCACAGCCAGTGTAGTTTAGATTTGATTCAGAATTTTGATAACTCTTAAGTATTAACAAATATTCCGTAGTGCACCATTTTTGATGAACAATACATTTTCTGACAAAACGATAATAAAAGATGAACATTCTCCATAAAAATTGAAAAATGAAAAAAGTGCTTTATTTGTAATATCTAACAGAAAACAACTACTTCCCTGGCACAAGCCACGCTGGACATTGAACTACATCTGATAGATATTGGAAAATGGCAACTAAAGTTTGTCTTTCAGTCGCAGATGATTCCACAACAGATTTTATGAATGTCTTATTCATATTTTCGAACTAAGATAATAAAAGAGTTTCCCAAAGGGTGCAAACTTTTGAAACTCACTGTACATGAACGCAGCATCATTGAGGTGGTAGATCCTCATTTTGTTTACTTGTTACATCGAAACAACAAACCCACAAAAAACCAGCTTTGTAGAAATATGTGCAAAATGCCTGTAGCTGTATCCCGAGCTATAATAGGAAACAACAACTATATGTTTGACCAACCGCATGAGAAGAGACAAAAATTGTGTGGATTCTCCGCAACGTGATCTCATTTTTAAGGCATGTTATGCCTTTTAACATATTCGTGTGTATATTTAAAAGACAATTTGTTTCGCTTCAACTGCTAAAAAATTATGGGGATTTTTAAGGATTTCCAAGAAAAACCGCATGGTTTTGTCGGAAATCAAAACAATAATAGCTGATAATTATATCAGTGCTAAGATCAGTACAGAAAGAGAATTGTTATTTCACTGGGAGAACAAGCAGAAACATGCGGAAATATCAGATTTATAGAGGTACCCATGCATGTTAATTCCGAAATTATGTACGATCTTCATTCACTAAGTTGGATATTTAATCGATTTTGAGTAAAATTATTATAGAATTGGATTTGATGCGCTCAACTCCTGAAAAAACTGCTTGAATGGCTACATTTTTAACAAATTTCACATTTATTTTTCTGATTTCATGTTGTCACATTCAAAGGATAATTTTGTTTTTGTTTAAATTATCACTTGAAAGAAATTGGTTACATTCAATTTTATGTACACACCGTTAGTTATTACTGATTTTCAAATTCTATAACAAATGTGTATTCTCCTAGAGCAAATTCATTTTTGATTGATATGGAAATTAAACAAAACTGCAGTTTGACAATTTATTATAGGAAAAATTTCTTTCCTGGAAGTCTGTTGTTGAGTGAAATTAACACCATTTGTCTTCCTATTAAATCATCTCTCAGTTCACACAACTCGCAACTTCAATAACTCAAAATATAGTTGAATGTCCATTGCAAATTCATATCATTTATTATTTTCAATACTACCTTATATCCATATTAATCCACAATAGAATACACAAACATATCAGCGATGGCATTTATTCCTCTATTAAAAAGGTAATTACCTGTTCACTGATAAACAAAACAAAGTCTATTTATTATCAATGTGACCGCAATACTCCACTTGCGAAAGGAAGGCACTGTATATCACTAGTTCTTCTAGATAACTGCTACCACGTTGGATTCCAGCACGGTAGGAATCCTTCCCACCTCCATTTCCATCGGTTTCGTGCTTTGATGGTGTAATAAGCAAACAAATGAACTTCAAACAAGCCATTTAGTATTGTTCAAATTGTTCATTAAAAGTGGACTGTAATGATTTCGAAGCACAACCTTTGAGATGGTGTGTCATTGTCTTGTCGCAAGCTCTGATTCGATTAGAAACGTGTTGAAATTAGTCCGAGAAAATGTTAATTACTAACGATTTCTATATACGAGGGTTAGTCCGTGTTATTGTAAATTTAATCTAACCAAAACCGATGTAGATACAATAAGTCGCCGATAATACACGCTGGTATTTGAATATTATTATCGTTCTGTCAATTTTTTCTATTTTCTTGTTTAGGATTTCTTGGTCGAAAGCCATCATGACAAAAAAGGTTCTTATTGATCGGTTCAAGATCCAGGGGTAGTTGGGAATTGAGTGTTTGCATGGTATTTCATAAAACTGCTTCAAAAAAAGTTAATATTGCAAATTTTTGGAATTTTTTTAAAACAAAATAATTCTCTAGGATCTACAACATATCGTAAGATTCAAAAATTTTTGTTATTGTCGCTGACCATGTTGGAAGAACAATATAAACTATATATACGGATAACTCAGGATTCTTCCAGCACCAAATTCTGTTATGGAAAATATCCAAACTCAAAAGTTATTGAGCACTTTGTATTCTGGGTAGGTAAAGCCGAATGTCGTGAACTCACCCCAATTGTGAAATCGCCTTTATATTTGTGTAAGTAGTTCAAGTGGGTTGATATTGTTTTTGTTGGTTTTTTGCTGTATGACAGTAATGACAGGAGAGTTGTTCTGTGATCTATGACAGGAGAGTTGTTCTGTGATCTATGACAGAAGTTAAAAAGATAAACACATCAGTAAAAAGTTGAAGTGAAGTGGCAAAATGAATATAAACAAATAAATTTCCATGGAGATCAAAGAAATAAAACTGAAGGAGCCGGCGATCTTGATGACATATAGTTTCTCAATATTCAACTGACTATATATTTCTTTGCTTAACAACCAATCAGTGGATTTCAAATTTTGAAATTCAGCCAATAGAATCGGAACTACAGTGAAAATATAGCTTGTCGCCGTATTTTCACAGTGATAAACCTGCTTAGTTTTTGTTTCACTATCTGTCGAGTGAAAATAATGATTTAAATTACAAACGTCAAATTTATGTGTTTTGACTAGTTATCTTTACTTATCAATATGAGCGATCGTTGGGGACAAATGTCCTTTGGTATCATAGATGAGGCCGTGGAAAAGAGTATTCCGTTGAATACGGCTAGAAGTAAAACATCAATTATCAGGTGACACGATTTTTCTTTATTTCAAATCGATATATTGTCGTCCTAAATATAATTCGTGGTATGATTAAAAACCTATAATTTTTTGGAATATCAATTCATTGGCAATCCCAATGCAATAAAAGAAGAGTATTTTCAGCTTTGGGATTGCAATTCATTAATATTCCAACAAATTATCGGTGATAATCATACCACTTATTATATTACCCCTGATAATATCAAAGATAAAATGAATTATCAAGCAGAGGGTACTCCTGGAAGACCAACTGAAAGGCGCTTCACTGTAGAAAGACTATATTCAATGTTTATAATGGAAAATCGACGCCGAAATCAAGTTATGGAGAGAATTATAAAAAGTATTTTTCCTGTTCCCCAAACAATAAGTAACAGAAATAGCAGTGGCGATAGCAGTTCCTCATCATATAATCACACATATGCCATAATGCGCCGAAACTTTTCAAGAACATGCCGATTTCAATGGAGAACTCACAAAGGCAAACAGTTTTATAGAGTTCGCAAATTTTGTACTCTTTGCCAGACAATTACATGTTGGAAACAGCCAGAACTCCAATGATAGATGGAGCAAAATTTTGGTACCAAACAAAATCAAGAGAAATATTAACTTGGCAAGACTTTGTACAAAAATTCAAGAAGAACTTTATTAATAAAGAGAGCAGTACGGTGAAATGGAAGAAGATGATAAAAAGAGCTCAAAGAAGAGGAGAAAGTTTGGAGCACTATTACCATGAGAAAGTGATTATATAGCGATTAAAAACTTGAATTCAAAGAAATTGGAGATCGAGTGTTCATTCGACCCTCGTCGAAGAATCTCACTGATTCAATGCTTCCAAGATATCACAAAGATGAAATAGAGTTACTATAAGATCTGTATGAATACCAATTTATGGAAAACTTGAGAATGGAACGTTTAAATTTGAACCGAAAACCTATGAATGTATTTCATGACAAAAAAAATAGTACCACCAAAGAAAATGATAATAGTTTGATTTATCATTCATCTAACAATATGCATAAAAGAAGAACTACGTATTCACCTCCTAGGAACAATGAAGAACCTTTTCGTTTCTTTTGTAAGAATCATAGCCAAATTTCAAAAAAATTGTCGCGATACAAGTTCAAACCTCAACAGATTTCAGAGAAATGAAAACTCGGAATCTTTACTTAGAGTACAGAATAAAGGAATACAAAATCCTCAAACTGATGCAAGTACAAGTAGCAACAACTTTGTGAATTCAATTGGAGACGACAAAGACCTCAACAAAAAATATTTTTGTGAATCATACATCTGTGTGAATGAGAACTTATATAGATTTTGGGAGTCATTGCAACCTTTTTAGACAATCAAAAGCTTATAATTTGGGTTCGGAATATACTTCATTAAAGAACCCACTCACGATGCATTTATCCAATTGGAGAAATACCATTGATTATTGGTCGACCTTTTACCGAACAAAATCATATTGCATTTGTGAAGAGAGGAAATATAAGACAAGATGTTTACCAGAAATAGACATTATATATACAGTTTTTGTCCCATTTTGTGAAGAGAAAGATGGCAGGAAGAAGGAAATAAATTAGTCAGAATGTTCTCGATTTCATTGCAGTTGCTTTTCCACATACTTCCGGTGAAAAGTTCTATATATTCACCAAGTGATCCAGCGTGATCAATATTTCAGCTGATCCAAGAGTTATGATCTCATTTCGTCTTGCATGAAAATATAACTGAATTTAATTAAACATCTGGGTGTGGAAAATATATTCGCATGAGTAAGACATGATTGGGCAGGCATTGTAATTTTAGAAGATTAGAAGACCCCACCTTTCAATAATAGTTATGATGGAGTTTATAAAATATACAGTTCATCAATACACTGATTACGCCCAACAATACTGAAATTAATATTTGCAATATTTTCGCAAATGAAATCAAATCCAAATATAAGTACGAACAGTTCTACTCACCTAGCTGATAACGTGAAAACATGATGCACACTCGTCGCACAACGGACTCTAGTACGTAATATATCCACTGATAAGGCACTACTCAACATGAGCTAGGTTTGCCGAACTGTACCTACACGAAAGATTTGAGAAAACCCCAAAAGACTTTTATGTTCTAGAACGTGAAAGACTTTTATGTCCTGTTCATTATTTATTACGTTGCTACCGTTATACGATATTCACGCAAAAAATATCACCTAGATCGTTCGTTTTGGTTTATACACGAAATGTCACGAAATGTCACGAAACGTCACGAAATGTCACCAAATTTCACGAAATGTCACGAAATGTCACGAAATGTAACGGAATGTCACGATATGTCACGAAATGTCACGATATGTCAATTAATAAAGACATTTATTTATTAATTTTCCATTCTTATATTAGTTTTAAAGCAGTTTTCGAAAAAAAATATTAAAAAGTTCTGCATTTCAAAGATAACTCTAGCAAACAACAGTGCTACATTCTTCTATTGAAATTTTTAGGAATATCCCATTCAAAAAACTGATTTTTCCATTAGTAACTATCGAGATATGATTTGAAAAAATAAGTTACTTACACCATTGAATTCTACGTGAAAAGGTGCTTCAGCAATGTTTTCAAAGAAACAAATAATTTTTGACAGGAATAAAGTTACAGCAACTTTTCCAAAAAACACGCTGTAAATCAGGAAAAATGATAGATATCGATATGACACAGCCATCAGTTTTCATCTATCTAGTTTGCTATGTCTCACAAGTCACAGGTTTTCTCTGTAGTTTATTTCGGGATTGCATTAACACACCTTCACCAACGAAAAACTGGAGATCTGGCGTTTTGAGTTTTTCTAGTGGGTTTTTTCGAACATGTCACGAACAACGACGTGTTAATTGAGAGTGGTCTCTCGTTGCAAGGTGGAAAGCGCGCGCACCTCGAGCTCAGGAATACACAGTCGGGTTCGCGAATAGGGGAATAGGGAAAATCTCAAACAAACACAAGTAATTATATATGTATATAAAAATTTCACAGAAAGGGAGGTAAAGACGGAACACTTGGAATTTTCAAGACTATTCATTGGAATGGTTCGGTGTTCATCAAAGTTGATCATCAATAATTTATAGTTATGTAGATATATGGAATATGATGAAAAAAGAAAGAAATGGGATGGGATCGAGCAAAATTTTATGAAATCTCCGCAAGGGGGGAAGGGGGGTCAAAAAATCTACAAAATTGTCTCACGTAAGTAATGGATGCCCCAATAGCTAGGATAAGAGGCAATTTAAAATTTCAGTTAGATTTTCTGTTTCTGTTTTCAGGATTTCAAAAATGATCGCCGTATTATTGGCAAAACTCACAACTTCTTCATTTAGTGGTAACTTGAACAAATAGTTTATCCGTGGTGGCGCGTAAGGGCTACGTCTTCCCTAGACAAGTCTCTCAAAGACTTCTGAGGGTTGCTCGTATAAGGGTGCAGCCGGTTGACGGAAATGAAAATATTAACAACAATAACAATTTTTTTTTCTGGTTTCCACGAAAAAAAAAATCCTGTATTGTTCAAAGTACATCGTGAGAGCCGAGGGAAAGTAGGTAGGAGTTCCAAAGCTTTGCCGTTCTGTGGAAAAACAAGCACTGGGAAGCAGATGTGCGGCAAGTGACGGATGTGAGGACTGAGCTCGACGGGTCAATCTCGATGAGACCGCTAACGGTGGAACGATTGATGATATTTCGGAAGAGCATCGTCCATGAAGATATCTATGAAACAGAGACAGATCGCCAACCTTGCTGCGATGTTCCAGAGAAGTAAGCGAGCTTCTGAGCGAAGTATAACCGACGAGACGAATGGCTCTCTTTTGGACCGAATCTAATTCAACAGCAATCCTATTGTATGTATATCGTGTCTGAAATATCAATTATTTTGTAATTTTTTATGACACTCGTATTCCTAAAATTGGGAAAATCTCGGATAACTTTATTTATTATTACATCATTAGTTTCGTGGAAGTCGAGCTTCGCTGGCTATCCTCATGTTGACCTCGACCCTGATTGAACCAATAAATTAGAGGGAAAAAGACGCTAATTTGTAGCGACTTCGGAACACACGAACCATTAAAATGAAGAGTGAATAGGTACGTGAGAATATTCTTTGTTCGAAGGATCGTATTGTGAAACTCAGTTTCTTTCATATATGACCTTTCCAATAAGTGTGTGAGATACAAAAATTCCTTTAATTGTTTTCGCAATTCACTATACATTTTGTTATAATCAACACAATGATAAGAACGCAATGGGTTGATGGTAGATATTTGCATTTACAATGCATGGGGCTCTTCACTATTATGTAATTCTCAATGTCTATCATTCGAAGTGCTACCTTTTTCATTTATCAAACGTAACTCATGATTCCATCGGTGACTTCAAGGCGTAAATCATGAATGGGAGGTTTTGATCTTGAAGAGCTTTTTCCTGCATGAAAAATTAAGCTTCTTCCTCTTCCCCTATTCATGAACATTTTAGAAAAAAAAAACGTTAAGAAGAAGAAGCTACGAAGCCGTAGAAGTGCCACAGTAATTATTTTTTATAATTCCAACTTAGTAAGTCAGAATTAGCCAAATTCCGACTTAGTAAGTCGGAATTAGGAGTTACCAACTCTGAGTCTTCGAATTCCCTAGCCAGTTTTCTGTAGTACGAGCAGGATTGTTCATTTACTTGGATAACAATAAGTATTCCCCTAATTATTCATATCAAGAGGGTTTAGCTCGTGAACCAATCAAATTTCATTTTTTATGAACTTATTCACTTTACTATAATTAATTTTCAAATGAGATATTACAAGGATATTGTGTTATTCCGTGGCATTTGTTAGGTGGTTAGGAGATTGCGTTTGTTAGGGGGTTGGTAACAAAAACATATTGTATTTTTGGAATGAATTTTTTGATACTGAGGTGGACTTTTCAGTGGCAACTATTCGCACTGATTGATTCGAGAATGATTAGTTGAGTTATTTTATATATCAGAATTATATATTAGTGTACAGGGTGTTCCAAATTAAGTCGGCACCATTGCCAACTCCGTTATTATTGATGCTACGAATTCGGTTGAATGGACAAACTAGTAGCATTTTTAATGGCCTTCTCGACGCCGAAAACAAAAAATAATTGACAGTCGCGTTTTCGAAATATTTCATGAAATGATATTTTTTGAATGGAACACTGTATATTTTATCATGCATTTCGACTCGTAACTACATTCTCAATAACGAAGCTCCAATGACTTTTTTTCCTAAAGTTGAAAATAAGTCAGTTTTGTCAACAGGAAACTTTTATAAAAATCGGATTTGATAAAGCGCTATGAAATATGGAGTAAATGTTCAAAAACACTTCCTTCTGTTTGGTCTGGAGGC
The DNA here is from genome assembly GCA_958298965.1 of Chrysolina haemoptera. Taxonomy (NCBI): domain Eukaryota; kingdom Metazoa; phylum Arthropoda; class Insecta; order Coleoptera; family Chrysomelidae; genus Chrysolina; species Chrysolina haemoptera. The sequence goes on along the minus strand of OY282595.1, from coordinate 10,414,503 downwards.
TAAGGCTCCTTCACCTCACGCCGGCGACCCGTGTTCAAATCATGGTCGAACCATTATTTTTTTATGTGTTAGAGATATGGATTGAATTGCCAGTAATGTGGATACCGACTTTGGCTATATCTATTAAAAATTGTCAGAATTGCACATTCAATTTTAATCTAGTAAATAATGAAAGAAATTAATATTATTATAAGATAATCAATGATCAATAAAGTATCGAGTGTATTGTCTGTATCTGAGATCTGCGTTTGTCGAAAAAATATTGTGTGTATTTCGAGCACAAAGTGTAATTGCCGCTCTCCAAAGATTACCGTGCTCTGCTTCGCTTCGCGCGGTAACTCTCTTTGTTCGAGCGGCAATCCATCACTTTGCGCTCTAAATACACAAATAGCTATTTCCAACCGCATTAATATGACGCTTCAACATTTTATGTTCTGAACAAAAACGGCTTCAAAGTTATCATTATGGCAGAAATATTTTGATTCACAAACTAAATACGGCTAGTGGAATGGTTTTAAGATGGAAATTATCGTTTTGTAAATTAATACCAAATAGCTCAGTTGTGTCAATTGACGGGTTTCACGAGTTCAAATCCCAGCGCAATTTTTTCTTTTACTTTTTATTTTGCTGTTAGTAACAAAATATTGTCATTCGTATAAATTCCAAAATTGGGTGTTTGGACAATCTTGAGGTTTTATTCGCCAAAACAAAGAAATTTTTTGTACTAGTGAAAAAAAATAAATATTTCGACATAAGTCGCTCATTTTCAACTTTAGGAAAAAAAGTCATGGGAGCTTTGTTATTGAGAATATAGTTACGAGTCGAAATGCATGATAAAATATAGGGTGTTCTATTTAAAAAAATATCATTTTATGAAATATTTCGAAAACGCGACTGTCAATTATTTTTTGTTTTCGGCATCGAGAAGGCTATTAAAAATGCTACTAGTTTGCCCATTTAACCGAATTCGTAGCATCAATAATAACGGAGTTGGCAATGGTGCCGACTTAATTTGGAACACCCTGTATACATATTGGATTTCTCTGGTAATTGGTTTTGTTCTATTGATCTAAAATATTTTCAGAACTGCGGTGTTGCCGCGTTTATTGAAAAGTAGCAATTGGATATTTCAAATAGGACACCATTAATACTATAGCATTTTCGCTTCCCTACTCTTTTTCGATTATATTTGTATAATACTTCCCTATACATATCTCTAATGGTTTTCGAGAAATTCACTGATGTCGTTATTTTTTGTGCGAAACATAGCTTGAATTAAATATTTATTACTACAGTATTTGAATGCGTAGAAAGCTTAAATTTGAGATGTAGTTTGACAATGTCCTGTGTATTGGTTATGTCTAAGGGAATTCGTCCTCCACTATACAGGGTCCTTCAAAATTTGTGATTTTATCGATATATACAAAAGAGGTGAGAAGTGTATATTTTTGAATGAAGCACCCTGTGTATTATCGAATATCCTGAAAAACACTTGAATTTGCTTTCAAATGATGTATTATGTTCCTATACCTAAATAGTCAGGTTTCCGAAATAAAAGCAAGTTTCAATAAAAATTAGACTATTTTGCCAGGGCATCAATAATAAAATGTTCAGGTACTATTATTAAATTTCGATATTTTGAAAATATTTTGACAATATTTTGAATACCTACTTTACACTTATTGTGACGCTCTGTCAATAATTTCAAAATACTGTTTCTTCTAGACTCTAATATCCAATGGACTTTCATCATTATGTGGTGGATATGTGGGACCCTGTGTTGCCTGTTGTAGTTTTTCAGAGTGACCTGAACCAAATTCATTGCATATTTGGAATAAAAATCTGAACTGGTTGTCTTTTTTGGTACTTGCAGAAAAAAATACTATAGGAAACTCGTGAGTGAACTGTCTTTTTTAACTCGTACGAATTCTGCACTCTGCCTGCGACATCATGTATCATTATATCCTACTCGTAAAAAAAGTATAACTTTATTCACTAAATACATAAATAACTATTGTTGATACGGACTTCGACGTCATACTAGGGCGTACGTTTTGGCATTTCAAAATATGGAATATTTAAACCTTTTGAAAGTTTCAGTTTATTAAACAAGTGTTAATACAATGGTTATTTCGAAGTAGAAAATTATTTATAACGTTTTTGCTATTGTTATGCTCAACTTCGTGATATAAATCCAAGTATATTTAAAAATATCTGAAATCATATATTACAAAACCATTGACAGAGAGTTGAAAGGCTATCAGTTGGTAAATACTTTGTTCATAAATATCATGACGTTGTTTTGAGAATCGTGAAATATCTGGAATAATGTGTGTAACTGTTTACAACCACCAGCAGTGATGTATTTAGATAATAGTCGAATAAGATTGCATCACAACAAACATTTTAATTTCAATAATAGAAATTTCTTAGAAGGTTGAAGGTTCATTTCTATTAAAATGACATTTCACACCTAAAAATATTCTTTTCCGTCGACCGTTCATTTATGATGCATTTTAACGCACTCAAAATCGTTGATTAATGACCCCTGTTAATGAATGATTTTCTATTAATCAACGATTTGTTTATATGCAACCCAACATACATTGCTCTTATACATTTTATATTGGTTAGTACTATCTGTCATTATTTATTTGTCAATTTTCACATAAAATTTCAGAAAATGTTCATTACACCAGTTGTCACTCATAACCATATATGGTCCCGTGGCGTAACGGTAAAGTTCACCTATCATGCAACACTAAGGTTGAGAGTTCAAAACCCATCGAAGGTAATTTTTTTTTTTTATTTCAATTTGAAAATAAATAATAAAAAATTATAGAAAACTACCACTAAGAAAAATTAAACTATCTTTGAGTAGAGTTAATATAAATAGGAAATAGTGATTGTTTTTTATCGTAACGTTAGATAAATAAACATTGAAAGTGAGATATCTCTATTTTCGAAAACTACTGTCGACGGAAAAGTTTTGTAACAAACTCGTGAATTAAAATGGCGATTAACAATCTCAAACATTAACGCGCTCGCTCCGCTCACGCGTTAAATTATCTCGATTGTTAATCGCCCTTATTAATACACTTGTTCGTTAAATAACCATTACGTTTATTTCTTTTTCGACTTTTTGACATCAGACTTTGTTTAATTATCTGTCTGAATATGTGCACCAGGTGCCCAGAGGTTGGTACGATAATGGCATTTGTATGTTTGATATTTCTTACCATTCAGCTTCTTTGATCGTACTTCACCTTATTGGACACATACAGGCCAAGCTACGAGAATATTTCCCACACATTTTTCGAATTTTTCCAATTGACATATTTCCGGATTCTGAATTTCATGCTTTACCTCTAACAAAGGCTAATAAGTAAACAAATATTTTTAATTTAATAACTCGAATATAAAAAGCTTGGTTGCCCTTGACCTCTATTTTAATATTACTAATTTCAACTTTATAATACTCAGCCTTCAAGAGCTCAAGAGAACGTATGAACGTATGAATATTTCATTCACACATGACTTCACCAATAATATTACATGATTGAAGTCACCTGATATACAATATGAGCGGATATTCATGCCCTATCCAAATTCATTTGGGTAGGGAAGTAAAACCGTATTTTGTGTTTATGGCGTCAAAGTGATGTGACTGATTGACCATATTTTCGACAAAAAAATAACTCACAGATGATTCTGTGCAAATTTCATTGTAATCATTTTCCATATGGTCCAAACTTTTTGAAACTCACCGTATAACAAATAATAATAGTCAACACCCATTTGTCTAATCAGTTGATGCTGTAAAATATTTGAAACCGACCCTGAATAACCGAAGCGCGCATGAGTGAAATGGACTATTTCTACTATTTCTGTCTCCGAGTGTTGATCGATTCGATTCTAAAGTCAGCTGTTTCATAGTGCGGGTTCGTTGTATCGTGAAACGCGCCAAATTTGAGGTTAGTTCCAGTTGTAGTTGTTATTATTTGAAAAACAGTTGTGTTAGTTCGTTGAAATGGCCGGAAATATTGAAATTGATTACGACGGTCCTTTTGCGAACTACAGGTCACCGCTGAGTACTCGATACGCGAGTAAAGAAATGCGATATAATTTCAGCGACCAAAAAAAATTTTCTACGTGGAGGCAGTTATGGATAAATCTGGCAAAAGCAGAAAAAGTGAGTGCTTTTTGGTTATTTCGTTTTTATATTCTGGTTATTCTTGGTCTGGTCATGCTATGGATTTGAAAACGATAACAAAGTTGTGTCAACAGAGCCGGTCTTAAACGGCTGGGCCCCGAATATACCAGCGTTGCCAACAGGTGCACTTGAAATTACTGGCATGATTTGATTTTATTACTTGCAATTAAAAACAATGAAATAAGAATTTTTCTCATCAGAAATTGTTATGTATAAACCGAGGTACAGACTATTCAATATTTATGGTCTATAAAATGAACAACTTACAGGTGTAAGTAATATATTTTTTATACAACTGTCATTAAAAATGGCGTTTTCAATTGACAGGCATATGAACTAAAAACTGATGTTTGTCATAATCACTTTTAACACTAGTGTTAAGAGAAAAATGACAGATGAGATAATGAATACTGAATAACAATAATATAAATATTTTTAATAGAATCACTTCAGATACTTCACTTTACTTCAGATATTTTAATAATGAGAACACCTTCTTAGAAGCAATTACTTGTAAACGCTCACATGTATTTGGCAGTTTGGGCAATTGGTGATATCAATTCTCTGTGAAGTTACTGACGAAGTATTCAGTTCAACTGTTGTGCATTAGCGCGTGTAGTTGGAGCCTCTGCCTTGATCTTCTAATCCAGAGATCGTGTGTTCGAATTCTATGGATCATAATATGAACTTTTTGATTTTTTTCTTACTAGCAGTAATTCTTGTACAAAAAAAAATTGTATGATACATTTGTTAAAAGTGATTTTATTTTGCTCGTGGTGTTGCTCCACTCGCTAATTCCTCACTCGCAAGATAAAATACTTTCAACACTTGGATCATAAATAACTATTAATGTATTTAATACATATTCGTAGAAAGATAACCGTGATCGTATGCTACTTTGCTCCAAAGCTTATAATCTCGTACTGCTGTTAGAATGTATTATTTTGTTAGGATATGGTAGGCCCCCCCTCTGTATCTATTGATTATAGTGCTTTGAAGATAAAATAGATTTTCATACATGAGTCTAGCTGTACCAATTCCGCATGCGCACAACTCGAATTAATAGTTATTTATGGTACTAGTGTGTTATGTTGAAAATAAGTCACGCGAGAAAGATTTATACGACGAGGCCGTTAGGCCGAGTGGTATAAATTCTCAAGTGACTTAGGCAACATAACACACGAATGGCATACAATGTTTTATTCAACACATGACAGTTATGACTGTCATTAATGTCATTTCGGACAAGTAAACTTTCAAATAACACACTAGTGAGTTATAATCCATAACTCACTAGTGACTTATTGTGTGTATTATGTGTTATTTGATAGTTTACTTGTCTAAAATGACATTAATAATGACAGTAATAACTGTCATGTGTTGAATAAAATAATGTAATCGAACAAGTGGGTCATTTAATGGCGGTGTGGCGGGGTGTTTAGATGACAAAACAGAAGGCAAACTGACTCGAAATTGCATGAATTTGTTTTTTCGCTCACAATTGACGCACAAACCTAACCTTAGCAAGTTAACCTTGCGAGTCAGTCAGTTTATTTTGCCGTTTCGATTGAGAAAGAACCCCTGTCAGACGAGAATGAAACAACAAATATTTTCATAACTTTATTTCATATCCAACTGCTTTTTTGATACTGAAGTAGACATCCATTGCATACGTGATAGAATTAATATAACTCAACAAGGACGTTATCAGAATAAACGTTCTCTGTCTAACCACCCCTTCTTCCAAACTTCCTATTCCTCTGGTAATACCTTCGTATAATAATAGGGTACCCGATGAAAAGAAGAGTCCCATACCAAGAATGTTGAAAATTCTAATGAGGACGTCTGTCATCGTGCAGCCAAGCATGTAGCTCAGAATAATAACGCTGCTGATGATTGCGAGACTGCCGAAAACAATGTTCGGGAACATCATGGCGCTTATGGTGTTTTCTAGGAGCTCGAGTCCTTCAGAGTATATTCCTATACAGGTGAAAGCAATAACCTAAAAACAAAATTGAAAGATAATGTATGTCACAACTTTTCGTGAATTCGTGAAAACATGCACACCCATAATGCGCGTTCGTCGTACAACGGACTATAACTAGTCCGTAATACAGAGTTAGTAAAATGTATGGACCGGCACACTTTTCTCATCATTCTGTACCTTTTTGTGAATTGAAATATTTTTTTGATGTGCCATTAGTGTATAGAAAAACAGGAATGATTGAATTTAGTATTTCGATTTATTTAAAATATGAATAGGGTGAAGTGGGGTAAGTGTAATCAGAAAAACAATATTTGGACTTTAAATGATAATATCAAGAGACCCAAAAGAGCTTCCTTTTAGATTTATCACAGTAGTACTACCTATCTAACTGAGGTAAATGATTTCGTTCTACTAGCAACAGCGAATTTGTTATAAACAATAATAATAAGTTATGTTCGCTCATTACACTTACCCCCAGCATTCGGGCCAAATGTAATCACGGCTTGTAATTCTCATATGCATCGTATCCTAGAGTATTTGGGGCAAGGGTAATGAAGTATGAAAAATGCAGTTTCGACCAAAAAAAAAATTAGCCCCCTACCTAAATTTATAGGAAGTTATAAACTTTTTTTGGAATGAGTACACAATTGTCATATTTACGTTTAATGAAATAACTGAACAATAAGACACTGTACAATGCCGTTTTTTTCCTTTTACTTTTTTGACGTTATTCGTAGCAAAAGATACTGGAAAAATGAATTCTCCTCTCCGTCCTAAATTTGGTTCAGGTAGAATCAACTCGATGTCTGAGACCGGCACCGAGTGATGATCTATCTGTTCCGGCCAATGAAAAATGGAACGTGCAGAGTTTTGGTCGGATTTTTTGAGAAACATAATTAATGGTTGCGATTCTTCATCGAATGCTGTGTTTTGACCAACATAAAAAAATATATTTTTCTTTCCTTTGAATGCGACCGGAACCCAACTTCTAACCACAGGTGTTTTGATGCCAGTAAGTACCGCATCGTCTTCTTTCCGGGCAAATGTAATCAGTGATTACATTTACCCCAGTCTTCGTGATTACACTTACCCCATATGTACCTTTTGGTGGGGTAAATGTAATCACCACTATTTTGGTTTTTGTGGACATCAAAATCAAAATCTGACAGCAGAATCGGATTCCCCGTTGAAAATAACCTAAGGAAGCAAATTATTGAAGCCTTAATGAATTATTTGCCATAGTAATAAAAACATCAAAATTACAATCGGCACTTGCATAACAAGTGAAAATGCAGGTGATCCATAACTTAACTAACATTTCGAACAGAGACCTTGAAAAAGATAACAAACATCATATACAGGTAGAAAAAGGGTTGCAATTTCAAATTATAGTTGGAAAAATATTAAAAATGGTAATACAAAAATTAGAGAGTACCTGATTACACTTGCCCCATGATTACATTTACCCCACTTCACCCTACTTGATTTTAGTAATATTCAATTCACTTAAACATTGTTTTGGAAGCCTATATCCACAGGCATAACGCGGCTCTACAAGTGTTGTACTACAATCTACGACACTCGTACGGTATAGACGAGACACCGGTGTTGCATTATGCTCTGGTGGATATTGAGTCCGTTGTGGAGAATGAGAAGTCCTCGACCATCAAATTAAGACGATTTTCGTCATGGAGTTTTCGGCTCTTGGCGAAACGAACATCGTCCGAAAATATAGGAGAAACGGACTAAATATCGAGACTTATTATTTGAACTCCGCAGGATGTACCCGAACCATTCTGTTAAAATGGTGGTTCTTTTTATGGGGTGCTTGGTGGTATGATGGACACACTGCTATCGAACTTGGAAATCGTAATATGGCAGAAATCTCAGCCGGATGAATGCAGATGGCCGTCATCCTTGGTTCACTACGTCTGCTCAGGGCACATGATTCTCGGACCCAGTGATCATCACTTACCCCACGGACGTGGGGAGTGGTTATCTGGGTAAACGATCCAGCGATGTATCGGGGCTTCGGAGACAAGGCTTGACTGTAACATCCTTTTAGGAAAAAGATAAATAATAATAGTTAACGTTTCGGCGTTTATTGACGTCGAGAGCTATTATCAGTTGTTCCCTGAAGAATACGTCAATTAACGTCGAAACGTAATTTCATAAGTTTAAGTCGAGGGGGAAACAACTAGTCATTTTTTGTACACCTAATTACTAATCACTTTTAATGAAAAATAATGAAAAAAGTTGTAGGGCCAGGTTATTGACTATTTTAATTAGCGTAAATTTTTCATGTAAACGTTTTAAATCTTGAATCTGCAATGGATAAGCGGTCTTCTTCTTCTTCTTCTTCTTCGTCTGTTTGGCCTTTTCCCTTTGGGAAGTTGGCCAGGCCAAAAATGCTCGAGACCAAATAAGTAATGAAGTAATGGAAATATTATGATGTACACCTAATGAACGAGTTACTTCCCCCTCGGTTTAACTCATTTGTTCTTGTCCTCGTTCCTGCGAATCTAATTTCTACTTATACGTGAATTCTACATGCAACCATAGTCTGCTTAGTATTAACGCGGAGTAATGGAACGTGCACTCGTTTTTCAAAGCGGCAAAATGGATTTCACTCGGACAAAATACAATTATTGTCATATGTGAAGCACAGGTTGTCAAAAACCGAGAAGAAGCAGATTGTAACCTATATAGTTTGTCAAATCTCTGGCATCTTGTTGATTGAATAAATCAGCCTGGAGACTACTTCATTTGACAAATAAATAGGAACTTTATGTATAACTGGGTTTACTTATTTTGTTGCATGAGGATGATCATTTTTACTCACCACTTGAATGACCTTAAAAATGAATTCCCTCGACCAGAAATCATTTATTCCGGGCACTTGAACTCCCGTACTAGAACTTGTGAGATTCATCTCTGGATCTACATCAACACTAAAAAATCTCATCAAAGCCACGGCGTGTGACCTATTTTCCGTAGCAACGTTTTCTCCCATTTCCACTTGTCCGAATCTTCCGAAATTTTAGTTTCATTTGACTCGACATTGCCGATTCTAAATCGAGATTTTTGATGTTTATTATTTGAGTTCTGTAACGTAAATAGAGCAATTTTCTCTGTACATTCGAATTGCTAGTGATACATTTCTCAGAAATGTGGTTTTTATTACGAAATTTTCCGTTGGATACTTCGTATACTCGGCAAATCACAATTGTTCAGGTGATCGGTTTATAAATACATCGGTTTGGCACGGCAATGTTTTGTCGGCTGAAAGGAGAATAAATTATCGCATAGTACTTGCTTGATCATTGCTGATTGTTAGTATTCGCAAGTTTGAAAAAATAACACAAAGCTGTCTCTTCAAAAAAAACTTAGTCTTATTCCATTCCGATTATTTTTGATTATGATAACTTATAGTCCAAGAATCAGAGCCGAATTTTTTTCTGAATTTATTAAAGCTGTTTTTTTTTTAAATAAGTTATAGACGATATGTACACAAATATCGACAAATATACAGTGTGTCCATAAAGTAACCACCTCCCCTGTTAACTTTTGAACGGAGTGGAATTTTCTTTTGAATTTTTTTTTGTGAAATGGTAGATTTTTTTTATCATCGTCAAAAAGTAACTTATGAATTACCATTTAAAAAAAATCTCGAAGAAAAATTCCACTCTGTTCAAAAGTTAACAGGGGGGTTAACTTTATGGACAGACTGTACTCTGGTCAGTTAAGCAAACCGTAGAACAGGTGACTCTGGAGCGACATCAAAGATGTAGCATTCACCGGGGTAACAAAATGGATTTATCAAAGCTGAAATTGTTACAACACTTAAATAATGCATCTGAATCCAATCACATGCTATATGATGTAATTTATTGTTAACACGACGTCACACTCGCAAGAAAATCTAATAGAAGAAAGAATAACACTAAACTTACTTTGTTGTCCGAAATAAGATGAATAATACCAGCAAAACAGTTGACTTTATGAGTAGTATTCATGAAACTCTAGATGCAAGTAATTATGGTGTTGTAATATTCACTGATCTGAAAAAAGCTTGCGACACTGTCAATCATAAAATTCTGTGGGACATCTTCAGCAATCTGGGTATTAGGGGACATGTATTGAATATATTTCAAAGTTATTTTCAAAATCGTATACATTATGCATTTATTGACGAGCGTAAAAGCTACGAAAATTCATAAACAATCGGGGTTCCACAGGGTTCAGATTTGGCACCAATTTATGTGAATAGCATCATGAACATTTTTCTTTTGTAGGTGATACTTTACACCATCACATGTCTAAATATATCCAAACTTTGAAAACTAATCTGGAGAAAGCTATTGAAACAATTGAAATATGGTTAAATGAACTAAATTTAACTATTATTTCAGTAAAAATTGTTTGTATGATATTAAAACAGAAGAATGAAGAACTTTATTATTTTTCTGATAGGAGCAGTTAGAAGAATGCAATATCTAATTAAAAAACAATCAATTGTTGATATATTACGCACATATAAGGGTCAATTCTGTTTCTCATTAGCAAGATTGTTACCATTAGACAATTTTCACAGCAATATATCTCAATTTTGTAGAAAGCTTGATATCTACATTGCTTTATTGGCAGGAAATGATGTGGCAGCAACATCTCTTACCGATATTTTTTTAAGCTTTCTACAAAATTGAGATATATTGCTGTGAAAATTGTCTAATGGTAACAATCTTGCTAATGAGAAAAAGAACTGACCCGATACATATCATACAGTTTGGTCATCAAACAATCAAAACAAAAAAAAATTATAGGTTAATGAATAAAGCCTCGGGACACACTTTCCTCAGAATTGTACAAAATCTTAAATAATATGACACTGAACCAACTTATTAAATTTGCATTCAAACTAGCCAAGATTCTTAAAAAGAGTAATACGCCAATACCGTAAAATTCCAAATTACCTAGTCATAATACTCGGATTTTCAGTCAATCTCACTTGGATAATATTTATTGAAATAAAGGAAAAGCAAATCAAGTCCATAGAAACTTAGTTCTTCAATAAAATTAATGCATTGAAAATTAGACAAATGTTTATTTTTGTTTGATTTTAGTTAAACTATAAGTGACATTTTATGCATATCATACAGGTTTTCGGTGAAAAAAAAACGAAATACAATTACTTAAATTGCATATATAACGAACAAATGTACAAATATAACTTTAAACCTCGCTATTCGCTATTACGTTTTCTCCCAAAACAAAATCGTTTCTTCTTAGGCTTAGTATTCACACTCTTGTCTTCGGTTTGCTTACTCATATGACATAACCTGTAACATATATTTAATTAGGTGTTGTCCGCAAGAATAAATCATCATCCGCGAAAAACAAAAAAAAAGGACAAAAACCCCCCACGAAAAAAAAACAGAAAAAACCCACGAAAAAAAAACCCTAATCCAGAAGTTTGACCGATTTGAAATGCATAATTTTTAAAAAAATTAAACTTCAAGTGTTAAACGATTTTCTGCAATTTCGTCAAACAATCCCTTTTCTTCTAAATAACTCCAAAAACCCACAGTATCGATTGTAACATTTTTAATTGCGAAGATTTTCCTTCACATGGATTTTCTCTACGACGAATATTTGGTGAGATATGGCTGTTCCCGAACTCTACTTACGAGCGAGCAGAATTTTCATTAGAACACATCTTGTCACTATGATGCCAGTCAAGGCGTTATTATTGCTACAACAGTGTTAGAATATTCATTCCTTAACAATATGATGGAATAAAATACATGCAAAATGCGTAGACAGCATGCAAGTTGAAGAATATATGTTCAATATTGAGAGCGGGAATGTTACCATTCTGTTATCAAATTTGATTTCAGAATGCAACGATTGTGGAGAAATATAATTATTGTTGATTCTGATTACTTCTGATTACTTACGAGCATATCGGTTCAGCGTGACAGGGTTTCCTGTTGTTTTGAACACTGATTTGACTGGTTGTTGTCTTCGATTCTCTGGACAACGTCACGTACTCTTGTGAAGTTGGCCCGTTACAAGGTCTAGACAAAAATGAAAGCGGTATTAATACTGGATATCAAAATAATCAAGTTTTTCTGTACCCGTTGTTCTTTAGTTCGAGAAATTTCCGGGGAAGATAGAAAGTGATGACTGAAAACTTTGTTATCAGAGGTTTTCAGATACATATTCTATCACCAGTACGCATTTTCAAAAATCTCCACTTCGATATTTTTGCGTCGATTGTCAAATGAAAAATGAGCGAACTTAAAAACAACGGGTACAGAAAAACTTGTTTCAGTTAGGCCCAAGATAAATTGGGAATGAATGTTATGTCTAATTTGACCCACTGAATCTTTAAACTCAGCTTGTCGGGCTAATTCGACAGGAGAGCGTAAAAAATTACATTGTTTATTTATCAAAGATCAATATTTCTCCTTCGAAGATCAAATACTACCGACACCCGCCGGCTATATGTATATGATAATTGCTGAAGGATTTTTCTTTAAAATACCGTCAGGTTTATGAATTTTCTACCAAAAACAAGGGAGAGAGAGAGATTTTAGTCGAGCGACGGGTGAATCTTATAATATCCCGAGTTGTTCTACCTAACCTAACCTTTTTTGTGGATATTTTTACGATTTACAAGTTTTTTCCTATACATTATATCAAAATTTCCAACCCTTTCCAAGTTATTGATATTCCAAAGTTTCCCGGGAATTTCACCACTCTCCATTGGTGTTCGCGTGCAGAACAATTTTTGTTCTTAAAGTACTCCTCAAGAACTACCTGTGTGCCAAAAATCATTTCTATTGTATTTAGTGCCAGGTTAAAACCCCTGGATCCGTTGCTATTCTGCATTTGTATCAAAACTCTCTTAACGAGGTAGGTTAGAATACAAATAAAGTATAACGTATAGTCACTGATAGAAACAGGTACATCCAACTGAATGAGTTGCGCGATTTGGCTAGGAACCACTTCATCAAAAAAATATCGTACACATTTCAAAAATATTTCATACCTAAAGGCCCCCTCACAAGAGACATTACTGGCATTTGAGTCCATCATAGCATGCCCTGCAACCTGCAAGCATGGAGGGTTGCTTTATCAAAACCGGGATATTTTCGACGAAAGCGGGAGTTTTTTGTTTGACTTTTTCTGTGAGACTCCACCCATCTCAAGCTTTTCTCGAACAAGTTCTTTGTAACCCAACCACAAGCCCACAATAAGGTAAACAGTAGGATTATGATATTCTTCAACGAGCGTATAATGATGGCTATTATTCTCGAGGATAAAGATTCCGAAACGAGCCATAGTCGGAATTATCCGAGAGAATAATGCTCATTATACGCGAGTAGAAAACTATACTTTCTCTACGACTACACGAAATTTATGACGAGAGTTCAGTTTGTGGTACTTATAGGTATCTATCGAAATAATTGCTTTTATTACCAAAAAGTAGTATAAATTACAAAGCAATATAAGGAAGAATAACAATTATACATGAATAACGAAATGCTTGAGGGAAAAAATAAAAAAAATTATACCAGTAGGATTCGAACTCATGCTTTTTTAACAACCTTTAACTTTTCCGCGAATCCGTACCACTGGACCACACATACTTACACATTACTAAACAAACTCTGTTTGACCAAAAACCGAGATTGTATAGAATGTTCAGAAAAATATTATTCGAAATAACTTTTTTGCAAGAATATTTCATCAGGAGCTAAAGTTAAACTGAGAAAGAAAACAGTTAATCTGACATTTGCGGATGCCAAGCCGTGACAAGTCCAATGAAGCAAAGCCTTCTTGAGAATGTTTGGTATATTTGCTGTTTTGTCATTGGTCTAAACCTCTCAGTTACCGTGGATTCTGAAAATTCTAAATCTGTGATTGGTCGAGTGCAGTTGAATAATGAACGGGAGTCATATAAGCCGAACGTACCACGTTTCAGTCAGCGGTATATATTCTGGCTCTCTGATTGGTTGTGACCAAACACAGGTGCATTTTGCCCATCCAGACTGAAACGTGGTGCATTTTGCACTAGTGTGAATTAGTTTTTTGCTCGCAATTGACACAGAAACCTCTCCCGAGCAAGCTAACCTAGCTTGTGAGTCGAAAATGCGTGAATTAGTTTTTCTCTTGCGATTTACACACAAACCTAACCTGATCAAGTTAACCTAGCTTGCCTGTTTACTACAGGGAATTTTTTCGAATAAATTTCCGGGCGACAAAGTGCATCACGTTTTGGTCTGGATGGCAAAGTCACAACCAATCAGAGAGCTAGAATATCTTCCTTTGACTGAAACGTGGTACGTTTTGCTAATATGCGAATGGGAGCCACTATATTTCACCGAAGTCATTTCGAGTATACCTATATATGTATATTTATTTTATTTCTTATTGAGTTATAGGTTGGTTTGAGGCAAGATAGCGGGTGTCTCCATTGGTGCACCCTTGGGGTGTCCCTTAACACTGAGACCTGCCAAAGTCTGTTGTATTGTTCCGTCGTTAGTGCTTCCTAGTTTAAGAAGCATGTTCCTTCCACCAGGTTTATTAGTCTATTTACTAGGTGCTTCGGATTGATACTTGTCCAATAATTGAGTGGAATTTTCAACACTAGGATGAGTTAATAACAGATTTCTGTTCCCTCCAAAATTATTCATCACTTTTCTGCTCGGGAATTGTAGTTACAGGTTGACAATATATGATATCATTGAATCTAACCAAGAAAGGTCATATTATGATGAGATGAGGGACTGAAATACTTACTCGCAGCAGTCTGCACAATACAACCTAACATCGTTGCAAACACAACATGTGCAAGCACCTTTCGGGATCGATCTTTTGTCCACAGCACTGACTTCTTTCGTTTCTGATGATGGGCACACCATGATTTCCTCGTCGACTGCATCGGGAGTTGCCGACTGAAAATTAGTAGATCATACGTGAATAGTATCAATTCATACTTTAATACAATTTCGCAGCCTGATAGATCTCTATATCAAACTTCTCTACTTGACCGCTACAAAGTACAACAAGAGACCGAGAATCAGTTTTTATTTTCCACTGTAACCGCCCACACCGTCAGTAAATACATTCACAATATTAAGAGTAACGCAATAGGTTCTGATAACATTTATTTACAGATGATCCATCTTTTTGATAACTATTTACTGGACCACATTACCCACATTATCAATTCCGTAATAGCTTCTGGTCAGTTTCCTAACATGTGGAAAAGCGGTCTAGTCATACCTCTGCCAAAGTGTAACACACCCTCTGTGTTATCTGACCTCAGACCAATTTCCATTTTACCGTCTCTTTCCAAAGTTATGGAAATGATACTGAAGGATCAAATTCATCTTTTTGTAAACGAACAGAAACTTATTTCTTCAGTTCAGTCGGGATTCAGATCACAACATAGTACTACCACAGCCCTTCTTTCAATTACGGATGATATTTTCAGAGCTGTCGATAAAGGTTGTGTTTCTTGTTTAGTATTACTCGATTATAGCAAAGCGTTCGACACCATCGACCACGATATACTTTGTGAGAAGCTAGTCGCTTTCGGTTTCTCACAGGATCCAGTACGTTTAATAAAAAATTATTTGTCTAATCGAACTCAAAAGGTAATTCTAGATGGAGTCATTTCAGACGCCTTATCTGTAACCAAAGGTGTACCGCAGGGATCCATTCTCGGACCCTTATTGTTCAGTCTATATATATCAGACTTTCATCATTTTGTTAAAACTTGCACCATACACCACTATGCCGACGATACACAAATCTATTTTTCATTTCCCATTTGCGATCTTGACATGGCACAAACTCAATTTCTTCTGCCCATAAACTCAAACTCAATCCAAATAAGTCTGCAGTAATGCTATTCGGCTCCAAGAAGAACAGAGATCTCTCAAGTAAAACTATACAAATTCGCCTTGATAACGACTTACTTCCAATTGTGAAGGAATTTAAGAATTTAGGACTATGCCTTGATCCTGAGCTCAGATTCACTAAACACGTCAGCCACCTCAGTCAATCCTCCTACAATGTTTTGAGGCAACTTTATCCAAACAGGGATCTGCTTTCGACTGAATTAAAGCTAAAACTTTGTGAGTCGCTTATATTTTCTAAAATCTCCTACTGCGACAGTATATATGGATCAGCCTTAAGTCAAAATGACCGTCACCGCTTGCAACGTATACAAAATAATTGTCCAAGGTTTTCTTTCGGCGTTCGTAAATACGACCATATATCTGTGCCGATGAAGAAATCAGGTTGGCTGAATCTGGAGAAACTCAGGGAAATGCACATCTTAACAAATACCCACAAAGTTCTAACTACCCAAATGCCAGAATATCTTTTCAAAAGGCTAAAAACGTTTTCGCACCAAAACAGATTTTCCACTCGTAACAAAACAACGCTCATCATTCCAAAACACAAAACTGCATTTTTTACTCGTAGCTTCTCGTGCAACGCACCGAAATGTTATAACTCACTTCCCAGTGAATTTAGATCCTATTCATTGAATAACTTCAAAAAAAGACTGAAAGTTCTCCTTGGCAAATAGACTGATGTTTATGTTCGAACTCGGCTATTTACTAAACTGGTAATGCACTGCTAATTTTACTGTTATTTTACTGTTACATTATTATTTTTTTATGATTTCTTTCCCTTCAGGAACATAGGGTTGAGTTTAAAAACAGCTCACGCTGACACTCCGCCTTTCACCTAAACCTATTTTGTATTTTTTGTTTTTTTTTGTATTGTATATTATGGTGAATAAAGACGAATTATTATTATTATTATTATTATTATTATTAGTATTATATAAAATCGTTCTGAGAGCGAGAGTGGTATTTGAACGGAAGTATAATAACTGCAGTGAAGCCTCTATTTTCATACACTTTAGAAATTAAATGGCTCCGCAGTATAGCGTGTACTTCAGGACACCGAAAGAGCATGGCTTCGTCATCATGGGTGATGAGACATTTTTTCTACCTTTGGCAAAAAAATCAGCTTTGGGCTCGTATTTCAAGAGGGCTAAAAAAATTACACTTTTGATTCAATTTAGCGGCTAGTTTGAGAAGCCGTATATCGGTATGGCATACAACTCCTTTATTCTTCGGATATCTATGTATACTATATTATCTTGGGCTCATTCTCAAAGGGCATAGCTATTTTTGACATTGTGAGTTCCAAAATGATGTATTTGTATAGTTTTGTTCACTTTTGGGATACTAGGTGAATAGTTTTGTTTTTGTGTGAAAAATGTCATTTAAGATATTGTTTCAGTCAGATTTATTGAAATGATAGCTATTTATATAACAAGTTGCGAAATGAGCGTGTTTTTGCACCAGACGTGGTATTGGAACACGAGCGTAGCGAGAACGTCATTCTTATCCCATATACTTTTCTGTCATTACGAATTTTTTGTTGGATTAAAACAGTAATTTTTGGGGCTCTTTCGAAACTGTCTACTTATTATATTTCTGAATATTTTCCTTACTGCTGAAATTTCTCTTCTGTCTAAGCTGTCTGCAAAGCTACAAGACCTTTCAGGAAGTGTTTCAATACCAATGTCTTTATATTCGCAAGAGCCGGCATTAGGTTGTGGGTACCGCAAGTACTGGCATCTGATGGGACAATCTGAAAAATAAAAATAATAAAAATAAGCCACATCCATGAAAATAGCGTTCCAGGCAATGTTCGAAACATCAGTGTTACGGTGTGATATCTGAACACGAAGCTCCAAGTTCTTTTAACAGCGGGGATGCAGAATAAATTGGCCGTCATTGGTTTCCAGAGTCGCTAGTGTTAAAAATAAGAATAAATTTAATTTGCACTGAAATTGGGAGGTGCCTTGGCACGGTCGAAAACCCCGTTTGCAGATGTCGCTCGATTCTCCTTACTATTATTGAATGGTCTGAGGTTATATTCAATTGTAGTAATTGTAAATTGTACTCCATATTAGACGTACGATATGTACAGGGTGCATCACGACGAGCTCTCTTTGTTTTCCCAATTATTCTTTTGTTAACTCTAGATATAGAATTGTAACGTCGAACTTCACTACTGCCATCTGGTATATAATAGCCAAACTAAATTTGGTCAGATTCTCGCTACCAAAATGACTGGTTACCGAAAAAATTTTAAACAATTGAAACTTCATTGCACCGATCAATATCTTGTGGTTAATTTTTTTTAGACAAAGATATTGCATCAAGAGCTCTTACCATCATCTAAACCATTCCTTCGTTGTTGGTAGTTACATCCACAGTATACTTCTGAAAGAAAAATTTATTATAAATCGATTAAAATAAAAAAATGGTTATTCTTTGAGAGAGAATCCACAATGTTTGATGGTGGCTTTGCACAATAGGTCATTTCTGGCCTCTTTTATCTTAACATCTGAATTTTTTTTACAGTTTATCGCCTCAATTGGAAAAATAATATTTGATGAAACTCATGAAATATCTTCATGACAGAAAATAAATTTAATAATGAAATTAAATGTAGTATTGGATATGAAGTCAATACACTGAAAACATTATTATGATATTTTTTAATTTCCAAAAATAGAACAAAATTGGAAGAACTTTTTTAATCATATTTTTGATACAGATCAGTTTTTTCATATACTTACATGTATAACATGAAATTCAGACTTGCAATTGTCGTATAGAAAAAAATTAAAGTTTTTTTTTAATAAAAAGAAGGCCATTAGTGAAAATTTTAATAAGAAGGGTTAGTAATTTATATGAAAACGATCTTGTGAATTTGTTTATTATAGATTATGGCATTATTTGTGGATATTCTGTATATTAATTCTTTTCAAGTTTTTGTCCCCTTCTTGACGCAATACTATGATTTAAAGATTCATCTTCCGTTATCAATCTTTCATATCTTATTGTTCTACTAGATTTGATAATTATCCATGGATAAAAGTGACTTGGGTAATAAATTCGAATATGTTCATTGAATTCACCTTGAAAATGTTATGAAATAATCTTGATCATATGTACTGTCTACATTATTCCAAGTCATTTTCATATAACTTTATCAATAATTGTTAAATGATTCCTATCTGTGCCAGTTCTCCTTGTCGGAATTTAATGAATTAATGTCATGCTCAGAGTAATAAAAGACTAGAGACGCCTTTTCCATCCTTGTTTTGAAGGCAACATAACTTTGTTTGTTTACAAGCCAGGGCCTTATACATGATGAGTCCATATTCAATCGGGTAATTTCGTGTATATCCGCTCATTTCATTCGGATCAAGTTGTCGTTCTTAGTTTGTTTTATGGCCCTTCTTACTCCTAATGTGAACAAATTATCCATAACATTTCACCACCCGTCACCCCCTCGACCACAAAGTGTATACCTAGAAAAGGATAGCTGATGTTCACTTCAAAACAGCTATTTGTTTAGGTATAGGCAGGGCATCTCATGTCAATTTGAGAACGTACTATCAGCTAGAACTTGAGAACGAAAAGTGATATCAAAAATAGCTTGAAAACCAAGTTTTGGTAAAAATAATATTAGAAAACAATATAGGTCACAAATTCAAACGAATTAGAACTCTGTAAATTTCAGGATCGGTAGATATAGTGGCAATAAGTCTAAATCTTGCCTGAGGTTAATCTGATTGACATACACTGCTAGCTAGGAGGTTTTTTATGAGAAGTGACTAAAGAAGAAATGATTTTTGTCTTAATTCCATCGCGAACTGTCAATATTAAAAATCTCACTGTATCTCCATAACTATTGGATTTATCGAAAATAGTTCAATTACAAGATTTTCTTCCCTTTAAAGGACTGAAATGATGTTTAGAAAATCAAAATCGGACTAATGGGTACGAAAATATATTCAAATGAAAAAACTCGCAATTTGGCGGCCATTTTCAAATATGGCGAACAAACTACCATGCTTCGGACCATGTGACCAATTTTGTCTATACTCCTATAAGTGTTCTACAAAGCCCCGCAATAAAACTGAGGGGAAATATAACGGCACACGTGATATGGGGTGGCGCCTAGACTACTGCTAAAAAAATAAATAGCAACCCCTACTTGTGATACACAGGTAAGAAAGCTCTTGCAAATGTTACTATACATCAATTCGGTAAATGATGGAAATGTTTTCCATTGTGTTGTGAACTTTAAAAGTAGGAATTCTGAATAATAAAAAAGCATATACGCTATGAGTTATGGATGCTCTTACCAGATACTTGCCGTTGTGTCCTCACACTCATCGTTCTCACTGGTTCATCTGAAATATTATGTACATGAAATTACCAATATTTAGTGATATAGTAATCAAGAATTAACATATCTTGATAATTAGGTTGATGTACATGTTGTACATTTTATAACACCAATGCGTATACAGTGCGGCTTTTTATAGTCCCCCCCCCTGTTAACTTTTGAACGGTCCGACGTAGAAACATGAAAAAAAAACCGTTTCGAGGGTTTCACCAATACTACTTTTTGAAATAAAACATTTGGTGATTGCTCAATAAGGGGCGCGGGGGGGCCATCGACTCAAAATTTTTAAATCACATCGTTGAAAAGAGAATTCAATTCTCTTCACAACCATCTAAATTGAATTTTGTTCATAATTTTCTTCCCCATTTCAATTTTTATGCCTTTCGATTTTTTTTTAGTAAATGGTCCTCCAGCGCCATATGTCGAGTAATTGCAATGTTTTCTCTCTCAAAAAGTAGTATCGATAATACCCTTCAAAAAAATTTTGGTTTCATTGTTCCACATCAAACCGTTCAAATTTATCGAGGTATGAGTAGTATTCAGTTCCACATTTATATTTGATATTTCCAATTAGAATTGCAAAAAAATAATAACGAAATTCAAAAAAATTCAGATGGTTGTAAAGAGAATGGAATTTCCTTCTCGACGATGTGCCACTTGACCCCCCATGCCGTTAAAAAATTTTGAGTTGATGGGCCCCCTCGTGCCCCCTATTGGGTAATCACCATATTTTTTATTTCAAAAAGTAGTATTGGTAAAACCCTCGAAACGGTTTTTTATTCATGTTCCTACGTCAAACCGTTCAAAAATTAACAGGGGGGGGGGACTATTGAAAGCCGCACTGTATATACAGTTTACGGAAAACAGCGACAAAAGTTTGTCTTTTAGCCGCAGATAATTCCACAACTGATTTTATGAGCATCCTGTTCTTATTTTCAAACAAAAATCAACTATCTTGTACTTTATGGCACATTTTCAATATCGGCCGAATCAATTCAGTTTCTGCATTTGCTTTGTATTACAAATTAATATAGTAGAATGAATACAAATATTTCGACAAAATCAAAAAATACCCGTCCCTCCATCATTTGATGGTAGGTACTGCTATTTCACATTTTCTGAGTGATCTTCAGACTGAGAAAATTTATTTTGCACTTCTAGGAGAGAATTTATTTTCACTTTGATAGTTAGAGTGCCATCGGTAAAAAAAATTTACTGATAGATACCCTCTCCAAACTTTATGTATGGCTTCTTTGGACCTAGTTCAAATTAATTGAATTAAATTAATAATTATAAATAACAATTCCCTTCCATCAACACAGCAGCCTAGATGTGAGTGAACACCTCCACAATATGCCCTTTGGGAAAACATAGGTTAGGTAAATCCCGGAAAAAACTACAGACCATAGAGTTTTTGGCCAATGAGAGGATACAACAGTACAACGAATACAATCACATCAATCATCACACCAAGGACCCCTTCATTTCTCTTCTTATGTTATCTTTGTATTCCCAAGATAATGGGCGAGAACATTTTTCGAGTTGATATATTATCTGTTATGGATTCTTCAGTGAACTTACCAGATCTCTCTTGTTGTGACCTCAGCCTTATACTCGCCATTCTCATTGGTTCATCTGAAAAAGTCATTAAAATACCAATATTTAATGATATCTTGCTCCAAAATTAATCTAACATTGATAATAGTGTGTTTTTAAATTGAAAATCGGTTGAAAATGGCAGATACTGTTGATCGTTCATTTGAAAAAAGTTGCCTATGAAAATTAAACTTGAATCATCACAACTGACGAATGGTGTTTTAAATTGCGCGTACGGATTTTTACGGAATAAAATCCGTTGTGCTACGAGTGCGCATCACGTTTTCAGCAAGGGTGGTTTCACTGTACTAGAGGAAACTTCGATAAAATATATATTTGAAAATTGAGGTTCTCATGTAATTGCAGTACCCATATTTTCCAACAATTCTCAAAAATTTCCTCAAAACAGAATTGTTCTCATTAAGAAATGCTCTCAACTGCCATTTCTCAAATGCCAACATGCTCTTTTTACATCGTCATGATTAAAAATGATGAATTAGGAGATTTTTCGTTTGAAAAGTTTTAAAAGGAACCGAACATACAGGAACAGGACAGGAATTGAATAAGTAATCTTATAGTTCATCTTCTTTCAACATGATCAAGCGAAAAGATCTTGTTGCTTTTTGAGAAATAATATTCAATTATTCAAAAGTATACCATTCTCCATTTTGAGACAATTTTCGGTAATTGTTGAGAATTCGTCGGTTGAGTTGATTTAGTTTTTAGGAAGAAATCGAAAATACGTTTATTTCATTTACATTCCTTGTTTTGTGATAATATACAGGGTGTTAATTAAGTACGTTGACAAACTTCGGGAGGTGATTCTTTGAAAGTTTTGAGGACGAAAAGTTCACATAAATATATGTCCTAAACGGCTTGGTTTTCGAGATACAGGGTGATAAAAATACATTTTTTCCAATATTTTTTGGAGTTAACTTCGACATTTTCGACCATAATCAGTTCAAAATAATTCATTTCTCCAATAATTCACAGGGTTCAAAAAAGCCGTTTGGGACATATACTTAATTAACACCCTGTATATCTGTTATGCATTTTTTAATGAACTTACCACATCTCTGTTGTTGTGACCTCAGCCTTAAACTCGATATTCCCAATGGTTCATCTGAAATAGAAATTTAATTAAATCACTAAGTTTTAATGATATCTTGCTCCAAAATCAACAAACTATAGTTTTGAAGTTACAGGTTTTAATCTTGGTATGTCGCTACAGTACTTGAAAACGCATTTTTGACACCACTAATAGTGGTAATAGTAGTAGTAGTAGTTATTTATTGTACGGAGGATACATTGTTCATAGAAATACATAAAGAAATTGTGGCTCATGTTCTCGCTTGCTATGAAAAGGTACGCGGGTTCGAATCGTCGCGCCTACCAACCTCGTGCAAGGCATCACACGTTAAAAGGTGAGGGCCGCATCTTCCCTAGCTGGCACAACTCTCGAAGACTTCTGAGGGATGCTCGTAAGAGAGCAGCCGGTTGATGGAAATGACAATTTTAATTTTTTTTTAACAATAATGTAATACCGAGAAAAAAATTTAAAAAATTCTTGTGCGGTTTATTTGAATGACACTCTTTAGATTTCTTCCAATTATCTGGAAGGGTTTGGACTTCATGATAATACTGTGTTTTTTTTTATTGAAAATCGGTTGAAAATGGCAGGGAAACAATCAAACTTAAATCATCTTCATTGACGAACAGTGTCAGCAGTTACCAGAGGAAGCTTCGAGAAAATATATGGTTGACAATTTGGTGAACGATAGAAATACCCCCGAAAAAAAACGGAAGAAAACGCCGGAAAAAAACCCAGGAAAAGACCCAGGAAAACAAAACAGAAGAAAACCCCTAGGAAATTATTTTATACGCCATCTTTCTAGTCGTTTTTTTTACTTTATTTATTGATCCCAAAAAACATTTCTGTTTATAGATGGATTAATTTTTAAATTTATTGATTAGATTCGACAATTTAACTCGTGTATAAAAAACCTCTAGTAACAGTTTTTCTTGAAAATGGCTAATAACATATAAAATGAATTTATGCGTTACTTTAGGAACTCACTGTATATGGGACCTATTAATATTTGAAAAAAAATGTCCATGTCGTATAATTGTGTAGCGAATTTCTACACCTACTGTACCAATTAGGCTAATGGCAACTTCAGAATGCTCTTCTATCAATCAATTCCATAGAAAGCTATAACTTACGTGAACCACAACTTCGATCTCTGACGTCTACGCTTTTCTGCAGTGACCCTGAAAAATAACGAATGTATTCGACTATACCGGGTGTCCACGGAAAGCGGCTCGCCCCTATAAATTTTTTGGATTTCCTGATAGTGAAACTGCATGAAATTTGGAGAATTCTTCTAGACTTGCATTGTCCAGAAACAAAAAAAAATAATTCTTTGTATTTTTCAACAGTTAACATCTACTGTCGTTATCATGTGTGTGAATGCGACAAGATATCTCGGATACTTATTATATAGCATGTGCCATCAGCATGCAACTAATGTACCTGTGGAATTATGCTCTGCGTGGGGTCTTTCAGGTCATCGATATTAATTAATGTGATGACAGGTCTTGGACACAGAGTTTTTATTGAAATTTCAATCGATCTAGTTGACTGATAAGTGGCTCCATCCCACACTCAGACGGAATGGATGAACTATTTTAGAGAAACCAAGATGCCACTTGTCGCGTCCACACGTTCATGTTTTCGTTTTTATGTTTTCAATAAATCAATTAATTGTCAATTATTCATATTCTCATTTATTTTCTACTTGTATACAAAAGTGTTCAGCGGCGACCAAAATGTTCAGTTGCTCTCCGTATGCATTCATTTGTTTCG
Source organism: Chrysolina haemoptera (assembly GCA_958298965.1). NCBI lineage: Eukaryota > Metazoa > Arthropoda > Insecta > Coleoptera > Chrysomelidae > Chrysolina > Chrysolina haemoptera. The sequence continues at coordinate 10,389,534 of OY282595.1, read as the reverse complement.
TTCAAGTTACTTTACAGTGAAATCAAAATTCTTGCATTTAGGAACGATGCATTACTTGAAACGTCCTTTCTTATCATTATTCATGTTTACGCAGATTTTTAGATATCACACAATGCTATTAAACAATATATAACTTGATTTCTACGGCTTTAGTACATGTATTCCGCTTATCCGCCAGTCGACTGATGTGACGTCACGCTCGGCCAGGCCCGTTTCGGTGAACGCCACATTCAACTATTAATTTGAGGGAGAAGATAAGGAGTGAAAATTCTGATTTTTTGCAGATGTACTGCTTGAAACATACACTTTCGAATACTGCAATAAAAAAAATTGTTGAGTGAGCATTGTATAGGAAATTTCTACCACTACTGTATGCACTTGAATATTCTGAAAAATTACTTTCTTCAAAAGTTATTATCAATAAGAAATGACAACTTTAACACACATAATATACTATTTATGCAATTTACTGCTAATTCACATATAAAAAATAATAATAATTTGAACCTCATATAATAATAGAATAATGATAATAATAATAATACTCCCTCATAAACACTCGTAGAGTGTACCCAAAGGCATAGCCTGTGCGGGTAGAGGGCGGCTATTATTATTATTTACCGTGGCGCTCCGGGGCGACTTACTGATTTTTGGTGGCGTATTCACTTTTCAGCTGCAGGAAAACCCGAAAAACCTACAGCACCACCTCGGGTGGCCGGCGTGTACTCCAAGCTAGCACTAGACGAGATTGGCATCTAGACAACACACAATACACGTGCTTTCAACAAGGACTGTGGTCGCCTATCGATTCCGATATAGAGTACTAGAAAAAATCCCTCGTACATAGATCGGGCTTGAACCGACTACCGCTATACTGCAGTTTTGAACGGCCTGCGCCTTAGACCGCCAAGCTACCGGCCACCCATCCCAGTTTCCCATTGATTTTTGGGCAATTGGACCACCATTCGACTAAATTTCATCAGAGGACTGCTCAATTGTATTGGGGTATCTGGGCCGTTTTCTAGGCAGTTTATTGACGTGATGATTGCCCGAATAAGTGGTCAAAATACATCATATGATCGTTGTAACTTGTGTAGGTATTACTGAGATACGTGGAAGTCGGTTCTTAAAGGGTTAAGAAAACTGCAAAAGTTATATAAATACAAGTGTATTACTCAATACAAATTCATAAAAACAAATTTCTCTCCTAAAAATAACTCAATTAAAACTTATGAATATTTCATGGTTATTCTCTTCACTTTCTTGGAATGAATAGGTGTCACATTCCTTTGCATCAATTGTCTCATCTGCAACATAACCAACAGAATTGCGTATCCAACTTGGTTCCTTGAAATTATTCTTGCTATTGGGGTAACTGGGCCTATAGATACGCCATTTTTTAATAAATTCCGAAGTAACTGGACCACCCGTGACTGGAGCGGTTGTGTCATTCCAAACACCTTATTTTTTATGAGTAGAACTAGCCTTTAATATTATGTTATAGTAGTGCATATTGAAATAAAACTTACCACTAAATTGTTGGGAGGAAACTAAGTCGCTTTGAAAGCACGTTGTGAACAAAAATAAGTCTTGAAAAATTCTCCAGCCTGTCACATGAACAAAATGCCACCAAGTGACATTATTAATGTTGTTCGAGGGAGAAGAAAACATATTCCTGCTGTACTCTTTACTACAACTCAAAGTTCCCACACATATTCATTCATTCCACCCATGGCCCCGTAACCAGTTGCCCCCTGGGTCCAGTTAACCCAGGGCACCTCAGTAATTAGGCTAATGCAAAGTTTAAAATGCTTTTTTATTAATCTATTCCATAGAAAACTATAACTTACCTGAACCACAACTTCGATCTCTGACGTCTGCGCTTTTCTGCAGTGACTCTGAAAAATAACGAATGTATTCGACTATACCGGGTGTCCACGGAAAGCGGCTCGCCCCTATAAATTTTTTGGATTTCCTGATAGTGAAACTGCATTTTATAACGAGTGACTCAGTTTCATGCAACTTCAATTCGACGGGGTGGAAGAAGAGCGATTTTTTTATGTGTCAGAGTGTCTTTTTAAAAACATAAATCGACGTGTTTCAGGGTTTTCTTTGAAAATGACTAATGACGTATAAAATGAATTCATCCGTTACTTTAGGCCTCACTGTATATGGGACCTCTAGGAACAGTTTATGAAAAGAAAAAAAAAATCAACGCCGGATAATTGTGTAGGAAATTTGGCTAATGCCAACTTCAGAATGCTCTTATATCAATCAATTTCATAGAGAACTATAACTTACGTGAACCACAACTTCGATTACTGACGTTTGCGCTTTTCTGCAGTGATCCTGAAAAATAACGAATGTATCCCAAGTATCAAAATTTGTTTTATAAGAGTTTTATAAACTGCTATACAACATATCCAATAAAACTACGAATATCCTATAACGCCTTTTAAAGCCCTTATACAGTACGTAAACACCCAAAAAAGGCCCATATTATAAAATCTTTTGGTTCTTTAACATATAGCTTATAACTGATTATATCCTCTCAATAAAATGTCCTTATGTGATGGTTAAAAACTTATTTTATAAGTATGTCTTTTAGATTATTCATTCAGCCTGTCCAAATATTCGGTTTACAACCATTATAATTATATTTCTTATAAATTCTATAGAGCAGTTTAAAACAATAATTGTAAGAATAGCTCGAACTCATTAAAAATGTTTTATAAGAATGATATAACACTGTGTGGACAGCATTCTCAAGATATACAAAAGTGAAATTTGATACGATATTTTGTTCCTTTAGTGACACAACTTACAATAAATATATCGATTAACGTTGACATAACGTAATAGAGAAATGAAAACTTCACCGAATTGGTTGTTATGATTTGAAAGGATGAAAGTAAAACGGTCGCCAATCATGAAAAAATGTGTATACATGCGATATCATCAGTTCGCACCAAGAAATTCTCCAACCTGTCCCATGAACAAAATGCCAAGTGACATTACTAATGTTGTTCGAGGAAGAAGAAAACATAATCCTGCTGTACTCTTTACTACAATTCAAAGTTCCCACACATATTCATTCATTCCACCCATGGCCCCGCAACCCCCTGTGTCCAGTTGCCCCCTGGGTCCAGCTAATCCAGGGTACCTCACTAATTAGGCTGATGCAAAGTTCAAAATGCTTTTCTATTAATCTATTCCATAGAAAACTATAACTTACCTGAACCACAACTTCGATCTCTGAGGTCTGCGCTTTTCTGCAGTGACTCTGAAAAATAACGAGTGTATTCGACTATACCGGGTGTCCACGGAAAGCGGCTCGCCCCTATAACTTTTTTATGTCTCAGAGTGTCTTTTTGAAAACATAAATCGACGTGTGCAGGGTTTTCCTTGAAAATGGCTAATGACGTATAAAATGAATTCATCCGTTACTTTAGGCCTCACTGTATATGGGATCTCTAGGAACAGTTTATGAAAAGAAAAAAAATCAACGCCGGATAATTGTGTAGGAAATTTGGCTGATGCCAACTTCAGAATGCTCTTCTATCAATCAATTCCATAGAAAACTATAACTTACGTGAACCACAACTTCGATTACTGACGTCTGCGCTTTTCTGCAGTGATCCTGAAAAATAACGAATGTATCCCAAGTATCAAAATTTGTTTTTTAAGAGTTTTATAAACTGCTATACAACATATCCAATAAAACTACGAATATCCTATAACGCCTTTTAAAGCTCTTATACAGTACGTAAACACCCCAAAAAGGCCCATATTATAAAATCTTTTGGTTCTTTAACATATACCTTATAACTGATTATATCCTCTCAATAAAATGTCCTTATGTGATAGTTAAAAAACTATTTTATAAGTATGTCTTTCAGATTATTCATACAGCCTGTCCAAATATGCGGTTTACAACCATTATAATTATATGTCTTATAAATTCTATAGAACAGTTTAAAACAATTATTGTAAGAATAGCTATACGAACTTATTAAAAATGTTTTATAAGAATGATATAACGCTGTGTGGAGCATTCTCGAGATATACAAAGGTGAAATTTGAAGCGATATTTTGTCCCTTTAGTGACGCTACTTACAATAAATCTTATATCGAATAACGTTGACATAACGTAGAGAAATAAAAACTTCACCGGATTGGTTGTCAAGATTTAAAAAGATGAAAGTAAAACGGTCGCTATCATGAAAAAATGTGCATACATGCGATATCATCAGTTTTGAAAACTTCTGCAATTTGTTTCGCACCAAGAAATTCTCCAACCTGTCCCATGAACAAAACGCTACCAAGTGACATTACTAATGTTGTTCGAGGAAGAAGAAAACATAATCCTGCTGTACTCTTTACTACAATTCAAAGTTCCCACACATATTCATTCATTCCACCCATGGCCCCGCAACCCCCTGTGTCCAGTTGCCCCCTGGGTCCAGCTAATCCAGGGTACCTCACTAATTAGGCTGATGCAAAGTTCAAAATGCTTTTCTATTAATCTATTCCATAGAAAACTATAACTTACCTGAACCACAACTTCGATCTCTGAGGTCTGCGCTTTTCTGCAGTGACTCTGAAAAATAACGAGTGTATTCGACTATACCGGGTGTCCACGGAAAGCGGCTCGCCCCTATAACTTTTTTATGTCTCAGAGTGTCTTTTTAAAAACATAAATCGACGTGTGCAGGGTTTTCCTTGAAAATGGCTAATGACGTATAAAATGAATTCATCCGTTACTTTAGGCCTCACTGTATATGGGATCTCTAGGAACAGTTTATGAAAAGAAAAAAAATCAACGCCGGATAATTGTGTAGGAAATTTGGCTGATGCCAACTTCAGAATGCTCTTCTATCAATCAATTCCATAGAAAACTATAACTTACGTGAACCACAACTTCGATTACTGACGTCTGCGCTTTTCTGCAGTGATCCTGAAAAATAACGAATGTATCCCAAGTAGCAAAATTCGTTTTATAAGAGTTTTATAAACTGCTATACAACATATCTAATAAAACTATGAATATCCTATAACGCCTTTTAAAGCTCTTATACAGTACATAACCAACCAAAAAAAGGCCCATATTATAAAATCTTTTGGTTCTTTAACATATAGCTTATAACTGATTATATCCTCTCAATAAAATGTCCTTATGTAATAGTTGAAAAACTATTTTATAAGTATTTTTTTCAGATTATTCATACAGCATATCCAAATATGCGGTTTACAACCATTATAATTATGTCTTATAAATTCTATAGAGCAGTTTAGAGCAATTTATAACTTTTTGATTAAATATTTATATATATATATATATAATGAAAAATAACTTGTGACATCTACAGTCACTAGTTGAAACTTATATAATTTGAAACGAACCACGGAATCCAAAGTTAGAAATTTTTTTACTCATTGGCAGGCAATCAACAATTTTGTTGTTCTGACCAATCCAAAGTTGAAATAAGTTTCTCATGCGTGAAAATGAATGCAAACAGATTCTGTTTGCGCAAACAGATTCTGTTTGCGCAAACAGAAACAGAAGTTTCTTGGTCCTAAAAAATTGTTTTATCCATCACCTTATAAGCTTTTATACAGTTTGTTATGTAACATAAAAAAATCCATGCCGGATACTTGTGTGGAAAATTAGGCTAATGGCAAGTTCAGAATGCTCTTCTATCAATCTATTCCACAGAAAGCTATAACTTACGTGAACCACAACTTCGATCTCCAACGTCTGTGGTTTTCTGCAGTGACCCTGAAAAATAACGAATGTATTCCACTATACCGGGTGTCCACAGAAAGCGGCTTCCATCTATAACTTTTTTGGTTTTGCAAATAGTGAAATGAAATTTAGAGGATTTGTATACAACCTGAAACTGCAATTTTGGACAAGTGACCCAGTTTTATGCCACTTCTTAAAAGAGACACGAGGTTCAGGTATATTCCTACTTTTTTTGTCTCCATTTGACATGTTGAATACAACCACGTGTTACTCTTTGCGACAATTTTTTTTTCATTTTCAAATTTAATGGTTCAATCTAGAGGGCTATGGATATAATCAAATCACCATTTCAAATCCTAACATTCAATGGAGAATACGGTTTTCAGTCGAAATGTTTCTGCTATCCACAATATGATTTTAGAATTATATTACTAATTTTTAAATTAATCTCAATATGTTCAGAAACAAAAAGTTATAGTGGCTAGCCACCTTCTGTGGACACTCCGTATATTGAACAGGGCGGCGATGGTAAGTACAGTGTACTGCACAATATTAGCATGGACGTATAAATGAATATGGACTCGGCAACCTGGGTGGGTCAAAATTCATTTGCAAGATTTGACTAACTAACTAACTAACCAACAGGTGAAATTAAATAATATCTGATTTTGCACTAATATTATCACATGAAGAACACAAATCAAAGCCAGGGGTGGGATTCTGTGTACCATAGAATTCTATTGTCGATAGAAAAAGTGATATCCCATTATGGTTGAATTCATGAAAGAGAAAGAGCCAAAACTGACAATAGAATTCTATGGTACGCAGAATCCCACCCCTGTAAAGATGTGTCATATTCTTCATTTCACAATGAAAACTAAAACACTAAAAAAAGTGTGCATTTCCATTCAAAACGTTTTATGTGTTTTGTTCTTAATTTTTTTGTTATTGTTGTTCGTTAACTTCCTATAACAAGATTTCAATACATCTTCTAACAATACAGAATAATTGTGTAGGTATAGAAATTTAATACACACTGTGACTTCAATGAGAATATGAGAAATATGAACGCCAATATCTAATTTCCACAAATACCTCACACGACAAAGAATATCAACAAGAACTAGTGAAATTTGGGAACAGAATAGAATTCTTATGATAACCAATAACCAAAGCGTATTTTGACAGCGTTGCAGCTTGTTCAGCATTGCAACGAACTGTACAGAATTCTTTGAATGTATAACGATTTTTCAAATTCAATTCGCTAGTTTAGATCCTGGAATGTATAATACCGGTTTTCATTACATAAACAAGGATCTGAGTGTTCAGTTACTGAATGGAATTTGTTGGCAATAAGGTTTAGGCAAGTGTTAGAGGGTAATACAGAATTATAACAATCTCGACAAGGCAACGCCCAACTCAACAGCACGACCTTAAAATTTGACCGCTCAGCGGCTTCACGTAGTGGTGTAAATAACTGAGTACATCGTTTATTTATACGTCGATGAATATTAGTGAGGAATCACACTGATCGACCAGGACCGACCGTCCGCGACCGTCCACCTACGACCAAAAGTAGAAGTAGATCAATGAAAACTGTCAAAGTCACACTGATCGACCATTCTCGACCGACCACTAGAATAATTTTGTAAATCTGACATTAATTTGACATTCGAAAGGTTAAGTGAATTGTCTGTTCATTTATTGAAAATAAGTTAAATTCATAATATCAATAGTTTTGCTTTAAATAATGAGCAGTAAGTAGTGATACTGAAGAAGAACATTTTATTTTTCCGGTAGAAAATATACCTATTTATATGAGTTTTGTTGAAGTCAAAAGTTCATCATAAATGTGTGTCAAAATGACATCCTAACATAGATATCTACCTATCCTACACTATCCTAACATAGATAGTGTGACACCGACCAAAATTTCCAGCAGACTACAATTTCCAACATGGTCTTTGAAAACCGGTCGAGGACGGTCAATGACGATTATACAGTGTGAGTTGTGCGATAAGGATATACGTGTTGGAAATTTTGATCGTAGGTGGACGGTCGCGTACGGTCGGTCGCGTACGGTCGGTCCTAGTCGATCAGTGTGATTCCTGGCTTAGATTGAAGAACATGGTCAGAATTTATTATTATAACTCACGTGAGCTCAGATTGGAAAATCTACGAGAACTATTCAAAGGTTGATTCATGATTTCTCTGGAAACAAGTGCAGCTGAGGTGTCTGAAAAATAATTTATGTATTATTATCAATTTTATGGTATATAATTGAATGCAGTAAAATATACAATTCTGACGAAAAATCGTGAAATGTGGAACACATCATCTAAGTAGGAATTGTGAATGAAGAATTTCTTTCAGAATGAAGTCATAGAAATAATAATGATAAAGTTCATTCAAAATTCGAAAAAGTATTTACCACAATTTAAAAAAACAGTGAATTAACACACACACACACACACACACACACTACTCCGCCGAAGTTTGAAGGATCTTTTTATCCACTAAACTTTAATATACTATTTTTTTTTTATTATTTTGTAGTTTCAGAGACGGGCGCAATGTATTTGCGCTTCCGTGCTCCTATCCACTTTACCGGAATCATTGCCCAACTGAGAACCTGCAGCAAAGTCTTTCTAAAATGCACAAATGAAGTATCTTGCTATATAATTGAAACTAATGAGCTATGCACAATTTGTGATAATCTTACGTACGAATCAATTCGGCATATATTCTTCGAATGCCCTCTGTATCAATGTCATTCGGTCGACAGCTCTGCTGGAGTAAAGACGTGCTACGCTCCGTATAGTGTATCGTTCAAAAGTGCATCAAGACTGTGTTAATTAGTTTTTAGCCAGTGCAATTGCATATTGATGTCTAAATAGTGTTTCACCACACTTTCCATTGAACTTTGAAAAGTTTCGGTAAAGTACCAAATCAAATAAGGACAACGTGATAGAGACACAAGTGAGTTAAAGTGAGATAGACACAAAATGAGATAAGACACATTTTCAAATGCATAGTGGCCATAGTGCATCGGATCGAGATCCTACGCGCAGGTGCACAATAACAAAGTGGGGAAATAAGCGCAGGCGCAGAAAGATCAAGTGAGTGGAAGGATACAATATTCTGACAAAGGCAGTAAACATAGAAAGAGCCTATCCAATTTTGTATACATGAGTTTTCCTGAAACAGACACTCTCAACCCACTGAACTGATAGTTCTTTGGGCTTTTTTTATCAAAAAATCCAAATTTTTTTGTGCACCTGACACTGGCCAAACGCAGTGGCCTTGAAATTCTTTAAATAGAATTCACCACACTTTCCATTTTTATCGGGAATTACTAAGAAAACCATAAAAAGTGACAAAACAAACAGGAATAGGATAAGGAGGACCCGACAATCCAATGGATACGGGACCACCAACGACAAAAACAAAACCAGCTTTGGACCCAGCGGAAGAAGCATTTATAGCAGCAAGGTCCAACAAAATAAGTAGGACACCCCCACAGCAAGAAGCGGACAAAAGCAATACCAAGAAAACGAAAATGTACAGCAATATAGATGCAGTAAATCTAAACAGAACAATCAACTTACAAAGCAAATTCGATATAGAGGAAGAAGAAGGAGCAGCAGAAGGGATAGAAATAGGAGGACAAGCACCAACAGAACAAAACAATCAAGACGGAGAAATGGAAGACACAATAGCAGCAATCACTATCTATTTGTTTATCCCACTTCATATGGTAACGTAACAAGCTCAATGCCATTTTTTTTAAGTGAGAAAAAAAATAATGTTACGTTTTCGCATACCCAAAATTTTAATGTGGCTTTATATTTCACTCAAAACTTCGTGGCCTAGTGTTAACATAGAATCTTTCAGAGTGTTGTATTCTGCTCGTTTTTTTTTTAGTTTGAAAACGAGTTTGGAGAAGGGTTTTCTGAAATAAGTTGAAATATTTACCTGGTAATGGGATCTCAAACGAAGACATGTGAACTGTCTCTCGTACGCTTATGAAGTAAATTTGTTATCACTCCAAAGCATCATGTTTATGAATACGCTTTAATATTCTCGAAATGTTCTTCTGTACGTACTCATTATTACTTGTGACCGATCTAAGCTCTAGTGGTGATGGATAATAAATAACCAATATTTAAGAGCTGTTTTTTCTTTAAAAAACACCTGAAAATTTCTTGTAGAAGCTCTGCACGATAAGATTCAATGGTCGTAAGAGAAAGTATTTGTTATCTGTTAGATACTTGTCAATGCAATATCCATTGTACGGTATGTTTTGGAAAGTTGCATTTTGAATAATTAATCTGTTCATTATTGATTTAATGATCTTCTATCAAGTAATTTGTGAATTAATGAATCATTATCACTCACGTGAGTCCTTATACGGTCTTTGTGGACTATTCAACAGTTGATTTGCTGCATCCAAGCAAGAAGATGGACATGGGGTACCTGAAAAATTATTCGGAAAACCTTTCAATCAATTTTCTAGTCACTGATTTAATTCAGGAAGTAAAAAAAGTTCAGACGAAAGGCAAACAAAGAATGTTCGAACCAAGAAGAACGTTATATGGATATTGTTATATAGAAACAAATAATGTTTTCCCTATTATATCTACAGAAATGTTAATATCTATCCGAACTTCACCACCACCTGAAACTTACACGTTCTTTCCTATCAGGTTTCCGCACGAGTTGTACACTAAACTGTTCCGACAACCTCAAATATGTTGAGTTTTTATTCATAGAACTCTTCTGAGTATATTGAATTTCGTATAGAAAAACATAGTTATAAGACAAAGAAAACGAATTTTTCATCAAAATATATCAATATTTAGGTACATTGAGCTATTTTGCACTAGGGTGAAATACAGAGTGGGCCATTGAAAACGAAACAGCGGCTCTGTAGGTCGACAGAACCGAGTTATATAAAAACGCTCGGACACGTCAACCACATTTTCGAGGGGGACATCGTTCGCGATGAAATTCACCCAAAATACATTCCATCCCTCGGAGCTGTGACTGCCACCCCTAAATTTTTAAATGGCAACATATGGCAAGTGATACCTCATTTGAAAGGTATTTTCCTTCTTAATATCAAACAACAAAAATAAATCAATTCCATCGATTCGTTTTCGAGATATAGGAACTTGAAGTTGGGAAATCACTTTTTATTCACTCAATCAATAAAAACAATATCTGATAAAGCAACTGTCGCAATAATTATTATTGTCAATGAATTAAATGTTCAAACTGTCTACCACCCATTTCCATACAATAGTACAAGTTCTGCTCAAAATGAGACCTCACATTTCGTAGCATTTCCGGCGTTATTCGACGGCATTCTTCAATAATTCTACGACGTAATTCTTCCAGAGATTCTGGTTCGGTTGCATAGATTTTGTTTTTCAAGTGACCCCACAGGAAAAAGTCGAGTGGGGTTAAATCTGGAGATCTGGCTGGCCACTCTATAGCGCCTCTTCTTCCAATCCAACTTCCAGGAAACATTCTATCCAAAAACGCCCTAACAGGCTGTGCATAATGTGGAGGTGCCCCGTCTTGTTGAAATTTCAAGTGGTCTTCATGGTAACGATTGTCATTTTCAATGATGTCTACTAATTGTGGATAAACAAATTCATTCAATAATTCCAAATAAGTTTCTCCTGTCAGGTTACCGTCGAGAAATACTGGTCCAATCAAACGGTCCCCAAAAATACCGGCCCAGACATTGAGTTTTTCGGGAGTTTGAGTATGGACTTCGTGGAAAACATGTGGATTGGCATCTGACCAATAACGACAATTATGACGATTCACAGTCGAATTCAAAATGAATGTAGACTCATCAGAAAAGCAGATGTTGAAAAGAAAATTCTCATCAGCATCTATTTTCGTAGTCATAATTTCACAAAATTCCTGTCGCCTATCAAAATCATCTTCATTCAATTGGTGTACCAAATGTATTTTGTAGGGGTGAAGTTTATGATGTTTCAGGATTCGGCGGATACTGGTTCTACTATATAATATTGGTAACACTTGCCAATTTCATTGTTCTCAATGTTGGGTCTGCATGAACTTGTCCTTAAAGTGCAACTTCAACAGGTTCATTTCTCACAGGAAATTCACGTTCTGGGTCTCGTTTCTTGTTGGCTACTGATCCAGTTTGACGAAACTTTTGCACTAATTCTAGAACGTATTTTCTATCAACAAGTTTAACTGGATGCGTTTCATTGAACAAATTAGCTGTGCGGTTACCGCACTCATCATTCTTGAAAAAAATTGTTATTATTTCAACTCTTTCCGCGATCGTATACACCATTATTGAGGAAATATTCAGCAGCTGTAATTCACTCTAATGCCGTTCAATCAACGATCAGTTTGACATTGCCAGACGTCCAAAATTGCGATTTGGCGAAAAAAATCATCGCATACATGTTTTTGTTGTACGCGCATTGGAGTCGAATTCGAGAAAACGTCTTTTTATCGATTCTCAAGAACTTTAACATTTTTTCGATCAAGTAATTGAAGATGAAATAAGAATTTGAAACGGAATTGCATGTTATTTGTTGGTAAACAGTTAGATCATTTAATTCCTTGACAATAATAATTATCTTTAAACAGTTGCATTGTTAGATCTTATTTTTATTGATTGAGTGAAAAAAAAGTGATTTTCCAACTTCAAGTTCCTATATCTCGGAAACGAATCGATAGAATTAATTTATTTTTGTTGTTTGATATTAAGAAGGAAAATACTTTTCAAATGAGGTATCACTTGCCATATGTTGCCATTTAAAAATTTAGGGGTGGCGGTCACAGCTCCGAGGGATGGAATGTATTTCGGGTGAATTTCATCGTGAACGATGTCCCCCTCGAAAATGTTGTTGACGTGTCCGAGCGTTTTTATATAACTCGGTTCTGCCGACCTACAGAGCCGCTGTTTCGTTTTCAATGGCCCACTCTGTATATATTTTGCACGTTCAGGAACTGTTATATTCAATATGTATTTTATTTCGCACTAGTGCGAAACACCTAATTTTGTGTACTAGTTTTCAGTGCGAAATTATATGTTTTTCCAGTAGGTCATCGAAAAATAATATAATAAAATGTTCGGTTTGGATTCTGTGCAACTCATAGAACTAGTACACTAAAAAATAGCGACACACAGAATATATATGAAGCAGCAGTTGACAACGGACATCCATGGAGCTCTTGGATTACAGTGAAGCATTTAATTCAGTGGGTCACGCACATACAAATTTGAAGTCCTTCGGATTCATTAGTGAAACTTCTAATTTCATAAAACGTCACATTGAAAGTCATACATGAATTGTTTTGGTGAATAATGTTGCACTAATTCACCGATAAATTTCGGAGTTCCACAGGTCTGTATTTTTGGGCCTCTTTTGTTCTCTCTGTATGCATGTGACTTCCACGAGATAATCAACCATTACACCGAACACCATTATAAGGACAACACGCAGTTATGTACGTCGTGACAGTAAGCTTGAGAAAAAAACTTGCTGAATATTTCAACAACAGATAACCTCAAAAATTTCAGATAATTTTTTTGTCGGTCCAAACACCACAAGGTAGATATTTTGGAATTAATTGGTTTCCAGCTTCGAGAATGTGAGAATTTGGGTCTGTGGTAAAACTGTTATGGCAAACTCGTTATCGAAATGAAGATTGTGAATCTAGAATATTAGAGTTAGAACATTGTTGAAGATATTGGAAAGTTGAATATCGGAGTCCACCCTATATATCGTTTTTCGAATATTTGATGACTCCAAATGAAAGCAATGACCAAAAAAACCCATGAATCATTTTTATTCAACTAGCAACTCAATAGGTCACATACATGTATCACAAAATCATTTCAATTTTTGTTTGCACCATATACTTTGTTACTGAATCATTGTAAGTGGTTTCATTACACTGTAACGTTTGAAAGTTTTTAACATTCAGTATTTTGAAATGCCAAGCAAAATTAGGGGTAACGCGTGTCTGACGTCATAGTACATGTCAACAAAATTTATTTCCATGATCTTGTCGTTGGTCGGTCTATCAAGACTTTTGCAAGTCTAATTTGCAAGTTTAATATTGGCAGTTAAAATAATTGAAAACCGTAATATTTACCATAGGAACCTGTCCCGGTATTCCTCATATCATTGGCCAAGGTACATTTTGACAGTTTCTGGGGCGAATCTGTGAATAAAAAAAAACAAAGTTCAAATTACTCACACACACACCAACCGCCTCTTTTCATTGAGTCATATCTGCATTGTAACAAAGTAGTATTTTGAGAATTTTGAATTATCAAAAAACAAAAATCCTGACTAAGGGGTTCTTCAAGACATAGTTCCTTCGTTTCATAGCATACATTGAAATATGGTAATTTACATTTGCAAAAAACTAAGTAACGGGAAATTTTCGAAAAGAAGTTTCCGGTGTTCTGAATGATAACTGAAATGAATCATTTCCATTGGAAAATCTGAACAGGTACATTTATTTTATGCAAGTATAGTATTAATGTAACGGCCGGCGTAAGTATTGTCTAATACGAATTTTTGTAGGATTTGATGTCTTGAATTGAAGAAAACTCCATTTCGTCGTTTCGTCAAATTTGTTCTTACATCTTCAGGGCAATAACAATTAGTTATCCGTTTAAAGCCTATCAGAAAGGACACTGTCAGATCTCGATGTAGTACGAAATAGATCAAACTCAAGCCTATTGACAGACAGCCGAAGGCTCATTACCCCAGAACCCATAATTTATCATAGAACCTGCATAGTGTGTAGTCTTGTACAATCGTCATCAGAAAGTTCCGGCTAACTCCTAGAAATTGTCTTGATAGTCGGTCGGCCCTATCATCATATCATCATCATCATAATATTTCTGTGAGTATTGCTTGAAGATTGATGATAGTTCTTAAGCCATTTCTTCGTGTCCTACTCAATGTTTCCAAGTGTGATTCCACGTGCCAGTTCCGTACCAATGAGAGTTGTTGTTGCCCCGCTCTTGCTAGGGTATCTACTAGGGTATCACCTGGATTCTCCTGTGACCTGGTACCCAGACATGTTTCACAAGTTATACGCTTCTAGGTCGTTGAGGTTTATGTGAGTCTTCCAAACTAGTTTGGGAGAAAACCTGCAGGGCCTTTATTGCTTGAGAGAGTGATTATGGATTGGTATCTAGGACCCCTCCTTGGAATCTCTCCCATGCAAACATAGCCTACTCGGCACGGAGTACAGAGGCTTGAGTGCCGAGTCTTATACTGATGTCCGGCCCCAGTCTCTTCCGGTATATACCAGCTACTACTTCATCGCTTGTCTTAGTGCCATACCTGCACCAGATTTGCCCTCTTGACAGCATTGGCATGGGCTTTGTTATGAGTTCCTCATTCTGTAGGATGCAGTAGGATGTTGACATTTTGTTTGACGGCATCTCAGATGTGTCGGTTCTAATGACCTCCATTATGTTGGAGTGGTCTAAATTATTGCCCTTCCATTGGTCCAGGCATTGGAGGCTTCTATTCTCACCTCCACCATAGAGGAAGAAGGTTCATAATTACCTCTAGGCTTACCGTAGATGTGATGGACACCAGTCCATCCAAGCATGGCAAGTCTTCGTAAACTAGACAGCCTTCCTCTGGTTGTCACTTGTTCAACCTTTGGCCACCACAGCTGGGCTCCATACGTTTTCGAGGGCCACAGATTTGCTGTGTGTTACCAGAGAGATTATTTTGGTTCAAGTCCCAATGTTTTGTCAAAGAAGCGCCTGGCCATCATCAGTGATGTCCTTATCCTTGCAGGCACTATTTCCAGATATTTGTTACAGATGAACTTCTGGTCTAGGTTCAGCTCCAGGTATTTTGTCTCCTGGCATCTATAGGCTTTCATCAAAAATTCGAAGATCCCTGTTGGTCTCGAGGTTTCTCTTCCTGATGAAAAGAAAACCGTGGTTTCTTGTGGGTTGACCTTGAGGTTTCCCTCAAGCACCACGTCTGTACGTCTGAGAGGGCTGATTGTATCAGATCCATACAGACCCCAATAACAGTCTGGTTTACTGGCTACAGTACTTTTTAGCAACACTCATAGTGACCCTGGGGTATTCTTTTTTTCACTAATGCTGGCCGGCCATTTCTACGTTAACCGAAGGTGGCGCCCGAGGCATTTTGTAACCTGGACTCAGAGCCAAGGTGACCGTAAAGACAGAAGAGCGTTACAAAGTAATATAACTCCTACCTGATTCGTAGCAAAATCAGTAAAAAATCAGTAATTTTTGTGATACACACCGTTTTGAACGAACCACCAAGTATGATATTAGTCAAGTTCTTTCAAAATAATTCAGATTCAACTTAGTATTCCTACCTATCGAGTTCTGCCGCACATAATCTATTCTATTCAGCGTATTACTTCGTGGAAGCCTTTGGGGAGTAAGATCTGCAAAAATAATTCGGGTAAAAAAATTAGTCTATTTCAGCGGCATCAAATTCACCGTAATTCTGAGTGGCCGGGCAATCGGGATTGCAGCATCTGGCAAGGGAGCCGGATACAGTGGTATGCTGTTGATAATGAGTCCTTCCACATTTGCAACACGGACATTGGTAATATTGATGGTGTACTGAATCTTGCGTAGCTGGTGCCCTGAAAAGTATTATTTCGAATGACTGATAGAAAGTTATATGAGATATACAATTTTGTGACTGCAATTCTCAATAATCTCAAAGTTACAAAATCCACCAAATTTACAAATTTCACCACAATGCCTTTATTTGTTGAACAAATTTATATGTTGTTCACCCTTAACGGTAACCATATTGGTTTGTTCAGCGACATCTAGTGGTTTCCTTTTTTCGCCTATAGGCAAAATGGTTTGATCCAAATGGGCATCACCACTAGATGTCACTAGCTATCGATTGTGCCCAAGTCATGGCGTGACAATATTAGTACTGACAATATTATATAGATGGCAGTTTTGAGAGTTGCGAGTTTGAAGGAATCTGCAAATACGTCGTTTTCTTTGTCTGCGCTTTGTTCATTAAGCATTTCAGTACCGTTTCAGTATTCTTCTGTATTATCAAACAACGGTAGCACTGTCAATTCCAACACGACATTAATCATTATCCACTATTGTCCACTATCCTTGTTTTTTTGATAAAGTTATCTTCGTTTTAGTTCGTTTTTCTCAGTAGAGATGGAGCTTGAGATATTTGAATTGAAAAATACAGATAACTTTCTTATACCATTCTACCATTGACACTCAGTCAACGATTTGATGATTGGACAGGATTATATTAGTTTGAATCAATAATTATCCTTGCCTATTAGCTGTCAACAAATGGTTATTTATTGAAGAAGGGAAAAATCTATTATTTCTCCCGTAATTTTTCCCGTGATTTTTCTACTAATCGGGAGCAGAAGTATCGCTTCTTTCAGCTGTATCGTACTTCGAATATTCCTCTGGTAACTTCTGATGTCGTTTGATTTTGAATTTCATGGCCAACTATGTTCGATTGACCAATCAAGTGTATCTCCGCCATTTTTCAACCGATTTTCAATTTTGAAGAACAGTGTTATCACAAATTGAAATGAAAAAAAAATTAACAGGGTATCCACTCCCACCACGACCAAATTGGTGTAAAAATTCACCTTCTATCTTTTTTCTACAGCTTCGAACTTGAAGAATTTTTTCATTGTCTTAGAGGCAGGATGTAAAACAAGCAAAAAATAGTTTGTAGGTAATCAAATACTAAAAAAATCAAGGAATACTCACTGTGCGTAGCAGGTTGATCTACTATCGTCCATTATATTGGATGAATTTTCTTCTTCCAACTTCGACAATTTACTGTCTGTCTTTAGTTTGGATCTGAAGTAAAAAAAAATGGGGAATACTCGAATTTGGGGCAAAATATCACTTACAGACAGTCAATGTAGACACAAAAATTTTAATTAATCACGTTAAATTTAGTTATTCATAATTTGACTGAGAATTTTCGTAACGGTTGTTGTCACTTAGTTGTCATGTCACATAATGAAAAATTTATGAAGTTTGCTTTCTAATCCCAAGGCGCGTTCGGTAAATGCAGAACTGACTCGATTCAATCTGTCTCGAAGGGGAAACAATCTTTCTTTAGGTGTACATCAAAACATTTTCGCTAATTAATTATTAATTTTCATTAAATTTATTTTTTATGGCTTCTCATTTTTTGAATATAGTGATTTCTGGAAGATTACTGATACGAATCACATACTCATGTTACATATGAATATATTGCAATCCTACCTACATATGAACCGCAGTCATTTGAATAAAAAAAACATGACTTAGTTCGACACTTTATTTCGAACAATCTTAAGATAATAATATTTCATTCCATACTATGTTTCTTGTAACTTTAGGATTTTCATCTGGAAAGAGTACTTTCAATGAACTTGGTCGCTTGACTTGTGAAAAAGCTACCTACGTGTTATAACATGCCGTGCATAATAAATGAACTAGGTTCTTATGGGATTCTTGAAATATATAATCCTGTGAATAGAGGGGGGTTATCTTACAAACGGTCCGGTAGTTCTAAATATTTGATATTGTATAATGTATTTAGTTATGTTTTATTTTTTATCTGTATATTAGGATTCCTATTTGAATAAACAATTTCAACAAAGGACCCCGCACGAGAACCCATGCGAAATTGTATTATATCATAGTGGGATGGGTAATTAGGAAAATGTTTGAGTTTAAATGATTTTGCATGTGTCGTTTCTGAGATATAAGCAGCCAAAGTTACAAGAAACGCCGGAGTTAGATAGGGTTGAAAAAACTGTTTTGTCAGTCGAAATAAGACAAATTTAGGATGAAAATGTTTTCATTGGATCTCGTTTACATGTTCAATTATAACGTTATTAATAAAATTACAATCGTGGATGAGATTCAATCATTTAGATTTTCACACCTGGAAATTAAAAAAGCTGGCCCCTCTTGGGAACCGAACCTGGAACCTTTTGGTTACCAAGCGGGCGCTAATCCCCGCACCAAACTTCCTTTATTGTTTCTAGTTTTATGAACATTCCATAATCCTGTAGTTCATGCATTGTTCATTATTGTCACGAATATTTAGAGCTCAGAACGGAGCGTCATCTAGTGGAGGATAGCAGTAATAGCGGACCCTAGACTAACGAAGGAAATAGAAATTGAAGATTATCCTGTGTTTTACTATAAGAGGCCGTGCGAGTCGC
The DNA here is from genome assembly GCA_958298965.1 of Chrysolina haemoptera. Lineage (NCBI taxonomy): Eukaryota > Metazoa > Arthropoda > Insecta > Coleoptera > Chrysomelidae > Chrysolina > Chrysolina haemoptera. Next base: position 10,370,531 of record OY282595.1, on the reverse strand, counting down.
CCATTGAGAAGTATTCTAGACTGGAAGCGCCGTTTGAAATAAATATAGTCCAGTGAATCGTAGTACATATAAATTGAGTTTTGTAATTATTCTGTTTCAAGTGTTGAATAAAGATTTTTTAAAGTGAAATCGAGAAAGTTCATTACAATATCTTATGATCAAGACGATTCGTTAAGCGAATAATATTAGTTATAGTATGAAAAAAATATAAATACCTGGAGAATAATTTCACTAGGGAACAGAAACATGCTGACTTCTTCTTTTGATTTTCTTCCAATCGTGCCTCTAAGGAATAGAACGATGCAGCTCCTTCATGAGAAGAAACTGGTTCATCGTGTACACCTCCAACTTCGTGTTCAGGTCTGAAGAAAAATACATAAAATCGTCACCCATCCAATCGAAAATTTTCTCCGTCTCAATGATATATTTATTGTAAGTACTGAAAATCATGTTCGAAAGAAAAATAGTAGACTTATGCGAGAGGAGAAATATTTCGGCCATAGTCGAAATATTGTCCTTAACAGTAAATCCTTTCTTTCAACAAAGGAATACATCTTTGGCTAATGATAGTTGAGAGCATGATATTTTTCAATTTGGACGGGTTGGCCACCAGCAGATCTATTTCGTTCACATAAAATCCGTCGAAATCAACCGAATCAAGTTATTGGTTCAAGGTGTTTCCCGTTGCTAGATTCTTGTCATTTTAACTGCAGTTCGAATATTTCGCAACAGACTGATAAATGTGATGATGAAAAACAAAAATCCCTGTTTGAAACTTATCTATCCTAATATAAAAAATCGTTATCTTTTATCTTCGTTGGTAGGTACGTGAGTATGTGTGTACACAGGGTGTCTCAGAATGAAGGGAACAAACTCCGATGGTAGAATCCTCACTTTTAAGGCTATAAGTTCTTATAAACATATAACCTACGATGGATAAAAACCGAGTTACAGGTTGTTGAATGTGGCAAAAAAATAAATGTTTTCCAGAATAACTCATCGTATATTAGCAACCTCAATGAATTCTACATATTATGAACCTTCCTCATAAAACACTACGTCCATTTATGATCCCATGAGAAAAAAAACATGCTTCGAGGTGGAAAGTTCCTATCAAGGTATGTCCTGAAATGCATCCCCTCTGAGATACAGGGTGTCAAGATTACGAAATAAATTTCAATTTTATTTTTTTATTCTCCTCATAGAAAAAATATCAAATTTGCTACACGAATCAAGATTTTGGAGTTATAATTTTTAATTTTGTGGCGTAGCTACGTTGGTGTGTGGTCATATTTTCCTTAGTCTCGCCGCTACTCAACTTGAAAGTCATAACATTCCCTGTACCTTAAAGTGGAGGTTTCTGAGATAATTGAGAAAAACTGAAGTTATGTCCTGAGTAGCAACATAACATCCTTTGTATAATAATCACATAACACTTATTTTTTACAACATATTGGAATATTTGTCTACTGTTGGAAGAATCGGAAACATAGTACGAGTGAGTCACAACGATACTTAACTCAGTGATTCTACGGCATTGATTTGATCAAATGATTGATGAATGAAAAAGTTGTATTCTCATTCTGACTCACCCGTACTACGTTTCCGATTCTTCTAACATTAAAAAATGTTCAGTTGGTTGACAATTATTCCGATGTGTTGTAAGAAATTAGCATTAAGCTATTTTTGCACATAAAAAATTACGTTGCTACTCAGGACATACCTTAAATTTTTTTTAAATTATCTCAGAAACCTCCACTTTTAGGCACATAAAATGTAAACACTTTTAGGTCGAGTATTGATGAGCCTAAGTGATGACAAACGCGCATTTGTCCATTCACTCATCCAAAGAAAATATGAAGGAAAATATGACCCGATACCATCGTAACTACGCCACTGGTTTACGAAAAATAAAAATTTCAACGTCAAACTATCACTTTTGGAGAAAAAAAAAGAAATCTCAATTTTTTTTCGTACATTTTACACGCTGTATCTCAAAGGGGATGCGTTACCTTGATGGGAACTTTTTACCTCGAAACGAGCTGAGCAATCTGTATTCGGAGTTTGTCGGTCTTATTCTGACGACTCACCCTGTAGTGTGTCCAGACTTTTCATGTAGATTTTCTTCTGGTATCTCCTTCATACTATGGACTGACGCTAGCTCAATTTTATCTGCTGACGATGTTTTAAATATATCTTCTTTGTTTTTTTTATCTTCAGCGTGTTTCATCTCCAATTCTCTAAACAAAATGGACATTTCAGTATTACATATTTAGTAGTACTTGCCAGGAGGAGAGGTTCATAAAGGAAAGATGCAGTTTCATGCTCCGCGTCGTTCGTGCAACTTCCGTCGCGTGCGGAAAAGTACTACTTTCCGCTCTTGTTAGGTAAATAACTATTTCTCCATGATCGTGGAATCTGCCAATTCTGAAATTGAATTTGATAACAGAGTGGTAACATTCTCGCTCTTGATATTGAACAAATCGATGGCTAAGACAAATATTGTATGTCCAAAAATGTAGTTTTGAGTGAAATAAATTTATAGATTTATCAATTTATGTTTTTTTTTTCACTTGGAAAGGAAAAGTCATGATTGTTATGTCAGAAACTTCAGTAGAGAGTTTCAAGTGGACATCATAAATATTTCTCCTCGATTGAATTAATGGTCATAATATCTCGTTTTTGACAATGGACATACAATATTTGTCCTCATAGCCATTGAAATATTCTACAACACTTGGATATATTTAATTCCATCATTTATTAAGGAATAAATATTCTTGCACTGTCGTAGCACTAATAATGTGTTAGCCTTGTAGTTGATAGAGGTTTCAAGTAACTTTTCATGATAAATAATGAATCAAGTTATTCAGAAATGAAATATGAAAATAGACCACAAATAGGACGCTGGCGCCGTGTAGTTTTTGTGGAAGAGAAAGAAACCCTTCAATACACCACTTGTCACAAATTTATAATGCGAGATGACATCGTGTGGGGAAGGAGCGGATGGCTTGGAGCAATGGATCCTATGGTCGCGAGTTCAAACCACAGTGGGAGCAAATAAAAAAGTTTTTTCTATTTTTTTTTTTTTTTATTTAAATTTTTGATGAAAACTTTGTTGAGTGTAGTTTATGTATTATTATTTTTATGCATTTTTTCTGTAGTAAATAAATAGTTCACGTTTACCCAGTGTTAGTTATTTCTTATGCATTTTTTATTAATTTTCAATTCATTGAATTAAAATTTCTGATTTTGGAGAAAGCACGGTTAGAATGAAAATTCGCGATGCTCGCCCTCCGGAATTTTCCACTCACATAGAATTTTCATTCTAACCTTTTTACAGAATATACTATCATCTCATCGTGGCAAGTTCTTTATGGTTATACTGATTTCAGAAAATTATTTCTGTTGATGTCTTACTTTCTCGAATCCACGGAACTTTTCGAATCTTTTTCTGGGAGTGTTTCCAGGCTCATTCTTGGTTGACTGGAAAGATAATATGGAACGTGTTTTTCTTCTATCTTACTTTTGAAACTGGGCAACTTATATGGTTCGTAGATGCTATCTTCGGATTCATCAATAGACATTATATTCGATTTGATACCTAGAATGGTATTTTCCTATGAAATATAAAGGTTAAACTCAAAAAGCTTTGGAATTACGAATGGAAGGCAGCATTTTTGCAGATTGTAGTTGGAATAGCACTGACAGCAAAAAATAAGTGTGAGAATATGAATCAGAATCATCTATCGATCTTCCATTTCATTTTACCTTCTCCTCATCTTACTGAGTTAATAAAAGCTCTCACATTATCATCCCAAATTCAAAAACGGAGTACAGTGAAGAACTAACTCTGTATGGCCGATACTATATTTGAGAGATGAGAGATTTTTCAAAACGGAAATGGATCCGTTTCTTTCACTCAAATATACAGGGTCCTACAACTGCGCTCCGTTGGTCCATAGCTTCTAAACTTAAGAATTTGTTTGTAGTAATCGATTTGTTGAAGTATAGTAGCCCTGTAGCAGAGAAAGTTTTCGTAGCCGATGAAGTGCGACGGGATCACCCAATATTTTTATATATTTTGACCCGCTGAATCCGAATCCGTGAAAGCATACGGAACATTGTTATGGACGATTTTCCGAGGGAAATCGAAAAGTCCATTTTTTTCAAAAACAAATAATATTTTGCATAAAATTCTCTACAAAAAAGATATCTACAAGTTATCTCCAAAAAGCACCGTTTTCGAGTAAAACGTGCTCAAAATTCGAAAAAATGCGATTTTCTCAATTTTATGTGCTTTCTCATTCAGTCACATAATGATATTTTCAGGATCACCTCGTTCTAAATTATTCATATATATCTCGACTATAGATAACAAAAGAGACATTCTTGTAAAAATCGTTCGTGTGAATTTTCCGGCACTGAATATTCCGATACTTTTACCTTGCATGGAACCGGCATTTTTTTATTCGCGAAGCTCACGTAGTGGACACATTTCTTATGGTGTCAATTAAAATGAGTTCATCATATATTTTGTCATGATCAGTAGCGGAAAAAAAGAATATTTTGCTTAAAATTGAAACAATTTTCCGAGGAAAGTCGAAAAATCCATTTTTTTCAAAAACAATTGACGCTATAATATATTCCATAAAATTCTCTACATTTACACCTTTTTCTTCAAAATGCACCGTTTTCGAGTAAAACATGCTCGAAAGTCGGAAAAATGCGATTTTTTCAATTTTTAGTCACATAATGATATTTTCAGGATCACCTTGTGCCAAATTATTCATATATTTTGTCTTGACTATGAATAACAAAAGATAACATTCCTGAAAAAATCTATAGTGTGGATGACCCGGCACTGAATTTCCCGATACTTTTACCTTGCATGGAAGCGGCATTTTTTTATTTGCTCACGTCGTGGACGAATTTCTTATAGTGTCAGTGTCAGTTCAGCACATATTTTGTGATGATTGCAAAGCGTTTCAGAAGTACAACAATTTTCAGAAAATTTTCTTTTTCGTTGAAAAAAAATTATCGGACTTACTTTTTGTCAGACAAAATTTCTGCCCAAGACTTCTCCAAGGTCTAATGAAAAAATTGAGTTTTATTCAAATTTTATTTTGGCATGTATTACCGCGGTAACAAAAACAAAATGAGCAGCATGAACTTGTTGCTGCCTTACAAACGCGTGTATTCCGGGTACAACATTTGCAAGTACAACAAGCTGCAAAAACTATTTTATTAAATATAATATATTTACACTACCATCCTCATACATTTATCAGCTAATTATCTATACTGAAAAGCAAAACTATCTCTCAACAAACAATTTTCATAACTACAATACAAGAAACCGATTTGCACTCCATCAAACATTCTCAAGACTATCAGTTGGTCAGAACTCCCATATATACAAGGGAATTGTTCAAACTACATTTAAAAACAAACTTTATGCATATTTGTCTTCGAAAGCGTACTACTCATATGATGAATTTTTCAAAAACAGTGAATGACTCGTGTTGGTATCCCAATATAAAAACCAATATGTACACTTGTTTATATACATTTTTTATGTTTTACATTATTTTTTTGTTGCTTTTGACAAGGCTAATAGGTCTTATGTTTACACACTTTTTGTGATGTTAATGTAACGATCTCAGAGCTGAATAAATATTATTATTATTATTATCATTATTAATTTGGTACCAATTCTGTACTTGTAATGTGTACATGGGTAAAGGTTGACGAATACAGCTATGCTTTTGAGATGCGCAAAAGATACACAACGAGAGTAACTGTGGGACAGAGATCAGATATGACAGAGTCAGCTAGTTTTAGACCAGGATCCCACGCCTATTTTCAAAAATGATTGATAACAGACTGAATCTTCCTGAGTAGCCTCATTTTTCCGAGACGCCAAACTTTTTCCTCTACGAAATTTCTCGATAGTGGTAGCTAATAAACTGCGCAGGTGTCAATTATGTCGATTTGATAAGTGCAAAAAAGTCATTAATAACAGTTAGTTTTTTGGGTGAACCTCGAGATAATTCGTCAAAGTACTCGAAAAAACTTTTGTCCTACAAAATAGACGGTAGGACTGAAGAGTCCCCCGCTCCCAACATGTACCAATGACGTGGTCATAAGAAATCATTAGTAACCAGCGGATTTTTTTACCGTTGCTTGCTTTATATTTGTATAATTAAATGGTCACATTCTGGGTAGGTTTTCCCAGTCCTACGTGCAAAAGCCGTAGTATACATTATGTAATCTTAAAATTAGATGCCAAAAAGTTATTTATAAGAAAGTTCAATTTCGAGTTGTACCACGAGAATCAAATCGATGCATAATACCCAAAATAGCACAAATCGAATTTTTGACACCCTGTAGTTGTAGCCCGGAAACTGGTCTGTAAATCAGACTCATAATAAGGATACACAACAGGATCTACAACATATCAAATGTCGAGCAAAAATAGCCAAAACCATTTTACGTAGTAAATTTGCGGGGTTCTTCATCATTACCAAACAATTAATAATTACGGAAGCGTAGAAGGGCCATCATTTTTTTATTTTTTTTTTTTCTCCCTAATTGCAACTCGGAAAATTACTAAATTCCGAGTTGCAACTCGGAATTTAGCGATTTTCCGAGTTGCAACTCGGAATTTAGTAATTTTCCGAGTTACAACTCGGAATTTAGTAATTTTCCAAGTTGCAATTCGGAATTAAGGAAAAAATGAAAATACAAAAATAATGGCCCTTCTACGCTTCTGTAAATAATACTCTACTCTCTAGAATATTTCCTTCCAAATCGATAGATCACTTAGAGCTTGATTGATTCTTTATTTTGAATAATTTTTGTAGGACACTGTATTATTTAGGTGAAGAATATACTACCCTTCCATGTGTTATCATTGTCCTACAGTTACTAATATTTTTTTTTACCATGGAATAGACAATTTCGGAGTGTAGGACTGGGAACACCTACCATTTGATTTGTAGGGCAATATGACCAGTCAATTATACAAATATTAACCAAGCAACGGTTAAAAAATCCGCTGGTTACTAATGATTTCTTATGACCACGTCATTAGTACATGCTGGGAGCGGGGGACTCTTCAGTTCTACCATCCATTTTATAGGACAACAGTTTTTTTGAGTACTTTGGCGAATTATCTCGAAGTTCAACTAAAAAACTAATTGTTATTAATGACTTTTTTGTACTTACTAAATCGACATTATTCAAGCCTGCTCAGTTTATTAGCTACCACTATCGAGAAATTTCGTAGAGGAAAAATTTGGACGTTTCGGCAAAATGAAGCTACTCAGGAAGATTCAGTCTTACCATGTGGAAAATATGAGGCAAATATCTGATGAAAAACTTCTTCCTTGGCTAATACCACGACGAACATTGAACAACATCTGGCAGATATCTGTGCAACTTTCTTCCAAGAATACCCAATTGCAAATGCTTATAAACAGTAGATTATCATTGATTTGGTTGGGCAAGACCACCTGCTGACGCGTTTTGAGGTTCTTGCCTCTCGTCAATGACAGGGTAGGTCGGACAACATTGTCTTCGTACCCCAGCCCAATGAGTTATAATCCAGTGTTGGTCCATAGCTTCTAAACTTAAGAATTTGTTTCTATTAATCGATTTGATGAAATATAGTAGCCCTGTGGCAGGGAATGTTTTCGTAGCCGATGAAGTGCGAGTGTTATTAATAATTTTTGAAAATAGGCGTGGGATCCTGGTCTATTTGGTTGATCTAAAAGTTAACCAAATTGCTGTAACTTTACAACTGCGTGTTTCGTTTTTTGTAACTTTTTTCTGTGCTTTTGAACCATTACTGCTATCAAACCTGAATACCATACTTTTATCTTTCCTAAAAGTGGCCAACTCGTGAATATACTCGACAAAACTCCTGGTACAGATACATGGGTCCTTTAATTTTGCTCAATATACACTTGAATGATTTGAAGAAATCCAAGCATTAGTTCATTTTTTTTTTTAGTTTCATACTTGTTCCTGCACTTCTGGACGACTTGGATCGATGGGATTTTTCTTCATGTATCCGTCTGTCCGGTGACTTCGTTGAAGATCCTGATTTATTTTTAGGACAATAACATGGACTGAAATGATAAATGAATCAAAAAAATAGATTAAGTTATAAAATTATCCAGATGATGAATAAAATAATCTATGAATCAACAAAGGACCCCGCACCGGTCTTATGGGTTGATGGTTCCCGGTTAAATTTCTTGAAACTTTGGTACGTTGTAGTATTCCTTGATAAAAATTGTCCATTGGCCCAACACAATCCTACCAAGGCGTAGAGCGGACATGCGATATGTTTTTTCTTAATTTCGAGTGTAAACTCGAAAAATAGTACGAATAGTTCCTCAATGTTCAGTCTTCTAAGTTTCATATGAATATCACTTGCAAAAGCGATTCATCAAATCTGTCTTTGATTTTATAACAAGATTTTCTGATTTTTTTCAAATTGTGAGGGAACGTTGAATTAGGTTTTTATTTTTTTCTTCGAAAACTGTTCATCAGATTTTCTTCTACATCTCTCTAATTATTCAATTTGAATGCCAAAATAACTCGAGTTTTTTTCAGAATTTTTGTTTGCCGTTTATTTTTTCATGGGTTTACATGAACCTTAATATTTTCAACTCACTTTTTGCTGTCTGCACTCGATAAAGGAGCAAGTTCTTTCGACACGTGAAATGTTCCTCCGTGTGATGTGGATAATGATCTCATGGGTTTCACCGTCATCGAATTTTGATTTTTTTTTACCTTCAAAACAGGACATTCAAATTCGTTGACTTCGAACACTGAAAAAAATTATAAATCAATTATGGAATATTTAAAAGTTGCCTTCGGATCATTTTACGGAAACATGTTGACACTGCCTTATCTACTAAGTCACCAGCTGGAGCTACTCTTGTCGAAAGGTCCAACATACACCTGAAATCGAAATAATTCATCAGCATAGTTGGTAGTTTTCAATACGTAAGTATGTTCGTACCTATAATAAATATTGAATTAGAATTTTTGTTTCTACATTAATTCAAAAAGCAAAACTTTATTGAACTATATTTAGTACAAAAAGGAGTTCTTTATCGCACTAGTGCAATAAAGCATTTATTGCACACATCTGTCATTCTGCTTCAACGTGCTTTCATAATGACAAACATAAAGGTTCAAACCCACTACATATTTAGCAGATATTCTGTGAGATTGGCAATACGTTTTAAACAGTCACATATTTTATATTATTTTGTATTAATGTTAGCGACCGGATTTAAACAAACAATGCTTTTCCGAGAATAACTCCATAATCAAAACTGATCCACTCTGTTCTAAACCGTCTACCTGCATAGAGTAAACCTGTCTGTACTATGACCACACCTCGTGATAACATACGCGCTCACGGCTACTGTGATTTTGATTTTTATAATACAACTGTGGTTATAGAAACGTCAGTCAAAAATTAATTCTGACCATTACAGAATCAAAAGTTTTAAAATGAGTATTATTAATGAAAAAATGGAACGAATGCTCTAGTGAATACGTACCTTTAAGCAGTACGCGCATTGAATCCGCTCGACTCGGATCGGCACGGAACGGGTCGGAACGGCACGACGGTTACCCGCGTACTTATTCGACTAGCAACAGTTCTCTTCCCAAGGACTGTCGGCCGTAGTCGAGTCGAGTCGAGTCGAGTCGAGTCGAATGGTCTCTGCCGTTCCGATCTGAATGAGTGCGCGGAGGTATATTGAAATAGAAACAATGCAAAACGTTCGACAATGCGTGCCGTGCCGATCCGAGTCGAGCGGATTCAGTGCGCGTACTGCTTTATAGGACGAGAGCTACGACTCCCTTGTGACTTGATGTTTGGGACGCAAGACACCGCGGGAGAAGGTTATTTATTTAATTATTTTTATCCAAACAGACCTCAGACATCTCATTACATGGATAAATTATTATACATATTATCAAACACTGTAAATCACAATATTCGTTATTGTTCATATCAATGAGAATTGAATAATTTGCAAGTCCACTGAACTTACCTTGGCTCAACTTTCGTTTAGCTGAAATCAGTTATCGAAAATCTGTTATCATGGCAACTGTTGCTATGGTTACGAGAATACAAAAACCCGATTCCCATGGTGCGTAAATGCGGGGTTGCCAAGTTGCCCGCTTTAGTTTAGCTGAAATCAGTTACAGAAAAAAGGTTGCCATGGTAACCGCTGTTGGTGGACAGTAAACAAAAATGATTTTCCTGTTTTGCGGAAATGCATGGTTGCCAAGTTGGGTCAGTTATAGTTTAGCTGAAATCAGTTATGAAAAAACTGTTTTCATGGCAACCGTTGCTATGGTTACGAGAATACAAAAACCCTTCCCTTGGTGCAAAAATGCGTGGTTGCCAGGTTGTGTTAGTTATAGTTCAGCTGAAACCAGTTACGGCAAAAGAAGAAAAAGAATAGAGTAAATGGAGAAAGTAGTAACATGAAGGCGAGCGGGTCCGGCCGATATTTCGCAAAACTAAAGCGGACAACTTGGCAACCAGGCATTTCTGCACCACGGGAATCGGATTTTTGTATTCTCGTAACCATAGCAACGGTTGTCATGGCAACATTTTTCGTATCTGATTTCAGCTAAACGAAAGTTGACCTCTTAACTTTACCGGTAGTGTGTTTCATGAATTATTTTCTTGGTTTTCTTATTCATGTATTGTACATCATTCTGTCTGATAAAAAACGTGTTGTTGAGAAATTTTAAACAGTACTAGGGTTGTTAAATGTGCCTTATCTCACCTCTATTAATGAACAGGGATTGGAAGAAATTTCTAAGGTGTTATTGATATGATAAACATGTTAGAATGGAATAAATAAATAATACCCACACTGCCATACAGATGTAATCGAATAAGAAGATGAATCCTGTTATGATATTTAGCAGACATGTTGCAATCTTGAGCCATAAAGGGGTTTTGAATACCGCAATACGGAGTAGGAATCCTGCGCAGAGCCAGAACATGAAATAAGCTGGTATGGCAATCATAATCCATATTTTGGGAGCGATGCCTTGATGATGTGCGCACCATGAGATGACATCAACGGAAGTGATGAACAAGAAAGCCGATGATACTGTTAACAGTATTATTTTCGTCGCAATAATGAAGTATGATTTTAGATAAAACAGTATGGCGAACGTCAGGCAAGCAGCACAAAATATCTGGAAACAAAACTATATTTTCACCCAAACCTTCACAAGTACTCGATTCATTTTCGACAGTTAATCGATGATTCTGGTACTTACTACTTCTATGCACCTGATAACATTACAATTATCCTTTATGAGACATGGAAAATATTTTGGTTTTTTAGTTTTATACATTGACCAAAACAGGGACGGCTATAATACCCAATTCTATCTATGGTTTCCTGAAAAGAATAACTGAAATACTTTGTCTTCCTTAGCCGAAAACATTGCAAAATTAACGCCCGATTGATCTGTATCGAATTATCATCTTGAAGTCATATTTTGACAGAGCATCAGACAAGCCTGTCAGATAGTCGGAAGTTTCTCCTATTGGCTTAAGGTTCTCGCGCACTTGGCCGAAGCGTCGCGAACCCTTTGCGGTCCAATTACGAAGGAAATGAAAATCAGTCTATTCAAAACATGCAAAGAACGAAAGCACGTCCAAATCTGAAGAAAAAATTAGCAGCGTAGACCAAAGCCAGTGTCGGGGCTAACCTGACATAGGAGCGCAACGTAATATGTCGGAGCTTATCTGGCATCGGACCGGAACGTTAACATTTTACTGTCGGGGCTGTCCTGACAAAGGACCGCAAAGTTTAAATTGCAGTCCGCGCATTACGGCGGCGCGAAGCGAAGCGACGCGTCGCTCGACGCGCGAATGCCCTTCGGACTAAAGGTGAGTTCACAATGCATCGTTTTTGCTTTTCGTGTCGCGCGTCACGCATTCTGATTGGCAAATTTCCGACGTGATTTACCAATTCGCCAATTAGAATGCGTGAAGGAGCCGTAACGTGCGAAGCAAAAAGCACAAACGATGCATTGACACCCCCCCCCCCCCCTAATTAGGAGTCGTTTTTATTGACGCTTCGCCTCAATGCGCGGTGACAGGCGGCGAGGAGATTTAAACATTTGTTGATTCTAGTATCATATTTCAGTTCTTAGCAGTATTTGGTAGGAAATGGTGCTAAGGTTGGTGGCAAATTTTGTTTATTTTGATTTATATTATGAATCCAGCCAGCATTTTTTAATGTTTTTTTCTTCTTCTTCTATAGTGGCAAATAAACTTGATACAAAAAGATCCTCTGCCGAAGAACTGCTCATCGTACCTCAACTAGACAACGTCCTCCGTTCATTCAAATTTTGAAATAAATTAAATTGTCGCCGCGCCGCTCGAGACTTGACGCGACGCTTCGCGGACGTCAGCTAAATGACGCTTCGTCTCGCGCCGCTTCCATTCGTGACGCTACGGCTGAGTGCGCGTGAAGCTTTAATCCTTTGAAATAATACTGGATGTTCAGAATACCTCGAAAACGGGACAAGGTTACAAAATAAGTGAGTATTATAACCCCAAAAATCTAATATCGATGTAATTAATGTGTACTATATGTATAGAAAAATTAAAGAAGTTCTGAAATAATTTATTGTACAATAAAATATATGAAAAAATTAATACAAATCAATACACATTTTTTTTAAATTTAAAATCTAGTTCTGGACGGATAGTGATAATTCAAGTAAGGATATGTACATGATTTCATTCTATTATCTACATTATACATTTCATACGTTATCTAAATTCGATAGCGAATGTTCATAACAAGTAAGCCTCGTATGATATCGTTAAATATATTGTTATAGAGTTTGTTTTCATTCTTGAACAAAATGAAACTGATTTTACAAAGATTCACATTTTATCCTAGCGATATAAAAATTTCATTGGTTTGTTTTTGAGTTATTTGATAATGGGAATACATAGTATTTCTTAGAGTGTAAGAGCTATTTTTGTATCTAGTGCTCGAAATGCTCCTTTGGTGACCGAGAACTGATTTTGAAAAAATAGTCGAGATCACCAGAGTATTTTGCGCACGAGATGCAAACAATTTTTTTTACAAACGTCAAAAAAGATGGTTCTAAAATAAGTAATATGCTCAGCTTAATATATAAAAAAATTAGGTAGTGTAAAATTTTGTCACAATTTGAAAAGCATTAATTATTGTTAAAAATCAGGAAAAATTATTTCTTGGATTTTTGCTTGATTGAGCACTATAAAGTTGAAAATGAATGATTTCTTAGATTTTTGCTTGATTGAGGACCATATATAGGTTGAAATATGAAAATTCCATATAGTTTACATGCAGTTTTCTAAATAGGTATTTCGCGCTCGCGCGCTACTTCGCGCACTACTTCGCGCACGGTGTCATGGTAACGAAGGAAAATGAAAAAAGTGTCACTTCGCATATTGTTCTCAATACGCGAACCTTGTCATTTTTTGAAGTTTGTAGAAAAACTATTTTATCGACATTATAAAATACTAAAAAAACGGAACTTACGAACTAGACTTACATCTTTCGAAGAAATATATTATTTACTAAACATAAACTGATGTCTTTGCGATATCAGAAGTAAATGACAAAGTGTATCGTTCGCTAAGAGATAATGAATCGTTAACATCAATTCACAGAATAGACCTGTAAGTGTGAATATGATAGAAACACCGTTACTTATGTAACTATACTCTTCATATACGTAATATATAACTATATACAAAACAAAAATCTGAGAGAAACTTCAAATTTCTCTTCAGAAGTCTTCTTTTCTTACGAAAGTAAACATTGCATCAATCGCGAACACTACAACATTAATAAAAGCAAATATAATGGAGGTGGTCATCATAGTTAGCAGGTACATGTTGGGATGGTAGAAGTAATGCTTCATCAAGTACAATCGATCCACTGTCAGTAAAATACCTGTAAGAAATAAGAGTGGTTATATTTCACATGGATAACTTGAGATGAATAAGATAGGCGCTCTTCAGGCTAACTCGACCCTTCCAGAAAGACCCAGAACATTTTTTCCATAACCATCAACCTCTCAATACACTTGTACTAGAACAACCAAATGGCTGCCCAGTCAGTTCATAAAATAGCGATATTCTTGTCTTATACTTTGGAAATGCCCATAGAAAATATCACCTCAAGCTTGTAAATTGTTGGATCTATCCAAAGCATTCGACTGGACGATTTCCGGAATTACTGAAAGATTCTTACAAATTAATGTGGATTTGCTGTACAAAATCATTGGGACTATTCAAGTTATTCCAAGACTTTTTTGTAGTGCTTTAAGACCCATGACCTTTCCTGTATCTCCTGATCTATCACCATTATATCACACAGCTCAATTCTCCAGAAATGTTGAGAAATGTGCAAAGACAAGTATTCGAAAGTCGATTGAAAATCTGTATGGATCTGAATGTACTTGTGATTGAATTCCCTTCCAAATGATGTAGGTATCACAAGTATAGAATTCTCATTGAAAATTCTGAAGTAAAGTTTGCTGGGGATGACAGCACAATGATAACGTTTTTGGTGGAAGAGGTTTTCATTTTTTTCTATTAGTTCGGTAATGAGGGGGGTGACCTGGGACACACAAAAAAGATGTAATGATAGAGGCATCTAATTTTTCTTCCGTGTAAAGACTTGGCTGAGGCAATCCCCGTTTTCAATTGAAAAATTCTTTCAAAATCCGCCCAGAAGTTAACACGTGAAGTTCGCCTATCAAGCTTATGATATCGGGATAACATGTTTTCAGTTTTCGAATTGTGAGTATTAGTTTTCATCCAAAATTTTGCCACTCACATGTTATTAGAAATAGTGCGGAACCTGTGACTGCAAAGAGTGATACTGTCCTGAATGGTATCCTTTCTCCCAGCATCTTCCCAAGGATCAAAACGCAGTTGATGACCATGTATCCAGTGTATGCTGTGTACATGACGCCTACATGAAGCATATGACTTTTACCAAGACCGGCTGTTGAGGCAGGATCATAGATGAAACCCATACAAACCGCACATATCAGCTGAAAAGAGTTCAAATATTATAAACTTCTCTAGAGTTAAAACTTAATTAAATAAAAACCACTGTTAACCGTAGGGTTCTGTGTTTTTTTTGCTTCAGAAAAAACCTATACACCATCTGGGCTGTTAACAGACTGACGCAAATAAATATTAGCAATAAATAAATATATATATAAATAAATATTAGCAATCTGTTCGTTGGGAGTCCATTAGGGGAACACTTTTCTTTTCCTTCGACATAAATGATCTACTAAACATTCATACAATCACAAACAATAATCAACACATCTTTTGAGACTGAAAAAGAATGAAAGGTGGTTTCTAGTCGATATATTGAATTCAACGACTTAAAGAGTAAAAATATGCTTGCTATTCTAAAGAAACCGAGTAAATCATTGACACTTCTATATTCACAAGGTTGACATATACAGGGTGAACTATAACCAATTACCGAAAATAAACTGTTGTACTAGTCCATCATGTGGAAACATGCCTGTAAAATGTATATATTTTTTTGATAACCGGCCTTCGAAAACGCGCTACTAAATCACACACCCTTGTTTTTGGCTCTCTGTTTATGATCTCACGATGTTCAATATCTACGGTTGATCGGGGTGTCCACTGTTTCACACCCATTACAAATGTCCACGCTGTCTGTTATTTTTAGTCTAGTACGGTGCTTACATAATTCCCACGTATTTTCGTTAATTGATCGTTCAAACAGCAATAATACCCTATGGTCTAAATGTCAGGCTGTCTAATTCACCCTGTATAAAGAACTTTCAACTGTGAAATTATTCAAACTGAAATTGGAAAAACTTTCAACCAAAAAACCCACACGGTCAAAAAACAAGATGTTATTGGATACCAGATTTACACATCTTCCTGCAAATGTTGAATAGTTGGAACGTCAAAGATTAAAAATATAATTTAAAAGCTTTTTCCTCAAATCCCTTAAATGAGGTCAGTGAATTTAAATCAAGTAGACTCCACGTTCAAACATTTTTCAGAGTTGACTTCATATGTACAACTATGCCTACAACATTTTTTTATACATTTATCTTTAAATTGACTTGTGTAAACTTGTGTAATAACACCAAAACGATTATTGCCGATTGATCAACTGATATTCATGTGGGTTTATTTATTGATTGCAAATGATGATGAGTCTTACCAGTTCTAATATCTTGATGCCAATCTGCCATTTCTCCTTGAAAACAACTTTCAAAGGTTTCTTGGGTCGCTGTTCTTTGACTTCTTTGTTATTTTCCACCTCGGCCGACATGCTGTCTTCTTCAGGGGTGTCGTAAAAACCGCTGTTATCCACCTTGATGGCTATTTTATCACCTTTTCAAGCACTTTCGGAAAGAGAGTTTATCACCTTTTCCGCGCTGAGTTTGGCGTTGAGCTCAGGAATCTTCTCGTCCTATCCACAATAAATAATATTAATTGGTTACTTTTATGGTTCTTGGAAGCCGTTCAAATATTACGTAAGCAGAATTTTTGTAATTTTTGACCGCCCTCTCATCGTCAGCAAAAGTAAGCAAAGCTCTTGGTCTTGCGTTCGATTATTAACCTCATCGAGTAGAATTCACGGAATTGCGTTCGAAAATCATGGATGTATTTATTCAACTCTAAGACTGTCGTTCGAAAATACCCGAGTATTTGCCACCAAGTTTCAAACTTTACAAAACAGTTAGGTAAATTTAACCCCGATAACAGTCGGTTTCAAAGTGAGAATTTATAATATAAGACCATATAGTTTATACTTTTCCTGAAAAGTTGCAGAGGGTTCTGCCAACTGAATTTTCACAATAATTTTCTAAATTCCTTGTATTCGCAATAAAAGTAGCATATATTTATAAGACAAATTTTAAAATTTCCTATTGTTGGTACAAAAGCTCTGTGCGAGGTGGTTGACTTTGGAGTGAGAGGTTTCATTTATTTTCAAAATGATCTATTATTATATTCTAAATTTTAGGAAATGAAAACAAAAAATAATAATTGTTTGATGAATGATTTGAACAACAGATTATTATTTCAATATGACGCCCCAACGAATATGAAATTAATAATTGTAAAGACATTATACATTATATGATATTCACTCCATTTTTCCGTTTTTAAGGAAATAAAACAATACCTCAACATAACAATATATTTTCGATGTCAACATAAACGAAACAAGCAGTGGTAAACAAGTCCGTTCGAATATTACTTGAATAGTAGTTAACTCCAGGGTAAATTTATGAAACGTTCCAAAACTTTACTGCACTCTGGGGAGTTTATATTCGAATGCACCCCTTAATATGTGTTTCGCTTTCGAGCATAGACAAATATAGGGTGTCCAAATGTGTTCAAATCAAAATCGACTAAATTTTGCATAAAATTCGAAAAAGTGAATAATTAAATAATATTGATAACGTAATCTTGGTGTCGTTATGTTCGTGGCTCCTCGCGCTCGCTTTCAGCTCGCGCTCGGAACTTCCCACGCGCGTCAAATTTTCATTATAACCTTGTTACAGAATATACTATTCTCCACAACCGTTACAGAATTTGCCAATTCTAAAATCAAATTTGATAATAGAATGGTAACATTCTCGCTATTGATATTGAACAAATATTCTACAACACTTGCTGTCTTATGCATTTTGCGTGTATTTCATTCAATCACTTGTATAAGAATAATATAATATTCTCTTATGCATTTTGCGTGTATTTCATTCTAACTTGTATAAGAATAATATTCTCACATTGTTGTAGCAACAATTACGTTAGCCTTGACTGGCATCATAGTGACAAGATGTGAATTGAAATGTCAAAATAATTTTTCGTTGGCTTTCCATTTGATTATATGCAAAATTTGTGGTTCTGGAGAAAGCACAGTCTGATACTCGGTTAGAATGAAAATTTGTTATGCTTGTGGTTTCCACTCGCATCGAATTTAAATTCTAGCCTTATTACAGAATATACTATTCCATTTTTAATTTCGTGCTATAAAACATCTATTTAGGATGTATTTTAAGCATATATCGCTTGTAAAATTCATAATTCTCCATAGATCGGTTATTATAAAGCAATACTTCACTTATGAATACCTAATTATTGAAACGAGAAGCATTTCATCACTTATTTTCATAAAAAAAATTGATTTGAAAAACCGTTAAAATTCAAGCTCTCAGTTGCCACTTTCATCATGACTCGCCCTGTATATTCTCTAAGTTTCCATGTTATACTTACTGATTGGTGATAAATCAAGTTGTACACTTAACGCGCCATAATTTCAATTCCTTTCGCAACGAGAAACTTTCGTGAACGCACAAAACACAAAATTACCTTATCTCGCACTGTATCTTCGGAGACGAATGATCTATTTGTTTCTTCGGAAGACCAGAAAAGAATGACTTGGTCCGCTCGTTCCTTAATTGATATCATTAACCCTTCGTCGAATTAACCTCACACCCACGACGTGTATTCATTTGTTTTTCGTCGCTCGGTAAGACGCTCTGAAAAGCTGGATGACGAATCGCAATTACTTCCAATTTGTTGAAACTATTATTTGTTTATTGTTGATTTTGAACGGAAGCAATCGAATTTGCATGTGTAATAGGAAACACTGGCATTCCGATTATTGTTGACTAATAGTGCGGTGCGTTTGAAATGTTGAACACTTCTAGTGTTGAAACTGGAATATCTTTCAAATTATGGTACAGAAAACTGAAGTGTTGTAGATTCATGGCTCAATCCTACTTCACAGAATATTTGAAAGCACGTTATTGGCTTTGGATGTCTTTCTAACACACTGCTTCTTGAGGTGTTTTCTGTAGACATTCAAGAAGAACACCATTTCCTTCGGCTCTCACATGTTTTCAGGATTTTCCTTCTCGTCGGAACAAGAACATAAACAAGGTGCTTTTGACGATGCCATACAGGCAGCGCACTGAGTTGTATCGTCGCTGACTAGGACACGAGTTTGAAGTCTCCCAGGAAGACCTCATATTGAATTCCATGTTGAGTTCTCGGGGAAGCTGCCTCTCGCCCCTTATGGTGCTTTAGTCATAGAAGAAATCTTGGGTAGACTCACAAATGAAGGTTTCTATGTACAAACATACATGGAGGATGGAGTGGTCCTAATCATTGGACGATTTATCGAAGTCATATGCAACTATATGCAGAATAATAGAAATATGGTGAGGTGAAGCAGATATCTCAGTAAATTTGGCAGAAATGGAGATGACCTCGTTCACAAGTAGATGAAAAAAGACAGGTTCAGGACATCATGTATGGCCAATGGCTAGGGTTAGTCGAACAGGTCAAATACTTGAAACCCATACTTTCATGAAAACCCCATGTGGATAGGGGCATGATCGAAAGTCGGTAGCAATTCTATGGCACTTGCAGAGTTGAAGAAAAACACTGGGGTACCAAACCAGAGATTTTGCGCTGGCTATAAACGGCAGTCGTAAGACCAAAGATCCAATATGAGTCATGGTGGCCAGGCGCACGAAGTGGCACAATGACTACAATGATCGCAATGTTGGAAGCATTGCTGAGGCTAACGCTGCTTCCTGTCTGGATCAAAAAGGCTAGAAGAAGGCAATGGCAGCCCATTTGAGGATGTGGGACTCGGGTGTCTGGGTAAACGGAGAAGCGATGATAGGTCATGCAGAAATCGCAAAGTTGGCGAAACGGCAGATTGGCAGATTCATATATTCGCTTTCAGAAAGAAGGGATGTAATAGAAAGTTTGCTGAAAATACATTAGAATTTTGCCAGGAAGACTACACTGTTGGAAAAAAGTTGTTGAAATAAGGAAAAATAAGAAAACCAGGAGGTCCACTAGTATTCTTAGCGGAATTGACAAATCTTGATATTGACCATGTTCACATGTACAAGTTTGTGGCTTTCACAAAAATGTTTGCTGTAACAAATTCGGCAATGTTAATGACACAAGTAGACCGTTATTGATTTTACAAGAGCACTAGTGCATCAGCAACATTCAGTTGATAGTTTTACATGCTTTTTTCTTGAAATGACTGAAGAATGTTTTTCCAGTGGAATCAATCATTTACTTTTTTCGATGGATTAACATTATATGATAGTGAAATAAACATTGTAATATCGTCGATTCCTCTACTAGTTTTTGGCAATTATAAAATGACAAGAAGTAGTTTGTAAACATCATGCTGTTGAAGCTTTTCATTTAGTTTATCATACTGTAAACAAACGGAGCACGTTGCGTTTTGCGCAACTTGGTGACGAAACAATTTCTGGTCTCCTGTTTCCGAAACACTAGTGTACATTGTTTCATATCAAGTACATGGGTTATTTGATATTGAAACCAGTTGCATGTTTCTTGAAACGAGTTTCACGAAATTTGTTTTTTCAGAGTGTCACCCGCCTTATAAACTGGAATTACAGAAAATATAACATTCCACTTAAACTATATACCTTTTTTATCCTACAATTCCGTCAATTATCCTGGTTATCACTGATGGAAAACAATATTTACGTTTCAGTTTTTACACACACTTGTAATTCAGGTAACGTGTTTTATAGCGACTAGTTTTAAATTGCATAGTGACCTTGGAATGTTTTCACCATCTCATCAGTTATTATTTGTATTACACATTAAGTGATTATCTGATTAATCAGGCGTACTTCTGAGACGAAAAGGGAGTGTCGACCAATTTTCTTCAGAGTTACTCATTCATAGAAAATATAAAGAAGCATCATCGTTCCATGATGCTTCATCATGATCATAGCATTACAAACATTTTGAGAACTTTTGAGATGTAAGCTCAAAATACAATCGAGAAACACTGAGGCATAACTGAAGGCTATCAGGAACAAGGAAAAAGCCGAGAGTGGGTTTTGAACCCTCTTTCCTTTTTTGGATCAGTTTCTAGGTACTAATTGACCATCATATCGGGCTACGAAAACCTATGGTTACCTATTAAAATTTGTTTTTAATTCATAATGACAATCTGCATAATACTTGGCCTGATTTGATCAAGGCCTGTATCACATGATTTTCAGAATCAGTTTCGCAGACGCTTCGAGTTTAACCAATTTTCGAATACGGTAATTAATCGTATAACTACTTTATACGCATCTAACTGTATTTCAGGACTTTTTAACACAACAAATTTCAAGCGATTATTATTTGGAAAAATGCAATTTTCGAAAGGTAGCGAAACTCACGACTTTGTACGTATGGCTATTTTTGCTTTGAATCGGATTATTTCTCTCAAAAATAGGGGTGCTCCATCTAGGTAGAATATACACTAATCGGACGTGTAAATTGGTCACCGGAATTTAAGGGTTCATTTAATCTCTGTAGGTAAATTGGTCGCCGGGTTTTTATATCGGAACCAAAAAGAAAAACAAATGGTGCACTTTACTTTGACTGGTTTATTTTTCGATAGCAACATTTATATAATAGTACCTCAATATTAAATATTCCAAGTACATTATCGCAGTCTCAAAAAGACATGTTATATACATTACACATTATACACCTTCTTCCGCCCACATAGTAGGAGGAAAGTTTGCGTTTTCATAAATTTTGCATTTTGGTAGGTATAAGCGCGTTTTATAGCACCCGCGACGAATTTACATGTCATTAGTAGCGACATCCGCCCATGTATTCCAACTTATATTTTTTTATTATGGACAATTACTGCCGTTGCTTTGTCTGCCTGTTGTTCCTTTGTCATGCCTGCCAAATCTTCTTGGACGTTCACCTGCTCCAGTTGTATTCATCTTCAATACGATGAAGATGAACTTTGACAAAAAATAAATTTCCGAGTTTATAACCTTCAAATTATTCTTACAGGAACTTGGCTTGGAAATAACAGACGAACAAATCAAACAGATGGAAGAGAATGTTCACAACATCGACTTCAATGAAGCAGCTGCTGAAGAAAAACTCACCAGGCACGACGTTATGGCGCACATCCATGTCTTTGCCAAACAGTGTCCCATTGCAGCGCCAATCATCCATCTTGGTGCCACGTCTTGCTTTGTTGGAGACAATACTGATCTCATGGTCCTCAAGGATGGGCTGAGTCTACTACTACCAAAACTTGCTTCGCTTATTCAAAACTTGGCGACTTTTGCAGAGAATTACAGGTTGGTAATGAGGTATTTTTATTACAAGTGCCATAATTCTTGTAGCTGACTGTGAAGGAGAAAAATATGTGGAAACCTGAAGTGATATAAAGTTGTTTGAGAATTACCTCTTCTGCGTATCTCCAATGAGGTTTATCACCTCTGCTCTGCACAACTCATCACTCATTTTTGTCCCTTACTGCTTTGAACTAGCGTCCTTAGCTTCCGTTACTGGAACTCAAAGATTCAATAGA
Source organism: Chrysolina haemoptera (assembly GCA_958298965.1). Lineage (NCBI taxonomy): Eukaryota > Metazoa > Arthropoda > Insecta > Coleoptera > Chrysomelidae > Chrysolina > Chrysolina haemoptera. The sequence continues at coordinate 10,348,032 of OY282595.1, read as the reverse complement.
ATAGAAACACTTCATTATATAGCTGTTATAGGAGTAACGGTAATATCTTATATCTTTGAAGGAGCAATTCTTCTATATATTTTCCATCTCGGAAACGGCTTTAACTATTTGGACAAAATTTTGTATGTAGCTCAGGTTTTGCTTATTAAGTCATTAAAAAGCATGTTTCATCCGTTAAACAGAATGGTCTCTTCGGCTCTTGTACTATAATCAAATTCTTGATATGCAATAATTAATTAATTTTCTTGCCGCAATTGTTGTTGTGATAAACAATGGAAACCATATTAACTTTTCACTTCACTTTATAAACAGTTGTCAAAACAGTTCACGTGTAGGTTGTGTGCTACCGCTGTCTCTCTTCCACTCGGACGCATCGGCCGATGGAGTGAAAGAGAGATATATGCGTCACAAGCCGAACGCTTAGGCCGATCGTGCCTCTCTATCGCTTGTTCCGCGCTCTCGCTTGCACGCTAGGCTCAGGAGGAACGTGACAATGAATCATACTTTTTCGTGCGTGAAGCCGGTGTTCATCGATTTATAAGACGTTATCACGTCAAAGATCCTGTCACGTCAAAAATCCTGTCACGTCAAAAATCCTGTCATGAATTGCTGAAGCTCTATGCCTCAGAGAACACCTCTAGACATAGGGAGTTCCAAAGCTTTGTAGTTCTTTGAAAGAACAATCTCTGGTTAAGAAATATTCGGCATGTGTAAAGGTTTCATTGTTTGTAAGTGATGCACTATTTCACCAATTTCATTAATTATTAACGACAACTAGTTTCTGAATGCCAACTAGCCATAGCCACCTTGGATTACCTAGTGTGAATGAAAGAGTCCTATAGTTCCTTATAGGGATATATGTTTTTTATATCACTGACTTTATAGTCAAAACGCTATATATCGATATAAAATAATCTTTATTCATTTTACTAGATCTCGTTTTTACAGTCACTTACAGACAGGTGCTTCGTTACCTCCAATATCACTCTTGAAAAATATATCCGCACAAACCTAAGATGTGCGGCGCAATGATTGAATTTGACTTCTCTTAACAGGAAGAGGGTTACTTTATGGACAGACTGTAAATATTCACTTGACGAAAGATTTAATTCAAATATAATGTTTTCATTACAGGTCTCTACCCACCCTGGGATTCACCCATTTACAACCAGCTCAACTGACCACGGTGGGAAAAAGAGCTTCTCTATGGCTGTACGATTTCCTAATGGACGAAAACGCTCTACGACTGCTCAAAGAAAATCTTCGGTTCAGAGGGACTAAGGGCACAACCGGAACCCAAGCGTCCTTCATGCAATTGTTCAACGATGGAGTGAAAGTTCGCGCTTTGGACAAACGCGTTGCGATACTTTGTGGATTCGAGAAAACGTATCCGGTTACTGGACAAACGTATACCAGGAAGGTTGACGCACAGATAGTTGGAGGTCTTTCTTCGTTAGGTTAGTATTTCTTAGCTTTCCTGGCAATTCCATTAAACCTGAATGTACTGGAGAATATCTTCAGTTGACTTGTTGAAGTTCTTTCTCTTATCGACATAATTAACTGCCATATTGACAGGTCCTAAAACATGTTTTTCATATCCATACAAACGAAAAATTACAGTCTCTGAGGCAGGTATTTACACTGCCCTATTTCGAACCTCTGGTGTAATAATGAATAAATACACTGGAGTATTACCATAACACCAAACCACTAGTTTTAACACTTGGACACGGGTTGTTTCAGACACTAAGAGATTATCTTCTGCATGGTCTCTCATCTAATACTTGCCATCGGGTCGTAATTATAATCTATCATTAGTTTCGTTCCATGATTTTTTTTAATTATTTTTATCTGAAAGAACATATTTCAATTCTCTTCACTAACTCTGTTTTTATCCAAAATTAATATAATAATTACCTATTTTGACGTTATGTGAAAAATTTGTATGAATCAAAGTTGTTCAACTATCTGCAACTATAATATTACGAGTATTTTCGCTGCAAATCGTGAAAAACCGATTTCACCCCCTTTCATCTCCCACCTCTTTTCGACTGCCTGCATTCAGATGTTGATTTTTTGTTCCTGCATTAGTTATAGCTTTTTCTACGCTTTCCAACCTAATTTACTCTGTACGGAATTTTTTATTGATTTGTAGGTTTGATAAGCTATTTTGCTTGGCCTAGTAGTAGAAATGTCATTATTAAACTAGGCAGTACAACAATTCCTTAAAGACCTACCTAACTCCGAATTCGAAATCGAGATCAAAAGTAATATTAGCCGAATTTAAAAATAAGGTCCTATGTGGTCATGATTGAATTTGTATGAGACACTGACTTTTTCTTTACCTCTGAAAGAGACAAAAACATTCTCATATTTTCTCAATAATCCCTATGGTTTTATTGGGAATGAGCATATACACAATAAATCATATATTCTTGTTTTGAAGTAATTGATGTTTTCATCTTTTTCCAGGTTCATCCATCCACAAAATGTGCAGTGATTTGAGGCTGCTTGCAAATTTCAAAGAGATTGAAGAACCTTTCGAGAAAAGCCAAATTGGCAGTTCTGCAATGCCTTACAAAAGAAACCCCATGAGATCTGAACGGTGCTGTGCTTTGGCGCGCCATCTGATAACCCTCTTCTCGAATGCTGCCAATACGCATGCCACCCAGTGGCTGGAAAGAACTCTGGACGATTCAGCAAACAGGAGAATAACCTTGGCCGAGGCTTTCCTTACGGCAGATGCCGCTTTGATGGTGTTGATTAATATAACCCAAGGTCTTGTAGTTTATCCTAAAGTAATAGAGAGGCGAATCAATCAGGAACTACCCTTCATGTCTGCGGAGAACATTATCATGGCTATGGTGAAGAAGGGTGGAGACAGGCAAGTGTGCCACGAAAAAATAAGAGTTCTGTCCCAGGAAGCAGGGACTCAAGTCAAAGAGCACGGCAAAGATAATGATTTTCTGGATAGAGTGCGGGCAGATCCCTACTTCCAACCAATCGTTACTGATCTCAATAGCTTGTTGGATCCTTCCACCTATATCGGTAGGGCGTCGGATCAAGTTGTCGAATTTTTAGAGGAGGAGGTCGGGCCAATCTTACGTATATATAAGGATCAACTCAGTGTTGAAAAACCTGTAAATCTTGAAATATGAATGATATCAATCAATCAATTAACTCATGATCTGAAAATTGTTTCCACATCTTTTTACATCAAATAAATTTTATTTCAGTTTCGATACTGCATGGTTCATTTCAATTCTTAAAGCTCTCCTTATTTTCTTAGTAGCTGTGGTGCTAGATTGCAAAATGCTTCCCCCAACAATATGAAATGAATCGTTCAACAGGTTTTATTAAAGTTTTCGAATTCTTCTGATATGGAACGCTTCGGTTATAGGGGTCGAAATTGATCAGGAAATGAAAAACTTAACACTTCAATATACCTATAAAAAATAAATATGACCTCTTGTTGTTGTCTCCCCTGCGGGCTAGAACTTCTTTTGTGTGTTTCTGTGTGTACCCATTTTGTCTCAGATCTTTCTTGATATTGGCTAATTCGGTGGTAAGACTTTCATCGATGTTGCACAGGCTGTTGGGAATCTTATATAGTTGTAATTTATCACATCACCCCATGTGTTCACGGTCGCCAAAATGTGGAGGATGGTGGGAACGCCTAGTGCGTATCATCAAAGAACTTTTGCGTAGGAATCTTGGAAGAGCATCAGTTACTTATGAAGAACTTTCAACTTTATTATGCGATTGTGAGACAGTAATCAACGCTCGACCTCTTATATATATTTCAGAAGACAACGATGATTTGAGACCTCTAACTCCAGCGTTATTTATGAGTGATATACCAAGCAGTCATGTAGCAGATTTGGATGAAATCGACAGGAATCATCTCATAACTAGACACCGATATATCCAAAAGATTCGAGATGGTTTTCGACAAAGATTTAAAAAGGAGTACCTAGCAGAGCTGGTCCATTCTGGTCAAGGCAAAAGTCGCAATTTGAATGTTGGAGACATTGTGTATATTGGAGCCGACAATGTCAAAAGGATGAATTGGCCGTTAGGTAGAATAGTTGAGAGATATCCTGGAAGAGATGACATACATCGTGTGGCCAAAGTCAAGACAAAAACTGGGGAAATTTTACGTCCGTTCCAAAGACTTTACCCATTGGAAGTCACCAGTGAAGAGAGTTGGACGTCATCAGAGGAGAATGGTAATCGGCATGAAGATGAGAGACGAGAAGAGGAAGCTGTTTTAAAAGAAGAGAGAAATCTACGAGAATTCGTAGCTGAATGAAGAAGAAGTACGAAGAGTAACACGAGCGGGACGTGTAATTGTGGCACCAAAACGTTATGGTTTTGATTGAATTTTATATTTTTTTTGTCTCAATTTTTCTTTACAATATGATAAAATTGTTAAGGGGGGAGAATGTTGGGAATCTTATATAGTTGTTATTTATCACATCACCCCATGTGTTCAGGAGATGGAAATAATGTCAATTTTTGAAAGTAAGATTTTTCTTGAATAAAACTGTCAATAAGATTAAAACTTATTTCGACGCAGTTTACTCATTTTTCGACTTACAATTAACACAGGCTGCAGGCGCGGTCCACCAGCGATCGAATAATACCTCCTTTTGTGGTACCATTATGGTTCGATTCGATATATGGGCCTCTTCCATTCCAGTTAATTGTGTAGGAAATTTCTATACCGACTATACTATCATATTCAAAATGAATATTTAAACCTACTGAGTCTGTTCTCAGTGAAATGTTTCCACGTTCCATCTTATGACAGACGTGTATTATTGAGGGATATAATGAGAACAACAATTTTTCATGTAAAATAATTATTATTTGTAAAACTCACAAAATCATACGTTTCACAAAATATTCCCTAGAAATCATCGTCTTTTTTCTTAGTCGTAATCACAAATATGAGATCTGCAAGCATAAGTACAGATAATATCAATGCCGTGATGCCTAGTCCTAATTCGTGATTCGAATCGTGTGAAAAGTTACTCAAATAAATCCATTCGGTGTTCGAATTCCGTAGTCCATATCTTGCAAATGTTAGGCTCCCAGTAATCAGATTCAACAGACATCCTACCACCAAGAACATCATTTCGCAATAGTAAGGTACGTCATCAGTCATGGATGTTATCAGTAATATCACAGATACCACCAAGTATCCTCCCATGCCTACATACATCCATCCTAGTACCCATCTACCATAAAATACACTTGTTAGCTCCAACATAACCAAGCCAATGATGCATAGTACCTAAAAAAGTCAATTACTGTAAGCGAAATGAGGATCCTATGTTCTTGTGGGAAAATGAAGCCCTCTTTCTTCATGAAACTCAGTTTTTAATATATAATATTGTTTTCAGTTTAGTACTACACTTGTTCTTAGTAAGTGTCTCTATTAGTTAATGCCAATAATCATCTCAGGTTCTTAAAAGTAAAAGCCGATTCATAAAGTTGACGTTTCGTTCGTCGTTGCCGTTTGCTTTCAGTCTCCAGTTCAATACACTGAAATGCCTTAAGTCATTCATAAATGCCTTAAATCATTCATAAATGCCGTTGACAGTCTGCATTTCGTCTGTCGTCAAGCCCAACGGCGAACGGCGTTCAAAGAAAGGGTTATTTAAGTCACTATTGGTCCGTGACCACAGTGAATACATGCCGAAAGCCGTGGTAACAGACAACGTAGCCAATGTAAAAATATTGTCCAAAACGACTTTCAATAAGAGGAGCAGAGAAAAATATTTAATGAATTCTTGACGGGACTATGAAGATTAAACGGGCTGATGTAGTTCTAAACCAAAATTTCAGAGTACCGTCAAAAATCAGTATCCAGCAAACACATCTGTAACATGACATCTCTGAGATGTCGCAATGAGGTAACAGTGTGATATCACGAACGGTTCATCTCTGCGATATAAAGAAGCGAACACATTCGTGACATGACTTCGCTGCGATGTACAGAAGCAAATACATCTGTGACTTGTCATCTCTAAGATATCACATATTTTATATCGCTACAATGATGTTATCGTTATACGTTTTTTGTGATGTCTACAATGAATGTCATTGCACATGCCCATGAGATTTATGATTAATTTCTATTGTATTTTTTGTTTGAATTTGGTTTTGGATAATTTTGCATTACATATTTGGAAATAACGAAATATTCCCAATCTAAGTTGAGTTGAGACTGCCTCATTTTGTAAACGAGCAGGTCATAATGGAATATTCTGAGAATGTAGAAAATATTTTATTCATTTCCTACCACCAATTCAAAATGTTAAAGAAGGCCTTAGAAGGAGTTGGTGTAACACCGGGGCTTCCATCCAATCATTACCTAAAAGACCGCGTCTCTGTCTAATGTGTGTACTCTGGGTTAAAAAAAGCGTATTCTAATCGGATTGATTGTGACGTGAAACGGCAATACTATTGATTGCCGGAGAAAGAAGAATCCATTTGAATTTTGTCGACTTTAAATATTTTACGATTCAAAAAATCAACAAAAAAAAAAGAAAATTGCCAACAGAGTTTTCAAGCTGCAGAAAAATATTTTTAAGATGTTCTGTTCTCGCCTATTATATTTAGGGCAGTGATGGAAAATAAGAAAAGGTTCAATTCATTTAATCCCAAAAGAATCCCATTTACGTCTAACAAAGTGTATATGAAATTATTAGAATTATTGACACATAAATACAGGGTGTAATCTAACCTCTTGCACTCCCATGAAGGACGGGTGTATAATGTCATTTTAAAACGAATGGCAGGTGTAAAAAATTCAAAAAAAAATCGTGGAAAGTTTAAATTGTGTTTGAAAATACGCCGATTTTTTTTTTCTTACGATACCTGATGTCAAGAAGGCATGCATGTGTCGAGTTTCATAGTGCTAAAATTTCATCCTTCAGTTTTGGCTTGAATATGTCTGTGGTTACTAGACTAAACTTAATGTTTTTTGCGGTATGTTTACTTTGCGGAAAGATATTAAGACATTGGTGATTCAACAGATCCTTGAGATCTATCGAAACTAAGAATTTACAGAAAGAATACTTACCGATTCTATCACTTTGAATATCAAACTTGGATCAGTAGAAATTCTGGGCATTCTTCAATTTCACCTAATACTTTGTCCGGAACATCGTGTACAGCACAATATCAAAAATTTCCAAATCCTATATTTTGGCATGTCAAACTATATTATCATCTGACTTTGACACTGTTTTGAAACATAGAGTCTTAGAGTTCGATTTCATGAGATGTGTTCTTCTGATTGTTGGTACGATCGATTTTACGCAGATGATTGATGTTGAAAAAAAAAAAATTCAGTTGGTGCCCGTTTTTACCTATTTAAAGCACGCCACAGCGTGTGCAAATCGAACTTTCAAAAACGCGCGTTTTTTACAGTTACCATGGATACATCAACAACTCGAGAACAGTGAAGTCTGAATGACAATGTTATGATTATTGATCTGACAGGAGTACCTTGTAACGTCAAATGAAATATTACAAACAAATGCAAAACTTTTATTCAAACATTAACAAAAGGTATACTAATGTCACATTACGAATTCAACCATTTTACATTATAAGTTCTTATTTCCATCACTTGTAATAATGAAACCAGTATTTATGATTTCAAAGTGGACCAATTGAAAAAAAAAATAGCGTAAAGTATGCGTGGATAACTGGTCTTTCGCGCGTGTTTGAAAGACCTATTTATCCACTTATACTTCAATATAATAATCCAATCCATTAAGCCTGTCATATATACTTAAAACCGGGAAGTGGAACAATTAAAAGGGAGTAGGCGTGTCCACTGCTGAAAACTTGACAGGAACAGAATATGGGAGAACGAGACTCTCTGGGGATCATCTAATGCATCTCTCAGGATTTGTAATACAACCAAACAGGAAAAGCTTATGATTGGCTCCCTTCCATTTCTCATTTAAATAAAAATGTCATGACAGGTCTCTCATAGGTTAACGTCTTCAAATTTTTTTTCTAACTAATGTAAAATCAAGAAAATTTTGTTCAGATTTCATTTGACTTTTGAAATTTTTTTTTCTCCATCTATGATTTAAATTGAGTTTCCTAATAACGAAGACATGCAGTATCAAATGTCAACGTTTCTTGAAAAAAAAAAAGAAGACAGTATTATTTAGATATTTTGAAATGATTTTTTGAGATGAATAAATTCAGAATGAGATGGCAATTAACAAAATAATCAATAGTGAGTATCCATATCACATACACACACACTTATTCAGCTTCAAATATCTTAAAAACCGTTGATATTTTTGATAACGAAACTCATCCCTTTTGTGTACAGGAGATATTGGGTATTAAGAAAAAGATGACGAAACCGATTACTCCAGTGGCGTGAAAGGTCGGGAGGGTTACCTATAAATTCCTTTAAAAACTCATGGGATTTTGATACGCACGCACTTATTCAACTTCAAATATCTTGAAAACCGTTAATATTTTTGAAACGAAATATTAAGGATTGAGAAAAAGAAGACGAATTCGATATTAATCCAGTGGCGTGAAAGTTGGGGAGGGGCGATTAGGGGCATCCACCTGCCGAACGCCCCTATTTGAAGTTAAAAATACATGATTTTCATTGAAATTTGGAACTTGATGCTTTCAAGTGACATACCAAATTTAATTAAGAAAAGTTTATCCGTTATGGAGTTATTCTCGAAAACAAATATGTTTTTTTTACTTTCAACACCCTCTGCAACTTTGTTTTTATTCATCTTAGGGTATATGTTTATTGAAACTCATTGCCTTAAAATGGCGTGGGAATTATATTTGACTGCTGACGGCTATTGTTTCTTTGTTTTAGGTACTATGAACTACTTAAATTTTATAAAATATTTTCAACAACCAAATTTTTTTGACGGGTTTAGCGGGCTGCTAACGCGTGGTTTCCCTTTATTCTGCTGACTGACTATGTCCACATAGTTTTTTAGTTGTCTTGCTATCCATAGACTAATTTTCAGATTTTATAAAACAGTTGCGACATATGTGTTTTTTACAATTACGGAACTACCCCCGTGCCTATTTATGACGTAATATCCAAATATCAGCCTTTATAAAACGGATGCATTCATTTGGTCCCTCAGCTCTTCGACTATATCGTAATTTGAGAAAGGTTCACCCTTCTTCAAGGGATGAAATACAAAGGTACGCATATCACAGAAATTTGCACCCCTCGAAGACAAAGTTGACCTTCAACTAATTTCATCCCAACTTAAAAGAAAACCGAGACGAAATCAGTCACGATCGATTATTGCCTCCAACAAATAAACTGTTCAAATCATAAATTTTATTGAGACAAATCTAATACTAGAAATAATACCTTAAATTAAAAATTAAAACTAAAACACAAAATTGTACATTATAAACGAGTTGATGTTTGGTAAAAATTTGATGTACATAATATATTCTGGTATTTCCCGGATCTCAATTTCGGCAACCCAACATGAAGATAATAATACCACCACCACTAGTGGCAGAATAATATTTTTTATGAATAATTAGAGGAAAGCTGTAGCTTGCCTATGTATTGAATTTATTCACTATTTTCATTTCAACAGAGAAAAACTTCTTACAGCAAACTTCGTTTCAAGAGGTTGTCTGAACTACCACACGACTTTAGAAATACCTGCGTTTGGGTCTCAATATTTCACATATTCCGCTATTAGTACTAAAGGTTGCTGTCAACCAAACAAATTATGTTTTTTGTCGTAGCAACTATTAAATTACATAACAAATACTTCCCAGCAGAAAAACTATAGAATGATTTTTTTAAGAACTCCCAAGAATGTCATGTACTTATGTATAAATGTATAAAAATGTAAATAAATAAAATTACTGCTTTGCATTCAGATTTGATTTATACAAGGTCTTATGTCATCTTAGCTTTAGCCAAGAATATTATGGAAAGAACTGAATCTATCAGATATGCTGCACCATTCAGGACGCATAGGGATCCCATTGCCAAGCCGACCTGTAAAATAAAAAATGGGTTAGTATCAGATATGTAAATCGAAAAAATAAAAACATTTTCTGACAAGTACCAAGGTAGCTATTTATATAACAAGTTGCAAAATGAGCGTGTTTTTTGCACCAGATGTGGATATTGGAACACGAGCGACACGTCGTGTGCAAAACACCAGCCATTTTAATGTGCTATATACAAGTATTTTTGTAATTTCGTTGGAATCTTCATTCATATAATATAATGGTTCATACTGAATACGGGCATAGGGCAATTGCCACATGTATATTAAATTGCGTAACACGAATCTCGAACGATGGTTGTGATAATAATAATAATAAGCTTTATTCATCAAATACACAAAAATGTGCTCAAAAATATCGTGAGTGAAAGCACTTGCTTTAGCACTTATCAAAATATACAAACAAAATAAACTGTATAAAAATAATATGTTAGTAAAACTATGAACATTTTATATAATGAATGATAGTGATAAATGAATAATAGTCATAAATAAATAAATAAAACAATCAGTCACACACCTATACACGCATATACATATAATAAAGTTAAAATAATACAAAGCTATTTTTATTAACACTTACCGATCTTTCTGAATCAACGTGGGTATATTTATGTTCAGAAAGATACCCATGCCAATAGTGGAGAGCTGTTGCACCTACGGCTACCCACATGAATAAACCAACAATATTCATCAAGATGTCTGTGAAGGTACTGCAAAAAATAAAAAATGAAAGTTTGTATACGGTGAGGACCTAAAATGCGTCGCCCCCCACCCGTAACTTTTTTATTTTACATATTACAAAAAAAATTTAAACATAAGTTGTAGGGTTTCATTCGATCTCTTTAATGGTTTAAGTTTCGTTTATACAGTGTCTCAAAAAAGAGACTTGGAAGGTTATTTTTTTAAATAACACACCCTGTATATCATTGCGTGATCGGTTAGGGATAATCATAAAGAATTCTACAATACCAAGTTTCATCCATAGGCCCAATGAGTGGGAGAGAGAAACTTTTTCTGGCCGGTCAATAAATTCTCTCTCACACTCATTGAACTTATGAATGAAATAATAGGCGATATCTCCGTTGTCTTTGGAGATAACAGCATCACACGAAGCCCCTTTTTACCTCCACCATTTTCTGAGAATTGTGAATTATATCAATAAATATCAGCTTCAGAGCGAAACAATTACCGTATATTATTTGTATAAGTGGGCTACGCTGAATATGAATTTGATAATGAAAATCGAATATAATGCAGTCCATAAAAGTTATGGACGATATTATAAATAAAATTAACGAAATGAAACACAACTTCATACGATACACATTATGGTAGGAACATGTCAATATTGTAAAAACACCTATCAGCTAAATACAATTTCAAACGACTTCTGAATAAAGACTCGAATTCACATTTATTATTTTATCTGGTAGTGAATTGAAAAGTTTTGGTTCCAAAATCTTAAGAGAATTTAAACTAGTACATAGTGATTTCACAGTGTGGTACAAAAAGGTAATTCTTTGTCATTATGGGCATCTGATCTTACTACGAAATCTCTCATGTTTTTGACGACATACATACATGTTTGCATAATATATGAGTATGGTACAATTAGAATATTAAGTATATTGTTTGAAGGCAATGACGCATGTCTCTTGCATGGTATTTCATTTCTACCATACTCCTCAGTATCATTTTTTGGACTATGATAACATCATTCGCTGAAGAAGATGTACCCTAAATACAGATTCCATAACGAATTCTACTTTCAGCTTGAGCCTAATACAATGTCATCAACATGAGTATCCATATTAAAACCGATATCATTTTCCTCAACTGATGAGTTGAGTTCAGTTGTGAGATCAGATGTTCACAATGGGGTTTTCACGTTGAACATTGAACTAAATATATACCTAAAGCTTTTACAGTGTTATCATTTTTCTGGATGTATTAAAAGATTAACTTTGTTTCTTTCAGTGGACAGTGTTTTTTTATCAAGACGCGATTGGAACCAAACCATATTTCAACCGTTGTACCACATTTTTGTTAGAGCAATATGGTGCTTATATGAGGTCACTACTTACAGACATTTTATCAGCATCGTGAAGGAATCTGATATGTCGGGTTTGTCAATGTCGTTCATATATCCAATGTTGATATACGTTTGTTCCGATGAGATTTTTTTGAGAAAAATATACTGCCTTCGATTTCTATGAAGGACGAATGATATTTCAGAGATATATCTCGTATTCAATTTTTTGATAGCTTCTACTGCTAGAGTCACAAAAATGCCAAGAAGACATTCCTCGCCATCAATATACTCCACAATTTTATTTGTAATAAAGGTAAATGGTTGTTATTATACATGTTTTGTTTATGAAACGTGTTGATATTTTGAGAAAACATTCTATATATTCGAAGTCATTGGAAAGACCACTGGGTACCGTGATAGGTCTATAGCTCTCTGGCATACGGGGATCTTTTTTTTACTCATTTTCCAGTGTCCGATTGGGCTGAAATTTGTCAAACTAGTTTGGTTTCCGTGACAATGCATGACTACCTAAATGTCGTCATTTTTAATCCAATATGGCGGCTGACGCAAAATGGCGATTTATCATATTCACATCAATAATGAAATTTTATAGGTGCAGCAATGTGTTAATGAAACAATCTAGTAAACTTACTTTTTGTGATCAGCGCTGGAAAAACAGAAACTGATCATACTAACTATATTGTATATCATATAGCCAACAAAGATACCAGACGCAACAATTTCTGCATCCGGATTTTTCTCTTCGTTCAAATTCCATGTTCCTCCCACACCCAGGAAGCCTCCATTGAATCCAGTCCTATATAAAATAATAACGATGATGTTGATGACCTGAAAAAATTTGATCATTTAGAGACGTTTAGAAAATCTTGAGAAAATAATTATAAAATTCTTCACGGACAACTTCGTCATCCAATTTTTCTGGGATTTTGGACTGATGACGCACCGAAAAATAAAAAACGCAATAACGCAATACTAATAATAATTATAATTTGTATTGCCTACCTTAAAATAATAACACATGTACATAAATTCGTCATTTGTCAAAAATTATGGCAAATAAAAAATAAAAATAAACGCAAATAGGTATCGAAAACTGGTATTGGACGCCTGTGGTGTCACTTAACGAGAACAAGAAGTATTTGATTAATTACCCTCTTCGTACTAAACTCTTTAGTAATTCCTACTGATGAGGGTAACTTGGTTACCGAAATGAGCATCTAGGAAGTAAATTACTTGTGTGGTAAAGGGGAAAATACTGCTTGTTCTCGTTAAACGCGAACGCAAGTTTTTTGCCCATATCTCCGCAGCCGTAAGACTTTGCCTTCATGTAGGTTCTTGAATATGGGTCACAATTCGAATACAAAATTATAGTTATTTGAAAGAGATATTGAAATCATTTATTCTAGAGTGAAGGAAGTTTCTGCATCTCGTTGAAACTGGCATGGAGTTTTTCATCGACTTCAAAAACACTCACTTTGACTAGAACGAGAGCTCATCTATAAAATGTGAATCTTATATCTCAAATAGATAGATGATAGCGTAACATTACAAATAGTTATTTACCTAACGATAAGTTTTATCAAATGAGTAATGAAATATTGACTCTTGATAAAAGTGGAATTACTCAATGATGAAAATATTCTGCTTATTTTCGGGCACTCTCTATAATTCCATTGTAACCGAAATATCACAATTTGTTTATAGTTGCTAGTTATAGATAGTACAAACTTGAATACAAATGATTAGGTATATCGTCTATTAACTTCCTCTTATTATTCATGTTCACTCAAAACAACTGGATGAATAGCAATAATTATTAAAGTTACTCTCAATATTAGCCTGAAGTTTTGTGTGTATGATGCGAGTTACTGCAGATATTTCTTCTGACCAAAATTTGAACCTTCCTTATGATTGTTTTGATATCATACTCTATGGTAGGAGAGAAAACAATCGTTTATTAATCATACATGAGAGTATACTTTCTATATTTGTTGTTTTTGTAGTTATTTTTCATTCTTGCAGTTGGCAGTCTGAATAAATCTTTTGATCCGTCGTCACTTCGACTTTTTTTGTTATATTTTTTTAAATGAAATGTGTACTCATACAAGGGCTGAATATGTCACATGGGAAGACAAATATTTTCTCTGAAGGAATTTCACAGATGGGGAAATATTCAAGGAACTAACTCATAGAAAACAGCATTCACCCTTTCAGCAACAAGTTTATGATCAGCTTGCTGAAGTCATACTCATATTGCTTCGATTGTTTAAAGTCTACCCTCAAAATGAAGAATGTAAAAAAATTACTCAATGGCTAATGAGAATCAGTTACTTTCTTAGTAATAGTCAAATCAACCGTACACAAATTTATTCCGTTTTCCTCATCTTTTCGTATGACATTCTAGGGTCCGCCCTATTTTAGATTAGAAATAAACGCGTCATTATGCTTCATCAAGGTATAACAAAAGAGATCTATTGGTGGTACTTACCAACTTCAAAAGTTTTATAACAAGGGTACCCACAGTCTCAATACTAGTCATTTTGGCACAAAAGGGAGTTTGAGTTTTTTCAATAAAACAAATACTCTGGTAGGATAACGCACAAAGCACCTGCTACAAAACAAAATGAGGTGAGTGAGTAGAGATACAGCTAATCACCTTATCTCGACTGATAACACTGTTTTGGATTTGTACAAGCATTCTGTGAAAAAAAAACGTAATGATCACTGCATGAGATATTTTTACAGATATAGCTGTAACAAATTTTGTGACGAATTGAACAAACATTTGTGTTGAACTCTTTATCTATAAATGAATCGATGTAAGAAAATGAAAAAATACCAGGATGTAATGAAATATTCTCAGCTTGTTGTATGGAAGAGAGTGAAATCTGAGACACCAAATATCTAATTAATCAGTATATGCTGTGTTTATCAGAATAGTCCAAGCCAACCCCACTCTGTCATTCAAGAATCTTAGGCCAAGGTGTTGATGAATTTTATTTACCTCGTGGATCATTTATTTTCTGCTCAAATACACCAAATCGAAGAGTTCTTGTTCAGATCTTCATAGAAAATATCATTACCTGGATCTATGTCATATGATGCAAATATTATCCCTTTGTCAACAATTTATTTTCATAGCATAGACATAAAATTGATGATTAGTTCCACTAACAGGCATTTTCAGGCAAATTCACATACACAATAAGCAAAGAATAAGGTACAAATTTATCATAATATTTTTTATTTTCATACTAAATCTGTATTATACATGTTATGTTACAAATGAAATAATATACAAAAACCTTAAATAAATCAACTAAGAAATGAAAAGGCAAACAAATTCGACATATATCGTAACAAAATTGCATATCCACTTTTGAGATTCTTCAGAAAAATCAATGAGAGAACAATGGAATAAATAAACAAATGACATATGTAAATAATAATAAATAACTATCTTAATCTAACAAAAATCCACCTATATCTAGTCGCTGGGAAGAAGTGTATTTTCGGCACAGGCAGGTCCTTGGCTTGGCCAGTTACAGGCACCAAGAGAGTTGTCAAACGTCAGATGGACGGGACAGTTGAATGTGTGCAATGCGTACTTATTTTTCGTGCAATCCCATCTGCAAGCGTAGAATTTGTTACACTGGTTGGGGTGTCTGAACAATCCAGGTCTTTGACATTCAATAGTCTCTCTTACACTACCGGTCCTTGGGTTGTAGTTACCGATCGCCTCTTCAGCCCCCTCTCTCGCTCCCTCCTTAGCAGCTTGCTTTACCAATTTCAGTCCGGTTCTTACAGCTTTTGCTATTTCTTTGTCAGAAGGTTTTTGCTCAGTATATTGTCCTACATCATCAGTCAGATCATAAGAAGTTGTTGTACTGACAGGGGATACCCTGACTCTCTTCCTTATTGAATAGGTTGGTGTGGGTACTACCTGGCCATTTGTTGTACTTTTTATATAGACTTGCGGGGTGGGAGTAATATCTATGATATTTTGTGGTTCGTATTGATAGTTCTCAACAACAGTACCCCCTTGATCATTATTCTCTACAACATATCCGTCATCATCATCGTCATCCTCTACTATGATGATCCTCTGCTTCTTTTTCGATTTTAACGAATTGGATACACATGTGCACTGGGCTCCTAGTTTAGCCGACAAGAAAGGCTGCAAGTCGTTTTGTTTGATGATGGTTCTGGTGGCTGGTCTGGCCACCTTGACAACTTGAACTGGTCTCCTAGATGTAACTTCTAGTTCGCCATCTTCCGTGGGACTGCCATTGGTTGTAACTCTTATTCTCGATCTTACCGGTAGATATTCTCTGGAAAGTGTAGTTACTTCCACGGGACCAACCGTCGAACTTTTTCTCAAAGTGTATCCTGGAGTAGAGGTTATGAAAGTTGGTGCAGATGTTGAAGTATAACGAACTCTTGATCTGACAGGTAAATATTCTCTTGTAACTTCCGGAACAACGAAAGTCGGAACTGGAGTTGTAACTCTAACTCTTTGTCTTGCCGGTAAGTATTTTCTGACAATAGGAGTAGTAGATTTGACAGGGCTTGGGACATACTGGTATTCATCATCTAATGAACTGAATGAGAACCTCGAAATTGGTCTACTTGTAGTTGAAGATTGTGAAGGAAGATATTCTCTAGTAGGAACAGGCACATATCTAGTTGAAACTACAGGCTCCTCTTCGAATGATACTTCAGGTGTTGAAGAGGAATACCCTGTTACAAATGTGGACGGAGTCGACAACCTGCTATCATGGATATAGAATGTGGGTTCTTGAGAATGTTTGGATTTCACGGACAGAACTGAAGCAATGGTTGATTGATAGCTTGGTCTAGGAGTAGATTGTACGTAAACTTGCCGAACAGGTTCCACAGTACTACTAACAGTATTGAAGTTATTGAAATGATAAGAATTAGATGTATCCACAGATTGACTGAACGCTTTCGTTCTAACTGATTCGTAATTTTGGTTGATTGATGGAGCTTGGTAGCTTTCTACTATAACTGGCCCATCTGGGGAATTGTTTCCAGTAACATATGCTTTTTCTTTGACGAATAATTCTTCTTCGATTGGTTGCCTATTTTCATAAGTTTCCAGTAACGGTGCAGGTTCATCCACAAACTGATTGGATGGTCTCGGATAGTTGAATACCTGCTGTTCTACTGATTGTTTATTCCCGTATGACTCGAATGTAGCTGATCCTTCGTCGAAAGAAATAGCTGGCTTGGAATAGTCATATCCCTTGAATTCAACATTTTTCTGCTGTTGTACTAATACTGTCGGAATGGGTGCGGGGACATTTTGTTGGTATACAACTGATGGATTCACAGTTGAGGGAGTGTAAGTCTGAACGGGCCTTGGAGTAGTATGCGCGACATAGTTATAACTGGGTACTACGTCAGGTAGCTGGAATGGCTTTTCAGTAACAGGCAAATAAGCAGATATAGGTTTCTGAACAATAACTGTCTTTTCGGTTGCTGGTAGATAGGTCGACGAAATTGGTCTAAAGGTTGAGCTAACAAAGGTTTTTTCTGTCGCTGGTAAATATGTTGAAACTACAGGCTGCACAGGTTTCCTAATAACATCATTAAACGTATAGCTCGTTACAGGTGGTTTTTGATAATGATAAGTCGACACGACTGCTGGTTGAATAGGTTGTTGATACGTGAATGATTTTTCGGTTGCAGGTAAATATGTTGACACTATGGGCCTGAAAGTCTGTTGATAAATTAAAGGCTTGTCAGTAGAAGGTGTATACGTAGACACCACATCTTTGAAACTGTAATTCGTCGAAAAGGATGGCTTCTGGTAAGTGGATACAACAGGAGCGACAATTGTCTTTTGAGTGGGGTAGTTGTAATTCAAAACTGTTGGTTGCTCGGGTTGTGAAACATAATGTGTTGTTAGAGCTGGTTTTTCTTCGAAACGAATTGAAGGTTTCTCATAATTATATCCATCATTTACAGCCTCTTTCTGATAAATATTACCAGCAATAGTGGGTTGAACATATGTTTGCTGAACAATGGGTTTCCTGATGCTGAATTTGGAAATAATGACGGGGTTTTTCCTCGGTCTCTCTTCGAAGCGTACGGATGGCTTTTGATAATCATAATCTTGGACGTAACTAAATGAGGCTGAAGGATGCACAACTGGGGCAACGGTAGATGAAACGTATACTTGAGGTTGCTGCAGTATAACTGGCTTGGGTGTAGATACTTCATTATAGTTGGATACAACTACGTTAGGTTGCGGCGCTTCCTCAAATTTGATCGATGGCTTGTCATATCTATAGCCATTCGATTCGGAATTTGAAATGTGAACGTTGTAGCTGACTGGTTTTTCCTGGGAAACCACAGGTTGCACTGGCACAACAGCTTCCCTTTCAAACGTGAATGGTTTGGCGGTAGTAGGTGTGAAATAGTTATAGGATGTAACAACCGATGGGCTAACTGTCTTTACTGACGTTTCCTCGAAATGAATATTTGGTTTTGGGTACTCATAACCTTGTTGAACCGATTGTACAACTCTCACTTCTGGTTTAACTTCGAAACTGTTGCCAACTGTGCTTCCTTGAGTGTGAGATTGGTAGTTGTAACTGGTGGCTCCTTGGGAGGATTCTTTCAATAGATTCTGTTGAACAACTGGTACTAATGGTCTCTGATACGTTTGACCTTCAACGAAAGACACGCTTGGTTTTTTGTATTCGTATCCCGAGAAACTTGATGGGGTGGTTGAAATGAATTTCACAAAATCGGATGATTTGGTTTGTCCGAATGTTTTGAACTGCAGTCGTGGAATATTTGCTATGACACCACCATTATAAGTGTCAAAACCTGTAGCCGTCTGCAGAGTCGGTATTGGTACAGAAGTAACGGTCGGAACAGAAGCGTATGTGCTTACTGTGATGGGAGATACCGTGCTTTGGCTTATGCCCAGATTATTTTGTCCATTATCGTAAACTTCCACGCCTGATTCAGATTTTCCTACAGCAGAATATCCACCACCAACTATATTGATATTGTCATAAATGCCATTATATTGCTTGCCTGAGGCAATATTGGCATTTTTCAACCCAGAAGTATCAAATCCCTGCTCATTTTGAGAGTGGAATTGGATGAATGATTGAGTTGATTTTGCTCCAGAATTACCATCAACCAAATTGGATCCTAGGTTATATTGGTACCCGACATTGTTTTGTCCCTGCTTTTGAATGTTGATTGACAAATCATTCAAGGAAGGTCGGAGGCCATTGTTAACATAATCTTGAGTCAACCCAATCTCACTTTGTTTAACATAATTTTGACCCTGCGAAGATTGTGTTCCATAATAATTTGTATCGGTTTGATATTGTCCATTGTTCAGGCCTTGATCTACCAGAACATGCTCATTTTGACGAGAATCTGTCCCTGCGTTGGATGATTGATATACATTGGAACCATGAGCAAGATTCAAAGAATACTGGTTATTAATCTGTCCTTCATATTGGTTTTGTGAGGATCCCGATCCATAATTGTTTGATCCAGTATGAGTTTGGTATTGAAGACCATGGTTAATCAAAACATGCTCATTTCCACCAGTTTTTGTTCCTGCAGAGGATGATGGGTATACTCCAGAATCATGAATCAGGTTTGAAGAATACAAGGAATTTGTATTGACTTGTCCTTGATATTGGTTTTGTGAAGATTTTGATCCATAACCGTTTGAATCAGAGTGAGTTTGATATTGTACACCGTCCAGTCCTTGACCAACCGATATCTCTCCATTTTGGCTACTATCAGTTGGTCCAGTGAATGATTGGTACAGGCCAGATCCATGAGCTATAGCTGAGTTATATTTATTGTTTATATTCGCATCTGCTTGTTCTTGAAATTGGCCTTGTGAGGATTTTTCTCCATAATCATTCAAGCTATACTGGATGTTCTGTCCTTGGTTCTGCTGACTTTCACCACTCTGTTTTGCTGACGATTGGTATATTCCAGATCCGTGAGCTATACCAGAAGAATATTGAGCATTGTTATTAAAATCAGCCTGTATTGTTCCATCACCAAATCCCCCAGCTAGTTTCAAACCAGTTGTGCCAGTTCCACCAGCTGTATTAAAGACATTGAACTGAGCGGAACCTATTCCAGAGTTTGCTCGATAGTTGGCGGATATGTCAGAATTTCCTGCGGTTCCACCGTTATACTGAATGTTGCTATCGTAGATGTTGGAACCTTCATTTAGACCGATTTTCAATAAACCAGCATTCTGTAGTGACTGCGTTGCTTTGACACCTAGCCCTCTGAAACCTCCTGTGTATCCGTTCTGGTATCCACCACCTCCAATGTTGCTATAGATGAAGGGCTGTTCAACTTTTCCATTGATTCCACCAAGTTTCACCAATCCAAGAGAACCAAGGCCATTATATTGTTCCAGAACCTGTCCTGATTGATAACCATGTCCAACAGAAGCGCCTCCATAGTAGAACTCAGAAGCTTGGTTGATTCCAAGACCGTGTCCACTTCCACATTTCGGTACCAACCAAGACCATTCACAGACTAACCGATCTGAGTCGAACATCAGTCCGAATGGACATCTGAATTCATAGGCGGAGAGGGGAGATTTTCCGTGATCCAAGCAGGCGAAGAACCAGCGGCAGTTTTCTGGATCGGCATAGTATCCTGGAACAAAATCAAATTCAGAACAGGAACATACGTAGAGATTAATGAAACAATTGAAAAAATCTTAACTAACTATGAGAAGTTAATCAATGTGTTATATTGAGTACTAATGAATATTTTTGTCATTTATTATGAGCATATATTTTGTAGTTTGAATCTGGTGGATAATATGAGAATATGAAAATATAATAGACCAAGTTTCTGAAAGTTAAATCATATTCCTAAATAATCGAAGGTTTTGGAAGGTAAACAAGTATTACTTTTCATAGGAAACGCTTCAGATGATACCTTTTTGCTACATAAAGTTGTTCTGGTAATGGGTGTTTGGAATGAAACCTAATGGAACACAATAATGATTTCATGATCGGTCAACTCACAGAACTTCATACTTGGAACTATTTCATGTTAACTTATTTCTATAAATAAATGTTTTCTAAATAAATAATGTATTCAAACAAAAACAAAAAAATAATTGTTTTCTTTTAAATTAGGGGACATTATAATCCATAATGCCATCAACAATGCGCTATGGCATTATGAGTCCGTTAATAGCTACTGTTGCTAAGGTTTGATGAAGCAATTATGGGCAAGTGAAGAATAAAAAATAAATAAAAAATGTGCGATGGCCGGGAATCGAACCCGGATCAACTGCTTGGAAGGCAACTATGCTGACCATTACACCACCATCGCAACTTGTAATTGTATAAATTACATAGCGGCCATATTCACCAATGTTGAAGAATTCATAGGTGAAAGTGAAGGATATTATAAACTAGCAGGATATAAGTGCGACAATTTTAATATCTATAATATATTTCTTTTTTAATGTCGGTCGGGGGATCTGACCCTTTTCTTCTCCAAAGAAATTGCGAAAACTCGTGGAAATAGAATCGGAAAAATGATAAAATAAAAAAAGTTTTTAATGTACCATGTTTTTATAACGGAATAAAAAGTATAAAATTATTTCCACATACAGATTTCAAACCTTTTCTAAATTGATACATTAATAGCTTAGCTAACAATTTTATTGCACCGCAAATAATGTTAACCGATAATTTAGTTATTTTTTCCTACATGCATGCAAAAAGCAAAACTTTATTGAGGGGGAAAAATAAGTTCTTTATTGCACTAATCTGTCATTCTACTTCAACGTGCTGTCATCATGATAAACATAAACGTTCAAACCCACTCCATATTTAGCAGAGACATTATAACCCAGTACGATTGGGTTTCAAGACGAAAATCGATTGTGGCACCACCAAACTTGGTATGCTAGTAGTTCCAGGTGTGAAACATATATTTTTTTTCGTTTAAAAATATATAAATAGATTTTTGCTGTAATCTTGGAAAGTATGTGAATTATGGAAAAAACAACTAACAAAGTTAAAGGCAATTCAATTCTCCACAACATTTTCTTAGTAATTTCTTATGAAATGCGCTCATTCGCTTATTCATATTTTGACGAGAAGAATTTGTGAAAATGAAAAAAAATCTGTTTTCTATGGTAGAATATTGGACATCTGACCGTGGTTTTCAATTAAGAATAACTTTTCTTAATAAATATTGTCGATATTGTGGAAAATCAAAGTACTTAACTCTTGAGCAAAATTTGCATTTTTCGACAAACCTCGTATACGAATGCAAACACTTGATATCTGATCACTTCATTTTGGGTTTTGAGCCATGCAGAATTTTTTATCGCGTATAACGTTTTTTCATAAAATGAATTAGTAATAAAAAAGTTTTCCATACGGTGTCGACTCAATTGGACACACTGTATATTTGATATTGTGTAATTTCGGCTTATTTGAAATTATACATTTTATTTTAATTGGCGGTTAACTTCAAACTGTTTCAGTGATTACCTTGTTTACTGGTTATATTCTGATTGTTAAAATTGTTTTGTTAAAATTGTTTTTTCCGTTAACCAGCTGTCGTCCCCTTACGAACGGCAGTCCTCAAAAGTCGAAACTTGTGCGAGCCAAGGATTAACGAGGTCTTACCTTTTAACGTGCGATTCCTAGCACTTTCTCGGACCATCAGATAAAAATCTGTAGTCGCTAGGATTTGAACCTAGCCGACCAGCAATTCAATTCAATTCTTAATTGTCCTTTCGCTATTAGTTACAATAGATAAGACGTGTCAGAAAAGTACACACATACAAACAGAAATACACAAAAGTGTATAGCATTTACAATTTTCTTAGGTAACAACAGATGTTTTTCATACATAATGTCATATTTGCCCCGGCATCACAATTAAGAGAATAATAATTTGAAGGAATGTTACTATAAAATATGTGAAAGATACCTTTCAAATTCGTTAAGATTATAAAAACATTGATCTACGAGTATTGCTTTTAACCTTTTTTTGAACTTATCACTAGATGTACTTTCCTTGAGATACAGAGGTAACTTGTTGAAAAAACGAATGCCAGCCCTAACTGGAGACTTTTGACAAAAGGTGTGATTTACTTTATTTAGTAAAAAATCATTTTTATGACTAGTGTCATGAGCGTGTATATCTCTGTTCCTTACAATACACTTTTGGTTAGAATAAATGTAGGTGAATAATTTTAACAGGTAGATGGATGTGACAGTGAGGATTTTCTTTCGTTTAAATATGTCTCGACACGAAAACCGATATGGTATTTTGAAAATAAGCCTCAAAATGCGCTTTTGTAAGACAAAAATTCTTTCTATGTCTCGCCCTTGTCCCCATACGATTATGTTACAAGCAAGCAGTCAATGGCTTTGAACGCGACAGTCTCAACCACTGAATTACCTGGCCTGTTTGAACTATTATCAAAAAAACATTATTATCATTATTATTTTCATTATCTGTGAAAAATTTTGCGCAGAAGAGAATGCTAGCCAGCAAAGTTTGAGAATCAATATCTCCTTGGTAAAAGTGATTTTACTAACCTGGTTCTTGAGGACATACGAATCTCTCCTTGGGCACCGGGGCAATTTCACTGCTTCCAGCGCACGCTTGTCCTTGGGGAAGACTTCCTGGCCAAACGCATACCTCCACGCGCTCGTCGAAAGCCAGTCCTGCAGGACAGTCGAATTCGAACACGCTGTATTCGTCGCTAAGCTGATCGAATTTCACACAGCGGTAGAAACGGTTGCAGGAACGCGGATGGACGAAGTATCCTTGACGGGAGCAGGAGAATTCCGTTCGTGTATCCTGAAAAAGGAAAATTCAGATTGAACCTTTTATGCGCAACAACTTTTTTTACGTGAAAAATATTTGAAAAAATCTTAAAAATACGACTTATTTTATGATGCATATAGGCTACAAATCACATCCTATAAATTTTTGCATAGTTCTATATCTGCTGCATTTCAAATAATTGAAAATGAATCATATTCCTGAATTGCTAAACTTAGTTATTACTTATTAACTTAAAATAAGAAACTGAAGAAACTGATTCAACGTTCGTCGTGGTATTAGCCAGGAAAGTAATCGTTTTGCGATGGGTTTTTGGCCCAATTACTCCTATTGTATAGGATTATATCAGTCGATGCTAACACACACACCAACAAAAAAAGAAACTAAAAATTTTTTGAAGGGTCTCACCGATACTACTTTTTGACAATTACTCGAAAGATGTCGCTGGGGGAGCACATCTACTTTAAAATGTTGAAAGGCATACAAATCGCAATTAGGAAAAAAATTATTAACAAAATTCAAAAATATTTAGATGGTTGTAAAGAGAATTGAATTTTCTTTTCAACTATGTGACACTTGATCCCCCCATGCCATTTGAAATGTTTAAGTTAATGTGCTTCCCCCACGCCCCCTGTCGAGCAATCACCATATTTTTCAAAGAGTAGTATCGGTAAAACCCTAAAAACGTTTTTTTTTCATGTTTCTACGTCGATTGGTTCAAAAGTTTTATGGGGGGGACCATTAAAAGCCACACTGTATAATAAAAATGAATCGCTAAATTCCTTGCTAAGCGGAAAACTTGAGAAAGGCTGGACCAATTAATTCATTCATTGAAGTTCGAGAAAGGTTTCTATGAAGAAGAAAATTGGAAAGATTGCCCGGAATGAATTGCATTACAGATTTAAGGATTCTGCACGCGACTTCGCCAAAAAATATAATGGAAGTCGGCGAATAAAAAGTATACATGTCAATAAGTCATGCAAAAATTCGATAAATTGCGTGTACCGAATACCATGCAAATACGGATGTTGCTACATCGGTGATACAAAAAGACCTCTCAGCATTCTTAACTGACATTTCGTGTTTGAAGCAAAATGATCGATCTAGGTGATATTGTTTGTATGGCAGTCTTGTAGTTTTGCACTGAGTCGATTTCACTATAGTTATAAATATTGAATTTTTCGCAGATTTATAATTAAGTCGATTCTTCCACCATTTGTCTTCCAAACTATAGACCAATCTAATACAGAACTGATGTCTAACCTGTCTTATAATGTGATGATGTCCTTCAACATCCACAATCCTTGTGATCCTATAGGGCGAGATTTGCACATTATCTAGTGGCCTGGTTGAACTTTCAACTAGCTCTCTTTCTAGGGAATGTAGCACTGCTCCTCTGGGGGCCCTGGCCTGTCTTGAGAGTCCGTTATAAGCTGATTCAAGAATGGTGGAACCACATTTCTGACCTCCATCCTCGGAGAGATCTTTAAGGGCTAGCCCAGCTAACCCCCGGATGCGAGAGTACTTGGCTTTGATGTCAATACTGGAGGAATCATCAAAAGCGATCCACTTATTTTTGCTGAAAAAATATTAAACAACTTTTATGTTTGTTCTGTATCAAGGAAACTTTATTCGACTTTGAAACGATACCATACGAAGATTCACATCCATTAGATTCTCAAACAATTCGTCAGGATTTAGGAAAATGAAAATAAATACCTCGAAATTGTGAAGGAATGGACATGATTTATGTTTAGTCAGTGGGAAAGTTGAAGTAAAAACTGTAATAACGTTAAGGGCATGGATTTCAGAATTAAATGATTCTGAAAATATACTGAAACTTGTTGCAAGCACCAAGTGTATTGGTTCTTTGATTAATAGTATTTTGCCACTTGAAAACCACTTTCAATATGTAGAAAAAACATTTCTAAAAAATTATACTTCTGCTCAAGAATTTCCAAACATCTCTCTTAACAAACAAATATCTGTTCAATTTGAATAACATGGATAGATAGACTTCAAAAACTATAAAACAGAGGTATGCGCATAATTCTGAGGTGTAGGAAATACACACCAATACATTTTATTTAAAATGTATTACACTGGTTAATGTATCAAAACTTTTTTTTCCTATCGATGTGGTTAATCTTCAAAATTTTAAATGGGCTAGGACGAACTCATTTCAATCAAAATGTTGAGTTTCACAAGGTCAACCAATAAAATTATTCAACACGAACTAACGATACCTTAGATATACTTAGGACTAAATATTATTATGATCAATATAACCGGTCAACAAACGAGATTAGGAATAGAAGTTTGAAGAGATATAAAAATAGAATTTTTTTGAATATTTTCCTAGCTGAATTATTATTCTATGAATAGCTTGACCATACTGAAATATTTGCATTTTAATAATAATGACAAAACTTCCTCATTTGCTCCACACCAGAGAGAACAAAATTTAAAAAAATTGGATTTGTCAGAACGCTGGCTGTTACATTGGTTCGAATCTAACAGTTATATCAGAATTCCACGATTATTGCGATGATGGGGAAATCCATAAATATCATGTTTTTCCGATTATAATCAATTTTTGATGATAATCGTGCACGAACATTTCACTTCGCACATAATGTTAAAATTAGTGCGTCAAATTAAAGTGGCAGAGTTTTCAACATTGCGTACGAAGTGAAACGCTCTGGCACGATCGAAACTTGATTTTAATCTAGAAAACACCATGTTTGTTGAGGTTCATGTCATGAGGGGTAGGGGATATAATATTTTATATTAAATGGTCCCATGTTTTTTCACTATTCTTACGAATTTTTTCGATTTTATTTTCATGAGTTTTCACATTTGTTTATAGAAGGACGAGGTAATGGTGCATATATTTTTTATTAAATTATTTTCTGGTCCCATATTTTCCACAATTCTTAAGGAGTTTTTCTATTTTAATTTTGCGTGTTTTCGAACAGGAAGGGGGGTCCGAGTCCTTCGATCAACATTTTTTTCTTATAATTTTCGACGTCCGAAACTGTCAGAAATTTTTCCGTATTCCAACGGGTTCTCTATTTGGATTTCAGGAGGACGTTGGAGTAAAATTGTAAAATTATTTCTACAGATTTTTTTGATTTTTCGCAATTTCTTTCGTGAAGGGTATAGGGGGTATAAATATTTTAAATTTATTTATGTTTTTTCTTTCGATTTTAATTTCGCGGGTTTTCGGATTTTTTTTTTTTCGAGAAGAAGGGGTGCGGCAGATCTTTTTTCAATCAAATTATTGAATAGTTCGATATTTTTCACTATCTTCAGGTGGAACAACTCGGTAGGAATCAGACAGGCTAAGAATTTATTACAAAACAGCTGCAAAACCTCACAAAAACCTACTTTATCAGATAAGATGATCTACCAGAATATTGGTTGGGTTACCCATAGGAAATGGTATAGGCACAGCAAATATATGAAGCAGAAGAAATGATATAAAGGTCAGGAAACATCAGTACTTCTGGCACTGCGAGGGTTTGTCAAGGCTGAGGTTTCTAATGCTAGGAGAAGAAAGACCGAGGGCCTTCAGATATATAAGAGTTTTGAAAACTGGTGAACTAAATAGATTTGAAAAGGTCGCAAGGAAGTCATAAGGTAATCTAATCTGATTTAATCCACTCCACTCAATGATTTTATAATATAAACGCCTTTCTGGAATGATTTTCTTGGAACATATCGTTATAATATGCTAATTGGTTTCCATAAGGTAATTGTTTTAAAATTCCAATAATTCAAAACATTACATTTCAAAATTACAGAGCCAAACCTATTTTTCGAAACTGACCAAATAAACCAAAGCAACGATTAGTTCCGAATAGAATACATTCAGGTGTGTCCTGTCATGGCAATAAAACACCGTGAGATAACACTTTCGCAATGTGTTCTACTTTACTACACGTTACACGAGGACTTATTAGAAGTAGTATCGCTCGTAATTTGTACGACATTGCCCGAGGTGCTCACTTCAGCGATTAAAGGCCATGACAGTGGTCAGGAAAGATTATATTATAGATATTTATCACGGTAAATTGGTTTTGATGATGAATGGCGATGGCATGAATTATATTTTATAGGATATGATCTCATACATAATAAGGAAATTGGCGAAAGGTGTTCATCATAGATGTCTTAATACATCAAGGGCGCGTTTGCGGTGGAAATTGGGATAATGAGGGTAATTTCTGATGGATGAAGTGGTTATGGAATTACTGGGTGAACATTTTAATGTGTTCCATCATTTCATAAATAAATGAAATTTGGTTTCAGTGTATCAATGAGGTCAATGTTATTACATCAAATAATTACAGGGCGGTTGCTTGATTTATGAGTAGTTGAATTAATAGTAAATATAGAGTATGACCGGTAATATCCATATGAAGTAGCATCAGTTTCAATACTTATATAATTTTATTTTTTTTTTTCAAAATAAGCATTTATTTATGAACTATTTTGGAACTAGCAGACGTTGTCCTGTCCGAAAGTTGAACTGTTGAACAGAATGCAAATATCAAAATAAGTCAATTATTTATGAACTTATATTTTTTTTATTTCAAAAAATATTAGGTGGAAGGGGGGGGATTTTTCAGTTATAGTTATAAAATGTGTAAATGAATCAATGTAATATAAAATTGCAGGTATTCTTTATGGTTGAATCACAAAGTTGACATTGTTTTTTTTACGCACATATTTTAACTTAATATATTTCTGTAAACGAAATTGTATGATTTCTTACTTACCGCCAATACGGTAAGTTTTCGAAAGGGTTGGAATTTTCGAATAAATTTTTTTTGGTAGAATCGCAGTTGATAAGCTACTTTTTGACGACAAAAAATTGTCTACCTTTGAAAATGGCGGCCTGACGCCATTTTAATTATTATAATTGCCATCTTCAGACAATCTGGAAAAATACCACTTATTTTTGTTTGGCTATTCACATAGTTCTACAATAAATTTCTTTCTATACATACCTGAATATGTATGGCCCGGCCTGATCTTGATCTCTTTCCAACGTCCAGTTTGAACCACTTCGCATTTCTTCGCATAATTCCTTTCGAGATAGAGACTTAAGCTCCAGAGCAGGGCTTCCTGGAGCAGAAAATTCTTCGTTTTGTAGTGTGAATTGAAATGCTTGGACAGGAGCTGTAATAACGACTTTATTCAAAGGAGCACCCAAGCCACTCACCAGGTCAACGATTGAATCCTGAAATGAAATAAATATACAGTGACCGCCAAAAAGTATGTACCATATGGGAAAAAAGTTTATTATTAGAGTATTAGAAAAAAGATTCTTGGGAAAAGTTTGTGCATGTCCGATAACCTAAAAATCGATTTTGACACATGTCATGTGATCGCTGGTATGGCGGCAAATTGAAAAAAATTACTATGAGCACGCAAAAAGTGGGGTAAAATGGCAAAATATCAAAAAAAGTAATTTGAAAAAGTTGCTTAGAATTAAATTTTATACACATATACGAAGTTTGAAAAGATAATGAGAGGAAAATTGAAAATAGATTTTATTTTTTTATATTTTCCTAGCTGTTTAAAAATATCAAATTATTATCATATGAATAGCTTGACCAAAGTGAAACATTTGTATTTCAATGATAATGACAAAACTTTCTCATTTTCTCTACACCAGTAAGCACTAAATTAAAAAAATTGGATTTTCTTAAAACCCTGGCTGTTACATTGGTTCGTATCTAACAGTTATATCAGAATTCTACGACCATTGTGATGACATGATACTCCAGAAACATGATGTTTTCCAGATTATAATCAAGTTTCGATGATAATCGTGCCAGAGCGTTTCACTTCGCATGCAATGTTGAAAACTCAAGCCTCTTTAATTTGACGCGAAGTGAAACGTTCGTGCACGATTATCATCAAAAATTGATTACAATCTGAAAAACACGATATTTTTGGATCTCCCTATCATCGCAATAATAGTGGAATTGTGATATATCTATTAGATACGTACCAATGTAACAGCAAGGATTCTGACAAAATTCAATTTTTTCAATTTAGTGCTCTCTGGTGTTGAGAAAATGAGAAAATTTTGTTATTATCATCGAAATACAAATATTTCAGTATGGTCAAGCAATTCATAAGAAAATAATTTGATATTTTTCTACAGCTAGAAAACTAAAAAAAATTGCTGTTTTCAATATTTCCACATAATCATCTCAAACTTTGTATATGTGTATAAAATTGAATTTTAAGCAACTTTTTCAAATAACTTTTTTCGATATCTTGCCATTTTTTTCGACTTTTTGACTATTCATGGTAATTTTTTTCAATTTGCCGCCATACCAGCGATCACGTGACATGTGTCAAAATCGATTTTTAGGTTATCGGATATGCACAAACTTTTCCCAAGAATATTTTTTCTAATACTCTAATAATAAACTTTTTTCCCATATGGTACATACTTTTTGGCGGTCACTGTATAATATGAATATGAAAAATCAAAAAAGTATTGAAGAGGCGCAACGCCAAACTTATATGTTTTTGATTATCCAGTAAGGTGTTTGATGAGGCTAATATAAATACGTTGACACACATATAACAAACTTTCCTCCAAAAGAAATTACCCTTCATTTGGTTGAAGATGACTACTGCAGAAAAGTTTCGAGGTTATTTATTCTCGTCAGTGCTAGTGTAGGTCAGACATTAGAATCGTGTTCTCCTTGTGGCACGGACCGGAGGGTTTTGAAGCCCCTACACGTAAGGTTCTCCAGTATGGACCCTTTGTACATCCACATGTTTTGCTTCAGTAGGAAGTTCCTGTGCACCTCTGCACCTAGGTTGGCGACCTTGGAACTGTTGGCTTTGACTCCCCTCGAATGGGTTCCAGAGGTCCCTGCTTCGGTTCCCCTTGTAGATGTGGTTTTTGGTCGCCTCTTACTACATCCAAACCAGACCGTACACTTTTGTTTTGAGGTACCTTCATTTTTTCTGGTTGCCTTTACCAAGGTATCCACCCCTCACCTAGGTTGCCATTTCAGAAGCACTCTTGAGGTTCATCTGACCGGTGCCTTCGGAACGATTGGCTAGAACCCCTTGAATGGGTTCCAGAGGCACCTGCTTCAGTTTCCATTGTAGGTGTGGTCCCAAAGTCTCCTTTTACGACAGGCAGATCAAACCTTGGAAAGTTCTATAGGGAAGTGGTTATGGGGATGCCTTACCCTTTATTAGCAAATTTTTATTTCAGTTCACCATTCCAAAATCAGAAATGGATTTTGGTTTTTTGAATAAAAATTATTTCGGATAAGAAAACAATATGTTTTATTAAAAAGAAGCAATGTATAATTTTCGATTATTAGAATAAGGAGTATATACGATTCCGCTCAAGGTTTCATAACTTATAGTAATATTCAGGATAATTCTCGTTTTCTTTCATTTTCATTTAATATCGATATATAAGCAAGGGGTAACATTTTTTGAAATAAATTTTTTCGTCAAAACGATGTTTTTCAGAAATTTTCCAATTTTTTTTTCGTAACAGTCAGACATTTTCTGGCTGACGCCACCGGGCCATCACACGCCGAAGGCCATAAACGCCTACATTATGCCGTCGATACATAAATAACTATGATGGAGAATGTTTCCTTTAAAATGTGTGGTTCTGATGAAATACATTGAAAATTAGGCCCACTTTAGACACCCGTCTGAGGGCTGAAATGAAAAAAAAAAACAAGGAAAACTAGTGACAAACCCAAGGTGATAATGAAACAACTATCTCCTAGAGGGTCAATGAAAACGTCGGACCTGATTCGTGTAAAACCTCATAACTGCCCGTTCTGGTTTTGAACTTAATTGGGATGATTCTCAATGTCACTTTCAATTGGCAACTGTATGCGAATTCCAAATGCCAGGGCAAAGTATCCATTTTAATTGAAGTAATATAAGCTGCACTTCTCATTTTAGCTGTTCTTTGTTCGATAGCAAGACACAAATCCTACTCTTTAAAAAAAAATAAGTATTATGTAGGTGATATAACTGAAAGTGCCCTTTTAAGGCGACTTGTATTGCAGCTTGTTCGTCAGATGGAGACCACGCAAACTACAATTATTCAGTGGTCATAGCCTCATGAGTTAACCGCTGCATATTATCAATTATCTTTAGAAGTTTTGCAATATGAAAGTGTCTGTTTCAACAAAAAAATTTCTACTTATATCGCATTTTGTTAAAATTGTTGTTATTATTTTCATCAACTGGCTGCCCCCTTACGAGCAACCGTTACTCATTTTTGGTCAAATATTGTACGTTGGGGACTTTTTCAAACGATATATCTAAAATTGACCTGTGTTATACAGGGTGCGAAAAACAGCTTGCCAAATAAAAATGTGCAAAATCTTTCTCATTTCGGATGGAACACCCTTGTTCATTATCGATTTATAAGAAGCGGCAACATAGGTTCTACAAATTCCAATAAATATTTCCTATGATTGAAATAAACAGTTTTTTTTAAAGCTGTTTTTTTCGAAAAATAGCAATTCTTCCTATTTCTTCGCCATAATCTTAATGAACGACTTTTTTACCGCGGATGAATGGATTTAACTGGCCAATAAACATTTCCTGTCTAATATACTTAACTAATATGGAAATCATATTAATCAAATCAGGTTTTGAAATTAACACTTTGATTTAATTGTATAGGAACTTCTCGATACAGCAACATTCACTGAATACTTCAATTTCAACACTAGATGTCCTGCCATACCAGGATGCTCACTGCAATATTCCTATACGATATAGGAATATATTTGGGTCAAAAATCCAAATGTTTCGAATAACATTTCCATGTATTTAGCAATTGCGGAGATAGCCTTGTAGGAACTCTGCACGGAAATTCATTGGATGTAATTCAACGTTCGTCGTGGTATTAGCCAGGAAAGTAGTTGTTTTCTGATGGATTTTTGACCCAAATATATTCCTATATCGTATAGGAATATTGCAGTGAGCATCCTGGTATGGCAGGACATCTAGTGTTGAACTTGATTAGCTCATTGTTAAATAGATTTCTTCTATTTTTGATCTATTTTTGAATACTTCAATACTTATACATGTGGCTAATGACCATAGCAGTCGATGCTAAAACAGAAAACAAAAACACGTATACATACTGGCGGGCAAATATATGTTGACTTGCCAAACCAATTGATTTTCAAACCTGCTAATTCAGTTGATTTTAATAGAATAATTTATTCGCTTCTCCTTAAAATGTAGGATGATGGGACAAATTCTGAGATAATTGAAATTTTTGTAAATATTCCAAAACATACATATTAATGCGGAAGAAAATAATAACAGCGAGCGGTGGTCGGATTCACTTGTTTATCTTCTAAACGGGTAATTATAATAGGAATGGGGCGATATTTTAAAGAAGAGATTGAACAATATTAATAAAAAAACTTTTTAAAGGCAAGCTTTTATTTAAAAGTAAAAATAATTCCTGTGTAGTGTAGGTTATTCTGTAAGTTACTCACTACATTACACATTTAAACAAATTATTTTTTACTTTTCAGCGCATTTGAGTAAAAGCTTGTTTTTAATTTTTTTATTATTATTTTATTTTCTGCTTTTTAGTTAGTACGCAGCTATCTAAAGAATGGTTACTACAAGGCCTGTTTCCTGTGAGTTTTGAGCTATCTAGCTCTCGAATGAGGAAGACATCTAAATATTCACTCGTCAGCCATCCTGAAGCGGTCATCTTCGATTCATGATTTTTAACAGAACATTCATGATCTTCCATCCCAAATACACCTACATACCAATTTTGAAGATAGTCTGATTATAATTACAAAACTCGTCCGCCATCTTGGAGCCACCTTGGAGCCACCATCTTGAATTCATACATTTTTACCCCGAAAACCCCTACATACCAAATTTAAACCGATTCGAACCAAAATGACCAAACTCGGCCGCCACATCATTAGAGCCGCCACATTTAATTCATGAATTTTAACAAAAATGTTATAATATCCAACTCCAAAAACCCCCACATACCAATTTAGAATAGAATCCGACCAAAATCACAAATCTCGTCCATCATCTTGGAGCCGCCATATTGAATTCATTCATTCATTTTGACGAAGAAAAGCATAATCTCCGATCCCGAAAACCCCCGACAAACCAACTTAGAATCAAATCGGATCATCATCACAAAACTCAG
This sequence comes from Chrysolina haemoptera, assembly GCA_958298965.1. Taxonomy (NCBI): domain Eukaryota; kingdom Metazoa; phylum Arthropoda; class Insecta; order Coleoptera; family Chrysomelidae; genus Chrysolina; species Chrysolina haemoptera. Next base: position 10,313,831 of record OY282595.1, on the reverse strand, counting down.
AAACACAAAAAAATTATAATATCCGACCCCAAAAACCCCCACTCACCAATATTGAATAGAATCGGACCAAAATCACAAATCTCGTGCGCCTTTTTGAATTCATAAAGTTTGACAAGGACATAATAATCTGTCCCATACCTATTTAAAATCGAATCGGACCATAATCACAAAATTCGTCCGCCATATTGGAGCCGCCACCAAAATTTCGTAATGCATTGTCACCTGAATTATGAACATCTGCCAAATTTCAAGTTGATCGGACAACTAGAAATTGGTCAAAATTGAGTTGCAAGATTTGACCCACACAGAAAGACATGCATAACAACAGGGCAAGTCAAATAAAAGCTGTAAAATCTGTGCATCAATGAACGAATCAGAAGACGATCGTCGTAAATAAAAAGTCGTTCATTAAGATTATGGCGAAGAAACTGAAAAAAATTTCATTATTCTAGAAAAATTTTTTGATTTAAACTATAGGGAATATTTAATGAAATGTGTAGAACCTTTGTTGGCGCTTTATGGTTCGATAGTATAATTCCATTTAAAATGAAGATATTGCACATCTTTGTTGGCAATGTTTGGCAAGGTGTTTTTCGCATCCTGTATATCACAGGTCGATTTTGGATATATCATTTGAGAGAGTCTCCAACGTACATTTGACCAAAAATGAATTTTTATGGGACTTCGCACAACTTTATAATTAAGTATAATAAATATTATGAGTGACAAATTTTGGAAAAAAATGTTATGATAAAATTCTCGAAAACCATCAATATTTTCGAAAAATATATTTTCATTAAGCACCTTTCATTTCTCATGTATCCATGTAAAAAAAAAACAAAGTTAGCACCCGCCCAAAAAAAACTGAACACCTTGTGTAAATGCCATCGTTTTCATTTTGTAGAGATCAGAAAAAAGTATTAATTTGCTGATAAAATCATCTATCTATCTATTACCATAATGAAGATATGGAAGACTGCGGCCTTATTACAGAACCCTGTATATCTAATTAAGGGAAATGTGACGGTGTTCCAGAGAAGTAAACAAGTTTGTGAACGTGAGTGGAGTCTTATAGCTTTAGTGTATGTATACGAGATCTGTATTCCTAGTCAGATCGGATCCAAACCGTTTTTTACAGGTGATTGTTTCTGATGACTTCACTGTGCGAAAGATGACGCAGACAAGGCATCCACTCCCTTATTTTCACGGATTCTAACTTTCGGATTCGAAATCTGACAAAATCGCCTTCACCGGCAATAAATCTCGAATGATTGATAACGATCGTTCGGAAATTGTATTGCTTTCCACTTTCATTCATTAGATATTACATTCAACACACATCTCCGCCTACGTACCGTGAAAAAGTAAGTGAGCGACTACAAGGCAATTTCGCGACAAGGTCTATTACCTCTTATAAATCTCTTCAATATCGCGGCTCACGTTTCGTAACCTTGGCTCATATCAGTCTCGATCGCTAATGAAAGATGATATAATAAAATATGTTTCTACAGGTCATTATCTCAACAACTGAACTGAAATGGCAATATAACCAATGAGTATCAAGTTTGAAAAATTCTATTAGAAGTTCTGGGATTATTCAAAAATCCCAATGATGTTTTTCTTAAAACGTTATGAAAAGTTCTTGGCATGACTTTTTTCCATTACCACTAGATGCACCCTTACAAGAAACCCTCAGAAGTATTCGAAATACTTGTAGTAGCTAAATAAGACGGTTTCCTTACGTTTTAACGTGCGATCCCAAAACAAACGAGAATTAAACTGTCAAGACCTCAGTTGGCGTGCTTGACTTCAACTATCAACAATTCCATTTTTTTTTATTATCTATCCAATCAAGTTCACCCAAAAAAAGTAGGTGAACCGCACATAACAAGCATATAAATAGATAAAATTATATTCGAGTTATACCAGCATAATTAAGGTATTCTGGAGGCGCGCAAATCAACACTTATCTGATCCTAGAAAAGACCCCGTGCTATTTTGCAATCAACAGCCGGATTTAGTACATTCTTTTGTGATCCCAGTGATGTTTACTCTGAACTTTCCTGGAAAATATCCAAGAACTGATATATAACTCCACCCTGACTTCTTCATTTGAGAGCTGTATTCTTCAAAATTAACAATATTGGCCAGCTCGCGCAATATGTCCAGTCAAATGTACATATATCTGTTTGTAACATTATTCACTACCTTGTTCAATATTCTCTTAAGTCTTAACATTTGATTATTGAAGAACACTGGGCAGGAGTAGATCATTCTTCTGATGAACTATCCATATATAGGCACAGAGCTGTGCCGAGCAGAGACAATAATTGCTCGTGAGCATTCAGCATTAGCCATCAAAAAATAGTAAAATGCTCGCATGCACTAAAAACTTCCAGAAAGTGCCTGGAAATTTCGAGCACCAAGATCCAAAAATTTTGAATATAAAAAATAATTGAAATTGTTGTTGTTGTTGAAATTGTTTTTTCCGTTAACCAGCTGTCGTCCCCTTACCAACGGCAGCCCTCAAATGTCGAAACTTGTGCGAGCCAAGGATTAACGAGGTCTTACCTTTTAACGTGCGATTCCTAGCACTTTCTCGGAAAATAACGTTTAACTCTTAAGAATAATGTCCAATAAAATTATCGAACTTGCCAGCTATCATTTTTCGATTTTATACAAGAAACAAAACAGAAAACAGAAAGATGAATTACTGACCGAATACGAGGACTTATTTTTGGTGATATAATATCATATGTCTAAAATATTTGGAATTTATATTTCTATAATTCAATGGTATTTCCACAGTTCTGTTGTCCTCTACACATCCCTACGATATGGAAAATTATCCCTCTGGGTTAGCCTGGTAGTAAAAAAAAACAGCATCATTCATATAACCTCAGGATACCCCCAGAACGAGATGAATATATCCTATCCAAATCCTAGATAAATGTCCTAGGTACATCCTATTGATCGATTTGTGCTATTTGGGTTTTGTTTCTTATAGACCTATTTGAGCACTCCGGTACACTAAGTAGCTCAGGGACTACAAATACACAATTCATTTGTATCTGTGGTCTGTATACAGGGTGTTTCAAAATTCAGTATAAAGAATTTGGGGGCGTATATTTTAGGTCAATATAAGAGTTTATTTCCTATAAACATATGTCCGCAACGGCCTAATTTCTAAGATACAGGGTGTTGAAATTTAACAAAAATGATAATGATACGCTACTGTTCTTTTTTAAATGAATATTATATTTTTTATGAGCGTCCTTTATCTATTCATAAAAATGGTCCCTTGACTTTTTTCCCTATGAAGAACAGTTTTCGATTTAAATAGTCAAGAGACCATGTTTGTGGAAAAATAGAACACAATTATGAAAATGATACTAATTTGACAAAAAAAAACAGTAGCGTATCATTATTTTGATAAAAAATGACGGAGCATGTTTACAGAGACGCCACTGATGAAAATTAAACAACGTTCGCCATGGAAAAAATGTATTTTTATGTGTACTTTGCATGTACCAAAATTAAAAAGAAAAGCCAAAGTGGTTTAGAGAAATTGAAAAAGAACTGATTTTTTTGTTAAATTTCAACATCCTGTATCTCAGAAATAAAGCGGTTGCGGACACATGTTTATGAGAAAGAAAGTTTTTTTTTGACCTAAGAAACACGCCCCTGAAATCTTGATACTGAATTCTGAAACACCCTGTATATTTATACTCTGGATAACTGCTTTTCATTTCTCAGGCTCCTGTATTCACTAAATTGTATCATTCTGCTATGCCATAGAATGGCCTCATCAGGTATACTGTAAATTGTGAATGGTGGACACCTTTCTTTCCTGGGCATCTATACACATTCACTTCCTTTTTGCCACCGAGAAAGCAATGAGAGGATATTATGTAATAAATAAAGTTATGTGCCATACACAACAATGAAAATTATTGGGATAAAAAATTCTTATCTCTGAATTGACTGAATGACATATAGTTTTCTAGAAGAATGAAAGAAGCAAGTTAAATTGATTGAAGTAAAAGTGAGTTTCGTAAACAATTGATTTAGTTTTTACCACCTTCATTTTCACAATGAAGAGAAAATCCCTTTTGTTCAGAGAACAAACTAGCAAAACTAGCAAAGGGGAACAAAAAGAATAAAATGTGAACATGTACTATCAATTTTGAGGGTTGTAATCATTGCGAAAATATTTCATTTAATGAGTTCTGTGAACGTTACCTTTTGTTTAAAGAAACATTTTCTCCAGAGGGTTGGAAAACTGATTTTGATGGGTCAATTCCACCATACCTACTGAGAGGGAAGCATCGACCGTAGAAATATTTACTTACATAAAAAGATTATGCGTTTTGAATTAACTTGAAGAATAAGTATTGCTGAAAGAATAACTAGCATTGATCTCAAAATATTGAAATATACTATAAAAGTGAGCTGATTTCCTCGATAAAACAATTCGAGCTTTAGGTGAACCACCTTTCCAAGAACCACAGAATTAGATATGCCATATTGGACCTGATGCTGAACTATTTGGAAAATAGATCTAAAATTGTTAAAGCTGGAAAAGAAGTATTCTGAGAATTGACTGTTAAAATGGGTGTTCCTAAAGGGACAAATCTGAGCCCACTACTTTTTCTGGTTTTTCTGGTTTATATAAATAATAAGTGCCAAATTCGAGATTTCATCTCCAATGTAATATTATACGTTGGTGACAAAATTGACCAGTGAAGCAGAAGGAAATTACAAATTTGGCTTGGCCATAACCTACTCAATTGTCACTACTCTTAACACAGTTACCACTCAGCGCCCAGTAGATTATTCCATAAAAACATAGATCAAATTCCACTAATGTAGATTCATGCATATGCCCTGAAATGAGTCTAGTTTCATCCCTCAAATATCTAGGAGTGACTATGGACCAGCACCTTCGCCGAACAGAGCACACGGAATTTAAATAAACTACTGAGAACTTTATTACACAGATATTTTATCACGCAAAAACCTATGTATGATTTAAATTATTGACCGTATATCTCACTCAATAACGGAGATAATGACGTGAATGAAAAACAAAATATTAAGAAAATATGGTAATACATGTATTTCAGTGATTCTCAGGACATAAAATGAGTGCCACTGATACACACATTTACGGACATTATATGATCTCAATTTTTTAATTTCACACGGATGTACATTTGAACTATCATATATAGTTATCGTACACGAATTTTCATTAGCTAGTCTGAACGGTGATTGAAAATAATCTATCAAAAAAACAAAAAGTAGTTTTATTTTCCTACCACACCCAAACTCAAGCTTTCCTTAATATGATAAGAGCACTCACAATGATAATTATAATTGAAAATGAAGAGTATATCAACGACATAAACCTACCGTATTTTGCATATCCCATAATCCAGAAAGTCTACTCGGGTGGAAGGTAACATTTTTGGATGCTCCCAGGAACGCTGTCTGCAAAATGAAAACATCAGTGTGTTTGCTGAGTGCTTTGAAATCGTAATATTTCGCCAAAGTTTCGGCTTTGCTGGGAACCGAAAGCGCCAAATAAAGATCTGACCCAAGTTTACTTCTGACTGTTGAGATGAAGTCGCTGATATCATTTTTAGAGTCTAGTTTCTTCAAGTTTATTTCTAAACCATCTACTTTGCTCGTTTTCAGGATGTCGATCAAACCCTGGAAAAATAAAATCATACTAAAAACCTCAAATGGGAGGGAAATTATCAGTTGGTAGGGCATAACTTCAGAATAATTGAAACAAACCAAATCAAAACAAAATTTTCATGAATTAACAACGAATGACATGATCTTCATAGTGTGCACAATGTAGTGCAGTAATATAGTTCTGATAATTTCAATATCAGAAGAAAATAATTCAGTTATGTTTTCGTTTGACAGAAGTCGGCCTTCTTCATGATGATGCATGGGTCTCCATTCTGTGTTGATGTCCGCCGGTAATAACGTTAATTCCATAATTAGAAATAGTTTTGGTGGTATAAGTGTATTATTTAATTAGGTGTAGCTACCATTACTTTGCTAAGGTAGGACGGATCCCTTCTTGGGGGGGGGGGAGTACTGGACAGGTGCAGTATCAGGAAGCAAGGTTAAAAAAAACAATTTATTCGCGAAATGCGTTCCCGCTAGGTGGCGTTAAAAATTTAGGCGCGAAACAATATAATGGTGAACAACTGCTAAATTCCGTAAACTATTGATAGTACATTCATCATTGCAGCACTGAACAAATACGCTAAGTAATGGAACTTTGGACTTCTACCGCTATTTCAGGTTGACTTATTCTGAACCTATGAAAACTAAAGAATATCAGAACTCAATTTATTATCCAAAAATCGATTAATAATGAGAAAACAGAAATAGATTCGTTACCGTTTGTATATGAAAAATATATCAAACGATATCAAAACGATATATTTTTTCATATAAATTTAGTATACTAATGTTAAAACATATTTAAAGGTGATAAAGTGATAAAAGCGATCTTGTCAAATGAGAACAGTGTGTATCAACACAGGATTTATTCTTTGGTAGGTACTGCATAAAATACCCAATAATAAATATATGACAAATAAAAAAAAAATTATTCTTGCCTGTTGACTAATTTGCTATATTTTTCAATCAGGTTTCACATCGACGTTTTTCCTTAGAAGCTTGTCAAAATGTTGTTCTTGCGCCAGTGGCCAAAATACCTCTTTCTTCCTTGGTGTCAACCAATTTTGTGCTACTAAAGCTAACCCACCACCACCGCGAAAGCGTTTCACAAAGTCTTAAAGACGCCCAAGGGATGTCTTTTTTATTAGCCCTTAGACGTCTCATAGAAGACGTCTTCTGGCTGTATCAAATAAACGTACCTGGGACGTCCATTGGATGTCACCTATATGGTCCCCTACGTCTAGAAGGTGACGAAAAAAAGACGTCCCTTGAACGTCATGGTGCTACCTGGGATATTGATTGAATTTGATTCTGAACATTTACTCGAGATTTCACACGTACATAAATCTAATCAATTTTGACAGTTCAATGTAAACAAGTGGTATTATTATCGATTCAATGCATTGCAATTGGTTGAAATCACCAAAATGTCAGATTTTAACATGTGAAAAAAATAATTTCTCAATTTAGGGTGCAGTTATTATACCAAAATGACAGCATATGTTGTAATTGACTTTTGTATTAGATAGAGGGTATCGCAAGAAATAGTTAGTGACATTTGACTCATTTTGTATTTTCTTTCTATGAATAATTCACCTTGTAGCGAAGAATATCAATAACTTGTTAACCATATATGAAACTTGCAATTTGTCATTCTCATCAAAATTCGGACACGTTAATAATATGTTACTCATTTGAATCGACAATTCAGTGAATTATTGGATGGGATCGACATTGAGCATCATCATCATTCATTTTATAAGGTCATACCAAATCTGTGTTCTGCCTAAGGGTCCAGCTGTGCTCTAATAATTTAAAATAACATTCAAAATGTATGTATGGACTGATTGAAAGGTCTTGGTGGGGTATCCTTGAAAAATATTGAGAAATCCTTTCGGAATGTGAGAGACGGATCAATTTTGTTTCTATAGCCGGAACTTCCTCTAACATGTAATTTGTCAGAACTGAACTTTTGGTATATATTTCTTTTTTAACTTTAATCAACTCCTATCGCTGTTTTTTTGTTAACGTCGACGTCATGGAAAAAAGCAAATAAATTCCACTTTGTGATGCATGTAATTTTCAGATTTTCGAGATTTATTCAGAAACTACTAATTGTATCAGGAATTTCTCGCAATAAATTGAAGCAATTAGTGCAGCTTTTTTTGATATTATGTTACCCAATGGGCTTTTTGTTTTTAGTCACGTGGCATCAGATACGACATTATTAATGGGACAACCTGTATATTTTGCCATTTCTATATTCCTCCCGATAAAACTATTCCAACAAACACTTGTGGTCTAAGACGTTTAGTATAAGAACTACAGGTACTTCAATATCCTCTGTCACACAACGTTTTTTAATAAAATATGGATGATTATTATAATTTTGCCTCTTGTAATCCTCACAAAAAATATATATAACTTCTCAAATATACAGGGTGACCCTAAACAAATAATTTGGCATTTGCTCGTTTCAGAGTAATGTACACTATTTTTCCTACGACGACATAATAAGTTTGCCAAATAATGTATAATGAACATCTGACATATTAGTACACATTATATTATAATTGAAGACGACATACCTAGTTTATTTCAAAACCCATAGAAACAAAACTATTGGTGACTAAAGACTATATATTAGTTTAACACTTCTGAATGGCGAAATAAAAATTTACTCATAGCACAAAACCCTGTGAAAATGGCTTTCAGCAAAATTTCATAATTGTTTGATATTTAATTCGGTTCGAAACTCTACACAAATTTGACAAGTTATACGAAGATCGTATGATTGAGAGAGACGCTACAGGGTGGCAAAGTTGAATAATTCAAAACGCCTTGTTATGATATTGTTCATATAAAAATCATAATTTATTTGATTGCGATACATTTTTATCGTAACACTCTAACAAATCCAGAGTCAGTAATATTCATATGTGTATAAATAGTGAACACCAACACGAGTATTGAAGGAGGTGAAACCGAAATAATAAAAAATTGATGCGGTAGTCTACTCATTCCAAAGAGAACAAACAAAAGAACAGCACTCTAAGAAAACGGACAAGATCTCTCTTTAATAAGGCCTATGGAACAAAGCAGTGAGGCGAATACTCTGTACAAAAGAGCCATGCAAAGAGAGAAAGGGAAAGCGTGGAAGAATTCCTGAGAAGTCGAGAGCGCGGCTGAATGCTTACGAGTGAACAAGAACTTGTTAACAGATCCGGTCGGTACGGTAATAGGAGCCAACAGATCATTAACCAATACAGGAAAAGAAATTCTAGAAATTCCTCTTTGCTACTTACTTTCCTGACTCTAGGAAAACGAATGACTCAGTCGCTCGAAGAGCACAAACGTCCGAGGCTAGACCCACAACGTAAACCTGGAAAGGTATCACATACAGGAAGGTAGAATGGGCTATATCAACATTCAGACAATTCAAATCAGTAGGGCCACACGAAATGTACTACTACAAGGAGCAGACCTAGTAATTCCTCACCTAGTCAGGCTATCAAGGGCGAGCCTGACCTACATATATGCACCCAACATCTGGCAATGATAGTCCAAAGTGATCTTAATACCGAAGCCGGGAAAGTTAAAGCATTTGCATCTTGTAGCGGAGGCTAGACTAGAAGGAACCAGACCGAAGTCGGAGGGGGCAACAATCTCGGCCAAAATTACTCCAACCATTTCCATTGATGGAACATCCACCGCCATCAAAACCCATACCAATGATGTCAAGAGGGCGAATCTAGTACACGAATGGTTCTAAGACAAGCAATGGAGCAGGGGCTGGAATATACGGGGAATGTACGAGGCAAGGAAAGTCTGAGCCTTGGTACTCAAGCCTCAATAATTCAAGATGAGGTAGTTGCTATTTCCGCTTGCACGAGAGAGATTCTAAAGAAGGTCCTAGAAGCCAACCCATAGTTTTTCTCTCTGACAGTCAGGCGGCAATAAAGACTCTGTGATCAGGCAGATTTTCTTCGAAACTAGGAACTCAGAACAAGGTGAAACTTGTCCGGGTACCAGGACACGAAAAAATGGGTTGAGAACCATCATCAATCTTCCTGGTAGAATACCTTAGGCAATTCTCTCAGAAAGATGATGATGAATCGACCGGCTATCAAGGCAACTTCTCGAACTGAGCCGGAACTCTCTTGAGAAAGTGGTACACAGGGCACTGTCACTTGAGAAAACAGCTGTGTGTGCTGGGGAAAACCAAGACTATACAAAATGCAGGTTCTAGAAGAAGGGGAAGAAACAGCCTCCCACATAGTATTTGAATTCGATGCCCAGGTTCGCACGAGAATTGATATCTTCGGTAGTGAGGAATCTTCAGGAGTCCATCAGAAGATCCGGAGCACTCAAACAGACAGGAAGTCTAGTTACTTAATATTTTTGTTACCGTACGGCCGCAGTGGAGAGCCTGATGTATGGGCTCACTCACATTTAAACCTAAACCTAAACCTACCGTACGAAGAGATTGATTATGCGATTTGATTCCATTTCGGAGTCGAGTGAAACATCTATCCTGCGAGGACACTGCAGAGGCGGAATCTATGAACTCGGATACACAAACCAATAAATATTGAACTGATTTTGATATCGAATATACAATCCAAGAGGTTTGCCAAAGGGTAGCGAACCAAGTGTATTGTGTGTTGTCTAGATGCCAATCTCGGCTGGTGCTAGCTTGGAGTGCACGCCGGCCACCCGAGATGGTGCTGTAGGTTTTCCGGGTTTTCCTGCAGCTGAAAAGTGAATACGCCACCGAAAAATCAGTAAGTCACGGCAATTAATAATAATAGCCGTCCTCTACCCGCACAGGCCATGCTTTTGGGTACACTCTACGAGTGTTTATGAGGTAGTATTATTATTATTATTATTAATCACCTAATCGAATATTATTTTCAATACCTCATTGCTAACGTTATTTCTACGAACGGATATACCAATATTACTCAACTTTTCTGTATTGTGTCGGTGCCTGACTCATTGGCGTGGGAATAATGAATATTCATCAATCATTGCGATATTACCTTATTCATATTTTAATTTCCATTATAAAAATTTAGCAGTGCAGATTCACGTACATTATGTCAACTGTAAAAATAGCAGTGTCATTGTTCTTAGAACTCTGGTAAATATTTATCAATTTGGTGAAGATTTTTTGACAATATTTATCAACTTAGTGAAGATTTTTTGCCGATGCAGAATCTACTGTCTTCAATAAGATATTGTTTTGGAAGTACCAATATTGTAATGAAGCAAGGAAACTGAAGTACACTATAGGTCTAGGAACTGACCCATTTGTTCACTAGTAGAAAAATAAAAATTGAGTGATTTTTGTTTCACTTACTGATTCGGGTGTATCTTTTGGAAGAAATATTGTGGCCAAGTTTACTTAGGCTTAGGCCAGGCGGAACCCATGCATATGCTGGGACAGGAATAAATTTGAATAGAAGATTTCCGAAATCCCCTATATTTCCCATAAACACTTCAAGTTGGATATTGTTGCTGGCATGGTTGAACATTCTCGACAAATAACCTCGAGAGTTGCCATTGACACTGATGTTCCTCCTACTACATTAATAAAAATATATGAAGAAGCACACTTCCATTCTTATATGCTCATATTTATGCATGAATTAAATTGGGATTGGTGAACGGAATTTACAGAAGATACAAGAGCGCATAATAGGCAATGATCACTAGTCAAACAGAAACCCACTTACATATTTTGCGAGGGTCACACACTGTTAAAAAAAGAATTATGTTCGGTTTTAGATATTGCATTCCATAATTCGAGAAAAACACTGACTGCAAGCATAATCTCAATATGTCTTGAAATTGAACTTACAGATTCTCAAAGAACAGCTACCTTCATGAAAAATAAATTGAAGTAGATACCTTTCCAAACGAGATATCAATTGACCTTTCCTAATTGAACATATTGAGATCATGGTTCCCTTCTTGACACAGTTGACAGTTGTGAGTGGTTTTCTTTTAAAAAAAGTACCTACCTATTCACTATTTCATTAAATTCTCACCCACCTTCGGTATCTTGTCTGTTTCAAAAGATATTAGCCAAGGGAGACTATTTACGACTTTTAACATACATAAGGGGTAATTCTGTAAGCTTTATGTTAATTTTTCTTCTCATTTTCCAATTTCAATATTCTATGTAAGTAACTTTTCAACAAGAAGAAGGGAGTAATAATAAAAATATATTTTTCCCAAACACACCAATATAACTTATTATTTCATAGTATTTCATCCAAAAGTAGGCTATGTAGGAATTTGTTGGAGTTTCTAAAGCAACTATGAAAAAACGTCAAAGTTGACAAAACATGAGCATTTAAATTTATAAAATAAAAAATATATAAAAATAGTAACAGCAGCAATGAAATATCCTGTACTTCTTCAAACATGAAAATAAGGATAGTGCTACCAATAAAATAAAAAACCGTATATATGAGAACAGTACCCAAATATATATGAGAACAGTACCTAAATATTTATGGTTTTGGAACATGTTTATGGTTGGAAAATAAATGTTACGTTTCCATTCGTACAAAAAAATGCATTTTCAGAAAATTTTTGTACTAGGGTAGAAAGACTAATTCGTATGAATCACCTTGAAATTCTCTTTTGTCTGCCTAGACAGGAAAGTGATAGCCTCACTTGATTCAATAATAAAGAAATTAAATTCGAATCCATACTCGATAAGAATTGCGAACAGAAAAAAAATTTTTCACTAATCGATATGTGTCGGCCTAAAAAATATTGTATATCTCTCGTCCAGAAACTGTTTGCAAGGCTCCTAATTGAAGGCCTCAAGAACATTACTTGCACTTGCAAAAATACAGTTTCTTGCCTTAACATAGGAATAAAAATTTCCCAAATCTCGAAAAAAAAAAATTGTTTTGATTTGGTTTGAGAATAATATTATTGTTATGGAATATGATCTTCCCTCAAATCGTATAGAAATATTATATTCAATACTAAAAGTCCTTGTAGAAAAAGGATATATTTCATGAATGCAGCAGTTGCCGAACAACGAAAAGTAACTTATAAAATATTGGTCATTCTTGTAGCCTGTAAGAAATAAATTGTAATCTACTCCTAAGCAAGGTAGGCCCTGACCATTCAAAAATACTAGTGATAGCTATTTGTGCAGTACGTTACGTTTCACAATTCGTGATACATTTCAACAATTTCTGAATGATTTGAGGAAAAATAGCATATTTGCTTGAAATAAATCAGATTATGGATCAGATTCATAACATAACAAAATATTCATACCTGATTGAACTCGTTCACGGTTACAAGAATCTTCATCCCTTTCATTTGCTGCCTAACCCTTTCAACAGATTTGACGTCTGAATTCGCTGGCAGAATAACATGGGAACAGTAACAGCCATCGATTTCGGTCAATTTAGTAAAGTAACAGAACAATTTCGAGTTCGATTTACTGCTGGGGCAGTCTTTGGCGAGTGCGCTGGCCAAAACGGCCAAAATAACGACACCGAAAAGTCTCATTTTGCAAATATATATAATACTCGAACTGAATAAACAGCAAATTAATTTGCCATTATTTTGACCACCCGGTAATCACTGGTCGCGTGTGTATGTGCTCTGCCCAAGCACCTCACTTGAAATCGAAAGTGTTTCAGTTTTTTAAGAGGTCGATCTGTTCGATTCGATCACCTGAGATTAACTGAAGTTTATCTTGTATCGTGGTCAACAAGTAGGGTTGTCTCCCTGAGAATTAGTAAAAGTAAAAAGTGATCTGGATTACATATCGAAGGTGTATTTATCTAACGTTCTGAAATTTGATATGTCATAATTGTTTTCGTTAAAACGCCTTGCATAATTCATGATGCTGTTTGTATATGGAGAAAACGGTGTTTCCTGATGAATGCTGAATAGGTGACTCATTCATTCCGTATATGAGCAAATATTCATAATAGTTTAATTGTCGCACACCTCGAGGATGTATGGAGGTAATTATAATTATTTTTGTCTGGTACATAAATAGTTATTTATGCAACAAGTGCAAAAAGTAGGTGTTTATTGCACTCGACGTGAAATTGTCCAGCCAAGCCATCAGGCCGAGTTGGACAACACGTCGAGTGCAATAAACTCTTTTTGCACGAGTTTCATACAATATTTTTTCTACGTTCATGCAAAAACCAGAAAATGTTTCATTTAGGTGGCACTAAACTGAAAGGAAGACATTGTTTGTTTAAATCTATCTGCTAAAAGTAATTCAAAAACATTTCATGTATTTCAGATGATATTCGAAGGAAATAATTTTATTTTTAACAAATTGCATTTTCTAGTAATTTCATAGTCCATTATATAATGAATATGATGAAACATGCAACTATTTAAAACGTAATACAATCTCACAGAAAATGGGCTAAATTTGGCGTCGATTTGAAAGTTTATGTCTGTCATGATGACAGAACGCTATAGTAGAATGACAGATGAGTGCTGTAAAGTCTTTGTTGCGCTCAGTGCAATAAAGAGACAGTTTTTCCACCAAATATAGTGCAATAAAGTTTTGTTTTTTGCATGAACGTAGAAAAAAAAAACAGAAGATGTGCCTTCATAGCACAAGATCCAGGGGTTTTAACCTGAAACTAAATCCAATAAAAAATATTTTTGGCGCACAGGTGGTTCTTGAGGAGTACATTGAGAAAATAAAATTTCATACGCGAATACCTATGGAAAGTGGGTAAAATTCCCTGGAAAATACGGAAAATCGGTTTTCCATCAATAACTTGAAAGGGGTTGAAAATTTTGATATAAAATTTATAAAAAAGGTTTTCACATATTTTTTCGACAATATATTTCCTTGCTTAACAACCAATCAGTGGATTTCAAATTTTGAAATTCAGCCAATAGAATGGGAACTACAGTGAAAATATAGCTTGTTGCTGAGTTTTTACGGTGATAAACCTGCTTAGTTTTTGTTTTACTATCTGTCAAGTGAAAATATTGATTTAAATTATAGACGTTAAATTTATGTGTTTTGACTAGTTATCTTTATTTATCAATATGAGTGATCGTTGGGGACAAATGTCCATTGGTATCATAGATGAGGCCGTGAAAAAGAGTATTCCGTTAAATACGGCTAGAAGTATAGCATCAATTACCAGGTGACACGATTTTTTTTTATTTCCAATCGATATATTGTCGTCCTAAATATAATTCGTGGTATGATTAAAAACCTATAGTTTTTGGAATATCAATTCATTGGCAATCCCAATGCAAGAAAATACAACTCGTCCAGCTTTGGGATTGCAATTCATTAATATTCCAAAAAATTGTCGGTAATAATCATACCACTTATATTACCCTGAAAATAGCTTCCCATGAGAGATAATGAGCTATAATTCCCAGATAGCACACAATTTTCTCAGGAATTCATCGTTTGATTATCAGTGTCTTCCACAAACCTCAAAAAATGTATCCCATCAATGCCCGTGGGGCAATAAATAATCCCAACTGCATCCGTAGGACATCCGAAATCAGTGTCCGAATCAGGACCCGTGGACCTCCCAACTGGTTCCCCTGGACATTCTGAAACTGTGTCCAGATGACATCCCTAGAATATCCTCAATTCATCATGGTTGATTATGGTGGGACGTCCTCAGGAACACCATCCTAAGCATGTCCTAAGGACTTCTTATCATATACTTCCTTAGGACATCTCGATTAGTACCCATCAATGTCCGCGGGACAACATGTGTCATTTTTAGTTGGCACCACTGCACGAAATGAAGGAACACGAACCAAAATGAAATATTCCGATGTGTTTATTCGTAAAGGACTGATTTTTGAGGTGAATAGAACATATTCATCAATATCTTTCATCAGGATTGACAAACGAATGATGTATAGGTTTCTATGACTGAGAAAAGTGGATAAAGCATTCTTAATCAGAGTTGAGAAACAAAAGCAGTACAGACGTAATGGTTGGCCGAAGGGTCAAATGTCTGAAGCATAAAAACACCCACATATATACACTCATACATAAATTCTTAATTATTAAAGAATAAAACCGAGGCAAACTTCCATTAGAGTTGGCTGTCTTTCTAAAAGAAGAAAATGATTGTGCAAATATAATTTTTTTTTAAGCAGAAATTTGTATTTATTCTATTTGCTTCAAGGAAAAAATTTGATAAAATATAAATATTTTTACAAATATTTTCATTCATTTAGTCCTTATTCATTCTCACTGACCGTTTTCTATGATCAAATGGCATAATGCAGTTTAGGGATAATTCGCGTATCTCATTTTTTTTTATGGCATTTGAAAGTTCAATTCCGTGAAAGCTTAAAATACCTATAAACATACCCGGGACGTCCCAATCATGCAGAATTTGATCCAATTGGTGACCTAGTTGTATCCCTGCTTCATCCCTATGACTTGCATGGGACATCCTGAGGACATCCTAACGAAGCCGAGTTTGGTAAAATTTTCATATCCCAGGGACTTATTTGGGATACCTAAAACCTTACCTTGAACAATTTTGGAACCTCCCATATTTGTCTCAACATGGTCATCGTGTTATCTAGGTTGATATTATTAGATTCCCGTGCGAACAACTCGGAATACCATAAGATTTACCCCGACGCTCGACTAAAATCTCTGTATCTCCCTTGTTTGTGGTCGAAAATCCATGAACTAAACGGTGTTATAAAGGAAAAATCCTTAATAACAATGTAATTTTACCAATTTTTTACGTTTTCCTATCGAATTAGTTCGACAAGCTGAGTTTGCTCAAAGATTCAGTAGGTCAAATCTGTACAAATCAGATAAAAAATTCATTCCCAATTCATCTTGGAACTGACTGAATCAAGTTTTTCTGTACCCGCTCATTTTTCATTTTACAATCGACGTAAAAATATTAAAGTGGATATTTTTGAAAAATAGTACTGGTCATTTTATTGCCAATTAAGGCCCTATACATTCAGAATATGTATCTAAAAGCCTCTGATAACAACGTTTTCATTCATCATTTTCTATCTTTCTCAGAAATTTCACGAACTAAAAAACAGCGAGTACAGAAAAACTCGATTTATTTAGCCCAATAAAAATTGGGAATGAATGTTATATCTGATTTGAATTTTTTCGTCCTGCATCGATTCGCATGAAAATTTGGAATTAGGCTCATCTTACTTCAAAATCTATATTATGCCGATGGGCGCTGACATTTTACGCACTAATTTCCGGTCGAAAAATCTACTATTTTTGAATGCAAGTATTTTTCGTCCGCAAACACTTTTCGTCCGCTGTGGTCACTATTCCGTATTAGTGATCACAGCGGACGAAGTTTGCGGACGGAAAGCGTTTGCGGCCGAAAAGCGTTTGCGGACGAAAAGTGTCTGTGGAAGAAAAATACTTGACTAAAAAAATAGTCGATTATCGATTCGGAAATCGAAATTTAGTACGTAATTTTTAGAGGTTGAGGAAAAAATGTAATATGCACCTCGGCGAAACACTGTCCATTGTCTCGCTTGCTTGCTAGCCTTGGCTATAATAGACATTTTTTCGTCCTAGGAACATAAATAACTATTATGCATGCGTATTGTGAAGAACTTTGTTAAGATAAAAGAAGTCACCCATTGAAATCAATACTTATTTCACCTATTTATAAAGTAAGAACTTTTATTTCATTTATGATGTTAACCGTATCAAATATTAATATTACTTTCACCTACTGAACACTTATGCAATTTTTGAACACAGGATGCTTTCATTATTTAAATGATTTCCTTATTGAATCACTACAAAAAAATTTAATTACCAAACCAGCTGCTTCACCAAAAAATTACTTGTAGGGAATATTGCTTGAAGTTTTTTCAATGATCTTCTGATACTTTCTGATACGAATGTATATAGTAATATACACAATAAGTAACGTAATTAGGGTTTTCACGTGAGCTGAAAATATATTTGGAATTTCTGAGTAAATCGTGAACGATATAAATTTTGTAACACGTTTCACCTAATTAGTAGATAAGGCAATATTGTGAAATTTATTTGAAACAATCAAGACGCAAATATCTAGCAGAGATAACTAATGAGTAGCTATAAATAAGGATCAAATTTCACTGAGAAAAGTTAAGCCGTCATTGAGTTAGTCTGAAAAACATACTTTTTTTTTGTCACTTTCAACACACTGTAACTCGGTTAATATTTACGTTAGGGTGTATGTTTATTAGAACTTTTAACCTTAAAATGAAGTGAGGATTCTATAATCGGAACTTGTCCCCTTTTTTCTGGGACATCCTGTATAAATTCGAGTATGTTAATCTGAAGTTTACTGATCGATAACTCATTTTTAATTCATTACGTCGAGTTACTAGTACGAGTAATAGAAAAAGTTTATATAACATAGCTGAATTTCGCAAGATATTTTTTAATTTGCTCTAGAATTCTAATCTAATTATTTCAAACACCATCATATTCATTTTTTATTGAATCATGAATTATTCAACTAAAAAATTAATCTTCAGTAAATTGTATGCATAATATGCAAATTTACCTATATCCTAATGAGATTTGAAAAGATCAAGGATCTTTTTGGGCGTTGTTGGATATTGTTGAGTCTATATGAAAAATGGGTTCAAGTAAGAATTGAAATACAATAATAATTTACATATAAGTCTTCTAATTGGCAATCAGGATATTTCAGTTTTTATCACCTTCTGAAATAGGAACCTTATTGTTGTGAATAAAATTAACACATTGACCAGTGAAAGTGTTTCAGTGGGTTGAACAGATTTTTAACGGATTCATTCATATATTTACTCTTCAGCTAGTGGATATGTATCGATTTTGAAAGTTATTGCTACCACTCCTCAATTTACATTGTCCAAGTTTATTGTTTTTTTTTTTTTTGTTGTTTTTCCGTCAACCAGCTGTTGTCCCCCTAGGAATGGCAGCCCTCAGAAGTCTAAACTTGTGCCAGCCAACGATTAACGAGGTCTTACCTTTTTACGTGCATCACGTTCAGGGTTCACAAGAATCTTCCATCACCAAAAGGTATAATAACTGATAAGGAATGAAGCGATCTTTCATCCATATCCAAAACTGCAAATATTTCAAGTTGTCTGAATTCGGTAGTGTTTTCTGCGATGCATGCTACTTTCTTGGATTGAAGTTTCTTTCCATTTGACGATGTTACTTCTAAACTTGATCGACATTTCATGATTTTGATGTGCCTCCTAGATGATCTTTGGTAATTCTGATACTCAGTGGTCTTCTCACCTTCCCGGTTAGTAAGTTGGTCAGGCGTTTTCATTCCTGCGATGATTAATTTCATGATCCATCAATGTCCTGAAAATCCTTCTTTTGGTAGCGTACGCATACTTGAAGCGTTATAGATCAGATATCATTTGGGTTGTTTTTTCATACAAATATATTCCTACGATTCCTCTGTATTATCATCCAAGGAGTTACTTTTTGTATTTTTAAATCTGTAGAAAATCGAACTATTTATTTCCAAAAATTATGAAAATATTCGGGTGTCTTTACTGTATACCGAAAAAATAATTCTGATCTGTTCCCGAACCATTCAGTAATGTTTCTGAGATGGTTGATGCAATTGGGGCAAACCTAGCAGTTGGGAGTTTTTCACACTGATCTCAATCTTAACAATAGGACCGTAAAACGAATCAGGACCAATTGGGTTCCATTAAAATGCTGCAGCAGATACCTTCAAGGTAGTTCGTTTGCATGGAGCTGACATAAGGGTCTCACGCTGATCTAAAATATCGTAATTGTATTGGTACTGGTTCCATCAAAACCAATTACTCCTTTCCTATGGAAATGAAAGATGAATTGAGAAAATCCATTATATCTTTCAGAATGTTGTGAACAGCACCATTAGTTGGTGAAATATGGCCAAAGTATCTAGTGTCAGGTTCTTGAATGGTTCCAGCACCATATTTCTTTGTCACAGAACGACAACGTCCTCATCTTGGCGCCCTTCGAAATAGAGGCAACGAAAACATAAGTTGATTTTTTGTAGC
Organism: Chrysolina haemoptera; assembly: GCA_958298965.1. NCBI lineage: Eukaryota > Metazoa > Arthropoda > Insecta > Coleoptera > Chrysomelidae > Chrysolina > Chrysolina haemoptera. The sequence continues at coordinate 10,294,070 of OY282595.1, read as the reverse complement.
TTCTGAAGGGTGTTGGTTGTCAAGGACCTTATGACGATCAATAATGTTCAGCTTGTTATGATCGTTGATTAATCAGCTCCGATGCTATGGCTGTTCTAACTCTGTCAGGCTCTCCAAACTGGTCTGGAGTTCTAACTTAAGCTGCATTATTAATAATAATATGATAATCATCTTTATCGTATCATTGAATATTAATATTCTTTAAATTTAACCATTGAAAAACTAGAAATTTTCCACACTGTAGAATTACAAAATAATGCAATTTGGGTCATAGCTGCATAAGACCATGTTCTGCCAATGAACCGGATCTAGTTTTCAGCACACAGGGTGGTTCAGAAGTGAGTTCCTTCCAGGGACTTATTTTTTATTGGAACACCCTGTATCTTATCACTTATTTGGGAAACTGTGACATTTTCCCACCTGATTTTCTGTATTTTTCCAATAGCTATCTAGCACAGTTTGTGAATTAGGATCATTTTATGTAATGAAATCATCTTCAACTGAATAATGATTCAATGATTGGTATTGATTTAGATAGTAAGCTGTGAACTTCAGACAGATATCTAACATGATTCCTTCATTACCATCCAGAATTCAATTTACGTGGGTGTTAAAGGACTATGGTATAAAATAATTACTCAAATTTTGTTTTGATAGATATAATTCATTATTTTATGTTCATCCCACCACCTGTCATGGAGATAAAGTGGTTCGGAATTCCATTTCCAAATAGTTTTGTTCTGACTCCCACTGATGACTAACAAATAGTTGATATTAATAACAACCTAACTTTGAAGAAATCCCCTGGATACGACGAAACAAGAGCAGATACTTTAAAACTTGTTGCGCAATATACAGGGTGAGTCAGAATAAGACCAACAAACTCCGACTACAGATTTCTCACCTCATTTCGAGGTGAAAAATTCCTATCAAGGCATGTCCTAAAATCCATCCTCTCTGAGATACAGGGTGTCAAAAGTACGAAAAAAAAATAGATTTTTTTTTTCTCCAAAATCCTGAAGGAAAACATCTCAAACTTGGTTCACTAATAAAGGTTTATCAACGTGATAATAAAAACTTATAATTTTTAATTTTTGTGAACCAGTGGCGTGGTTACAATGGTATGTGGTCATATTTTCCTTCACATTTTCTTTGGAGAAGTGTTTGGATAAATGAGCGTTTGACATCAGTAAGGCTCATCGATAGTCGACCTAGAAGTCATAACATTCCATGTACCTAGAAGTGGAGGTTTCTGAGATAATTGAGAAAAGCTGAGGATATGTCCTGAGTAGCAACATATTTTCATATGTGCAATAATCGCATAATGCTAATTTTCTCCAACATACCAGAATATTTTTCAACCCCGTCAACATTTTTCAATGTTGGAAGAATCGGAAACATAGTATGGATGAGTCAGAATGAAATCGACAACTCCATTTCTTCATTCATCATATTTGATGAAATCGATGTCGTGGAATTACTGAGTTGGGTCTCATTCTGAGTCACCCGTACTATGTTTCTGATTCTACCAGTATTGAAAAATATTCAGGAGGTTGACAAATATTCCAATATATTGTAAGAAATTAGTGTTACGCGATAATTGTATGTAATGACTTTTAGGTTGAGTATCGATGAGCCTAACTGATGTCAAACGCTCACTTCCCCAAAGAAAATATGAAGGAAAATTTGACCACATATCAACGTAACTACGCCACTGGTTTACGAAAATTAAAAATTATAACATCAAATCATCACGTTGCTAAACTTTGATCAGTATACCAACTTTGATATTTTTTCCACCAGGAGTTTTGGAGAAAAAAAATGAAATCCAAATTTTTTTCGTACTTTTGACACCCTGTATTTCAGAAGGGATGCAGTTTAAGACATAACTTGATAGGAACTTTTCACCTTGAAATGAGGTGAGAAATCTGTAGTCAGAGTTTGTCGGTCTTATTCTGACTCACCCTGTATATCAAAAGCTTTGGACCACGTATTCAACAAATGTATGGAGAATGGTAAATGGCCTACTGTCTTCAAAAAAAGTGTTGTCACACCTACCTTCTAAACAACTATCTGTCTACACTATCGTGACAATTAACGACCTATATATCTAATTAGCACACTGCCAAAAATCCTTGAATGAATCATAACAAACCGCTTTAATTGTAACCTTCAAAAATATAACATAATCTCAGACAAGCGGGTCGGATTTAAAAAAAAAATCTGCAACGGATGATGCAATATTACTTTTATCGTAAAAATATATGACACCATGGATGCGAAAAACCATGCCTGGGAGAATTTCTTGACCTATCAAAGGCATTCGACACAGTGAGTCACTCATTACTTCTAGAAAGTCTGGAAGATATTGGGGATTCGTCGAATCGGACACACGCTATTCAAAATTTATTTAGAAAACAACAGAATGATCTACAATCATTTCGAAATATCTAGTCAAGTGGTCGAGGTGTTAAGGGCGTTTGCTCTCACCCAGGCAGCCTGGGTTAGATCCCCACCACCATCACGGAGCTGAAGTGGTTCTAAAGTCGTTTTTTAAGTTGTAGGTCACGGGTCTCCCTTTCTCGGACAAGCTCTACTGTTTAGGGTTTTTCTAATAAAACCTGAGAGATTTGTAATAAAACATTTTACCAGAAAAAATTTAACGAATACAAATACTACCTATAATTGAAAATGATAACAAAGGCTCAGCCAAGCCAAGGATTAACGAGGTCTTACCTTTCAACGTGCGATACCTTCCAATAACATAATATTTTCATCAGTCAGATTTCAAATGAAAAATTTGAAAAAATCAGGGATCATCTATGTGGTTTCTGCACTTATCAGAAAAAAAGTTAAAAAAAAATCTCCCGAAATGTGAATTTTAGGGCATGGAAAAACCAAACTTGACAAATTTCCCATAATAAAGAAATTGAATATATTGCGATTCCAGTTTGTGATGAAAAAAATTAAATAACCACATTAATCGTCGTTCTTTTATCTGAAAATTTATTCTCGTATGTTTGTTTCTTAGTTTTCCGAATAAGTCGAGAAATTCACATTAAAAAATTAATGAGTAGGACGTCAAATTTTCATGCGGTGTTGCCGATTTTCTCACCACGACTCGGGAGTTTAAGTCGGCTGTGACACAACCCATCATCTATTCTGCACTTGGAGATATTAACATGTTGCAACACTGCAAGCGCGCTTGCGTTGGCTCATGGCCACCTTCTGCGGGAGCATATGGCTGTGTTCACACTGATCCAGTGGCGTATAAATAAAGGTTGTCATACAAAAAGAAGTAAATCATCACGGATACCTCTCAAATTTCACAGGTGCTTTCGCACATGACAGAAAAGTATCCCATTTGAGTGGTAGTAGTTTTCTCTGTATAACAGTAATAGTTTATTGTCGATAACAAATGAATACACATATCTCATAACCAAAAGTAAGCCGTATTGTGATGAACAGAATATGCCACCAGACTACGACCAGAAGTTGCTGAAATACGATCAAATGAGTGTAACTGATTCATCAGTGCAATAATAATGAATGTATGAACTGACGACTCAGCTAGCTCAAAGAAACATCTAATTCAAGCACAGAAGAGTTCGAATGAAAAATATTATTCAAGTGAGAGAACATGACTACAAAATAAAATTTAAAGTAAGGAAATTAAATTCAAATGAATTCAATTAGGGGGGAAATAAGAAACGAAAGGAACAGAAAAACGTTCTGCTATAGTAAGAGAAAACAATTCAAAAAACAGATAAATGTACGGGAGAATGAAAGAACTCTCAAGAATAAAAAAAAACGAGGAAGCTGAGCGAAAGGGAATGACGACGTTAGTTATGGTAAATATATACATATATATATATATATATGAAATGAAGAAAAAAAAAACAGTGTAAGAAATCCGCATAGAAATTATAATCCAAATATAGGACCATCTTTCATGTTTTCTACATACAATTAGTATCTGGCAGAATTATATATCCTTTTAAAGCATCTTCTGTGTCTTGACTCATAGCATCAGTTTGCTTCACTTTTGAGGGCACGTTTCCTTTTTCAAGGTTCACCGGTCAGTTCTGTACTGTAATGAAATATAATTAAATCCTATCTTAGTCATCATCAAATTCTACGATCTATTTTTAAGGTAGCAACAGATCCGGTTGCCTACAAGAATTTCCTACGAATATACTTATTCATAAATGGGAGTAGCGTAATTATAGTGAATAAATGCATTAATGTTGCGAAAGAGAACGTCGTAAACAATTTGAATCGATGTTGTTTGTTTTGAAACTGTTTCAATTTGCATCTGATGACAATTCTTGTGTATGAAATCGAAAACAAAATGTGATTTATATTGGAAACAGCGTTTTTAATTGGTTTGTACAGTTAGTGATAATTCCTTTTGGTTTACACACATGATCTGCCTAGTGACACACGTGCTCATTTTCTTTATTTCCGCTAGTTCCACGGAAAAAGTTTCCAGGAATGCTCCTATCCGCCTGATATTTTACCTTGAAAAAGTCTTATTGATCATAACAGAATATTCATGGAAATACCTAGGGATATTCTCTCATGTGAAGTTCTAAATATCCCACAATGTAAACGCATGTTTTATCATAAAAAAACGTGATATTTCTATTTTATTGATAGGGATGAAATGAATATGCAAAGACAATGAAATTCTAGTGATTGATGTAGTTTCAAAATTATTTCACGTTTTTCAAACACATTTACTTATTTTTGATAACTAAGAGATCTCGTTTGGTCTATGTTTCAAAAGCTATATAATGGACAGTAACTATGAAAAAATTAGACACTTTTCAAATAAAATGGCACTAGACAGATTCCACCAAATTCGATGAAATAATATATAACCTCCCTTTCATGGCAACAAAGGTGCGTCTGATCTGAGTGAAATAGTATTTTTTCCTTATTGTCACTTATTTCTTGTTCATGATCATGAACAAGAGTGAGTGGAAAAATGACAGGTAGATTGTAGATTATAGATTATAGATTGTAGGAGGGTCGTACAGGCTGTGCAGCCTCACAAGCACTTCGAGGCCCGGTATTCCGAGCCTTCTTGTGAAGTTTATCAGTTTTCTAAGAAGGCCCCTTTCAGAAAAGCGCTGGGCATTCGCAAAGCAGGTGTTCTGCAGTTTCCGCCGAAGTACCCCAGAGGACAGTGTCCAGTGAGGAGTGCCGTTACCATCTTCAAGTCTTTCTTGTCCAACTCGAGAAGCTGTTTAGCTTTCTTGTCTTTTCGCTTGTCTTTGTCCTGGCATTTTATTCCAATGAGACTTCATTTCATCGGTTTCCCAGCGTCGGAACTCTTCTTTTAAGTGGGCTTTGGAGAGTCCACAGAAGGGTTCTGGGCCGGGAAATTGTGTGTTTGCCGCTTCTTTGGCAAGGCAAAAAAATGGCAGGTAGAAACAAAAGTAATTTTTTTCAGTACTAAAATAAAATGATACCAAAATCATTAACAAAAGAATCATCTAATTACTTTACGTACAAATTTTAAGCGTTTAGATTTTTTCAAAATAATCGCTTGAAATTTGTTGTGTAAAAGATCCTGAAATTTGGTTAAATACATAAGTATTTCGATAATATTTTGGATAATGAGTTAGTATCATTTGAGTACCGACAAAAATAAATTAAAATAAATTTCTATTCTATATGCTTGAAGATACATCAACTTTGCATCAACCAAAACAGAAATTTGAAATGTTTTCCTCATTTTCCTAAAGAAAAGCAGGGTTTCATCGATATTCATTAATCAAAACTCGATAACATGATGAAACGTGTGGCATGAAACAGTTTGGTAGGAAAATTTTTTTTAATGCCTTAGAAATTTTGTACACACTAAAAAAATGGCAAAAACTAAAAGTTGCAACAGAAAGTTCAAATTTGACACAGATGTGTAAAATCAAAATAGAAAAAAGTTTTATCTTCAAAATTCCTTGAAATTCAAACAAATGAGCCAATTGTCAGCGATCATTTTGAAAAAAAAACTTTTGACAGATAGGGAAAGTCCTGTGACCCCGTCCGAGCAGGCAATTTTTCATCTTTTTCAAAGCACGACTCAACAACCAAGTCGAATTTCAAAGTATAAATGAACTTTTAGTTAGTGAACGCATTCTCGTACTGCTCTGTTTGTACATTTGGATTGATATCCAGAGGACCCTGTGTATACGTGCGAATTCTTCGTACTCAACAAATACACGAATCTGCATAATTTAACGATACGCGTGATACGTTTCGTCCACCCACTTGATAAAAAGCTGTAGATACTCTAGAAAGTAGATGGTATGACCAGAAGCAGGGACTTATGCGAAGTTGCATAATTGGACCAGTTCGACACTACAATATTTCAGAATTCTTTTCATAATACACTCATTTACATGCAATCACTTCTGACCAGATTATGTACTTTTATATGGCACTTTGATATTGGAAACATTTTGTTACTCTTGTGCCCCAGATACATAGACTATTGAGAAATATTATTTATATTTATCGTTAATGGAAACGGTACCAATTATTGATTGTTATGGTTATTGATGGCAGAAAAACAGTTTGCCATTAGTAAGATTTCTATAATATATGGGAAGTTCTGGAAAATTTATATACCAGAATTTTTTTATATATCCTTCCTTACTTTCACTGAGATCAACAGCAATTATTATTATTGAAATTTCTTAACATTTTGATTTCTTGGACTTTATTCAACATGAATATTCCTTTTTTCCCTAATCACGTTGGTTTTGAAGATTCTATTGTAATCTTTTTTTTTTATTGGCTGTAATATTTTTTTTTATTTGCTGCCTGTCAATAGCTGAAGTCAAGTACAGTTTGGCAACATAGCTGCAAGTGTGAAATTCCTACTTCATTGCGCGAACAATCAAGTTATGTTAAATGCCTTATCACTATACCGGGTGTCCGAAGTTATCGTATACAGGCAATATCTCGCTTATTTGACAAGATAATTAAAAAATAGAAAAAGTGCTTTGAATGACATTAAAATACCTTCCTTATAACGTAGGTACAATAAAATAAATTTCATTTGTCAGCCCTGTGGTAGCTGCCCCTCCCTTTTTATTTTCAAATGGCACCACCTGTATATTGCAATAGAAAATTGTGTGTTATTCTATTTGGAAAACAACGATAGCACATACTTGGTATTTTTTTATTAATAAAAACAAAATCATTAACATTTTGTAATATTTTTCACGTTACCTAATTAATTATCCTTACAAAAATGAAAAATAGCCTCCGCCCATGTTTATAAAAACTTGACAAAATAAGAGAAGCCTTATTTTTTGTTTAAAAAAAAGGAAGCTTTATATGTCAAAAAATTAATGACAATGATTCTATTTCATAGTGTAGAACATCAGTCATTTGCTAGGCTACTCCAATTCTGTCAAGTTTTTAATCAATTTACGAATTAGATTTTCGCAAATTGCATAAAGCCCGGATCGTGCACAAAGTTGCAAATTTGTGACTGCATCAGAATAGATGTTTTCAAAATTTGCAAGAAAGTTTCAAAACTTTTGTAATTATTTCGAGACCACCTTGATAAAAAAATGACATGTTCCGGTCACCGTAAAAGGTTGCAAATCTGCACAACCACAGCCGACTTAATCTCCCGAGCTGTGGTGAGAAAATTGGCAACACCGCATTAAAGCAATTTGACGTCCTACTCATTAACTCTTTAATGTGAATTTCTCAGGTTATTCGGAAAACTAGGAAAAAAAGATTGAATTTTTAGAGAAAAGAACGACGATTAATGTGGTCACAAATTTTTTTTATCACAAACTGGAATCGCAATATATTCAATTTCTTCTTTTTTTTTATGCCCTAAAATTCACATTTCGAAAGATTTTTTTAAGATATTTTTTCTGATAAGTACAGAAACCACATAGATATATAATATGTTATTGGAAGGTACATTATAACAAATGTACCAAACTCAGGTAGTTTGGCACATTCCTTCCAATAATATATTATTTTCATCAGTCAGATTTCAAATTAAAAATATGAAAAAAATCAGAGATCATCTATGTGGTGTCTGCCACTTATCAGAAAAAATATTTTAAAAAAATCTTCCGAAATGTGAATTTTACAACTGTTCGGAATATATTTCCGATGTATCTGCCAAGTTTGCAGAACTTTTGGGATTTTCTCTTATGATATATCAAAGAAAAACAATAGTTCTCGAAAAAATGTGTCCCGTACACTTGAATTAATTGCAAACTTGATTCGTGATATACAATAATATATTCAATACTACTCCAAGGTTGCAGAACTTTTGGAATTTTCTCAACGAGTAGACAGCAATATTAAAGTTAGTTACCATTTTGAACTTTTGAGAAAAAGGGTTGTATATTAAAGATTGTTGGGTTTGCAAAGTGGAAACTATATATGACCTTATTCTCTAGGATGTCCAACGAGAGCAGTATGATTGATGGTACTTATTTTTTCATTTATTTATATGTCCCTCCCGTATTCGCATAACCTCTTTTTCAAACATCCTCTAGTTTGACCCACGTAACATTGGAGACAGTTTGAAAAATGCATTACATGTATACAATTTGATTGCTTTTCAGATGAAATTTTAGTTATTGTTGTGTGAAGAACTATTCCACAATTGTATTTTGATATATTTTGAAAACACATGTCCAATTTTTTCAGAGTAACCTTTCACATTATTGCACGTGTGTTGAAAGATGAACAATTGAATGTTGCTCTTGCTAGTGAAATACAACTGGAAAACGGTTCTTCACACAACTAAAACTTCTGAAATGCCATCAAATCTAATATATAAAATTAATTTCACGTCAATTTTATGTGGGTCAAATTGGTCGATATTAAAAAAGAGGTTATGTGAACACGAGATGAGGGATATAAATATATAAATAAATACGATCACTTCAACCGCCCTCGTTGAACAATCCAGAGAAGAAGGTCATAGTTTCCAGTTTGAAAATCTCAAAATCCTTGATATACCGCCCTTTCCTTTTATTTGAAATTTTCACCATTCTCCAAATGAGTCATAGTACTTTGTAGCAAGTAATAATTTGACTTGTAAACTTTACAAATTCAAATTTATCAAATTCGATACGTTGGCAACAAGATAATGGATTTTTTATGAAACACCGATACCATCCTAACGAATTCACTGTTGAAAAATACCGTTATTTCCAAAATAATTTTCTAAAATGAAAAATTAAAAAAAACAGCCTATATTTTTGAACTGTAAAGTTTGAAGTTCATATCATGAAAAAGCAGTCCATTTTCCATTGAAACTTTTTCACTTGGCATCGAAAGGTAACGTATTTTGGGTACTCCTTGTTTCCACAAAAAAATACAAGACAATTACAAGACTGTGAATGCTTTCATCGGCCCACGTGTACAAATCATAAAAGGCACTTTAGTACTTTTTTAGCGAACGATCTCGTTCGACACAGCAGCCGAGGCGGACAGATGATAAGGGGCCAGCGTAGTGGCCCAGTTTCGAGTTACGAGTTATGTAACTGGCTGCACTGTCCAGACTTAACGTGACTTGAGTCCGACATTTCGAGTTTCGACAAAAATGTCTACCAGGGCAGGACTATAGACAGGGACGACTCTTGAGATATTTGTAGAAGGCGACGTAGATAAGCGAGCCGCAAAATGCCCAAACTTTAGGTGGAATACTTATCCTTAATTGAAAGTCTTATATTCAGTGAAGAGATGAAGTGAAGAAGATTAAAATAAGATAAGTGAAATAAAATCACCGAAGCTGCGTACAGACTTGCATACGCATCCGGTGAGAAACTCCTTCCCTTGGATGGTTTCTTTTCTTGGTCCCTAAAGAAATGCCACCTAAAATTTCAGAGCTTAATCATCATTCCATGTGCATTTTTCCAATTTTTGAACATAGCCGGTCCCGCGAGTTTTTCGAGTGTCCCCTTTCGCCCCTGTGAGTTGTGACCCGGCCGCATATAAGCAGAACGTACCACGTTTCAGTCAGCGGCAGATATTCTGGCTCTCTGATTGGTTGTGACCAAACACAGATGCATTTTGCCCATCCAGACCGAAACGTGGTGCATTTTGCACTAGCGTGAATTAGTTTTTTGCTCGCAATTGACACACAAACCTAACCTCAGCAAGCTAACCTAGCTTGCGAGTCGAAAATGCGTGAATTAGTTTTCGCTTGCGATTTACACACAAACCTAACCTGAGCAAGCTAACCTAGCTTGCCTCTGTTCACCACGTTTTAGTCTGGATGGCAAAGTGCACCTGTGTTTGGTCACAACCAATCAGAGAGCTAGAATATCTTCCATTGACTGAAACGTGATACGTTTTGCTTGTATGCGACCCGGCCCTGCTAAAAATGAAACCAATGAACTAATAAGTGAGAATATAGGAGACCGGCTTGCTTAAGACGATTCGTCAGATGATAACTGATCACTTTCTGAACAACATATCTTAGCAGAAGGAATAAGAAGTCTGCTGAAATTTATCAAAATATTTCCCTTGTTTCTCGGCTGGGCCCTACTCAAAATCAAATATATTTTGGATTTGGTATCTTCGAGGTAAGTACTTCCATTCCTGAGCTCGGAAGGAGTTCAGCGCATTTTTTCACAGGCGGCTCCCTAACTGTTATGGTACTATGGATTTCTATTTACTCTCATTTTGTTCGTATTTAAATTCTCTTCAAATCTTATATTGGGGGCAATAGTATTGCTGTATTTTGAGAATCTGAATAGTTTCTCCAAAAAAAAGGACCATGGAGTGGCTGAATATACAATGATGAAGAAAATATCTTAACAGATAATTTTCAAAACCACATAAAATTAACATATCATAAAAAGTTCAGGATTTTAACATCGGACAATTTTGATGGAGTAACTGAAGATTCTAATCTGGTATTTGAGGAAAACTTTTTAAGGAAGCTATGACTGAATTTTTTTCATTACCTAGTGTAATATAATTTTTTGCTGAACGAGCATGTTTGAAGTTGATTAATGATACAGTTCCTTAATTATACATATCAGCGAATGAATTGATGATTCATAGCTTTCTTGTCTTCGCACGAATTGAAAAAAGTACGGTTGACGGCTGACTTGAGGTCAAAAGTTACAGTCACTGAAACCGGCGCGCGGCGTGACCCGACCTCGCATGCATTTTGAACAAACCCGCTCAATTCCTAACAGAACAACTAATATGACATATTAAGTTCATGACACCTTCCCGCCAGAAGGTAGGGCACCTTATCTCGGATATATCAGTGATTGAGTTTTTCTCCTTTATTACAATAGAAATTACCAATGCCACAGTCATAATCGATGAATAGATTGATTACATCAGCGAAGTAAATGATATTATTGTACAAGGATTGGTGAATTAACTAAAGTTGGATAGAAATTGCAGGCCACTGCGATTGTAATGTAATGCCCAGAAAATAGGTGATGCTGATACTAAATACGTAAAAGTGACCTAAAATCAAAATGGGATACAACGTTTGATATAATGCATAATCGAAACAGTGGCGGCGCCACGGGGAGGCAAAGTAGGGAAGTGAGCTCCGTCCGCCCTTTGCAAAATGTCGTTCTTAGCGCCCTCTTCGATTTCATGAATCTTACAGATATAGTGTTAGAATGATGTGCATAATGAATTTTTCTACCAAAAGCACGAAAAACCAATAAACGTTGCAACATTTGCTTTCAATTCCTTGGTCAGTTGCGAATCCCATACCTCTGGCTGTATCTCTCTCTATACAGTGCGGCTTTTTATAGTCCCCCCCCCCTGTTAACTTTTAAACGGTTTGACGTAGAGCGATAAAAAAAAACCGTTTCGAGGGTTTCACCGATACTACCTTTTGAAATATAACGCATTGTGATTGCTCGATAGATGGCGCGGGGGGGCACAAAAACCTAATTTTTTTAAATGCAATGGGGGGTCGAGTGACACATCGTTGAAAAGAAAATTGGATTCTCTTTTCAACCATCTAATTTTTAAATTTCGTTAATATGTTTTTTCACAATAAGCATTTGAAGTGTCAATGTAACAAAAAGAAAACAAACTATTATGACATGTAGTATTTAAATAATTAGAAGCAAAATTGTTGTCAATTAACGAAGCAGGTGTTCGAAATGTCCACCTAATACTTCTTGACAATAAAAGATTCGATTCACAAATTCCTGCCGAACATTATTCAACATGTCTGCAGTTATACCAGCACAAACCCGTGTTATTCGTTCTTTAAGTTCTTCCAAAGAGTTGGATTGTTGCTCATACACTTTGAAAGTACTTTCATCTGAAAAACAAATATTCCTAATGTAATTGGGGTTCCTAGCTATCTTTTCCTCCATAATTTCACAAAATTCCATTCTTCGGTCTGGGTCGTCTTCTGTGAGTTGGTGTAACATTACTAATTTGTATGGATGGAACTTGTATTTCTTCAAATATTTTTTTACTGTAGCTGTTGAGACCCCAATCGTACTTGTACACGAGAGGTACTTTGTTGCGGATTTACCACCATTTCGGCAATTATCGAAACCTTTGTCTTTTCCGAAATTGATTTTCGACCAGCTCCACCTTTCCTACGAACATTGCCAGTTCTGTTGAATTTTTCAACTAGTTCCCTCAAATATTTCCGAGTTATAGGATGTTCAGGAAGTTTTTCATTAAAAATTCTCTCCGCTTCGTGGTAGTTCCGATGGGCCTCACCAAAATTATAAATTGCTTCAATTTTTTCTTCGAAAGGGCGTATACGAACCATGATGATATCAAATATTCAAAGTAAATAATAATTATAAGTAGACAAAACTCCTCAGTGAATATGAATACAATAATTCATCAATCCATTGTACTTTTATAGGTAACTAATTAATTATTGTCATTTAAACAAATCCAATAAGTAGTCCTTTCGTAGTACCTGTTATTACTCCTAATACCTAATTAAGCTTTGAAAGGAATTCAAAATGAATAATTATTAATGTTGTGAATTGTCTTTATTGACCGTATTTCGTGGTATTGATTGCAATTGTGAATCACTAGAACAATTAAGGTATTTTTCTTCAAACATTATTATTTTAATACCACCCAAAATATTTTCCGTCCCATTATTTCACATCAAACCCTTCAAAAGTTATTGAGGTAAGGTAAGGAAACGAATTCAGATCCGCTCTTACACTTGACACTTCAAATGCTTATTGTGAAAAAACGTGTCAACGAAATAAAAAAAAAATTAGATGGTTGAAAAGAGAATCAAATTCTCTTTTCAACGATGTGTCACTCGACCCCCCATGCCATTTAAAAAAATTAGGTTTTTGTGCCTCCCCGCGCCATCTATCGAGCAATCACAATGCGTTATATTTCAAAAAGTAGTATCGGTGAAACCCTCGAAACGGTTTTTTTTTATCTCTCTACGGCAAACCGTTCAAAAGTTAACAGGGGGGGGACTATAAAAAGCCGCACTGTATATCTGTATAATGCATACTGTAATTATCATCTGATATATTATACCCCGGCCTGGCAGTAGGCACTAGTGATTAGTGGCATTTGGGTTTGATTCTTCGACGAGTATACAGTTTTTCGATTTCGACCGAGTATGGATTAAAAGATGAAATTGTCGGGGACGGATTATATTATCGTAAGTTATGCGAGAAGAAAAATTCAAAGGATTCTGCTACATTACTTTGTTTTTTAATTATGAATACAGTATTACTTCAAATAGGGGTGGTGCTGTAGGTTTTCCGGGTTTTCCTTATCTATTTCATCCTGAAAACAGAAAAATGCCAAAACTGCAGCGTGGCAACAAACGAGCATCTACTAATCTTTATTAGACTCATTTTCTCTTTCATTTGGAAGGTGTCATTGTTTGCTAGTTCGACTATGCTTTTTGTTTATTATACTTATTGAATAGAACAAACTGAATTTGACATCCTTTTGTTCCTGCCATTATGATATCCCACTGACAAACCCAACTATTAATTTAAAGGCATTTGACCTTGAACAAAAAAAATTACCCTGTGGCGCTTTGCTATTTTTTGTCGCCCCTGCACAACGAATTACCCTCCCCCATGGAACAAAGCTGTACACGCGCTTTTTCCTTTTTACCGAATACTCGGCGCCCCCTGCCCTTTATTTTGTAATGTATGTTTGTATGGGTGTATGTATGTATTTATGTTTGGGTCAAATCTTGCAACTGAATGTTGACCCATTTCTAGTTGTCCGACTATCTTGAAATTTGGCAGGTGTTCATATTTTTATTAGAGAAAAATAAAAAATGCCGGCTTCAATATGGCAGATGAGTTTTGTGATTATAGACCGATTTGATTATAAATTGGTATGTACGGGTATTCGGGGTTGGACATTATGAATTTTTTGTCAAAATGCATGAATTCAATATGACAAACGAGTTTTATGATGATTATGGTCCGATTCGATACTACATTGGTATATGGGTCGAGGATTATGAATTTCTGGTAAAATTTCATTAATTCAAGATGGTGGCTCCAAAATGGTGGACGAGTTTTATGATTATGGTCTGCCTCTTTTCAAAATTGGTTTGTGAGAGTATTTGAGATGGAAGATCATGAATGTTTTGTTGAAATTCATGAATTGAAGATGGCGGCTTCAGAATGGCTACATGTAAATATTTAGATGGCCTCCTCATTCAAGAAGTAGATAGTTCAAAATTTACAGGACACAGGCCTTGTAATAACCATTTTTCATCAGAAAAAAAATTTTTTTTGGTAAGCTTTTATTCAAATGCACCAAAAAGTAAAAAAATTTCTTTAGATGTGAGTTACAGATTCAAAAGCTTGCCGCATTCGTATTCGAACTGGAAACGTTACGCGGCAAGCTTTTGAATCTGTAACTCACGCAGAATAACCAACATTACACACCTAAATGATTTTTTTTACTCTTAGCGCATTTGAATAAAAGCTTGTCTTCAAAAAGTTTTTAATTAATATTTTATTCTTATACAATATATTTTAGTTGCACCAACTTAGTTTCTTCTTTAATAGGGAAAATAATTTCAAGTTCGCTCTGATCACGCTGATTCAAGCACTTGGAATAGCCTCTAAATCAGAATAATCAACCCTGGGCTTCACCTAAGTATTGGTTCATCTATGTCACCATCATCCAGAAGGGCAGTTGACTTCATATGACGGGTTGAAGGAGTGTATAAAAGCCAGTAAAATATTTCCTTGAACTAAGTATATTCACCAAAACAATGTGGGTGTTATAATAAATAAACGTGGGATAATAAATCAGCATGAAATATGTAAAGTATTATGAAATTGAGCAAAATCCAACATATACCATTAATCAGAAGGAAACAACAAAATTTCGTTCAGTAGAATTTATACTTACACTATCATTATTCAACACATCAATAACACGGACTTACAAAATTATTTGAATTATAATGATAATGATCTGGTAAAAGGGCGAAGATCTGTTGAAGCTCGGCGTAAGGGAAGTTTCACGTCGCTCTTGCGCTCAACCCTTTTGAATTGTTATCTAATGACATATCGTAATTACGGAAATAATCAAAATGATATTGAAGGAATTGAAAAAAAAGTTTAAAGTAATCTTTAAAGACACTTAGCACATCTGATATACGGACGAACAGAAAAATCAGCAGTCGCCCATCATGTTTCGCAACAAAACTATTCCATAGACTTTGGTTCATTAAGATAAGTTAGACAAGTCAACAATAAGAGTTCTAATATTATGTACCATGTTCTAATATTATGTACCGCCATTTTGTTTTGGATAAATATTTTTGTTTTAAATTTTGCAGTAATATAGAAAATTGAAAGACGTTTCGAATCACTCGACCCACTATGCTATTTAAAAAAAATGGTGGCCCGACGCTATTTTGAAAGGTACATCTTTTTTTTGGAGTCAAAATGTAGCTTATGAACGACCATTCCACCAAAATGAATTTCGAAGAAAAATTTCAATTCGGTCAAAACATACGAGGGGCGAGGGGACTTTTGACTAGCACTGTAGAACTCAAACTCAAGTGAGTGAATATGATAATTTATTGATATATATTTTACATGTACAGTGCATCCCTAAACGAAAGTCGATTGATTCATTTTATACTTAATTATATACTGACCAATAGTCATAGTTACTATTTTTTTACATTTTACTTATCATATGATTTTATTGATATTATAATTATACATATGTATTCGAAGGTTTCATATACAAACAGGGCTTTTCAGTATGAGTGTTAATTGGGCGTTTCTGGCAAACCAGAAACCGGATCCACCTGAAAAGTTGATGGTATGCATACAATAACATGATCTACACGTATATCATATAAATTCATATACCTACCGTCAAATTTTCAGAATGATCCTTTGTTTGGTTTGCCAGAAATGTCTAATCAATGTTCGTCGTCAAAAGTCCTGTATGAGTGAATAATCAATATAAATCGGGCTCTGTTTTGATGAAACAAAATTTGTCAATAATAGAATTCCTCAGACTAAGATTTACATTTTATCAAGTGTCTCTCTTATGGAAAATCAATTCTTACCGACATACTGCTTATGTATCGTGCTTAATCGAAACTTGACTTTCTACATATTCATATACATTTTGGTCTAGAGTCTGAGTTTCCTCGTAGTGACTCTTCTTGTAGACCGTCTTCGTAAAAAACGCACTGTGATTGGTCAAATTCTTCGAAAAACATCTGATAAACATTTCCTTCTTGCTCAGCCCACCGGTTCTCTTCAACAGTGCACAGTTTCTCAAAACATTTATTATTATTTTCAGTAGAATCCACAGTATTATCAATATGATGAAAATCACTAGTAAGTATTGGATTTCATCAAGCTGTGGATTCGGCTTACCATATTGATTTTTTTCATTTTTATCAGTGTACTCTGAAAAAACCGACTGACCTACATACACTAATGTTGCGGGCTTATCAGTGAGCCACATGCGTCTATTACAAACATTTACTTCTTGTAATAATTGTACGTTGATTAGTTTATCCCAAAGATAGAACGTAACATTATCCTTCAATGAGAGAGTCCCATCTCGGTCGAAATCTAAAGATACATTGACCATGCATTGCGTATTCCAAACTACT
The DNA here is from genome assembly GCA_958298965.1 of Chrysolina haemoptera. Taxonomy (NCBI): domain Eukaryota; kingdom Metazoa; phylum Arthropoda; class Insecta; order Coleoptera; family Chrysomelidae; genus Chrysolina; species Chrysolina haemoptera. The sequence continues at coordinate 10,276,957 of OY282595.1, read as the reverse complement.
TCTACATCGTGTTTTCCGAAAATGCAAGATTTCTTCGAATAAGTACACGTTTTATTTTTTCGTCCTACAGGAATGCTATCAGTTTGTATATCATAAACCACACTTTTTTTGTACACAACCACAACGCCATCTCTGTAATTTTTATGAACTAGCACAGGAGTATCAGTTTGGTTCAATTCAATCATCCCATAACCATTTCCATTTTGAATTACCTCGTATTCGCCTATTAATACATCATTTTGGCTTTGCCCACAAGATTTTTTCGAAAGCTTTGAGCATAAATAGAATACATTCACGTTCACATTAAGTAAAATTACATGCACAACTATCCCAAACGTCATCTTAATCAAGAGAACAAAGAACACTAGAAGAATGTTAGCAGAAGTTAGTGAAATATCACAATGCATGTTTACATATAAGTTCGGTTTAATATGCTTTCTGATTGTATAAAGATAATCGTAACCTCAACCGCAAGATACTATTTTAGTTACTATAATTATGAGGACTAGAACGATGAATACATGAAAAAAATGAAAACATGAGCTCTGAAAGGTACTATACAGGGTGTTCGAAAACATCATGTACATCCGACAAGGACCCATTCCTTGGTTTATTTTACGACTAAAAGTTCATATAAACATAGGTCCGCAAACCCTTCGTTACCGATCTATGGGGTGTTGAAATTTCAAGATTTTTTTTGTTTTTTCTTTATACAGTTTTAGAGATATTTGGCTCAAATTGAAAACACAGGTTACGTTATAGGGCTCACATCAATGGGCATGTCAAATGTTTGTGAGAATCGACATGGTGATATTTTTTTATGAGTCATGTCCCCTTTTCTTCCACTGAACTTTTTTGAGATATGTTGTTGGTAAACTCTAAAATACAAAATAAATTTTTTGGTTTGTTCACAAACTTTTTTATATCGTGTAATTTTTGCGTATTTACGACCTTTATCGAGAAAAAAATAAAAAATGATTTTTTGTGAAAAACTGATTTTTTTTAATTCGCTAAATTTTAGTTTATTGGCCGCTGTCTGCTAAAAACTACAGCCAGAGGCTTTTGCAACAACGATTTATTATACAGAACATCTAAATAAAAGTCATAACAAGCGTTATAACAATTGTTGAAAGTAGCCTTCTCCACTCCTCATTGATGGCCGTACTCTGTCAACCACACCCGGAGTATTTCTTGCGGTTTCAAATACATTTAATATTTGAAGTCATCAATGGTATTTATAACAAATTTACACCATACAATCAACAATTTAAACACATTCAAAGACACCTAACGACTCTGCATGCGAACTGTCAAAATTAGTGACAACAACCGACTATAACGTCATTTAAAAATTTTACTTTTTTTCAGCAAATCACAAAAATTCATTTTCAATTTTTTATTCAGATGTATTTATAATAAATCGTTGTTACAAAAGCCTTCAGCTTTATTTTTTAGTAGAGAGTGGCGAATAAACTAAATTTTACGATAATTTACGATCTGGCTAGAATTTGAAATAAAGGAACATTATTAATTTTTGCCAATTCACTTTTCCACAAAAAAAATCTTAAAAATGTCCCAAAATTCAGTTATTTGAAGCAATTTTTTGGGTGGATGAACAAATAATTTCAAAAAAACATTACAGCACGTACATAGATCAACGTTTTACCTCTCTTTTAATGGTAGGTAGAGAAATACCACTGCAGCTTCTTCGACTATCCATGAAAATAATCTTGAGGTGCTGCCGCAGACATAGTTACCTAGAATCAAATTTCCTCTAGAAGCCTATCCTTGTTTGAAATCGATACGACGAACCGTTTTTGAGTTATCGACTCTTTTACCCTAAAAAACGGCCAAAATGTGATGTGATAATAAAGTTGTCCTTATTCCAATTTTTCACTGCACGTGCATATATGTCAAAATGACGGCGACTTTATTACTGCCTGGCGTTATTGGGAACTGCAATATATCTCTCTCTTAACTTTGTTTATCCTAACTGATACTGTCTTTCTGATACGTTTTCACACCTAAACCACTGAATGCATTTTGATGAATTTTTGGTATAGGTATATGGGAAGTGGTTTTAATTGGACAACTGAAATTGTGCAGGCAAGATTGAAGTGCATGGTCAAAATCGCCTGGTAAAACTGTCAATTCCAGACCATACACTTCAATCTTGCCTGCACAATTTCAGTTGTCCAATTAAAATTGAAGTAAGATTGTATGTTAGGGTTTAACAAGTACTTTTATTGTTACAGAAGACGAAGAAGATGAAGAAAATATCACAGAAAGCGACGACGACGAGAATACTGACGTAGATGACGATGAATGCGTACTGACGCAGTGATAGCAACGAATAAGTTCAATTAATTAATAATTACTGATAAAACTTCGTACTTGAGAGTTTTATTTCATTTCAGGTAATTTTTTTTCTTCAACTTGAGAGACAAACAATATACCAGTCTGGCAACGTGTTAACAACATGTATTTGGTCTGGTGTGTTCATAAACTTGAATCCGATAGTATAAAGTATTAAAAATGGTTCATTCCATCTTTGAACCAGTCTGGTACTATCTTAACAAACAGTTAATAGTCTGGCAATATTTCTCATATTCTTTGAAAATGAAAAATAAATTTTGCGCGTTCCTAGCTTCAACATATTCCGAAGTGGTTTCAAGGTCATGATTTTTGTATTATCGATTATGGTAAGCAACCTGCTTGCAGGCGACAACTCTTCTGCTAAACCAGGAGCAATAACTACAGGTGGCATCCCGTCCATGTCAGGCAGGTGCTCTTGAGAACACATGGCATTGTTTTTCCTCTCTGATATTCTTTGACATATTTCGTAGAATTATCGGAGAGACTCATGTTTTTCAATCATAATTAGGTTTCTCAATTAACGAAACCAAATTAATGTATCAAATAACTAGATATTCATGTCACCAATTACTGGATACCTCCAATTAAAATTAAATAATTTTGCTGTTCTATATGGAACATTTCGAAATGTGTTATTGACTGTAACACGAATAGAAATAGCGTTATTGAGTTTCGTTCCCGTTCATTCCTTTTCTTTGAACTTGATACTTGATATTGAATAGCGCTTGATTGGATATTGCAACCAAGGGAGCGTGAAGAAACGATATTGCATTTCTCCAAGCAATATTATATAAATATCTTCAGGTCTACCAACCGATAAGTTAGTCTAGACACTGCAGACAATAGATTCATGGACTCATAAAATATGTCAGAATTAAACAGACCTATTCTATAACTTAGAGGCATAACTAAGCAAATCTATAAAGTTTTGGATTTATAGGGTGGATGGCTATGGGACTATCAGCCCCGGTGGTAAATTTTCAGAGGCGGTAGATGAAGAAAGTGCAGAGCGTCGTTGAAAGCAAGAGGCGATCTTTGCGTTTTTGCAAAAGTTTTGTAACGTTTATAATTTATCACGCATTCCCTTTGCAAATCTAGCTCTGAATGTCGAGAAACGAATGAGATGCGCAAGTTTAGAATGAGAAAGCATTCGGACGATAAAAGGGGTAGTATTAATTGTACATTCAGTAATCCAAAAATGACCTAACGTCACAGTGCACTTCGCGCGTTGACAGATACACCAGTTGTAACTCATACTTGTTTTAGGGGCTGTACTGATCCCTTCTGCTACCGCGCATCGATAGGCAGGCATTGATGATTCCATCCATATTGAGCATGCACGCTCTTATAGTCATTGAATATCTTAGTCATGGATAATTTCCATACTATCCAGAAGGCCTGGAATTTTTCGGTACTGTTCCCGACCCGCTGAGCCCCTCGATGATGTCATCCATTGCTTGAAGCAAGCCTGTGGTGTTTATCATCTGCTTGATTGATTCATGCTTGCCAATGCAGCTGGACACGATATCCAAGGAGCCTTGTTGACCTGACGTTGGCTGCCTTTGATAGTTCGGTGGTTGGGGTGGGGGTAAGGAAGGATTCGAAAAGGGTCTCACCCTGTGGTCTCCTTCTGGTATTGTTTGGTTGGATGACGATTCTGTCTGAATCTGCTGCCGCTGCTGCTGATGATGCTGCTGCCGCTGCTCATCTCTTCTTTCTGTCCTATCCTGCTATGCATTTCTTTTCGTGGAAGGCGCCGACCTATGTCTCTCCTTGGGTTCATCTTTGGCCCTTTTCTGTGCATATACCAGTATCTGTTGCTTCAACGCACTTCATGCATCTGATTTCTGCTGTTGCAATTGGTCTGGGCATGTCCTTAGGCCTGACATCGAAAACACTGGGTTACAACCCTATTGCTCTGCTTTATTTCCCAGCATACCATCACGTGTTCGACGACTCAGATTCTTTTGTTGAGAAACCCTACGGTTACTGCTTTGTTTGTGAGGACTTGGTAGAGTTTTCTTGTAGTGTTCTTCATTTCGGTGACCTCGTAGGTTACAATTCCATGTACCGCCAGGTCGTCGACAATGTCCTGGGTGTCTGGCCGATGATCAAGACGTTTTACCATGAAGGCATGGTTCTCATCGCTTGCAAGTGAGTAAGTGCGATAGGCTAGATCCAACGTTTTCAGTGTGTCTCTTATCTTAACGTGATCTTCAGCGGTTTGCGTGTATATCAGCGTTGACTTTACTGTGTACTTGCAAGTGATGGGTTCAGCCAGGTCATTTTGGAAATTTGTTCTGTCATTTCCATTCAGTTTGACTGTTCCTTCAATAATTATCGACGGAAGCTATTTGTTTTTATTCCCCGGCGTGGGAGCGGGGGCCGGCTTTCTTCCCCTCTTTTTCGGGATATTGTTGTCGCTTCCCTGAGGGTTGGAGATTACAGTGTTCTCGTCAGTCTGTTCATCCTCCTCCTCGTCCAGCACTTCGAAGGGGTTTTGGGTTGAGATTTAGGATTCAGGGTTTTCCATTTTGGTCGTGCCGTTTTTCTCGGCTTAAAGAATTCAGGTTCTTTCGTGGTGGCGTTTCAATGTTTTCCGGTATCTTTCTCATTTTCCGTAAAATTACGAGTCATCCCTTCAATAGTAGTTTTCTCGTTTTAACTTCATCTTCGTATTTGGCTTCGTAGTGCTCTTTATTTATCTCAGTTTCTTTTTCCAGGATTTTTAGCCATGAGGATTGAGAGAGTTCGTTCGGAGGCATTCTCCCCCTAATTTTGTCGAGGCAGGCGAGGCAGGCGAGGCAGGCGAGGCAGGCGAGGCAGGCGAGGCAGGCGAGGCAGGCGAGGCAGGCGAGGCAGGCGAGGCAGGCGAGGCAGGCGAGGCAGGCGAGGCAGGCGAGGCAGGCGAGGCAGGCGAGGCAGGCGAGGCAGGCGTGGCAGGCGAGGCAGGCGAGGCAGGCGAGGCAGGCGAGGCAGGCGAGGCAGGCGAGGCAGGCGAGGCAGGCGAGGCAGGCGAGGCAGGCGAGGCAGGCGAGGCAGGCGAGGCAGGCGAGGCAGGCGAGGCAGGCGAGGCAGGCGAGGCAGGCGAGGCAGGCGAGGCAGGCGAGGCAGGCGAGGCAGGCGAGGCAGGCGAGGCAGGCGAGGCAGGCGAGGCAGGCGAGGCAGGCGAGGCAGGCGAGGCAGGCGAGGCAGGCGAGGCAGGCGAGGCAGGCGAGGCAGGCGAGGCAGGCGAGGCAGGCGAGGCAGGCGAGGCAGGCGAGGCAGGCGAGGCAGGCGAGGCAGGCGAGGCAGGCGAGGCAGGCGAGGCAGGCGAGGCTGGCGAGGCAGGCGAGGCAGGCGAGGCAGGCGAGGCAGGCGAGGCAGGCGAGGCAGGCGAGGCAGGCGAGGCAGGCGAGGCAGGCGAGGCAGGCGAGGCAGGCGAGGCAGGCGAGGCAGGCGAGGCAGGCGAGGCAGGCGAGGCAGGCGAGGCAGGCGAGGCAGGCGAGGCAGGCGAGGCAGGCAAGTCAAAGGGAATTCATACTCGTGATCACCTGGATTTCCAATGGGCGCGCTGCTCCCACACGCATCGTGTTTCAACGTTCAAGTCTCGTCGATAGTAAACAACTGACCAACCTACTCGTGAAGGAGCGCGTGCGCGCAACGCACGATTATGTGCGAGGCGTGTGGGGGCTCCGATAGCTCGTTGCTCGTACTTGATCACACATATGGGACCGGCTTAGGACAGCAAGTGTAGAATATTTGTTCAATATCAAGAGCGAGAATGTTATAGCTTGGCAAATCTAGTGAGGAATGTCTATATACGTATGAGCTGCGCGAATTGGATTGAGAAAGTATTCGGACGATAAAGAGGGTAGTATAAATTGTACATTGAGTTATAATGTATACTGAGCTCTTCTGCTACCGCGCATCGATAGGCGTGCCAATTTCAAATACCTTGCTAGATTTGCCAAGCTGTACCATCCTGCTTCCAAATTTTATTTCAGAATTGGCAAATTCTGTAACGATCGTGGAAAAAAATGTATTCTTGTTCATAAATTCTAGTTCTAGAAACAATTTAATTCGAGCAATTATTGATAAATACACAAAAAAAACTGAAACTGAAAGGGAAAAGTTGTTCTCTGATATTCAGTATTGGACTGATACTAGGCACTGAATAACTCTAATAATTTTGATTGATCATTATGATTAAACTTGTTGATTGGATTAACCTATCGAATAAATCACAGTTATTCAATGATTGACCTGGATTCAGGCATTTACATTCTTATTAAAGAACTAGGAATGTCTGCTAATAATTCAGAACTTTTTGTGGAAAACCAACGTGACGAAGAAAGACATTTCTAGATTTGTGTATGTATCCTCACCAGGAACGGCTTTGGCCTATTAGTTGCCTAGGACAAGGTAGGCAACTGCCGCTCCTTCCCTCCTGTTCGTGAAAAGGTTGATTTCTGTCAAGATAATTCCATTTACGGCTTGTTTCTAGGGCTTTATGTTTGGTTCCTTTCTATTCAAAAATTGTATTCCACTATAGTTTTGGTCCATTACGTTTTTTCGAATCTCCGACGACTTTTTCTCTAATCTGACGTATCAACTGCAACAGTTTCAGTTGATACGTAAAGAAGATTACTTCGACCACGCCACTGAAGATGACTTCCGCAGCTGCAGTTGAAACGTTTGGAGATTTAAACCAAAAAATATCACGGCAAAACCCGGAAACCAACCAAAACATTGACGTCAACCGTGAAAGCCTACATTCCTATAAAAAATTACAATAAAATAAATTTTGTATATATACCACCCATTTATGAAAAATCGCACAATAATTATTTTGTACTCTTCAATTTAGATTTCTTCTACTACTGAAGATAGTCTCAAATAATTATCCATATCCTATAAGTGAAGTAAGTATTTACATATCGAACAGTAGTGATTTGGAAAACATGACTTCTTGACCCGCCCAGTACAAAAATTTTGAATTTGCCAATTTTGAATAATCAAACGATGGATATTTCAGTATTATACTTGGTTTAGTCAGATCTTTCAGATTTCATAGTATCAATTGAAAATTAAATTTTAAAGGAGTCTCGAGTCACCCTGTGTGTAACAATATTTTTTAACACCCTGTATCTAGAAAAGTAGTCATAGAATTGCGTTGTGCCCACGGACACTTCTGTTCGGGAGGTCAAACTCTATAACATCCCAAAAATTCATGAAAATTAACTGGTGACCATTTTTCCATAATTTATTTATTAGTGAAGCAAACAATAAAACTTTATTTGTTTTTAATTTCAGCTAGTAGCAACTAATGGGTATGCCGGTGCGTGTAGGTGGTGATTTGCGGTAATTTTTGACGTCTGAAACCGTCGGCATTTTTCCGAATTTCCGCGCTTTCTTCATATGGCTTTCAGGAGGCAGAGGGTAATTTATATTTAAATTATATTACTCGAAGATCCCATGTTTTTCACTATTTTTCCGGATTTTTTCGATTTTATTGTCACAAGTTTTCGCGATTTTTTTCGAGAAGGACGAGTGTAAGCGCGAAGAATTTTTTTATTGATTATTTTGGCTTGTTTATGTTTTTCTCTATTTTCACGGATTTTTCAGATTTTGTGTACGCGACTTTTCGAACAGGAGGTGGGGTCCGAGTCCTCTGATCATATTTTTTTTGTAATTTCTTAGAACCGTCAGAAAAAATGTCCGAATTCAGCATGGTAAAATTGTTTTAAAGTACATTATTCAATGATTCTATGTTTTTCAATATTTTTACGTATATTTTCGATTTTATTCTCATGATTTTCAGCAATTTTTTTCGAGGGGACGGGGGGGTACAATTATTTATCAAATTATTCGAGTTATGGCTATTTCTTTCGAGAAGATACACATGTGTGAAATATCCTATTTTCGGCACTAGTTATACAGTATACAATTTCGATTCTACAAATGAGCCCATTGTATGATTCAACTTGTTGGTATCCACAGTTTTGTAAATCTAAAATTGCTAAAGTTCTGAAAATACCTAATCCTAAAATTGTACGGATCAGTGAGAATATCACAAATTTAGATCATTAAAAAATTATAACATGTTCTGATTTCGGGTGATGGTAAATTCGGTCCCAGCCCAGCAAGTATCAAATTAAATTAAAACTTTGTGTGTGTTCAATTTCCACGCACTAAAATGTCTACTTAAGATTAGTTCGTTCTGGTTAGCTCAGACTAAATAATCACTCTTTGCAAAATGTATGTATTCAATTTCCACGCACTCGAATGTCTACGTAAGGTTAGTTCGTTCTGGTTAGATCAGACTAAATGCTTACTCCTCGTAAAATGTATCCAATTTCCACGCACCCAATTATCTACGTTAGGTTAGTTTGTTCTGGTTAGATCAGACCATATGATTACTCCACGCAAAATGTATGTATCAATTTCCACGCACTCAAGTACCTACGTAAGGTTAGTTTGTTCCGGTTATTTAATTTAATAAAACAAAAATTATTTTTTTACCTATACAGTTTCTGGTACAAACAAAATTTTCCTGTTCCTGCTGAATCTCTTCAACATTACCAGAATTAGAATGTTCCTCATTTTGTTTTTCAAATTAATATTATAAAGGAAAGTGCTATATTTCTTTCTTGTTCCACACAATTTTTGGACAAAAAAATTGATTGAGGTTTTTTATACATATTGGAAATGAAGTAATAACTGATCCATAATCTATTTAAAACGTTATAACTGACTTGGTTGTTTTATTTCTTTGAAGAAACACATGCATTACATAAATAGGAAAACAAGTTTAATTATTATTTCTAAATTCATTGGTACAATGTTTCGAAACTCAAGGGACTTATGTATTCATCCATAACAAACAATCTTTCAACAACGTCGTTACTAATGCTTGTAACAAAAGGAGCATTCAGAAAGAAAATGCAGTCGGACCGTTTAATATTTGACGAATGCTCCTAGCCAGCCATAAGATGTTTATTCACCTTGTATTACTTGGTCAGTCAACTTGGAATTCGGGCTGGGCTTCATCCAACAACATATCATTATGTAATAAACATTGGATAATACGCACATCGAAGGCTTTCGTATGTCTTTTTAATTTATTTTAATTTCACTTTTCTTCCACCTCAAGAGGAACTGGAACGGAATTTACAAAGAAACGGTTTATTCGGTTTGATTAGATGCAAATTTCTCATTACGTGTTTTGCAATTGGCGTCGATCTATCCATTAGAGTTAATTGAATGGTACCTATCTATAGGCTATTAGGAGTGTCAATACTGCCGATAAAATGTTATGCTCGTCATCGAAAACAGGAAGAGTATATGTTGACGAGTAGACCATTTCTGATTTATACGCATATTTATTATTATTATTATTATTTTCAATAAACAGTACAAACAACCTAATGAAAAGCTGGTTAAAATACAGGGAGTTATTTAAGTACGTTGGCAAACTTCGGAAGGTGATTCTTTGAATGTTTTCAGGGCGAAAAGTTCATATAAATATATGTCCCAAACGGCTTGGTTTTCGAGATAAGGGGTGACAAAAAATTTTTTCAAGATTTTTTGTAGTTAACTGCTTGTCAATCAAGTTGCATTCAAAGCTTTATCGTATCATTGACAACGATGATGTGAGAATAAAATCAACAACTTTGGTTATGTCACGTTATTGTCATTTTAGCGATCTAGAGTATTATAAAGTAACTAACGTATTATATTATAACTAATATATTATTTGTTGTTATGATGTTATGGTGTTAATAATTTGTGATGAAAATTTAACTTATGAAACATTGAAGGCCGGTCCTGCTTTCCAAATGCAATACCTATCAAAAAAGGTAGGAATTCACATGATGTGATCCCAAAAGCTTCGTTCCGCTCAACAATCACTGTTTCTAGTCACCCCGCTTGGAGGGTGAATTGAAAATTACATTTCAATTTTTTTATAAAAACTATCAGCCGTGACCCATATTTTCCAATTTTCTCCTTGTGGATAGGGGAATATCAATTTTGCAACAAAATCCAAAAGCTCGAAAACTTTTTGTTTTTTTACTTATTTTCTATCATATTATCCGCTTTGTGGAAATGTGTAGTGAGAAGGGTATTTCGACTTCGTCTTCATTTACAAGTATTTTAAGCAAAGTAAGATTTTTCTACATTTCCACTAATGTTTTCAGACTTAACATTATTCATATTGGTATTAAAACTATTTTCATTTTGAAAGTTGATTTTTCTTATGTCATTATGACAGTTTCACAGTACAGGTGATGTATTTAAAGAATTCAGTTACCATGGCAATGTCTTTAATATATTTTGAATGAATCACTGATTGTAAATCTTTAATTAATCGATCATATATCCGCCGGCGCCTAAGTTATGTGAGTAGAAAAACACATTTATGTCTACGTTAATATATTTATCACTGTAAAGTTGTGCAACATTCGCTGAGTAAACTTAGTATTTATGCTTTAGAACAACTTGCAATAGAAATATTTCATTCCAATAAAGGGTGAACCTCCAGCTATCGGCAATTTGTTATCTGTATACCGGATTTTATAATTCTCATTGTTAAGGTGGGAGTACAGAAAAGAGTAACTTAACCGAATAACAAACGTGAGGTCCTTGGCCCAAAACTAGAGATATTGCCCGTATTGAGTGACCGGATTTGTTTCATAAAAAATACAGTCAGTGACTAATTAATGCAATACAATCTAAAGTGGTTTAATTGAATCGGAGAGCGACTCATGAATAAGAGGTACTTATACCAAAGATTGCGGTTCCAAGGATTTTTCGACCTGTCCAAAAATATAACATTTGGATAACCTATTTTTTGGTGTGGCGCCTATTCATATGATATCGAAAATTTGAATAGAGTAAATAGGTGCAATAATTCACAAGGATCACTTTCACGGCTACTGTCTACTGAACAACGCAATGGGAGACCTATCCATCACAAACGGATTTAACAAAGACTCTTGTCTGGTTGAAATGTTACATATTTGTTTTTTTTTTTAATTAAAATTCGTGAATATCTAGTCACGAGAAAATAATACATATGTTAATTTATGGGTGAAAACGTGCCTAGACTTTTCATTGACGAAAAAATATAGCTATTAATGAAACGAGATTATTATGCGATTTATAATGATCGAGGATTTTGCCAGGCGACGAAGCGCTCTAGTAGCCTGTGCAACTTCCGAGATTTATTTAAATTGCATAATAATAAAGTTACATTCAAAGCTTTATCGTATCATTGACAACGATGATGTGAAAATAAAATAAACAACTTTAGTTACGTCACGTTATTGTCATTTTAGCGCGCCATTTGGTATCTAGAGTATTAAAAAGTAACTAGCGTATTATATTATAATTATTATGTGTTGTTATGATGATTTGTAATGAAGATTTAACCTAGGAAGCCTAATATTCAATTATACGATAAAAATAATAAAATGGTTGAGTGACTTAATCCAGACACATCTTACTGAAGCATTGTCTACCTATCTCAATCATCTTAATTTCGGTATATTGATTTAATGGTACACTATTGAAGAATCATTGACTTTTTTTAATTAACGAAACGGTTTCAAATATGTTTTTCTACAACCGAGCGAAGTACCATGTTAACGCTTCAAAAAGAAAGCGCAAAGTTGCACTTTTCCGAGGAGCAAGTAACCAAAACGCTCACTATGTCAATAATAATTGATTTTTACATTACAAAACATTGCCAAACTTTTTTCTCAAGCGGCAAAGTATTACTTTGCGCTCTTAATACTCAAATAGCTATTTTGTGACAATTCTCAGTTCTTGTTAATTCGAAGATTTATGTTCAAAGAACAAAATCCTCGAGCTTAAAAGCTCTTGGGTTTTATTCAGAACATAAATCTCCGAATTCAACTCGATAAATTTTCAAGCAAAATCGTTTTCGTTGAAAGTGAAAAATTTATTCGCTGATAAACGAGGGTCTTGTTATATTTCCCCCGAATAATGCTAAAAACATAAAGTATAAAAAACACATTTAAAAAAAATGGGTGTTATAAAAAAAAGTAAAAACCATAAAAAATATTCTGGAAATGCGAAAAGACTTCCTATAGAGGTTTTTTTAATGAAAAATGCTCGTCTCACTTATGGGACCAATGATAAAAATTGGCAAAATGTGCTAAATTGTCGCTACTATTGACCCACCCTGTATAATAGGTGGCTTCGTTTCTCAACGACTGACTGACTGACATGTCATTTCAATCAGTAATGCTCTTATTTTGTTATTGATTATCTAAAAAATACTTTTGGATAAGCATTGTTTTAGTAAAAAAGCCATTTTTTCCTGTGACGGGAAAAAAGTTTGACATTTTATATCTGTTGACAGGTAATAAAATACAACTTTTCATGAAATTACTTTTTTCCCCAAGTTTTCCCGGAAAAAAGTACTCACTTTTTTCCCGGATATATATATATATAAACTTCGCGTCGGGAGACATTACAACCTCGAGCTTAAATTCAATATTTTTTTTCCCTTTTACAATAAATAACTATTTATGATTTCCAAAAATTAATATCTCTGAAACTGGAAATAGAAACTAATTTAAACTTGCACGTGTAACTTCTAGTGACTTTTACCAGAATGCGGGGTCCTTTGACTTGTTTAGGTATGTTTATCGGTTAGAGAGAGCCATCGAATTTTCAAAAAATGTTTCTTGCAACTTACGTATTTCGGTCTCCTCTACAAAAATTTTTGGCGGTCACGACTATTTTCGAAGATACAGGTCCATTTTGTTGTGGATTTTCATCATTTGACAGATCGAATTTCAATTATTAAAAATTTACGAAATATGTCGTATTTCAACCAAAACACCACACACACACACACTTATTTACTTGTTTTCAGTATTTTTTTGGCAGACAAAATTACCACTTTTTGAAAATTCACCCTTCTTCGAAACGTTGATCAGAACTTTCATTGTCCAACACTGAATTTTTGGGGTTTTTTAGTTATCACTGTTGGTGATATGATTATGATATTGTTCTTGCGTCGACTCTCGTGAGATCTCGGTTCACATCGTCTTTTCGAATTAATCAAATTTAATAAAATATTTGAGCCAAGATGGATAGAAACCATTTGAGCTTAAGGGCGAGCGAAACGAGCCTAATGACGGCGAGCGCAGCGAGCACCTACGTTTATTTACGTTTTAGCGTTGGTTGATAATACAGTTATCAAACAACGGTTTTAGATTTTAGTTCGAAAATATGAATAGGAAAGTCATAAAATCTATTGTGGAATCATTTTTCAATTTTCATGGAGAATGTTCCCCTTTCCAACGGTTTTAGCTTAGGTTAGGTAGGTTAGGTAAGGTAGAGTAGGTTAAGTAGGGTAGCGTAGTTGGGTAGGTTAGGTTGTTTTCCCTTCTTTTGCCTCAAAAGATTGGATCTGTGTGCAGTTAGGTCGATACGTAATAAGGGCGAGCCTAACCTAACCTAACACGTAAACGATATAGGTACGACAAAAACCGAATCATGAAAGTGACACCAACTTGATGAATAGAAAATATCAGTCATTCAATGTTGATCACATTTTGTTAACGTTGTGAAGAAGAATAAATTTTTCAAAAAGTGGTAGTTTTTTCTGCAAAAAGGTACTGAATTCAAGTAAATAAGAGCATGTGTGGTGTTTTTATTGAAAAATGGGTATATTTTGTGAATTTTCAATAACAGAAATTCGATCTGTCAAATGGCGAAAATCCCCAACAAAATGGACCTGTATCTTCGAAAATAATCGTGACCGCCAAAAATTTCATTTGGATTATTTGCAGAGGAGATCGGAATACGTAAGTTACAATTTTTTTTGAAAATTCGATGGCTCTAACCGAATATTTACCGAATTTTGGCTTCATTGCATATTACATACTATTGATGTTCAAACCACGATTCACATTTCAACCTAGATTCGTCTACTTTCTTCCAAGTTATATCTGGTCTCTTGAGCCAGTGTTCCTCTCCAGCAAAAAAATTCAAAATCGGATGAGTGACCTCAAAATTCGAATTACTATTAGCCAAAAGCCTCTGCCACGTTGTGGAATCTCCGCTAAAATTGCTGCTTCTTCTAGATTTCTGTTTTGTGATAGTGATAGGATCCTTGTCGATATTTGCTTCTATTTTTTTGAAAGGTTGTTGGGCATCTAATATTTCTTCTACAGCTTTCTCTTCATCTAGCATAGATTCATTAATCTGAAAATAATAGATATTTTTGTAGCTATAAAAATTAATAAATAAGTATCTGTTATTGTTAATTGAGATTTCGTGAAATTTCGTGTGTGAACGAAACCGAACGATCTAGGTCTCTAGGTGATTGTTTTCATGACTATCGTATAAAGGTGCGTACTCACTGGACTCACTGAGCGAACGAAGGCCGAACGAAGGTCGAACGAACAGCGAACTGCGAACAACGAACATTTTATGTTTGAGGTTATCTAAAAGCATCTGAACATTCTCAACGCAAATTTGACGTTCGGTTCGGACTGAAACTAGCAACCGCGAATCTCGTCAACACCAAACAGCGAATCTTTTTGTTCTACCGCTCTCCCAGCGAAAGAAAAAAACAAAATTGGTATCTGGAGGTTTTTTGGGTCGGCAATTATGATTCTTCTGTCAATATTGAAAAATTCAAGATGGCGGCTTCATTATGGTGAACGAGTTTTGTAATTATGATCCGATTCTACTCCAAATCGGTATCTAGGGGTTTTTGGGGTAGGCAATTATGATTCTTCTGTCAATATTGGAAAATTCAAGATGACGGTTCCAATATGACTGTTCCAATATGGCGGATCCAATATGGCGGACGAGTTTTGTAATTATGACTTAATTCTATTTAAAATTTGTATCTGGGGGTTTTCGGGGTCGGAGATTATGATTCTTTTGTCAAAATTGAAAAATTTAAGATATTGGATGAATTTTGTAATTATGATCCAATTCTGTTCAAAATTTATATCTGGGGGTTTTCCGGATCGGAGATTATGATTATTTCGCCAAAATTTGGAAATTCGAAAAGGCGAATCCAATATGGCAGACGAGTTTTGTAATTATGATCCAATTCTATTCAAAATTGGTATATGTGGGCTTTCTCTGAAATCCAAAGATCAATACGTACTAACTTAAAAGCATAAAATAAAATAATATAAAAAAAACATTTCAAAGACAAGCTTTCATTCAAATGCACTAAAAAGTAAAAAATAATTTCTCTAGATGTGAGTTACAGATTCGCAATAAAAATCGACGGTTCCAAGCGTTTGTTTTTCTGAGTACGAGAAATTTGAAATATCGGCCTTGTTTCGTTTTCGCTGGGCCACCCTGTATATGACTGCAAGGGTTAACTCCAATCTAATAATAACATTTATAACATCAGTACTTTACTTACACCAAGTTCGTCCCTTGTAACTTTCATGATTTTTCTAAACTCATTTGTGAAACTTTCTGAAGTTTTCCAATCGGCTTCATTTTTCGTGAGGTATTTCTTATTGGGGTCAGCGTAAGCCCTGAGAAAGCTGCTCCTATGAAATTCTTCGAAAATATCTGACAAATCACTGACATCACTTCCAGATTCTGAGGATATATCGTCGATAGGCTGGAGCAACTTTTCTAAATGTTTGATATTATCATCGGGCTCCGATAATTTCACTGAGGATAAAACTTTAGAGAGCTGTGTTTTCCACATCGTGTTAGAATAGGCTATCGACCAAACAGGAATATTTTCAACAAGCGCACTAGATGATGTTTTAGTGAATTGTGAACTATACACTACAATTTAATAAGATTTCTACACCTTATACATTTAAAGGACTTGGTAGGAATCATTCACGAGTATACAATTCTAAAATAAATACTGGATGATGTTTTCTTTTACATTGTTTTCATATGCTGTAATTATTCAATGACTCCACTCTGGTCATAGGTTTGTTAGTGGCACTTCATAAATGACGATTTTGTGGTAGGGACATGGTCGTTGAATTCGAAAATAAGAGAATATACAGGGTGTTCAATTTGGAAAAAGTGAATTTCAGTAATTATCATAAGTCCTGAAAGGAAGTTACTTTTGAGCCTCGCTGTATGCTGAAACTGAGACCCAGTTCACCGACAGAATACTTCATGGTCTTATGGAGCTATGACCCAAATTGCAAAATTTTGTAAATTTGCATTGTGAAAAAATTTTTATTTTTCAATCGTTGGGTTTTACACAAAAATTTGACAAAATCATTTTTATCTCGTAAACCGTCACAGATAGGTAAAGGGAATTATCCGGGAAAGTGAGGAATCCTGCAAGGATTTTGAATTTTTTTTAAATGATCTGTCGTTCCGTTCTCCATAAACGTCTAATAGGCCATCGAATGTGGAATACCCTGTATATTGGAACAGTATTCCAGAACAGGTCGGATATGCGCCTTATAAATCATAATCAGTTAACGGGAAGTGAAATACTTCTTGGCACGAAACAGAAAACCAAGTTTTTCAGGGGCACTTTTGACAATGGACCTCACATGGTTTTCCTATGAAGGGGTACGTACTGCTGATGGTAATATCGAGCATGGAAATGGAAAATTTCATTGGAATGGATACTCCTGACATATTTACGCTGGCCACCGTGAGATCGGACTCTCTGGAGAACAGACATACTTGTGTTTTATTGGCATTGAAGTTGTTGGATCCCTATTTAGAATTTTTACTAAGTACCTACGTATTTATTTCACTCAAGATTCTTTCCCGTTTATTTCTGCTTTGACTGGCTGACATCTGAGCTGTAGAAGAGGTTTGAAGGTTACTATCATCCGCAAAGCTATGAACATTAGGTAACTCCCAACAAATCAATGATGTAAAGAAGAAACAGTGTTTCAAATCCTAAGCGTTTTAGATATTCCAGGAGCTCGATGTTGATAGCTTTTTCCATGACCGAGTTTTGCCGTGGTCTTCTTTGGTTGAAATCTCCAAACGTTTCAACTGCTGCGGCAGTCATCTTCAATGGCGTGGTCGAAGTACTCTTCTTGACGTATCAACTGAAACTGAAGCTCTCGTCTATGGCATGTCATTTTTAGTGCTGATTGGCGCCTTTCAATGCAGTGTGCCAGATCTTCGGTAGATATGCGAACCCACCACTCCGGGTGACCGCGGAGGTTATCGAACAAACACTGAGGAAAATGAAAACTGGATTAATCCATTTCACGGCACCTGTAGTCCATACGGTGGTATTTCACCGGGTGATGATGGATACCATCTACCACCTATGGTTATCCTTTTAGTCGCCTCCTAAGATAGGCAGGGTTAACCATGTGGCTATTCTTAGTCCGATCCCATACTTGAAAGGACATGCAACGATTGCTCATTGTCAATTCATTTTCCTTCATTCATATATTTTCTGGTTAACTGCATGCTTAGGATCGCACGTTGAAAGGTAAGGCCCTGGTCTTCCCCAGCTCGCAGAAGTATCTCGAAGACTTTTGAGGGTTGTTTGTAAGGATTCAGCCGGTTGACGGAAAACACAAAAAAACTGCGCCACTGAAACGAAGTATAGTCATCACTAGCTGAAAATATTACCTTTTATATGACGTTCAGAAAAAAATTCTTGAATACCCCAGTTCGACAGGTATAAAATAGTTATTTATGATACAAGTGTTAAAAGTGGCATTTTATTTTGTGAGTGGGGAATATTGCGAAACGAGCGTTAGCGAGTGGAGCAACCCCACGAGCAAAATAAAATCACTTTTAACAAATGTATCATACAAAATTTTTTGTTCAACAGTTACTGCTAGTAAGAAAAAAACAAAAAAAAAATAAGATCCATAAGGATTCGAACACACGATCTTTGGATTACAAGGCTGACTGACAGATACTTCAAATATAATAAACCCCAACGCACTTTATTTATGAATGTCATTATTTGTCAGTGATGAAGGACATTCTACAGTTGGACTAAATACTACTTCGTTTGTAACTTCAAAAGGAATTAGTATTATCAATTGCGCAAACGACCAAATACATGTGTGAACTTTTATAAACGATTCCTCTTGAGTAGGTGTTCTGATTATAATATCTGATTGAAGTGTTTCTATTAGAGAGATCTATATTACTGAGTATCCATCATCTCATCTGTCATTTTACTTTTAACACTAGTGTTAAAAGTACTTTTAACACTAGTGTTAAAAGTGATTTTGTGAAAACGTCAGTTTTTAGTTCATGTGTCAATGAATTAAAAACGTCATTTTTAATGTCAGTTGTACAAAAAATATATTTAGTCACAACATAAAATCGTTGTTTTCATGCATATCTAGCAAAGTGTATCTGAAAATTGGTTCTCGAATAATTTTTCAATTTGCCTTCTTTACACAACCTTGCACAAATGAAACATATATGAAACATAAACGAGTTTTAGTTCCCAAGTACTTCACCATTCACTAACTCACCTGAAATTCACCAAATAAAAAATACAAATTGACACGAAAGTAAATTGTCGTTTCAACCAAGTCTATACAGATTAAATTTATCGACCTCGAGAATAGTAGTTCTATCACAAGTGTTCACAATTAGTACTACTCACTTTTTTATCAAAATAAATGAAAATGTCAGTACGGGAAATTATCGTTGATACTCAACTATTATTAATGTTGATATAATTATGTGTAATATTTTATCAGTTGAAGGAATTAATAGATATTTATTAGGTTAATAGTTACCGGGGATCATTTCAAATAATCGGATATTATCAGTAGAGATTTATATTTCGAAAGAATACTTCCACCGTTCAGATTCGAAATTTAGTTTATTTCTTAAACGGATTTAGTTAACTTGCCCTGTTTGTTGGTATTTGGGTCAAATTTAGTAACTGAGATTTTACCACCTTCCTGTTGATTGATTGATCTGAAATTTGGTACACACCTCAAGTTCTGATAACAATACAATTATGTATATTGTATCATTGTAAATCCAAGATGCCGCCACAAAATGAAGGATTACATTTTTTCCCTCTTAATCTAGGTATCAATTGAAAGGGATTGACTAGTAGAATGCATTAATGTAAAAATTTCAAATTCAAGATGGCCGCCATCACAAAATGACGGATTACATTTTTTTTTACAACCTCGATATAGGTATCAAATGAAAAGACTTGACTAGTAGCATACGGTACACCATGAAAAACTTTCAAATCCAAGATGGCCACCGCTTCAAAATTGTGGATTTTTTTTACAATCCTCTCAATATGGATATCAAATAAAGGGCTCAGCTAGTGGAATACAGTACACCATGGAGAAAAATTTCATATCCAAGATGGCCGCCACTACAAAATGGCAAATTACATATTTTTTTCCAAATCCCTTCAAATAAAGTACATGCACCATGAAATTATTACAAATCAGGATGGAGTCGGAAGTGTGTTACCATTCCAAGATCAAATAACTATTTGACAATCATTTATTCATCAATGAGATATCTTTGTTTTTTCCATTGTATTTTCCTCCATAATTTATTCACGTTGAAAGTTGTGTTACAAAAAGTGGGGGCTTATGTTGAATATCATGCTTAGACTTTACTCGCAAAAGTATCACATTGTATATTGTCTGAAAATCACGATAGCATATTTGTTGTTAGTAATCAATTGAATTTTGAAAAGAAATGTAATGTCACCAAAATAAATATACATGTCTCTTACAGTCCGCTTCTTTCATCAATTATACGAGTATATTTCCACTACCAAGTCTATTACCACGAGTTATCCATCTAGTTCCACACTTTTATACAGAAAGTAATTTAGAAATATCGTTTCAGAGAGTCGCAAACGTACAATATTTGACCAGAAATTAATTTTAATGGGACTGAGCACAACTTTATAAAACAATGTTGGGACCCTAGTTTGCAGAGTTTTCTCCATGCCAATTATTTTTGTGTTTTTAAAGTCTATTTTGTGGCCTGTTTCTTCACGATGTTTGTAAAGTGCGGAGGAAGAAGATGCTTGTCTGACTGCTAGTTCGTGTTCATATATTCTGGAAGTTACTCTTCTGTTAGTTTGGCCAATGTATGTTCTTGGACACTCGGAACACGGAATTTCGTATATCCCTTGAGACTCATATATATATATATATATATATATATATATATATATATATATAAAGTGATACGTGTTTTGAATTTCTTGACCTCAAAAACATATAATTTAACAACAAAATCAAGTTTTTAGGTTGAGTGGTTTCCAAATTACGAACAATTAACTATTTGCTTCCGCCATTTTCCAAATTGGCGTCGAGAAAAAAGGGTCCCACTCGTACACAGTGACCACCGGTCGAAATATCATCTGTACTACTGTATTACAAAATCTAGCACAGTGGTTGGTAGCTAGGTTTCAGGGTGAGCCAAATTTGTCGTGTTGGCCATCTGCCTCCCCACTAGAATAAGTAGTCACTTTGATTAGATAAAATGATTCAATCAAAAATACTTGCTATCAATAGAATTATGTATATTACTGATATTTGTAACAAAGAAATATATTTATATAAATATTTGTCGACATGACCATTCACAACAGCTCAACGTTGTCTTGGTGAGATATAATATTACTTGTTGACTCGTATGAACCTTTTTTTAATGATAAAATTAATATAGTTAACATTAAAATAAAAATGAAGACTAATATTACCACCAATAAAACACCAAATGTGGAATGAGTATCCCTTATTTCATGATTGCGAAGTAGCAGATTTTCAATAGATTTCAATAGATTTTCATTTACGTTGTTTCTGGTTGTGTTTTTGTTAACCGCAAAATCTGTATCATCACATGCAATTCCTCTTACGTTATCAACAACTATTGAGTTTCCCCTTACCACTTCCACATTCTTAGTCTGACAGTACTTTATGATATTTGTCAACGCCTTGCAGTTCCACAAATTACCGTCTACGTTAATTTTCTGTAAGGTAGAACAGTGGTAAAGAAAAGACTCAGTATCAAGATCAGTAATTTGGTTATTTCCAAAATCCAATTCAGTCAATTTCTGCAGTGAACTGAAAATATGCAGTTGTAGTTCTGTTAGTTTGTTGAAAGAAATATTTAAATACTGCATGTCACTCATGTGATCAAAAGTACCATACGAGAAGTGCGCAATATCGTTATGAGATATATCCAAAAAAATCAAAGATTTCAGATCTTGGAAAACCATCTTCGAAATATTCCTAACCTTGTTGTTATCTAGATAGAGATGAGTCAAGCTGTATAGACCGACAAATGAGTTTTCAGTCAATTGAATGGCATTTCGACTCAAATAGAGTTTTACGATTGATGAATTCATGAAAGCGCTTCTTAAATCTTCAATTGATTGAATATCATTTTCACTCAAGTCGATAATTCGAATCGTCTTTCTTAATGATAGAATGTGAGAAATTGTGTGCAATTGCAGTTTTGTGAATTTGTTGCACGAAATATTTAAATACTGCATGTTGTTCACGTGATCAAAAGTATCGTACTGAATTTGGGATATATCGTTATGAGATATATCCAAAAAATGCAAAGACTTCACGTCTTTGAAAATTATGCTAGAAATATTCCTAACCTTGTTGTAATCTAGATACAGATGAGTTAATTGGTATAGACTGGCAAGTGAATTATGTTTCAACTGAATGGAGTTTCGACTCAGATAAAGTTTCTCAATTGAGGAATTGATGAAACCACTTCCCAAATCTTCAATCGATTGGATATTATTTTCACTCAAGTCGATAATTCGTGTCATATTTCTCACCGCTGAAATGTGAGAAACATTGTTATTCTTGAGGTATATTTCGATGGAATACATATTGGCAAGATTCACATTTTTTATGTAATTGTGGTTCAAATTTAAGGAAATCATCGAATTCATTCCCACAAAAGTATTATTGATATCTTTTAAAATATTTTTCGACAAATCTATCAGAGTAAGCGAATCATTCAGCGAAGAGAATAATTTATCATCCAAAAATGATAACAGATTGTGTTGTAAAAATAATTTTTTCAAAGGAACGCTGTCAAACGCAGTGTTTGAAATGTGTTTTATGTTGTTGTTCGCAAGATTTAAAATATGTAATCGTTTCAGTTTATTGAATATACCATATGGGATGACACTAATGTTATTTTGCGAGAGATCCAAACAATTTAAATACGTCAATTCAGTGAAGGTACCTGGTAATATTTTAGAAATGTTCACATTATTCATACGGAGGTCCACGACGTAAATAGTTTGGTTACCAAATGATGCTGTCGCTAACGTTGGTATTGATGAATGCGTGAATCGAATGTAATAATCTCCGCAACAGTATGTTGGATAGCTAAATTTTCTTATTTGGTCGTCATCGTACACTAAATAGTGGATGTTTATTCCGGCTCTGCTCTGTCCCATACAATCTATTCCAAACTCAATTGTGTATTGATCTCCAGAAATGGTAGTTAATGATGCCGCAAGCGGAAAGAAAGCACTCAAATATAGGAATATCTCGTTCATTATTAGTCTGTAGCTGAAAAAAAAACGTTAAATTAATACTTTTTCAATATCTTTTTCGATTCAGGCTCATCTGGGACCCCCAAATCCCATGTTTTAATATCGTATATTATATCGACTGTTCACAACTTTTTGAGAGTGCCCTGTATAAACGCTACTGAGTGTATGGCATATTTTAGATTGCCAATAGATCAAGAGTCACCCAGTGTATCAATTCTTTCATTTTCATCCGCATATCTCGTACAGAGTGTTCACAATAAATAAACATTATTTAGATAAGGAAGTTGTATCGGTTAAATAATTTCCTTGGAGCCAACATCAAACCAACGAAAACTTGGAGGTGCCTCAAGCGAAACAAACAAAAAGCCCAAATTTTTGCATACTTTTGGAATGGCGATGACGGTGCCAAGGAAATTATTTTTCCTCCTACCCCTATAGAAAGTACACACTTTCCTTCCTCAAACCAGGCAGGAAACTCATACTTTTTCTCCCCCTCATTTCAAGTAAGTTGTAAACGATGAAACTTGTAAATTTATTATAGTCAAATTGTTCTGGTAAACATCAAACATTAATGTTTCTTCTACTTTAGTTCTTCAATAGCTATTTGTGTATCTAGAGCGCAAAGTGATTGATTGTCGAACGACAAAAAGATTAATCTTTGGAGAACGACAATGACACTTTGTGCTCGAAATACACACATTATTTTTTCTACTAGCGCAGTTCTTAGAAAAAAAATTATTGACACTTCATTCAAATAGGCAAATAATATTACTTATGAGAAAATCACTCAATAGCAATCCGAAATGTATAAGCTATCTAAATGTCCAATAATTCAAATCACTAACGAGAAAAAAGTAAAATAACGGTCTTAAAAAAAAGTTGCAATTGCCAGGAGCTGAACCCGGGACCTTCGGATTACAAGCCCTAGACGCTAGCCATTGCACCACCGCAGATTCTCAGATGGACATGACTGTATTGTCTATACTTTCCATCATGCAAGTATAGGTCCGTTTTGGATGTTTACTGCATCCTGCGGGAGGAAACGTGGCACTTTCCTCCCTAGTAATACAAATAGCTATAACCGATATAAAAGTATTGTCTAAAATAATTTTTAGCGACGAAGCTGCCTTTACAACTAATGGAGTGGTGTCTTCACAAAATGCAAGATACTGGCCGATCAAAATTCACAACACTCTTCTAAAATGTCTGGTGCGACATATCTCAGAATAAAATGATAGGACCCTCATTTTTTTTGAGGAAAATCTTAACACAGAAAATTTTCTCAACTTATTACACAACGAGTTATGGGGAGATTTATAGGATATACAGATAAGACTGAGAGAGGATCTGATTTCTCAACTAGATGGTGCTTCTATCGTTCTATCTATAATGCAAGAATAGTAAGGGAGTGGTTTGAAACACATTTTCGAGGAAATGGATAAGATGTAACAGTTCCCTTATTAGATGGCCTCCACGCTCAACCGACTTAACATAATTGATTACTTTCTTTGAGGTACCCTAAAAACACAGTTTTTGAGGAACGTCTCAAAAATGTGAACGATTTAAAAGAAAAAACGTAGATCTATTACGCAGGAAGTACTAAGAAAAATCACAAACAAAGTAGGAAGAAACTGGAAAAATGTATTGCTGCACAGGGTGGTGTAATTAAAATCTGTGGAATTTAAATTTGTTATTTTTTACTCAATACTCCTTATGTTATCATTCCTGTTTTTCTGTAAAAGTCTATAAAATAGTAAAAATGAAATAAACTTGATCGAGTTATTTGAATTGAATTGATTTGAATCGAGCAGGTTGCACAATGAAAATCAGAAGCAAGAATCAATAATACATTTTTTTTGCTAGGAATCGCACGTTAAAAGGTAAGACCTCGTTAATTCTTGGCTCGCACAAGTTTCAACTTTTGAGGGCTGCCGTTCGTAAGGGGACAACAGCTGGTTAACGGAAAAAACAATTTTAACAATTTTAACAATTTTTAAGTTCTGGTTTTGGTATGTATTACGCAGGAAGTACTGCGAAAAGTCACAAACAACTGTAGGAAGACACTGGAAAAATGTATTGCTGTAAAGTGATAATTTTTCTACGCGTAAAATATGTTGTTATTACAAATACGAGCGAACGTGTTTTGTAATGCCCCGGGGGAATAAAATTTATTATAACGAATTGTATACTGTTGTTTATCTAAGAACAATGTATTCAATAAATATACAATTTTAATTTACTTCTCACCAAAATTAACGATAGTATTGCTACAGCTAATGAAATTGAACAGATGATGAAATGATGATGGAATAAATGTTAACATGAAACTACAGTAAAAAAAAATCGACATTTGTCGTAATTTGAATTTAATTTCCATTCTAATATTCCTCTTAAGAATATATCATAACATACCTATATCTGTTTCTGTTCGTCGTTCATCATGAGCTAATTTTCACAACCAACCTTTGGAATATCCAATGAGAAACTGATGTTGAGGAAGTTTGTCTGTCAGGACTTGATAAGAGCAAATTTGTTGTGAGATCCCGTTTTCAAGTGATAAACAAAGATTATCGGAATTTATCTTTTTTTCAGCTCCTACCCAAAAAAATCTTCATACTTATACAGACTGAACAAATTCCATACACTGAATTGGATATTGTCACACTCCAAGTGGAAATTCTTACCCGCATACTTTATATTATATTTAATTTAATAACAAAAATATATTTGCTTAGTTCTGTGTAAGGAGAACCAGTTCAACATTGTGATTTTTCATTAATCATCATAGTGAGTGAGTAGAATCACACAACTTAATAATTATCGTAATCGCCAATAAGAACATTTTTTCAAATATAGTCGAATCAATCAAAGTTACCGAAATCACACAATAAAAATTAATAGTGATACATTTATTTCAGTGAGATCATCAAAGATAATATTGAATAAATCAACACAATAAGTACAATAATACAATAAATACAGTTGAACAATATAGTTGAAATCAAAAATTGTAATATATAAAGCATTGTCATTAAACACAAACATGTGAATATATATTATATTAAGTATATACTTTGTAAAGTACCCACAGAACTCAAAGAACTATAGAAAGCAAATATAAGCGGCAGGAATTATTAACATTACAACGTTTACTTCAACTATGTAAAAAAACTTTGCCAGGTTAGCCAGGAGTGATTTTGCAGTCGTATGAGGCTGTTAATCATTTCCTGTTCCGATGGTTGCCGACAAAACTCCCTATACCTAGTATAGAAAATTTGCGAAAGGCTGGATTATTCATAATCCATTTTCATTTCATGATATGCCCACTTTGGGTATATGAAATTATCATACAATCAAAAATACTTGCTAACAATATTATTACATACGTAACAACAAAGAAAAAACATTTCTATAAACATTTGTCTGCATAACTATTCACAACAGCTCGACGTTGTCCTGATGATATATATTTCTGGTAGGCTGGTAGGAGCTTTTTTTCAATAATAAAATCGATATTATCACTATAATTATTATCAATACTAAAATAGCGACCAATAAAACACTAAATATATAATGAAAATATCCAATAGGAGTTTCGCTCGCTGCATAATCACAAAGTCCCAGATTTTCAAAATATTTTGTATATGTTGGTTTTGTACTAGGTAAGTAAGTAACATCACTTTTCTCAAAATCTTTTTCGGAAGAATTGAAAACAGAACTATAATTTGAAAACCTGATGTCGAAACCTTTGTTTTCATTCATATTATTTTCAGTCCCGTTGTTATCGGTTGTGTTGGTGTTTATTGCAAAATCCCCGCTATCACATGCAATTCCTCTTACGGTCTCAAAATCTACTGAGTTTCCCCAAACTACTTCCACATTCTTAGACTGGCAGTATCTTATATTATTTGTTAGTGCCTTGCACTTCCACGAATTACCGTTCATATTAATTTTTTGTAAGGCATAACATAGGGAAAGAAAAGACTCGATATCAAGTTCAGTGATTTGGTTATTTCCAAAATCCAACTCTATCAATTTTGGCAATGGACTGAAAACCTGCAGTTGTAGTTCTGTTAATTTATTGAAAGAAATATTCAAATATTGCATGTTACTGACGTGATCAAAAGTACCATACTGGAATTGGGTAATATCGTTATGAGATATATCCAAAAAAATCAAAGACTTTAGATCTCTGAAAACTATGTTGGAAATATTCCCAACCTTGTTGTTATCTAAATAGAGATGAGTTAAATTGTATAGACCAGCAAGTGAGTTTTGATGCAACTGAATCGCGTTTCGACTCAGATAAAGTTTTTTAATTGAGGAATTGATGAAACCACTTCCTAAATCTTCAATTGATTGGATATTATTTTCACTCAAGTCGATAATTCGAATCGTCTTTCTCAATGATAAAATGTGAGAAATTTTGTGCAAATGCAGTTTTGTGAATTTGTTGCACGAAATATTCAAATACTGCATGTTGTTCACGTGATCAAAACTACCATACTGAATTTGGGATATATCGTTATGAGATATATCCAAAAAATTCAAAGACTTCACGTCTTTGAAAATTATGCTGGAAATATTCCTAACCTTGTTGTAATCTAGATACAGATGAGTTAATTGGTATAGACCGGCAAGTGAATTATGTTTCAACTGAATGGAGTTTCGACTCAGATAAAGTTTCTCAATTGAGGAATTGATGAAACCACTTCCCAAATCTTCAATCGATTGGATATTATTTTCACTCAAGTCAATAATTCGAGTCATATTTCTCACCGCTGAAATGTGAGAAATATTGTTATTCCTCAGGTATATTTCGGTGGAATACATATTGGCAAGATTCGCATTTTCAATGTTGTTGTAGTTCAAATTCAACGAAATCAAAAAATGCATTCCCACAAAAGTATTATTAATATTTTTTAAAACATTATTCGACAAATTTATCAGAGTAAGCGAATGATTCAGCGATGAGAATAATTCATCATCCAAAAATGCTAACATATTGTGCTGTAAAAATATTTTTCCCAACGGAACGTTTTCAAAAGCAGTATTGAAAATGTGTTTTATGTTATTATTCGCAAGATTTAAAATATATAATCGTTGCAGTCCATTGAATATGCCATTTGGGATGACACTAATGTTATTTTGCGAGAGATCCAAACACATTAAATACCTCAATCCAGTGAAGGTGCCTGGTAATATTTTAGAAATGTTTATATTATTCATACTTATGTCCACGACGTAATCAGTTCGACCAAATGATGATGTCGCTAACGTTGGTATTGATGAATGCGTAAATCTAATGTAATAATCATCGCAACAGTGGGTTGGATAGCTCAATTTTCTTATTAGATCATCTTTGTACAGTAAATCGTGGATGTTTATTCCGGGTCTTCTCTGCCCCATACAATCTGTTCCAGACTCGTTTGTATGTTGATCTCTGGAAATGTTAATGAAGGATGCCGCAAGCGGGAAGAAAGCAGTTAAACATAGGAATATCTTGTTCATTTTGATTCTGTAGCTGAAACAAACACGTTGAATTATTATCTTTTCACTGCTGACCACAAGGCCGAGCCAAGACGGGGTGGTCCGGATCCACCCTAGAAATGAATTTACACTACTTAAAATCGACTTTTAGATAGAAAAGATACAAAAAGAAACAGAACAAAATATAAAAACAAGATGGCCTGCCCTGCCAGGACGACGCTCATTACCATAATCCTTTACAATAGGAATAATTGTTCAACTGATACGTCAAAAAGAGTGCTTCGACCACGCCACTGAAGATGACTGCCGCAGCTGCAGTTGAAACGTTTGGAGATTTAAACCAAAGAAGACCACGGTAAAACCCGGAAACCAACCAAAACAATAAACTTATACAGTGCGCCCCCCCACTGCTAACTTTTGAACGGTTTGACGTAGGAACATGAATAAAAAAAAATATAGTGATTACCCGATAGAGGGCGCGGGGGGGGCCATCAACTCAAAATTTTTTAATGGCATGGGGGTCAAGTCAAGGAAATTCCATTCTCTTTACAAACATCTGAATTTTTTTGAATATCGTTATTATTTTTTTTGCAATTTTAATTAGAAATATCAAATATAAATGTGGAACTGAATACTACTCATACCTCGATAAATTTGAACGTTTTGATGTGGAACAATGAAACCAAAATTTTTTAGAATGGTATTACCGATACTACTTTTTGAGAGAAAACATTGCAATTACTCGACATATGGCGCTGGAGGAACATTTACTAAAAAAAATCGAAAGGCATAAAAATCGAAATGGGGAAGAAAATTATGAACAAAATTCAAAAATATTTAGATGGTTGTGAAGAGAATTGAATTCTCTTTTCAACGATGTGCCACTTGACCCCCCATGCCATTTAAAAATTGTGAGTCCCCCCCGCGCCCCTTATTGAGCAATCACCAAATGTTTTATTTCAAAAAGTACTATTCGTGAAACCCTCGAAACGGTTTTTCACTTATGTTTCTACGTCGAACCGTTCAAAAGTTAACAGGGGGGGGGAGACTATAAAAAGCCGCACTGTATTTTATTACATTTGCAGTTTCTGCCACTTTTTTTTAATGTTGCTCCATGAGGACACAACTGCAACTGCTAATTCCAATTGAGAATTGAATATTATGGCACAGACTCAATTTGTGCAATGTTAACTTGCAGTAGTACCGATTAAACTATTTCATATCACGAATCAAGGTTGCAACCAATACAACATTTTTTTAGCGACCTATAATGTTTTTCTTTGATGTAACCCAAGAGAAAATTCCAAAAGTTCTGCCAACTTGACAGAAACATCTTAAAAATATTCCGAACAGTTGTGTAGATTTGCAACCTTTTACGTTGACCGGAACATATTTTTTTTTTAATTCGTGGTAATTTTTTTGATCAAAGTGGTCTTGAAATAATTGCAATAGTTTCGATACTTTGTTGCAAATTTCGAAAACATCTTTCCTGATGCATTAACAAATTTTCAACTACATGCATTTTTGAAAAATCCGATTCATTTACAAATTACATTTACGTGTACAAGGTTTTGCAAATTTGTGAATAAATAAGATGTTTTCAAAATTTGGACAAAAGTTTCAAAACTTTTGTTATCATTTCGAAACCAACCTGATAAAAATATGACCACGAATAAAAAAATATATGTACCGGTCAACTGTTCGGAATATTATTCCTATGTATCTGCCAAGTTTGCAGAACTTGTGGAATTTTCTCGTATGGTATATCAGAGAAAAACATTAGTTTTCGATAAAAAAAAAATATTCCGTACACTTGAATTGGTTACAAAGTTGATTCGAGATATGGAATGATATATTCAGTACTACTCCAAGTTTGCAGAACTTTTGGAATTTTCTCAACGAATATACTATTTCTTCGTCATTAGGCCCGCGCGGGAA
Organism: Chrysolina haemoptera; assembly: GCA_958298965.1. NCBI lineage: Eukaryota > Metazoa > Arthropoda > Insecta > Coleoptera > Chrysomelidae > Chrysolina > Chrysolina haemoptera. The sequence continues at coordinate 10,246,656 of OY282595.1, read as the reverse complement.
TTATAAATTACTTCATATTGCAAATACTTCTAACATGTATGTTGAATTTTATTCTTAGATCAAGGTACTTATTGAATTTAATAAGGTGTAGGACGTCAAATGGGTAATAACATTTTCGAAGAAATTTCAAATAAACTATTTTCCGTTTGTGATTTATAAGATCTAGAAGTCCGACAAAGCAATGGCACTAATTTTACAATTTATCTTTTGCATATATGATGTGTATTTAATAAAATGGACTACTTCATGAACTTAGTGATTACAGTAAAAAAAAAATGTAATTTGTCTTAATTTCTTCCTAGTTGAATTTTCGTTCAATTGTTCTTAAAAATAAATTATAACATACCTTATCTGTTTATGTTCGTCATGAGCTTATTTTCACATTTAACCGTTGCAATGAGAAACTGATGTGAAAGGAAGTTTGATTTTTGTTTGTCAGGACTTGATAAGAGCAAATGTGTTTCCAAGTGATAAATGGTGATTATGGGAATTCTGACAGACAAAAATAAAACTTCCTCCACAATCCACAGCAGTGTCGCATTGGATATTCCAATGGGTAAATGTGAAAAACAGAAACAGATATTGGTATGTTACAATTTATTTTTGAAGAAGAATGAAATAAAATTCAACTAGGAAGAAATTACGATAAACGACGGAATATTTTTTTTACTGTAACCACTTAGTTCGTGTCATTGTTCACGCTATTAAGCACACATCATAAATATGCATAATATGAATTGTCGAATTAGGGCTATTGTTTTGTTAGAAATACTCCTAAATCTTATAAGTCACATACCGAAAAAAGTTTATTTGAAATTTCTTAGATAATGTTGTTAATAGCCATTAAAGAGCCTACATCTTACCAACTCAAACATCTTTTTTCAGACTTCAATTATCTCCTTTCGTATACAACAAAGGGTAAAAGAGAGCAGAGAAGTACATTGATCTACGAAAAAAAATCAATATACATATTCCCACGCGGAAATAAAGATGTGGAAATAATGAGAAAATTGTACTTGTATCAAAATGACATTTACTGTCAATGTGAATAAATATTTTCAGAAGGGTGTTTATTTTGTGATATGGAAGAAGTTTGTCTACCATTTTCATAATAAGGGTTAGAGTTGAAAGGTCTAACCATGTCACAAGTTTCAAGAATTGGTAAATTATTCGACATATTTAATTTTTTATACAACTAATAGTTATTTATGGTACTAGTGTGTTATGTTGAAAATAAGTCACGTGAGAAAGATTTATACCACGAGGCCGTCAGGCCTCGTGTCATAATAATATTGTTATACCCGTCTCCGTAAACTCCACTCACTTTCACGTACTCACTGAAAACGACAGATCGCGTAAACAGTTGTAAATAGGGAGTCATGGAATCATATAATCGAACATCGACAGTTCGTAAACATAGGCGTTCGATTCAGTCAGTGTTCAGTGGCGCATCTAAATAGGTTGATGTACAAAATAATTATATAAATCTTCACGGATCACTCTGATATTTCACAGGTGTGTTTCCACATGATAGACTAGTACACCATTTGCATGTTCATTTTCAATACTCATTGATCAATTTTTATTTGTTTTTATATTCGTGAATCGGACATACGGATTAACAAGATGCTAAAGTTTACAGCAGAATTCTCAGAATGAGTCATTTTGGTACAATACCTACTGTTACACATACATAATATACCACGGGGCTATTCGACTCCATACATTCATACTACAGGAAAATACGAAGGCGTAGAAGGGCCATATATTTTTTTTATTTGCACTAATTTCCGACTTTGAACTCGGAATTTAGTGAATTAGTGAAAATATTTTTTGTTGATAAAATTTTATCAAAAGAAAAAATTCAAGACTACTTCATCAACTAGCCTCGTTTGCCTCTTTTGTAATAATTGTCTTCCATGATATTTCCAGCATCCAAGCTATTGCCAGATCGGAACCGACTACGACCAAGTGAACAAATAATATTATAAACCTCCTTTTTTATGTATTTTCAACACCTTGTATCTGAATCAGAAGGACATCTTAGAAGCAACATTTATACAGGTGGAATTTGTTGATTATATGACTTTCTCATACTAAAACAGTGAAAAAGTATCAATTTAACGTTTTTGTTTCAGCTATAGAATCAAAATGAACAAGATATTCCTATGTTTAAGTGCTTTCTTCCCGCTTGCGGCATCCTTCACTAACATTTCTGGAAACCAATACACAAATGAGTATGGAACATATTGTATGGGGCAGAGAAGACCCGGAATAAACATCTACGATTTACTGTACGAAGATGACCTAATAAGAAAATTTAACTATCCAACCCACTGTTGCGATGATTATTACATTAGATTTACGCATTCTTCAATACCAACGTTAGCGACATCATCATTTGGTACTCGACCTAATAATGTTGTGGACATCATTTTGACTAATACGAACATTTCTAAAATATTACCAGGCACCTTCACTGGATTAAATTATTTATATTGTTTGGATCTCTCGCAAAATAACATTGATGTCGTTCCATATGGTATATTCAATGGACTGAAACGATTATATATTTTAAATCTTGCGAATAATAACATAAAACAAATTTTCAATAATGCTTTTGACAATGTTCCTTTGAGAACAATATTTTTACAAAACAATGTATTATCATTTTTGGATGATGATTTATTGTCATCATTGAAAAATTCAGTTACTCGTATAAATTTGTCGAATAATATTCTGAAAGATATCAATAATACTTTTGTTGGAATGAATTCGTTGATTTCGTTAAATTTGGATCATAATTACATTGATCATGTGAATTTTGCCAATATATATTCCACTGAAATATACCTCAGGAATAACTGTATTTCTCACATTTCATCGGTAAGAAATATGACTCAAATTATTGACTCAAGTGAAAAAAACATACAAACAATTGAAGATTTGGGTAGTGGTTTCATCAATTCATCAATCGCAATACTTTATCTAAGTCGAAACGCGATTCAGTTAAATCATAACTCACTTATCGGTCTATACCATTTAACTCATCTCTATCTAGATAACAACAAGATTAGGAATATTTCCAACATAGTTTTCAGAAATCTAAAGTCTTTGATTTTTTTGGATATATCTCATAACGATATTACCCAATTCCAATACGGTACTTTTGATCATATGAGTAATGTGCGGTATTTAAAGATTTCGTTCAACAAATTAACAGAACTACAACTGCATATTTTCAGTTCAATGCAGGAGTTGACTGAATTGGATTTTGGAAATAACCAAATCAATGATCTTGACACTGAGTCTTTTCTTTACCACTGTTCTACCTTACGGAAAATTAACGTAGACGGTAATTTGTGGAACTGCAAGGCGTTGACAAATATTATAAAGTACTGTCAGACTAAGAATGTGGAAGTGGTAAGGGGAAACTCAATAGTTGTTGATAACGTAAGAGGAATTGCATGTGATTTTGCGGCAAACAACAACACAACCAGAAACAACGTAAATGAAAACAAAGGCTTCGACTTCAGGTTTCTAAAAAATAGTTCCGAAAAAAGTGATATTTTTGACTATTTGGAAAACTCACATAGTAGAAAACCAACAGATGCAATCAACCTGAACAGCACCTTTTTCTATAACTTTTCCAACTCTATTGAAAATCTGCTACTTCTCAATCATGAAATAAGTGAAACTCACTTCATATTTGGTGTTTCATTGATGGTAATATTAGTCTTCATACTTATTGTAATGTTAACCATATTAATTGTATTATTAAAAAAAGGTTCATACAAGTCAACCGGAAATATATCTCACCATGAAAACGTTGAGCTGTTGTGAATGATTATGTAGACAAATGTTCATATAAATGTATTTCTTTGTTATAAATATCAGTAATATACATAATTCTATTAATAGCAAGTATTTTTAATTGTATCATAAAGGACCCAGCACCGGTCTTATGGGTTCATAGGTCCCGGTGTAATTTAAGTTTGGTATACTGTAGTATTCGATAACCTGATCAAAAGTGTTCATTGGCCTGACTCGATCCTATGACTAGTTTTTGAGTTATTTGGTGTTGAAGTGGAAAGTCTACAATTTTATTCAATTATTTTTTACGCAATTAGAATATTTAATTTTTTTCTGGTGGTCATATCATTCATATCATCAAAAACAATATTCTGATTCTCAAAAATATGACCTGTTTTTCAATTATCTACAGGGTAATCTTCAAACAAAAATAAGCTTAATCGAAAATAGTTTATGACTTCCAAACTACACGGGATGATTATTTTTTTTTAACATAAATGGCTCAGTATTATTCAGTCATCTTGTATATTTGTAATACGATACGATATAATTGATCTATCCCCAATAATATCGGTTGAATTCTCCGATTTCCTGTTATTTCATATGGATGTCCAAAAATTAATATGCTTTCTAAATTTTGTTTAAATTATTATGCACCAGTTTTCTACTACCTGCAGAAATCTAAATATTGAGACATAAATTACTTAATGGACAGTAATTATTTGTTCGTGCAAGAAAAGTCTGTTTATAATTAGTTACTGAAGCAACTCACTGAAGTTTTGGTGAAAATTTTGTTCAATTTTTCTTGATAAAGGCTCTATGAGCGGGCTCCACAAATAGTTATGGGGATCATTTACTTTGATATCTATCCAGAAAACCTGATAATTGAAAAAGTAGCCATAGAAGGCATATACAATTCAGAATTTCCATTTAAATATCACCACTCAACAGAAATTTTGGGATATAGGGTGGTTTTAATAAAAAACACATTTTGGCATTTTATTTTGCTCGTTTCTGTTGAATCCCTCGGTGGATTTCTTTAAATTGATATAGATTCAGAATCGGTCTTCAGTTACATCGTATTCGTAGTCCTAATATACAGGATGACTCAATAATACTGAGCCATTTATGGTAAAAAAAATTAATCACCCAGTATTAGTTTGGAAGTCGTAAAATATTTTCGATGAAGGTCTGTTCAACACCCAATAACTCGAAAACGAGTCATAGGATCGTGTTGGGCCAACGGATACTTTTGATAGGGTGATCGAATACTACAACATAATATAGTTTCAGCCAATTTCACCGGGACCCATAAACCCATAAATCAAAAAGACTGCCCGTTCCTAATAATTGAGCATTGAGCTCATGAACTAATTTCATCCCGGATTTTTTTTTTATGTATGATGGTTTGATTAGTACTCGTCCTATTCATTCTTTTCCAACTTTCGTTAATTATTATGGATCGTATTTAACCAAGCACTAAATATTTACCCTTTATCAACAAAAATCATAGTTGAGCACCAAAATTCAATTTTCCAAATTATTTATTAGAATTAAAGTTGGCGATACTCTCAAAGGCCAAAAAATAATCCCTGAAAATTAACCGTCTGTGAACTAGTCGACGTGGACTATCAAATAGAACTGTATAGGTTCTAAGTTATGATAAATAAGCTCCTATACTATTTTTCGAATGGGAACTGTTTGAAGATAGATTACAGGGCTGCATCCCAGTTGCGTCTGGCGGTCAGAGAATTGACCGGGTGCGTCCCGGGCTAGAGCCGAGTTACATCCGGCGATCAGAAATAGAACATATACATTTTGCGAGGACTAATTTAGTCTGATCTTACCAGAACGAACTAACCTTAAGAAGGCATTTGAGTGCGTGGAAAGCGCGTCCGTTTATTTGTTTGTCTAAAGTGGTGTAAAAATAAACAATTGGACATTGGAATGAATCACTCGTTTGAGTAGTAATTATTCAGTCTGATCTAACTAAAACGAACTAACCCTACGTAGACATTTGAGTGCATGTAAATTTAATACATACATTTTGAATGGGATTAAGTAAGACCATTCTCTAACCATAGGACGCACCTCAGCGACCATCGGACGCACCTAAGCCATTTTACTGACTGCCGGACGCATTTTGGTTACAGTGGGTTAGAATGCACCGTTTAATTCAACTATATGCACACTTTGGGTAGATGAAATTATAATACAATTAAAAATACTTGGTATCAATATAATTAGGTGAATAACTGATATTTTTAACAAAGAAATACATTTCTATAAACATATATCTGCAAAACTATTCACAACAGCTCAACGTTGTCTTGATGTGATATATTTCTGGTTGGCTTGTATGACCCTTTTTTCAATAATAAAATTAATATTGTGAACACTATAGTTAATATCATTACTAATATAACAATCAATAAAACACTAAATATAAAATGAAAATGAAAATATCCAACAGGAGTTTCATTAAATTCATAATAATTACGAAGTCGCAAATTTTCAAAATATTTGAATAGATTCCTCTGTTCATAGTTGGAAAAGTTATAGAATGAGGTGCTAGTCAGATTGATTGCATCTGTTGGTTTTGTACTCGGTAAGTTTTCCAAATACTCAATAACATCACTTGTTTCAAAATCTTTCCCGGAAGAATTGAAAACAGAACTATTTTTCGAAAACCTGATGTTGAAGACGTTATTTTCATTTATATTCTTTTCAGCTCTGTTATTTTCCGTTGTGCTCTTTCCATAGTTGGAAAAATTATAGAAAGAAGTACTGTTCAAGTTGATGATTGCATCTGTTGTTTTTCTACTAGGTACATTTTCCAAATACTCATAAACATGAACTTTTTCAAAATCTTTTCCGAAAGAATTGAAAGCAGAACTATTTTTCAAAAACCTGATGTCGGAAACATTGTTTTTATTTATATTCTTTTCAGTTCCGTTGTTTTCGTTTGTGTTGGTGTTTATCGCAAAATCACCACTATCACATGCAATGCCTCTTACATTCTCAAAATCTACTGAGTTTCCCCAAACCACTTCCACATTCCTAGTCTGGCAGTACTCAATGATATATTTCAATGCCTTGCACTTCCACAAATTACCGTCCATTTTAAGTTTTTGTAAGGTATAACATTGGGAGAGAAAAGACTCGATATCAAGTTCAGTGATTTGGTTATTTCGAAAATCCAACTCGATCAATTTCGGTAATGGACTGAAAACCTGCAGTTGTAGTTCTGTTAATTTGTTGAACGAAATATTTAAATACTGCATGCTACCAAGGTGATCGAAAGTATCATACTGGAATTGGACAATATCGTTATGAGATATATCCAAAAAAATCAAAGAGTTTAGATCTTGAAAAACCATCTTGGAAATATTCGTAACATTGTTGTTATCCAGATAGAGATGGGTTAAGTTGTACAGACCGACAAGTGAGTTTTGATTCAATTTTATCGAGTTTCGACTCAGATAAAGTTTTGCCAGCGATGAATTGATAAAACCACTACCTAAATCTTCAATTAATTGAATTTTGTTGTCGCTTAGGTCGATAATTCCAATCAACGATAAAATGTGAGATATTTTGTGCAATTGTGGTTTTTTGAATTTGTTGCACGAAATATTTAAATACTGCATGTTTCTCATGTGAACAAAAGCACCATACTGAATATGAGATATATCGTTATGAGATATATCCAAATGAATCAAAGACTTTACATCTTTGAAAACCATGCTGGATATATTACTAACTTTGTTGTTATCTAGATAGAGATGAGTTAATTGGTATAGACCGACAAGTGAATTATGTTTCAACTGAATCGAGTTTCGACTCAGATAAAGTTTTTCAATTGAGGAATTGATGAAACCACTTCCCAAATCTTCAATTGATTGGATATTATTTTCACTTAAGTCAATAATTCGAGTAATACCTCGTATCGCTGAATTGTGAGAAACTCTGTTATTCCTGAGGTATATTTCAGTGGAATATAGATTGGCAAGATTCACATTTTCAATTTTATTGTGGTCCAAATTCAACGAAATTAACGAATTCATTCCAACAAAAGTATTATTAATTACTTTAAGAATATTCCTCGACAAATTTATACTAGTGAGTGAATTTTTCAATGATGACAATAAATTATCATCTAGAAATGATAACATATTGTTTTGTAGAAATAATTTTTCTAAAGGAACATTGTCAAAAGCGTTATGGAAAATTTGTTTTATATTATTATTCGCTAGATTTAAAACATATAATCTTTCGAGTCCATTGACTAAACCATATTGGATGAAACTGATGTTATTTTGCGAGAGATCTAAACAATTCAAATAGTGTAATCCAGTGAAGGTGCCTGGTAATATTTTAGAAATATTCATATTATTCATACTGATGTCCACGACCCATTTAGTTCGGTTACCAAATGATGACGTCGCTAGCGACGGTATCGATGAATGTGTAAATCGAATGTAATAATCATCGCAACAGTAGGTTGGATAGCTCAATTTTCTCATTTGGTCATCTTCAAACAGTAAATCGTGGATGTTTATTCCGGGTCTTCTCTGCCCCATGCAATCATTTCCATCCTCAATTGAATGTTGATAACTGGAAATGTTAGTGACGGATGCCACAAGTGGGAAGAAAGCACTTAGGAATAATTTGTTCATTCTGATTCTGTTGCTGTAACAAAAACGTTAAATTAATAGTTTTTCACTGATGTAGTGTCTACGCATAACTCTCTGATGAAAATGCGGAAAATGCACCTACCGGCCCAGTGGTGTTGTCATAAGACATCGAAAAGAGCGGGCAATGTATATCATTTTCACCATTGTCATCAGTCCTGGATGTTTCATCATTGTACCTTAATTATTACGGAAGTTACGGGGGTGCTTCCATGAAAAGTAAGACTGGACTGACATTTGTTTCCGGGTTTTGCCGTGGTCTTTCTGAAACTGAAACTTCAGTTGATACGTCAAGAAGAGTACTTCAACCACGCCACTGAAGATGACTGCCGCAGCTGCAGTTGAAACGTTTGGAGATTCAAACCAAAAAAGACCACGGCAAAACCCGGAAACCAGCCAAAACATTAACGCCAGCCGTGAAAGCCTACATTCCTATATGGGACTGACATTTTTTAGGAGAGGGGCCTGATCTGAAGGAATTTCGAGCCTATTTTGCCACCTAGTATGTATTACCGTGAAAGTGGGTTATTCAATTGCATGTGGCGGGCAGTGTATATCTCTTAGGCCAATACCATTGAGCCGGTAGGTGCATTTACACAATATATATCCGACCTGAGAGTTTCATCATTCTACTTCAATAATGACGGAAGTTATAGGGGTGTTTACATGAAAAGTAAGACATATTCGGAGTTTTCAGTAGAATCTGAAGTAATTACGAGTCTATTTTGCTTCCTAATATGATTTATTGTGAAAATGGGTTTTTCCATCATTTTCTCGATTTCCATTGGTCCTGAGATTTTTATATAATACAGTGACCGCCAAAAAGTATGTACCATATAAGAAAAAAGTTTATTATTAGAGTATTGTAAAAAAGATTATTGGGGAAAGTTTGTGCATATCGGATAACCTAAAAATCGATTTTGACACTTGTCACGTAATCGCTAGTATGGCGGCAAATTGAAAAAAATTACTATGAAAGGGCAAAAAGTGGGGTAAAATGGCAAAATATCGAAAAAAATTAGTTGAAAAAGTTGCTTAGAATTCAATTTTATTCACATATACGAATTTTATTACGCACTCACTTACTAACTACTACTTTCCGTTTGTGATTTACAAGATTCAGGAGTATTTCTGATAACACAATACAGGAACTAGGTGGTTGCAGTAGAAAAAATCGTCATTTGTTGTAATTTCTTTCTAGCAAAATTTCCTTCCTAGTGTTCTTCTCAAAAATAAATTATAACATACCTATATCTCTTTCTGTTCGTCATGAGCTAATTTTCACATTTAATTATTGGAATATCCAACGAGAAACTGATGTTGAGGAAGTTTGTCTGTCATGACTTGATTAGAAATGTGTTGTGCTATCCCGTTTCCAAGTGATAAACAAAGATTACGGGAATCATTTCAGTTCCTACCAAACAAAATATTCATATAACGAACTGAACAAATTCCATACATTGAATTGGATATTACTACATTCCAAGTGGAAATTCTGATTTCTAATTCACTGAATTATATTATTTAGTAACCAAAAAATATTATTGCATATTTCTATATGTGGAAAACCCGATCAAAATTGTAATTTTTCAATAATCATATTTCACTCAGGCTTTTTTCGTTCGAACAAATAATGATTTTGTTAAACGTTACGAATATTATACACAGCGTACTATTTATATTGATATTATATGAAAGTGTATGATCATTAAATAAAGTATAGAATGAAAAGTAATGAGAAAACACTTGAGTAAAATTACACTACCTACTAAAGAGAATTATTATAACACAATTTTAAAATATATAAGTAAATAACATCCTGTTTATGGAAAAATAATAAATCATTCAACCTCTATGTATAATATTATCTCAGTTTCGAATGATACTTCAAAATATAAACTAATTTTATAGATCCTGTTCCATATCTACGAAGGCGTAGAATGGCCAGTATCCGCTTAATTTTTTATTTTCGCCAATTCCGAAATAATAAGTCAGAGTACGATACGATTCAAAATAAAATCGAAAATAATTAGTTTTCAAGAAACAATAGGAAAGGTATAGGTGGAAATTTTTGGTATTTCCCTGTAGAATGTGAAAATTAAATAATCTACACGGTATCCTTTTTAAAGGAAAATTTTAAAAATTAAATATTGTCGAATCAATCAAAGTTACCGAAATCACTCTTCATTTCTTTAGATTATGCTGGATTTGGAGTCCTGCATAACATGTGATGATAAGGATGTATTTGACTTTGAGTTGGTCTCATTTTGTTGGAAAAAAAATTACAAAATTATGAATATACAAGAAACGGTATAGGACATCTTAAGTGAAACTTATTGAAAACCAAAAATAGGTATTATATACAGAGTGTTATTTTTTCTTTTTGTAATAACTTGATTACTTACATTTCGGACGTCCATAGTTCTTCTTCTTTCAATTTTTCGCAACTTTTCAATTGTTTGAATCCGCAATCGTCTCCAGGTGAATACTGACAAATTGAAAAGATAGGCGTTATTCATAGGTCTATCGGTGTAGTGTAATTACGCGCGGTAATGCGGTGCGCGTGGTTTCGCGCTTTTTCTCCCTGCAAAACACGGTCCATTATGGGTCTCCATGAGTTTTTAATTTCCACGCTCGGTTGACTGAATGCACCATTGGCTTCGATATACACAGTTTCTACAAATTTTCGTTTGAGCCAATGTTCCAATCTATTTCTATGGTGCTCTATCCAGGAGTGATCAGAGCCTTTTCGGTAACCCAAAGGAAAAAGTCGAGAATTCAGAAAAGTCTGGAATCTACGAAATCGAATGTAAGGACTGCGAAGCAAAATATTATCTATATATAGATCTATTAAAGTACGCTATAAAGAACCCTGAGCACATCTTACACACGGAAGAACGAAAAAATCAGCAGTCGCCCATCATGTTTTGCAACAAAACTGCATTCCATAGACTTTAGTTCATTAATATTAGTTAGACAAGTTAACAACAACAGGCATCTAGATCCCTATGAAAGCTTAGAAATAAGTAAACATAATAAAATTATGAATAACGATGGTGGACCAATACCTAATAGTTCACTGTATAGCTTGATAAAATAAATATTGTTTATTATCACATGATGTTAATTATTAGCATATCCATTCAATTCAACATTACCTAATTAGTAGATAAGGCAATATTATGAAATTAATTTAAGACAAACAAGATGCAGGTATCTATCTAGCACAGATATCTAATGGGAATAAATAAGGACAATTCTGTATGTACATTTAGTTTATTCTTCCTCTTGAAGGTGATTGAAACACGTGCGTCGTTCATACAAAAAACTGACAAACATATTCATATACACATGATAATGTGCATGTTAATACTGTATGACAACTAGAATAAGAACAACATTTACGGAAATCGCCACTTCAACAATATTCTCAATGAAAGTTCATTCTTCAAAGGTAGAAATATCAAACCAAAATCTAAGAAAAAACAGGAGAGGAAGATAATAATGAAACTGTGGTATGAGAACAAACTGCAGTTGATGAGGATATATTATCAGGGAAGAATATAGAGACATAGAAATTAAAGCAAGATCAGTGAGAATAATACGAAAACCTGAATGGATGGCACAATTCGAAGTTGAACAGCAATGTTGAACAGACGAGATCCTGGCAATAGGTCACATGCATTTATCACAAAATCACTGGAATTTTTGTGTGCACCATCTAATTTGTTATCAAATCATTAAACATTGTTTCATTTAATTGTAACTTTTGAAAGTTTTGAACAATCCAGATTTTAAAATCTGAAGCAAATTTGAATTTGGTAAAACGCGCGCCTTAGTATGACGTCAAAGTTCATGTAAACAAAATGATTATTATCTTTTTATTATTGAGTTACTATGCAAACCTACCGAAACTATGTTTTCTTTGGATAATCTTTGTTTACATGTATTTTGACATCACACCCTACCGCCAAAAGACAATCGTTTGAATTTCCACTATTTTTCAATCATTTTTATTCTTGTTAATTATTGATATTTTTGGCAGCTATCTTATTTTCCCAGTATTTGAATGGATGGTATAATTTATTGGAACAAATAGGAAAAAACATGCATGAGACCTATTTGGGAGAAGCGTTGAACTGGGAAAACAAAATTTTCTGGAAAGAAGTAATAATCGAGTAATTCAAAAATCTTCTCAGGAATGAAACTTAATAATTATAATTGCACCATTTATATTCCATTCATAGTGAGCGTAATACCGCTTTATATTTAGGTACTCACTTTGGGTAATGAGATTGGCATACAATCAAAAATACTTTCTGTCAATTTCTGTATATTACTAAAATTTGTAACAAAATAATCCATTCATTTGAACTTTTGACTGCGAAACTATTCACAAGAGCTCGACGTTGTCTTGATGAGATATATTCCTGGATGACTTGTATGAGCCTTTTTTTAATAATACCGTTAATATAGTAAATACAGCAATGAATATCAAGACTAATATGGCCAGCAATGAAACACCAAATATGAAAAGAACGTGAAAATATTCAACAGGATTTTCACTCACTTCATGTTCCTGAATTCTCAAATTTTCAAGATATTTGAAAAGATTGCTCTGTTTATAGTTTTTATTGAAAAAGTTATAGAAAGAGGTGCTGTTGAGGTTGATTGCATCAACTGGTTTTTCAATACTTAAGTTTTTCAAATACTGAAAAAAATTACTCTTCTCAAAATCTTTTCCGAAAAAACTGAAAAATGAACTATTTTCTAAAAATCTAAGATCATTTACGTTGTTTTCGGTTCCATTGTTTTCGGTTCCGTTGTTTTTGGTTGTGTTGTTATTTACCGCAAAATCATTATTGTCACATGCAATTCCTCTTACGTTCTCTAAAACTATTGAGTTTCCCCTAACCACTTCCACATTCTTAGTCTGACAGTACTTTATAATATTTGTCAACGCCTTGCAGTTCCACAAATTACCGTCTACGTTAATTTTCCGTAAGGTAGAACAGTGGTAAAGAAAAGACTCGGTATCAAGTTCACTAATTTGGTTATTTCGAAAATCGAACTCTTTCAATTTCTGCAGTGGACTGAAAACGTGTTGTTGTAGTTCTCTGAATTTGTTGAAGGAAATATTCAGATACTGCATGTTACTGACGTGGTCAAAAGTACCATACTGGAATTGGGTAATATCGTTATGAGATATATCCAAAAAAATCAAAGACTTTAGATCTCTGAAAACTATGTTGGAAATATTCCCAACCTTGTTGTTATCTAAATAGAGATGAGTTAAATTGTATAGACCGGCAAGTGAGTTTTGATGCAACTGAATCGCGTTTCGACTCAGATAAAATTTTGCAATTGATGAATTGATGAAAGCACTTCCTAAATCTTCAATTGATTGGATATTATTTTCACTCAAGTCGATAATTCGGGTTATTTTTCCTACCGCCAAAATGTGGGAAATATTGTTATTTCTGAGGTGTATTTCAGTGGAATATATATTGGAAAGATTTACTTGTTTGATGTAGTTATGGTTTAAATTCAACGAAACTAACGAACTCATTCCAACAAAAGTATTATTAATATCTTTTAGAATATTCCCCGACAAATTTATTAGAGTAAGCGAATTTTTCATGGATGAGAATAAATTATCATCCAAAAATGATAACAAATTGTTTTGTAATAATATTTTTTTCAAAGGAACTTGGTCAAAAGCGTTGTCGAAAATTTGTTTTATGTTATTATTCGCTAGATTTAAAACATATAATCTTTGCAGTCCATTGAATATACCATATTGGATGAAACTTATATTATTTTGCGAGAGATCCAAACAATTTAAATAATTCAATCCAGAGAAGGAGCCCGGTAATATTTTAGAAATATTCGTATTATTCATACTGATGTCCACGATGTAATTAGGTCTAGTACCAAATGATGATGTCGCTAACGCTGGTATTGAAGAATGTGTAAATCTAATGTAATAATCATCGCAACAGTGGGTTGGATAGCTCAATTTTCTTATTAGATCATCTTTGTACAGTAAATCGTGGATGTTTATTCCGGGTCTTCTCTGTCCCATACAATCATTTCCAAACTCATTCGTTTGTTGATTACTGAAAATGGAAGTGACGGATGCTGTTAGTGAGAAGAGAGAGCACAAACATAGGAATATCTTGTTCATTGCAATCTTGTGCCTGAAACAAAAAGACTGAATTATTACGATTACCAGTAGTATTCAAATATACTAGTTATTCAACGCATTAATTGATAAAAAAGTGCATATTAAATTAGGTATTATTTTCTGCATAGTTCTCAGCCAGTTTTTGCTCAAGTTCCTGAATTGCTTCGAAAAAATTATATTCAAATGCACTAAAAAAGGACAAAATTATTTTTTTCATAATTATCCAAAAATGAAGGGTTAATATAATCTTGGTAATTCGTGTAATTAAATCATTGAAATATTGAATAAAAACTACTAAAGACCCACTACTCTGGTAACATGCTGAATCTTCATACAATGAAATCCATAAGTCAAATCAAACGGTGTTTTGGCCTGGAAAAAATATAGTAGTTCTTTTCTCACTCGTTCTATCAGGTTTTCAACTTTACTATTTCTCACGGATGTGGCTTCATAACGATAAATTGCAAAAAACCTCAAAATTTTCGACCTTTCTTTAGTTTCTTGCCAAAAAGTCATAAAATTATGCACTTTTCAAGGTACAGTATTTCAAACAAAAATAAACTACACCAAATTTCCTACAGAAGAAAATCTTCAGATATATTTTGTATTGAACTGTTCGGCTGCTAGAGAGCACTGAAGAAAGGCCAAAATTTTCCACTTTATGGAAAACCTAATTTTCTTCGATTGTAACTCAAAAACTATGCTTGTCTTTACAAAAAACTTGGGTTCTGATAAAACTACATTGAATTCCCTACAAATTGTATATCCTGGGGCCCGATTCTCAAATCTCTACTGTCCTATGTCGCATGCGACAAAATATCACCATCTCTGTTTAGTACACATTTGAAAAATGCGATGGACATATGTTGTCGCATGCGACATAGGATAGTAGACATTTGAGAATCGGGCCCCAGATCACTAATTTTGGCCAAATTATGTAGCAACTAGGGCGCGTTGAAATATAAGTCATGTGCCCTTCACCCAAAATTCAGTAGATACCAATATAATCACTATTCACTTCATAAATGTATGTATTTATCACCAATGTTAAAATTTTATTACTAATTATTTATAAAAGTAATCGCTTATTGATTATACATCATACATCAATCTAGTTGTATTAATTATGCAGTGCGAGTCAGAATAAGACTGACAAACTCCGTATAGAGATTTATCACCTCATTTCTTGGTGAAAAGTTTTCATGAAGGTATGCCCTAAAATGCATCCCCTCTGAGAGAAAGCAAGTCAAAAGTATGGAGAAAATTAGGATATAATTTTTCTGGATAAGTGAGTGTACAAATGATCATTCGACATCGGTTAGGTAACTGATACTCAACCTAAAAGTTTTAACATCCCATGTACCTAAAAGTGGAAATTTCTGAGATAATTGAGAAAAACTGAAGATATGTCTTGCTAGCAACGTAATTTCCTATTCTTTTAATCACATAATGCTAATTTCTCACAACATATCGGATTTTTTTTTGGTATATATTAATTGTTACCTTTTTTCTTCTCTCTTCTCTTTTCCCTTTTCTTACAACCACAATTCAAAGCAGTGCTTTATGTGACTAACTATCAATTTATTTGTAATAAGAGTCGGGATTGACATTTGTTATTGTATATTTTTGGCAAATAAATATTATTATTATTATTATTATTATTATTTGTCAACCTCCTGAACTTTTGGAGATCCCAAAAATATAATATCTTACTTGTGAAGACTGAGATGCAAAATATTATGGACAGACTAAATTGCATTTTTTTATGATTGAAATGATTGTAAAATTGCAGAATTGTATTATTTAATCGTTTACCAATAATTAATTGATTTATTCAATAATTTCCTTCCATAAAATTATACTGATAGTTATTATCGACATGCTTACAGGGTGATAATCAAATTTGCACTAAAAAACTAGTAAAAACTCAAACAATTTTCAACAAACGTCGATATTCTAGTACAAATGATATATTGTAACAAAATTTCGCATTGAAATATCGTTGTAGGAATACGAGGGGGGCTCCTATAAGGTGCGTATGAGATACTAGTACTCTTCATGAAGCTAGAACTAGAAAACTAGAAAAAATTAGGAAAAAAAATATTTCGTAGGTGGCTGTCGCCATCGAGCCATCATCTACGCCGCAGGCCATAAACGCCTACTTTACGGCCTTGATACATAAATAACTATTAATACTGCACTTTTTTTCATTTATTTCTTATGATTTTGAAGAATACAAATACAAAAAATAATTGGTATGATATTAAAAACAAAGAGGACAATAGGCATAACTCAGCAATGCATATGCATATGCATATGTATATTCATAATGGTGGACAATTTCATGAATCTGTAGTGGGTAGAGTAAGAAAAAGTTCATCACTTGTCGTGTTTTGTTCCTAGTTGAATTTTATTTACTTCTCAATTTTTTTAATTCAAAATAAATTAAAACATACCTATATCTATTTCTGTTCGTCATGAGCTGATTTTCACATTTCAACATTGGCATTCCCAATGAGGAACTGATGTAAAGGAAGTTTGATTCTGTCTGTCAGAACTGGATAAGAGAAAATGTGTTGTGATCCCGTTTCAAAGTGATAAACGAATACTATCAAAATTTATCTTTTCTTTCAGTTGCTACCAAACACATACCTGATTAATTCATTGAACATTGAATAGAATATTATTACATTCTTAGTGGACATTCGTATTTCTAATTTTCTGAATTACATCAATTAAAAACCTATAAGAATATTAAGGTGCGGTGGTGCGGAAAAACAGTCATAAACTATGATTTTTCGAATTTCACAGACTTTTGCCATTTCAACAAACAATACCTACAAAATTTTTTTTAAATCATATAACGTTACAAATATTATAACATGCCATATTTTTTTGACTATTGCAAAAATACTGATACATACCTGAAAAACTGCTTGGGCGGCATCAAACTCGGCACATCCTAATCCTTTAATCCCAATGCATTTTAAATTATATTTGTCCAAACTCGGCACAAAGTTGTTGCACGTACCTAACCCCCAATCAACTATTCGTTAATATTTATTTACTTGTCTAAGTTGTTGGAGGTCGAGTCGTATATGGCTAGATTATTTCCTGAATAACTTAGATTGGGCGACATTTTTACCCTGGAAAAACGAAAGAGTAATTATTTACGCTGATATAACAATAAAGAACTAACCTCACACATTATTTTGGTGTGTGAAGTTTGAATACATACATTTTTCGAAAAGTTATTATATTTAGTATAATTGAACCAGAACGAACTAACCTTACGTGTAGAAATTTGTGTGCGTGGAAATTGAATACATACATTTTGCGAAAAGTAATTATTTAGTATAATTGAACCAGAACTAATTGACCTTACGTAGAAATTTGAGTGCGTGGAAATTGCAAGCTGCAATATTTTAAATTAATATCGCATTTAATATTACATTAATCCATTTCTTGCAAGGGAGGTATTATTATTATTATTCGTATATGGGTTTGAACATTTCAAAATTGAATCTTTTAATCTCTGTGCTGAGCTTGACTATTTTTATTTCGTATACCTGAGACATGTGCCGAGTTTGGACTACCCCTAATACTTCATTGTGATCAATTTTAGGGTGGTAATAAATAGTCTGTTCAGAATGTATGTTTTACCCCTTTTGACTCTTGAATAGAAACTTGCTTCTTGTACCTATTCTTATTTGTCTTTTCAATCATAGTGCGCTCCAAAGGGGGCAAAAAGAAATACCCTGGTGTAGCGACTCGTACCTGCAAAACTGTGGAATAAAACGCAAGACATTCACCATCGCCAACTTGAATAATACGAAAACAAATGAATTAGTGATGTACTTTCCTTTCCAAATGTTCCGCAATACTTTCGTGTATCGCCACCGTCGATTTTCTTCTTATGGTAAGTTTCTATGAATAGAATTTTCAAGTATTGCGTACGACTATGAAATGAAAAACAACATAAAGCCAGTATGACACGATCCAGTTTTTCATCTATAGACATGCTTCCGGTCAGAATATTTTGTGTTAGTGTAACTCAACACTCAACACTAGTAGAAAATATTCTGATCGGAAGCATGTCCAATTGATCATTACAGTTTCTCATTCAGGAAATAGATGAAAAACTATGGATCGTGTCATACGGGCTTAGTGAGTGGAATATACGGAACTACTGTCACTGTTACTGATATCAATTTCAGACAAACTATATTTAATTTTTGTTGGAATACAACTAACTAGAATTACCTATAATGCATTTTAAATTGAAGTCTTCAAATTTAGGTACATGGAAAATCACTACTGAATCCTATGAAGACGCCATCTCTGGATCCAATTACAGAAGCACACCACTAATTCATTTGTTTTGTCTTCAAAATAATCTAAACAAAATCGAATCAGTCGATACACCAGCGTTTTTAGGCATCTTAGGATGTACCAAACGCTTGGCATTTGTGAAAAAATTACATGGATTTATCAACTATGTGAAATGTGAGGTTTCCACAATTAACTTCCACCGATGTCTAGACCCTTCCACTCCTATGTAAAAACAAAGAACAAAAATCTTTGTTTGGAACCACTCAAATGGTATTTTGACATGTGTGACGTCACTATACTTGCGGTGTCTTGTTCTTGGTAGGACGATAATCGCGATTGAAGACATTTGGAGTGAGTTTTCAATGCCGCATATTTGCCTTTTCTACGCATTCTGATTGGGAAATAGTGAATCGCGGCGGGAATTTGCCAATCAGGGCGCACGACCTGAAAAGCAAAAAAGCACGAGTGACTTAACCATAACGCAATGACTGAGCAAAACGTATCATAAGGTGTGAAACGATGAAACCTACTGTCGCGTAAGCTAGAATTCAAATCTACCAGACTTCCTTATGGGCGATCGGCAAGAACTTGTGGAGTGGGTTGGGTGTGTTTGATTTGGAAACCAGGTAAGTCAATTTTGGATGAATAATAATAATTATCATTAACACATTTTCAACTTACAATAACTCCTCTGCCAATAGAGGTAAGTTTTTTAGGTCTTTCCACTTTTTTTCAAATTCTAATTGGTCCATACAGAAAGTCTAGTGTGCTGTGTGGTCGCGTGAATGTGCAACAATGCCAACGATTATCGTTGCAACAATGCAACAACGCATGTGACTGTGACACTGACAATGACAGGATAGAAGAAAAAAAAGTCCATTTCCAAATTCCATTTGCATTGGGTTCATTGGTGGATAAAGTTTGGAGTGTTATTTTTTAATATTTTAGTGCTGATTATCGTTATTTGCAACCATGGCGTACTGTATGCGAGTTTTGCATCGCCAGGTGAGTTTTGTAACATTACATAAATTTCATATTCAAAAATTCCAATTTCAAAAAGCTTTATCCAATATCATATTTCAAATTTTTCTATATTTAAGAAAAATATGAATTATGTAACGCAAATCACAGTGGTATTGAAGAAGTTTTCATTGCTCTATGAATTTCAATTTATAGAATATGTTTTCAGTTTGACATCATTAATAATTGAAGCTATTTCATTTTAAAAAATATATTTTTTTAGGGGAGCAAAGCCAGTGTTCTTCTTTCCTGTGAGATACAGTCAAGATGCTTCCATGTTTCACCTTTGACAGCAGCTGCTGCAAGAGTTGCCATGAGCAAATTCGACAAAGACCCATTGCCATATGACAAACTCACAAAAACTCTCGAAATCGTGAAGAAAAGATTGGGAAGGCCCTTAACCCTCTCTGAGAAAGTATTATATTCGCATATCGACCAACCAAAAACCGAGGTGGGTATAAACAGAAACTGTTTGTTTTCTAATTTCTTATGTTAAAATAACCTTTGATTCCAAATTTTTACATGAAGTGAAATGTAAATAAATTTGTTTTCGCCATTGGATTAATTACATAAATGATACTGAATAAACATTTATTCTTTTTAATGCATTTCCAATAAAGGTTACATAACTAGTCTAAGGAGTGTGGTTATGCTCTGTCTTTTTTGACATTGATGGATCAAGAGTAGTCAAAGTTCATAATAATTGATTTTTTGTAATTGAGCTCGAATTTTCCAATTATAGTTAAATTTTTTTTTCAGAAATAATAACTCCACACAACTATTCACAATTAAAATTCAGTGTAAAAACTGTAAAATGTGTTTTTTATTATTAGGTATATCCAATAAATGCTTAGAGCAACTTCAAACATAGACTTGATTTGTTATATACTGCAATTTGTTGTGTTATTTTGTACATGATAGGGTATCAAAAACAAAACTTTTGGAAAATCAAATTCAAATCATATGTTCTATTTTCATGATCAATAAAATTCTGGTAGCTGTCCCAGCCATGATGGATCTTGGGCAGAAATTCTGAAGGGTAGGTTTTGAATTTAATGAGGTGATTACTCAAAAGTTAAAAATTGTTTTAAACATGTTTTGAATTTGATATACTTCAGGCTTCAGTTTACAATTTTCATACGAGAATAACTCTCATATTATTGTCATAGTTGATACATTTTGTGTAGGGAAAAATACCACAACAGTAAAACGTCTATTTTTGGACACCTCTATGTAACGGACAATAAACACATGGCCAGATTCTGCAAAGAGTATTTGTGTTGAAACGACCCTCTCAATAGCGGACCCTCTATATGTTGCACACTTACAATAGGGTGGGTTTGGTTTTGTCATTAATCCTCTTTATGATGTGTAAAATGTTTATGAAAATATTTGTTACTGGATATTATTTACAAACTTTATTGCTTCTCTATACAAGACAAATAATTTGGTCAGTCTATATAGTTGAAGTTTAGTTAAAGACTGTCGGATAATGAATCCTGAATCAGAATTTGGATAAATTTGAAGTGGTAAGTTGATTGAACTGATTAAACGGCATGTTTTTCAAATTATATTCCCTTGTAATTAACTTTTCGCTAATATTTTTTTTTTATCTTGAAAATGTATGAAATTTGCTGTCCTTTGTAGACTTTTTAATTGTTTACCTAATGAAAAAAAAATATGTATTTTCTAAGGGTTTTTCTATTTTAAATTGGTAAATTGGTGAAAATATTTTTGACTTTCAAAATATTTTGAAAAAACTGATTTTTTCGATTTCTTTTTTTATTTTTTCTCATCATCAGAGAAGAAACAAGATAAAAATACTTCTTCGCAGAAACGTTTTAAAGACTTTTTTGTGATGATATCATTTTTACTGAAATTCGATGACGAAACGTCGGACAGTGAAACTGATATCACAAGAAAGCTTGTAATAAGTTTCTGTAAAGAACTATTTTAAGGAAAATTCATACTTCCATATAGATGGCCCTCCTGTTGCGCAACTTTTTTTCTATTCAACGAAGGCTGTATCTATTTCCGTTTTAGATGTCGCTTGGTGGATAACCTCATCTTGGACTCACTGTATATAGTGCAGCTTTATATAGTCCTTCCCTGTTAAATTTCGAACAATTTGACTTCCCAAAATGAGTCAAAAACCGTTTTGAATGATAAATTATCCACTACTCTTCGAAATAAAAGTCGTGATTGCTCGACAGATGGCGCGGGGGGCACATTTATTTAAAAAATTGACATAGCGGGAGGGTTGAAGAATTGAATTACTTTTTCAACAATGTGTCTTTTGAACCCATGCTATTTGAATTTTTTTTTTGTTGATGTGGCTCCCAACGCCCTATATTGTATAAACAAGCAATGAAAATGTCTTGTATTTCTAAATATAAATAAGCTAAATATCATTAAAAATATGTTTTATCCTGTTTTTGTTCATCAAACTGTTCAAAATTTAACAGAGTGAGGGACTATGAAAGGCACACTAACCAATAAAATTTTTGTACGTAGTGTTTTAGTAATTTTTTTCTATCCTATTGAATATTTGTTATTTTTACAGCAAATTGAGAGAGGCACATCCTATTTGAGATTACGCCCCGATCGTGTGGCTATGCAAGATGCCACCGCTCAAATGGCCATGTTACAATTCATTTCTAGTGGTTTGGATAGAGTCGCTGTGCCGAGTACTATACATTGTGACCATCTCATTGAAGCTCAAGTAGGCGGAGTCCAAGATCTCGCTAGAGCCAAAGATCTCAACAAAGAAGTGTTTAAATTCTTAGCATCTGCAGGAAACAAATATGGGGTTGGATTTTGGAATCCAGGATCAGGTATATGTTCTTTTTTAATCATTTATTCCGTGCTTCTTATAATCTTTGTAAATTACTGGGAACTGTATTACGTCCCAATATCATGGATATCACTGAAAAAGGTACCTTAGTGATGAAAAATACAGAAGATTATAGGGAATAACTTATTTATCAATTAAAAAAACGGATTGTACGTATTATAAGGGCTCTGTTGAGTATTCTCCTTGTGGAGAATTACTATTTGTCTTGTAGTAAACATCGAGCTGATATGCCTGCTTAGAAAAATGTGTGCAGACGACTAAAAATAATAATATGTTAAAAGTACCAGCAGTGTATATTTATGAGAACAATAATTTTTTCATTACCCATGAGTGGTACTTCCAGTTTTAAAATGAGCATAACACCAGAATAAAAAATAATTATAACTACCCAATTCTAAAGAAGAGTATTTTCGAGATAAGTCCACAGTAGAATAACATCAAGTTTTGCAATCATATTCCACAAGATTTTAAAGATATGTAAAGCTTGAAAGGATTGTTGGGAATAGTGATGAACTATATTTGTGTAACTTGGAGCCCTGTTACTGATTGTCTTCTTCAAACTTTATGTTTCTCTGATTGATTCGGCCGTTACTTGATGGAGATCCATAGTAATTGTCTAGACAAGAGACAAACTTTTATTTAACCTTGACCATGTTTCGCTATCACAGTAGCTTCCTCAAGTGATTATACAATAAGCTACATACATCCATTTATATACCCTCAACATTATTTAAAACTAAAAACACCCCTAACCAGACTGTTGATAATTACAATTAAAAAGGGTTTACCTAAACCTACCTGCATTAATTACCATATGATATGAAGCCAATGAATACTGAAGTGGGATAAAAAACACTACTTTTATTTTTATTTTCAGGTATCATCCATCAAATAATTTTGGAGAACTATGCATTCCCTGGTCTTTTGATGATTGGAACCGATTCACATACACCAAATGGTGGAGGTCTTGGTGGACTCTGCATTGGCGTTGGGGGTGCAGATGCAGTGGATGTGATGGCTAGCATTCCCTGGGAATTGAAATGTCCCAAAGTAATTGGTGTTCATCTAACAGGTAAGTGATATATGACTTGTAAATGTACCTACTTAATTTTGTTTTTCCGTTGGCACTTGTTTTATTTTCAAATTTCTTATTTATAATTTATAAATGACAGTATCTATTATGAAAAGTATTATTTGCTAATAAAGAGTGCTGGATATATATGGTATGTGTACTGAATTAATATTATTTAAAACTTACTTCATAACAAGTCAATCAAAAAAAATTATTTATCGCGATATTTCAATTAGTTATGCAATAGTTAGTTAACAATTTTTTTCTACTTGAATGTCGACATCTACAATGAAATCTTCACATCCAAATCATGTCATTTCTCAGATATGCTGAAAAATTTAATTTCAATTATTTATTCAGGAAAACTATCTGGCTGGACCTCGCCTAAAGACATCATCCTCAAAGTAGCAGACATACTGACTGTGAAAGGAGGAACTGGCGCAATTGTAGAATACTATGGACCTGGCTGTGAATCTGTTTCCTGCACTGGTATGGCAACCATTTGCAATATGGGTGCCGAAATTGGTGCAACTACATCGTTGTTCCCCTACAATAGACGTATGGCCGACTATTTGAAAGCCACCAAACGAGGAGAAATCGCGAAGGAAGCTGAAAAGTACAGGGATGTTCTACTCAGTCCAGATAAAGGTAAGATTAAGAAAATTCTGTATTATCGTCCTTGAGAAGAACCAGTGTTCCAATTTCGAGATTCAAATGAGATTGTCGCCATTTTGTTCTCTCTTGAAGATGGTTAAGGTATTCATGCGCCCAGCGTTTCCAAAAATGCTGTAGTTGTTGCTGAATAATCTTGAAATCTTGAGGTAGAGTAGTCTAGAAGGAAATGATGTGCAGGTGTTAGAAGGGAAAGGTCATTGGAAACGTTAGACAGAGGAGACAATGGTCGGGAATTGATGACTGCCTCAACTTGAGTTATAACCGTGTATAGGCACTTAAAAGTCAAATGTGAGTTACCATCGATCCTTCTCAAATGAAATTTTGCGGATTTGACATATGCTTCCCAGAGGCCTCCAAAGTTGGGAGCATGTGGTGGCGAAAAATGCCAGTTTATTCTATTCAAAGTAAGAAATTCCTTGAAATGATTATTGTTTTCAAGGTTTGATAAAACAACTTTCAATTCATGTTCGGCACCAACAAAATTTGTACCATTATCACTATAAATGTCGGTGCAAACACCCCTTCTTAATACAAATCTTGTCAAGCATTTCAAAAATGACTTAGTAGAAAGATTGTCAGATAGCTCAAGATGATCCACCTTTGTAACAAAACATATAAAAATGCATAAATAGCATTTGACGATTTTTCTAATCCTGGTTTTGCCATCCTTGTTGAGAAATTGTCCAGCAGTCTACACCGGTTGTTAAATGAGAAAGGGTGTTGTGGTTGTAGACGTGAATGCTATCTCCCATAAGATATTGATTTTCTGTAGGTTTAGTAATTGTCTTCATCAATGGTCTGTTTCCATTTTGTTATTGTACACTGTAGGACAGATTCACATGAATGTTTTTTTTTTTTTGGGGGCCTGACTGACTGTATATCAGCACAGTAGTTATCCATGTTGCCATCATCAAATATTGAACACAATCAGGACATCTATCTGATTGAAGAAATACAATAGTCTCTTAGTTATTTTTCAAGTCTTACAATCGTTACAATAATAAATAATAATTTATGTTAATTACAGGTGCCAAGTATGATCAAATAATTGAAATCAACCTGGACACTCTAGAACCTCATGTAAACGGACCTTTCACCCCTGATCTAGCCAGTCCCATCAGCAAATTAGGTGATAACGCCAAGAAGAACGGTTGGCCCGTTGATATAAGAGTAGGGCTCATTGGATCATGTACAAACAGTTCTTACGAGGACATGGGACGATGCGCCAGCATTGCCAAAGAAGCAATGGAATATGGTGCTAAATCAAAGATCCCTTTCAACGTCACACCTGGATCAGAACAGGTCCGCGCTACCATTGAAAGGGATGGTATCTCACAGACCCTTACCAAGTTTGGAGGAACGGTAAGTGGATTATCTCTCAAAAGTACTTCTAGTATTTTGTTGGTGTTAGAGATTTGACGGCTGTAATTTCTACAGATCACTGCTTAATCTCAAAATATCTTTCATAGCTGTAATTAATATTGATACTTATAATACAGTATGTCCATAAAGTAACCAATCCCTCTTGTTTGTGAGATGATTTAATATTATTATTATTATTTATTTATTCTTCATTAGGTTCTTGCTAACGCTTGTGGGCCTTGCATCGGTCAGTGGGACAGAAAAGATGTCAAGAAAGGTGAAAAGAACACCATTCTTACTTCATACAACCGAAACTTCACTGGTCGTAATGATGCTAATCCAGCCACTCACTGCTTCGTCACATCGCCAGAACTAGTGACAGCTTTGAGTATTGTTGGAAGATTGGATTTCAATCCTCTTACCGATGAAATCGAAGGTAAGTTTTCCATCAATATTTCTAGTTGAAGTTCATTAATTTATTGTCAATGTTCACAGGAGCAGGGGGTAAAAAATTCAAGCTGAGTGCTCCATTTGGAGACGAGCTCCCTAGCAAAGGATTCGACCCTGGCCAGGACACTTACGTTGAGCCTGTTGCAGATGGATCAAATTTGAGAGTTGATGTGGATCCAAAATCACAACGTCTCCAGTTATTAGAGCCTTTTGACAAATGGAATGGAAAGGATTTGGAAGATATGACCATCCTAATTAAGGTTAAAGGAAAATGTACCACTGACCACATTTCTGCTGCAGGACCTTGGTTGAAGTACCGTGGTCATCTGGACAATATTTCAAATAATATGTTCATAAGGTAAGAAAGGTGCTTATTTATTTATTGAATATACACCTTCCAAACAGATTAAGTTCTTGAAGATAAGACATTAAATATAAATTTCAAAATCAATAACTAATTTAACAACTTAATATATGTAATATAGATTGATGAACATCAGTATTATAGCAAATTTTGTTTGAGTTGTATCAACAAAATTCCACATTCGACGAATTGAAGGCCTGTATATTTCATCGTTACCATAGCAACTAATAAAATTTATGGAAATTGTCTCCTCTTTGGGGTAAGGAGCATGAAATTACACTAGAATTTTTTTGACGTTTATAATTGAAATGACATTTAAGAGTGAGTTCGAATCCCACTGCTGGAACTTTTTTAATTTTTTTTTTCTTTTTTAAAATCAATTTTGCTGTTGGCGAAAACGGAGGTTTTCATTTTAATCTATTAAAAAGTAGTTATTTTTTGTGAAAAGAGCCTCTTATTTTCATCTACATCTTGACCTGTGTGGCAGTATTTCATTACAAAAGACCATCCTTGAGAGTGGTTTGATAACTGGTATCTGGTACCTCCCTAATTGTATTGAAGCTTTCATTATCTGCATCGTTTCTTTACAATAAAATCATTCACTTAATTTTTTTTTTTCAACACCCTACAAAGGATTTCAAAAAATTTCTCAAATATTCAGGTACTTCGCTTGGTGTAAATACCTAACTAATTCCAATTCTGAAAGCAAACAAGAGTTATTTAATTTTCTGATGTACAACTAAAATGTCTGTAAATAATAATAAATCGTATTATTATTTCAGTTTTAACACTCCTCAACTGTCCAAACATATACAACTATTGTTTTAAGCAATGTTCAATCCTTTTATTCAAATTTTATGTTTATATTTTCAGTGCCACAAATGCCGAAAACAACGAAATGAATAAGGTCAAAAATCAAACCACTGGCCAGTGGGGAGCAGTACCTGATGTAGCTCGTGACTACAAAGCTAAAGGCATTCAATGGGTTGCAATTGGTGATGAAAACTACGGAGAAGGTAGTTCTCGGGAACACGCTGCTCTTGAACCCAGGCATTTGGGTGCACGTGCAATCATAGTAAAATCCTTTGCACGTATCCATGAGACTAACCTCAAAAAACAAGGACTTTTACCTCTCACCTTCGCCAACCCCAGTGA
Source organism: Chrysolina haemoptera (assembly GCA_958298965.1). Taxonomy (NCBI): domain Eukaryota; kingdom Metazoa; phylum Arthropoda; class Insecta; order Coleoptera; family Chrysomelidae; genus Chrysolina; species Chrysolina haemoptera. The sequence goes on along the minus strand of OY282595.1, from coordinate 10,218,681 downwards.
CTACGACAAGATTCAACCCACTGACAAGATTTCACTGAAAAACCTGAAGAACCTTAGCCCCGGAAAACCAGTAGAATGTGAAATTAAACACGCCGATGGGAAAGTTGAGAAAATTTCACTGAATCATTCATTGAACGATCTCCAAATTGGTTGGTTCAAAGCTGGAAGTGCCCTTAACCGAATGAAGGAGTTGGCCAAGGGAATGTAAGACTAGTGAATATTATTTATATAATTTGTAGATATTTCAAAATCATCATATTCAATTAACAATAATTATTTTCAATTGTTATTAGTCACATTATAATATTCTTTTGTTAATTTTGTCCGTACATATGTTGAACATAACTTTTGACAATAAAGTCATTTTTATTATTTTGTGTTTATTTGTTATTTGATTAGCCTATTTGAGATATCCAAAAACAGATAGACCTGCCCCAAAACTATTTTATTAAGTTTCTTGCTTTATTCTTTCATTTCTAAATTAACCTGAATTTTAACATCTCAAATTCGATTCTGGTATTAGAATCCCGTCAATGATAGAATGAAAAAATTCATTTTGTATATCAGAAAATTAGAAACTCAATAAGAACTTGGAAGAAACGAAAATTTGCTATTGAACGATCAGCAGGATAGGCTTATTTATCCTATGAAAACACTTGTTCCAAAGAAGCATAAAAAACAGGCCTTTTTTGTTGAGAAAAAAGTAGGCTGGATTGCAATAATTGCTTTTTGACAGAAAATAAAACACACTTATTGGAACAATTTTACAAACTTGAAATAAATTCAAAGAATGCTCCACCTCCTGATTAAATTGGAATCAGGCCCCACATATACAGAGGAGTTATACATTATTGTGTATATAAACAAATTCCTCGTAAATGAATCACGGTATAGAGAAGGGTAATTCAAAAATATATTTATACCATTTATTTGAATTTTATTGTTAAAAACAACATAAAAACATATATTAATATAAAATACACAGATAAAAAATATATCAAGTTTAGTCCCCAAAAGAAAAAATATCTACCTACGCCTTTGGAACAGATGCACGTTAAGCCGCGTCCTCACTGAGTCGACATTGTCGATCGATAAAGTTCAACACAGTCGTCCACATTATTCTACAAATTCACGTTCAGTCAAATGATACCGAAAATAAACTGACCGGTGAAACGAAACTGACTGATGATGAAGTTGTGGTAATTGCCAGTGCTGCATTTGTTCTCTGACATATATCCTGAAACAAAAAATGTTGATCGACAATGTTTACTTAATGAGGACGCGGCATCACACACACACTCGATCAATTTCAGCAAGCAATACAAACATTGGCTATTATTCCAACAGAATGTCAAATGGTACCTTTTTAATTTGTATTTCTGGTCAATTAGAATGGATTGATATTTTTGCAACGGCAGGCACTTCTTGGCATTGCAAGTATGAATTCTCATTCGGACCTGACTGGAAAATCGTTGGCGGATTGGAGGCAGGAATATCGCAAGTTGCTAATGTCATCAATAACGGCGATAAAGTCGTGTTGAATTTGCCAGTTGAAATACAGTTCAAATCAACGAATCCTTATGGATGTAAGTATTCACTCTTATGTTTTTGCACCGTATTTGTGACTTTTTTCGTTCTTTCCCCATTACCCACCCCCTCAGGCACGCGCCCGCTTGGCTAGATTTTTATTACTTACAGTCGGTGTAGAAATTTTCTACACACTTAATCGGCATGGAAATGTTCCTTCACAAACTGTTAGTAGAGGTCCCATATACAATGTAAAACGACAGTAACCCGTTTTGGATGGATAATAATAATAATAATAATAATATTTATTCGTATCAGCATACAGCAGCCATCCGTAGATGGATATACACGTCAGTTTTAAAAGTTATTTAAAATATGCAGCATAAGCTAAGACATTTAAAATTACACATAAAGATAAAAAGAATAACATTTGCATGTACAAATTAGATTTACACATAAGATGAACTGAATAACATTTACACATATGGTAAAAGAAATACTGGCTGACAATTCGAGTAAACGAACACCGCTAGACAATTTTGGGGATACCGCCGTTATAGCAAGCTTGATTCATAGTACTCATTTAGATTATAATAAGCCCCCTGCATCAATATGCGTTTTATTGTCGATTTGAACTTGTTTAGATTCATTTCTCTAATTTCTCGAGGTAGATGATTGTAAAGTTTGACTCCCAAGTAGTCCGGAGATTTTTCAGTACGAGATAGATTTTGTCTAATGATATCAAAATTATGAGCATTTCTAGTAAAATATGTATGATAATCACAATGTTTTAGAAACCTATGCAAAATAATATGGCTTCCGTAAACAAAAAAAAAACTAAAAAAAAGGAAAAACGAAAAAAATAACGGAAAACATCGGAGAAAAAAACCACGAACAAAAGTAAAATTGCCAGTCACTCAAATGTCTACAGAAGGTTAGTTCGTTCTGGTTAAATCATGCTAAATAGTTGCTGCTCGCAAAATGTAGGTATGTATTAAATTTTCACGTACTGTGATATCCACGTAAGGTCAGATAGTACTTCTTTTTCCAGGGTTTTTTCCGTTTTTTTTTGGATATTTTTTTTTCCGTTTTTTGTTCCTAAATTCATGGCTTCGCCCCTTAATAACCACCCCCTTGGTAAAAAAATCCTGTTTTTGCCCCTAAATAACCACCCTCTTGGTAAAAATCCTGTTTTCGCCTAGAACTCCGTTGAAAATATCAAAAAAGTATGTACCTATTACAAAAAAGAAAGCGATCTAGCGATTTAAGTCGTAGGATATTTCACGAGAATTGTCCTCTGTGTGTACGGGATCTAGAGTCAGGTGAGCAAATCCTTGTTTCATTGCCACGATGCTTAGGCCATTTTTTCTGTACGATTTTTAGGATTTGTAGTGCCACATTGCGTTGGTATAGCCACTAGAACACTTAAACTAGTTAACAGACGGCATCGAATCATCCAAGCGTAGATCTTACCCTCCTACTAAATAGAGGTTCACTAGATATTTATTCAGTTTATATGGATTACAGAGTCAAACTTGATACAAAATCATTTTTAAAAACGTAGGGCCACAAATTGTTTTGAGCGTGTACAAAGGCATGCAACTGGCTGGATACGGAAGATCTCATATGCCTCTTCGGGCAGGTTCTACGACAATAAATGTTCATTTAGCCAAACCAGAGGCTTCATCCATGCTCGGCTACCTAGCATCTTTTTTTGGATATCAACCAGAACTTCTGCAGCCCAAGATGTTAGCGACAACTGCCGGAAATAATTGTGAGTAGTGCAGTTCGATATTTTTGTAAGATACTACAGTATGCACAAGGTTGAATGGCAAGTCCCTCATAGTTCTTTACATTTATTCAAATATCTACAAGTAGTGCTTCGAAAATATAAGATTCAATGGCCGACACTGATACTCAATATTGTCGCTTATTCTACCAATAATAGTAGCATTATTAGCAAATTTTTGAATTTGGTATTGTTAGTCTTTTTGAAAAAAAATTTATACGAGTATGATGGGTAATTCCATGGGATATATTTGTTTTTTTTTTCTTCGAAAGGGAACTTTGATGATTGATGAAGGAGGGCCAACTTGTATCTAATATGGTAAGGTAAAACGCCTCTGGACATGCTGACAGCAAATGTATTATTATTTGAAAATAAACTACTTTAAAAACCATTCAAAGAACTATGGGGATGGCTGCTTTGAAAATAGACATAATGTATAATATAATGACTATCCTAGCACTAGGAATGTATTTTTAAATTTCTTAGGGTGAGTTGTACAAGACAAGTTCAACAACGGTTCAGGTGAACCGAGTTCAATTGCTAAGAAATTACATTTGCTAATCCCTAGCAACTGAACTTGGTCCACTTGAACTATTGGTTAACTTGTCTTGTATAACTCGCCCTTAAATAATTTCACAAAAAGAATGTATGCCAAATATCCTAAAGAAGCAAAGGCAGTTACAGTTACAAAAATTCATCTGTAATCTATTTCAATTTCTAGTAATACAAATGGAAGAAGCAGGTCAGGCTCAAATAACTCTCAATGTAGTAACACAAGGTATTCAAAGTTTAGGCTATGACGTTGGAAAATCGAAGAATCAAACCTAGTAACAGTGGTCTGTTACACTCGAGAACTTCCCTTGAAGGACTGATCAACAAGAGTACAAACTTGATTCAAGATCTACTGTATATTCCCTATATTGTAGTAATTTGTTGAAATAAATAAGTGAAAGGGGAATCTTTTCTAATTTCCATTCATAGGCTGGCAGTGGCGCACATATTAAGGAACTCTCCTCTGACCAAAAACTGAGATGGTGTAGAACGTTCAGGTAAAAAGCGACATGCCTTTATTGCAAGATAGATTTCATCAGGATCTAAAGTTAAAACTAAGAAAGGAACCAGTCAGTCTGACATTGACCATGCCAAGCCGTGTTCAATGAAGCAAAGCCTTCTTGAGAAATTTGTTTGGTACATTTGCTGTTTTGTCATTGGTCTAAACCTCTCAGTTACCGTGGATCCTGAAAATTCTGAATCTGCCGTTTAATAATGAGCTAGGATCTACGGTGTTTTGGAATCATCTTCATTCTTCAATTATTCATCAATATGTAATCAATGTAGAATACAATAGTGGTAGAGAAACATTTTTTTCGTAAAAAACTGACAATGATTCTACCCTGTTTGTTTATTCTTATATCATTGTATTGTCTACATACGGAAAAATTATCACTTACCTTCCAGTTAATCAGCCCCCACCTTGCATTGCTTCACATCTAGCTGAATAATTTTTAATAAAATCAATCAACAAATCCAAAATAATAGAAGAGAGAAAACTAGTTTTCTACAATTACCAAATCACGACATTTCGATTGCTAAAATTTGCAATTTGTGATAACACTGTTCTTCAAAATTGAAAATCGGTTGAAAAATGACTGAGATACAGGTGATTGTTCAATCGAACAAAGTTGGCCATGAAACACAAACTTAAATCATCACAACTGACAAACGACATCAGAAGTTATAAGAGGAAGTTTCGAAGTGCGATACAGTTCAAAACTTAGTGTTATCACAAATTGTATTCTCTTCCAGTTGATGAAAAAAAAAATACAGGGAGTCAATTGGGGTCACTTTCGGTTAAACTGGAAGTGGTGAATTTTCAATAGTAGCGTTAAAATATGCGTATTCAAGTAATATAGCCACATACCAATTTTGAAATCTGTATCTTCAAAACTATAGAAAAATTGTGGGGGGGGGACGTACCTCACCTCGCGGTCACCCAGTATATATAATTATCTTCCAGGTACAGAACTTTACCCCTGTCTTCTCGCATTTTGGGAAAACATCCCAGTCGCAGAGTCTTTAAACCGGTTCGTTGATTGCCTCAGTTCTTCATCTTGTTGGAATCACTTCAAAACGACTGCAGACAAATCGTAAAGAACTAGTTCTCTCTTTTTTTTAGGTAATGAAAAGTCCATAATAACCTTTAGTCAAACAGAAGCATTATCTATCTATCTCAATCAACCAACCGGTTCATGGACCCGGATATTTTCCAAAGATGCGAGTGAGCATCTTCAATGGTATAATTATTGGATGGTGATTTCCATCCCTTTCAATAAAAAACAAAAAATGTGGTAATAAATTCACAAGAACCCGAGAAATCACCAAGTGTCAGAGTTCTCCGAGCGAAAAGCGGTCGAATCAAGGAAAATGGCGAAGGAAAAAATTATTGGACTCTTCAAGGACACGCGCCTCACAAAGTATAAAATATGTGGTAATCATCAAATGAAAGGGGCCAGGGCCTGTTGATGACTAATCCTCCAGATACTTCTAATGTTTCATTTACCTGGTATATAATGTCCCATTTGAAATAAAAATATATTCAGAATATATTGTTTTGACATAGATGCACATCTTTCATTCAAAACATTTGTTTGTATAAGTTGTATTAAGTGATTCTACTTTGTCATAGTAGAGTGTTACTATTATTTAGAACTGTATATCTCACATGTTGACCAAAGTGAAAGTATCTGCAGCGTTTTTCAAGAATAATTGCTTACACTGCCTCTTCAAGGCACACAAGAAGGTGTTCACTCTTGATTTGAGAATTCAAATGAGTTTCTCATTCACTTATTGAGGAAATATTCCAAATGAGACACCAATTTGAAATTAGTTTTTAGTTACATTAACTTATTGTACAATTGCTTAACATTTAACTATACCCTAAAAATGAAATAAATAGTACATTAATCCATAAATGTTATTAGTGTATTACATTATATTACAAGAATTTGTTTTAATATACAAATCAATTTAAAGCATAGACAATTAGATGATGAAACGAATCAAATTTCCAATTTCACAGGCCTGTATCGATGTTTGAGGCTATGAAACTCCAGATAATGTGTTATTACATAGACAATTACGTAAGTTACCCATATAGATAAACACCTTATATTAGCATTCATCCCTCAACTCGCAGGTAATCCCATTTGTAACATTAAATCATTAATACATTTACTCTTTGGCAGTTTATTCCTTGATTCAAACCAGGAATAACAAATTCACAAAATAAATTCTTTAAACAAAAACAAAAAACTTTCAGAATACAAATAAAAATTTTCTCAATACTCAATATAAAATCAATCTAAGAAGTATGAGGACTAAATAAAGAACACTGGATACCATATAAGAAATAAGAACAAATACCTTAATTCAAGTAACTATTTACAAATGATTTTGTTCATTATAGCAATCAATCACTCCTCAATTCAAATTCTAACAAAATAATAACATTTATATATCAAGCTACGTACCTACAAAATTACCAAAAAAATTAAAATAATGGGTCACAGTTGAAAAGTCTTGAAAATGTTTTGGAAACATGTGATCAAGTGATCGAAAAATGACTCGGTAAATATCTCGAACACAAAACGCCTTGAAATGTTTCCCTAAAAATAACTTGAGGCATATCACATGGTTAAAACACAAAATGGATTATTTGGTTCATCCTAACTGTAATAAAGCTAATTACAGTGCCACCTACATTATTAGCAACATTTTTATAAAATTACACTAGAAAAATACAGTGATGATCAGAGTCAAAAGAAAAAAATGGTGATTTTCTCACAGACAAATATCGTTGATACAAAAATGAAACTCGAAAAAAATTGCAGGGTAGTATTCATTACAAAAAGTTTGATTTGTAGTATACCCTCTCATTTATTTCGAAACTTAAATATCAAAGAGAGAAAACGTACCATTAACATACTCATACTCATTCAGTGAGTAACTGCCACAATAGAAGATATAAAGAAAACATTCCAATATAAATGGTATCTTGAAGTGTGAACGATGAGAAGCTATTCGTCTTATGTTTAGTGAGATGAAAGTCCATCCCTCGAAAACTCCAATTTCCAAATATTTTTTAAATTGGGCAGAGCCCACTCCAATCACTAGTAATCATCTAAGCTGAAGACGATTTGGTTGAGGTGCACTACTCAAAACCTATTTTTGAAAATTTTGGTGAACATCGCAAAAAATCAAAAAAACCTGATTTCCAAAGGAAAGACTTTTTGGCCAACTTTTCACCTTTCCGAATCGTCACTTTATAAATAAAAACAAAAGAATGGAAATCGTCGAAAAAAATCGATAGATATTTACCCTTCGTACTCTAGTGGGCCCTACCTGATTTCAAAAATATTTTTAATTTGGGGTATTCGAGGGATGGGCTTTCCCCTCACCAAACGGAAAACGTGGGTCATCGCGTCTCAGAACCAGTGGCTCTCTAACTATACACCTCTATACAAGATCAAGTTTTGTAATTCACTGTACAGCATAATAATGTACATTTCAAAGTTTTCTTTCTATCTTTTATCGTGATAGAAATGCACCAATACAAAATAGGTGACTCACCCTGTAAGTTTCAGAATAAATTCGATAACAGTAGTCTGAGAGAAAGCTCCGTTGTATATACACCTTGGTAATGAGACGAATCTCTGAAGCGATTGCCGATCAAATTCTATGAATAATTTTGAGACAGACAACCTTGGTGCATCTTCGATCTTAGCCTATATTCGAGATTCTACAATAATTATTATGTCACGGAACAATATGTGAGCAATATAGTTTACAACATTGAGGTCATTGCAAATTCAGAATGTATTAAACATTGTTCCCTTTATCAGTGTTCTAAAATGCTAGTTATTTTAAGTCAAAGTTAATATTTGAAAAACAAGAAGATAGAAAATGGAATGGAAGTAATCAGTCAATTTTGCTATCAAGAATATTGTGTAGCTCAATTTTTGGCACACATATTAAAATGAAGCAAAGTGCAATTTTGTGCAAATTAGATATTTCATTTATATATTTGTGAGTCACTGTGATGAATTAGTCTTTGATAAGTTTGATTTATTTGTTCAATTTAAAAAAATATATCTTGACATTTAGAAGTTCTTTGGGCATGAGAATATGTGATGCATGAAGCTTATTTGTGGTGTTACTATTGAATAATTTTCTCTCTAGTTCATTTGTATTGATTGACATAATAGAAAATTCAAATGAAAAGGTGAATGCCTATAAATTTACCTCGCAAGCAATAATTATTGTATGCACATAATATCGAGATCACTTTTCCTATCTTAAAAATTATTATCAAAATTGAACTTTCAAGTTCTTGTATACAAAAATCAATCAATAGTAAGGAACAAAGTATTCTCTATAAATTGAATCGAGTAGAGAACACTTCAAGCCTTTCTCCAGTTATTCTCACCACACCACTTTGAGCAAGATGGACTTTTTATTGTTTAAGTTCAATTATCATCAATAAAATCTAAATCTTGCCAAGCAGTAAATGTGTTTACTACTAGAGCAAGTTTGGAAGTTTAAAATCCATCAATCACTTTTCTTCAATAAATTCGTGAAAAAGTTCAAAGTTACAATTTCAGTGCAATAGTTCCAAAGTTCAAGAAGTCTTGGGTATCTTTGTTTCTGTTCGTATCAAAATTTTAGGAGTATTAATCAAAAGTGATTTTTGTTTATTATATTGGTACACAGTGAATATTATATGTGAAAATTTTGGATTAATAAGATTTAAAAAAAAAACTAATTAATTGACGAATTTATCGGTGAAGAAGTTGATAGATGTTAAACTACTATTAAATATACTAATCAGTAATTTGTAATCTCATCCACTCAGCCAAATTTGATGTTCTTAATGCTGAATTCCACAGACCTATTATAAATTCCTGACAAATTCAATTAAATGTATTGAAACTGGTTTGGGAATATTAACCTTTACCCATCAAGTGCCTGAGTTTGCATTATTTGATAAAAGGAAATTAGTTGAGAGTGCTTATCTCAAAACTGATGAATTGAAAGAGATGAATATCCAAAAATATCAAATATACTTTTTGTCTCACCTCTCATGGGAGCACACCCGTAACATCCATAATTTTGTCAGAGAAATCTCCGATTGTAAATTCCTTATGTATGCCGATTATGTCAAAATATTTTGCGTTATACACAATCCCAGTGACTGTATACTGGCTTGAATGTTTTTTTCACGAGGTTGCTTAATGAATAAATTAAACTATGTTCTTGATAACACCCTAAGAAAGTTACTTCGATCAAAGATCTTGAAGTTGCCTTTCAGTCCAATATCTCATTTTCTTTGCATATTGAGAACATCTGTAATATAGCACCTGAACAGTTGGATTTCATAAAGAGACATTCCAAAGATTTCAATTATGTGAGTATTCAAATTATGCCAAAGTTTACATAAAAAAAACTGGAAAAAGTTCAACGTAGATTTCTCATGTACTGTTCATTAAAGTAAACATTCCTCACTCTTATACCAACATGCTGTCAATAATAGATGATAGACTCCTTGTTCATTAACAAAATTCTGAACGGTTTGATAGATGATCCTAAGTTATTAAAAGAAGTGACGCTATATGTACCTCCAAGGGCATTGCGTGAGTATAGTACATTTGCCTTGGATGCTCATCGATTTAATTATGTTGCAAACATAGGGATGATTTGATTTCTGAGAGAGGCAAATATTCACTCTAAATTTTTTTCGACTTTCAACTGTTTAGTAAAGTCTCATTGTATTCATATATTTTTGTTTATGTCCAGTTCTGTATAAACATGTTTTTACATATAGGTACTCATTATATATTTATATTTTGTTTGTAAATAGGAATCTTGTCCCGTGTGCTAAATTAATAAAATAGGTCGAAAATGGCTTATGATTTGAAATCAGAACATTTGACTATAACCCAGTTTGTTCCAGAAAAAAAAATCAGTTCTGAATAATAAAAATTTGTCTCACATCGCCGTAACATCCGTAACTTTTGACGCAGAACTGAATATTTTGCTGTATCTATCGATTTTGCAAATTTTCTAGTTTTACGTTAAAAATCACGTGAGACTTTGGATTTTTCAGGAACAAAGAGGATTGGTATACTCTGATTACAAATCCGAGGACATACTCGACCTATTTTGGCTCCTACTAAGATTTTTCGGAAATGTCACTGGTTCACTTTTTCAAGATCATTTCGTACATTTTTTGTATCTGTCGATTCTACAAAATTCACCATTCTACGGCAAGAATTACGGAAACTACTGGGATATTTCCATGAAAAGTGAGACACACTGTATGTATCCAAGCAACTCTAGCAACACAGATATTAAGTTAGATTAAAGTAGGGCCATGAAAAGTTATATAGTGAAGCTAATATTTTACCTGATCAAAAAATGGAGCTGAACAAAAAGACTGCATATCTCACTCATCAATTCTTTCAAAAAACTTTTCTACAGTATAATCTGGGTGGTCCACTTTTTGTTTGAAGACTGTATAAATTAAATTGTTGAAAATGTATATTGTTTCAAGTCCATATTTTTATTTATTGTATCTCCAGGAATAGTGTATGTAAAAAAAAGTTTCAGACACAAAATCCTTTGTGTTTTTCGAACAAAAAAAGTCAACTCTTTCAACAGTTTTCCCTGGGATACTCTTCAAAAAGCGTGGATAATGGAATTCAAAAAGATACGTGTAATAACGAAATAAATTATCGTGACTATTGCTTTCTCGACTGCCTGCATTTCCCAAAAAGAAAAACAAAACAAACTACAACTCGGTTACAGCGTACAACTGTCGTTCGCTCTCGCTATTCACGTACATCGCGTCGCTCTGCGCTTGGTCTTGAATTTTCGCCGGTCTAAACTGCGAATGGGTCGGCTGCGACGAAGAACCCCTCTGCAATGATCTGAACTGTACGTTAGGTTGGAACGAACTTACATTATCCTGCCAGGCACCCCGCTGTAACGAGCGGAAGTTGGCAGGGTTCAATGGAGTCTCGATACACTGCGATATGGTGGTCGGTACTTTCGGGACCGGGGGTTGTTTTCTCGCTTTTTCGTCTGGCGTTTGGGGGAGAGGACGGCGACCCAAAGAGCTGTACTTTTGAATGTTCGCAGTACGGTGCGCTTCGTGTGCTTGGTAAACGTTGTGCTGTTGTCGCTGGTCGAACTTAAAACCTTTGAAGTTTGGGAATTCCTTGCAGGCAGCCCTTGAAATAAAAAAACAATTTTATATTTTTACAAACAAATTTTGAGAAAGCCATAGTAATACAAAAATCTCAACCCAATACATTTTTTTTAAATACAATATTTAACTTTATACAGGGTGAATATGACCTATTCCCGAAAATAAAATGGTTTACTAGTCTAAAACACCTAAAAATTTCAGGCAATCCGAGATCATTTATACAATTTTTTGTTTAAAATGCTCAGCTTGCCCAAAAAGACATGAAGATCACGCACTGTGACATAACTGAATTGATTTTGATGATCTAGGAGCAGTATTTATCTATATTTCAAACTCAAACGAACACCTAGCAAATATGACTATTCTGATGTCTGAAAATAAAAGAAGTAGATGAAGCTTGCTTTATGTCATCTATAACAACTTGTTCCCGACAACTGAACACTCTCTGAGCAATTGCTGGAACAAACAAATGACCAATTATTGTTCAAATATCAGATTAGATCAATGTTCCGAATTTTAAGAATTTTATGCCAAAGAGAACATTGAAAATTTCTAATGAATGAGTTACATGATAATCCCTGTAGTTATTGCCTAGCTGACTAAGACAACAGATTTATTTAAGAATGTCAACAATTCATAATAAAAATGAAGGAGTTTAAAATTGTATACAGAAAAAGTATACCGACTCAATCCAAATCTATATTGAAAATATACAAGAAGTTACCTATCTCAGTAGAAGTCTGAACTCTCGAGCGTCTTGCATTGCTTGCTCAAAGTCGCGTACTTGCCATTATTAGGCCCTGGGACTGCTGGGTCGTGATGATGGGATGGCAGTCTGCCAAGGGTGTGGCCCCTGAGATGAGACATATGGGCTCCCCGGTGGTGTTCGGCTGTTCGCATATCACACCCATCTCTGTAATACGGATGCATTACATTGCACACATCTCAATGATGAAAAAGTATGAGGAATGTGTCGAATCATCAATGAGAACTTAAAGTTGACAGCTTGACACTATTTAAAATAAATAATTGAAACAGGCAGTGTAATCAGAAGTTGTGCATGAATAAAAAATATTCAGGTATCCAGACCAAAGTTTTATCCTCATCAACTCTGTTTCCTTAAATCCTCAGCAGGAACTACCAGAGCAGTGGTTTCTGGCAAATAAATTGAAAATAAATGCACCCAAAAAAGAGAATTTCTAAGTTTTACAATGCCCCTACTTTCAGGAATCAGAGCTCAGAAGATAATCGCTTTCGGAATCTTCCTCACAAAGTCTGTTCGGGTAGAATACGTCATTTTCATTATTTGCGATTGCGCTCCGAAGCAACTAACTAATTTTTGGGTGCCACATTCGTTTTTCAGCTGTAGGAAAACCTACAGCACCACCCTGGATAATCGGTGTAATCCATGCAAGTATTTATCCCCAGGTTGCCATCTAGGCAACTCACATCACACTTGCCATTTAACAAGGCACGTGGGGGAGTATCGAGACCCGAAACACAAGAAAAGTATTCTAGCTTATTGAGAGATTCGAACTCATCGCAAAAGGAACATGACTTTTGAATGACTGAAGCCTAGACCACTCTCACAAGAGGATACCTTTCAATCAAGATTCAGTAAACTATTTTGTGAACAAAGATTTTTCATGTTGTGATTGTGAAGCTCACAATAATAAAAAAGAAAGCAATTGACAAACTAAATACATTATTCTAAAATGAATATAATAATAATGCAAACCAAAAATAATTTCCATGTGCTGCTTCAGAAGTAAATTGGTAGTGAATGCCTATAGAATTAGATTTCCTATAGTTTTCTCTACTTGTAACTGCGAAATGTACAGCTATGAATGAAATGCAGGTGTCTTCTTTATTTATTCTGTTTGGTGAATTTCTTAGATTTAAGGAAGTATTGTGCTTCATTGGGCAGATTCAACACAAGAAAGAGAAAAATCGGAGGCAAAAGTTCCGTTATTTAGGATTGAATTTCTGAAATAAGTTGCCCATATGGAACAGATATATTTATTCACAATAAAAAATTATTCTGTTCTGAAACGAAATGCACTTATTTCAATTTTTCAAGGACCAATATAAATTGAATGAGAAAAACTTTGGCAAGCAACTTCACTTACTGATTATTTTCTGAAAACATCAAGATAAGCTTTACCAAAACATACATGCCTCTTAGCCATTTATGTGACAATTCTATAAAAAAAAATAGTAAAAATATTTGCCCAGATTTTGAAATATTATATATTTTAAATAAAGGGGGCAGTGTGAAAATGTAATTGCACACTATTTTTATCTCATTACCATAAACCACAGAGAAACTAAGTTTATAGAAAAAATAACATGGTGTTCGAAAATAATTATCATTTAAAATAATTGAAAAACGTCAAAATAGACAATTTCATTGATTTCTTTATCAAAACTGTGAAAAATTCGAAGTAGAGTAAGACGATATAAATGAAAATTCTCAGAGAAAAAACTGTATATAATCTATAACGGAAAAATATCTGACACCTTAGATACATGGAGTATATCATTGGGAGTACCGCAGGAGTCAGAACTGGGGCCTCTGCTCTTCATCATCTATATAAAAAATCTCCCAATACTCATCCATACTACAGATGTTTTCATGTATATTGAGTACTCCACTTTTCTCTTGCCCAGTAAAATCCTAAACAAGTTCAAAAGAAAGTCTAGAGAAATTCTAGTACATCACAAAGCGAAACCTTCAACCAAAAAATGATGACGATGATAATGTAGCTTTTTTGATGGGCAGTCATATAGTTTTTTTAAAAGGAAATGTAATGTAGGTTGCCTAGATGCCAATTCTGATGTCAGGTGCCTACAGATGAAAAGTAAATATGCACCACCATCAGCAAGTCGTCCCAGACCAACAATAATAATTATTCAAATAGTCATAGTCATACCCTATCTTACAGGCAATGCCAGTGTTTATTGAGAAAGTATCAATATTATTATCATTAGGTATAAAAAATATATAAACAATTTAACGTGAAGTAAATTCAAAATGGAAGTATGGACTTATTCACAAGATTTTGTTGTGAAATGTAAATAAATGTCACATGTTTTAAACTGAATAACTAGCCTAGCTAGTGTATGTGTGTCGATTCATAATATAAGGTGCACAATTTTAGTTGTCTGACAACTAAGGTTATAATGTATGGGGCCCTTCAATATCAATTTTTCAACAATGGTAGGGCTGATTGAGAAATTCAACTTGCATACAATTTCAGATTAAAATATTTGAAAATTGTTTGTGTAAGCACTTGTAGAGTGTACCCAAAGGCATAGCTTGTGCGGGTTGAGGCATAATTTGAACTTTTGATCAGGTGGTCTCAATGCAAGAAAAATGAGGATAAAAGTATTCTTGAAGGTTTTGATTACAACTGTATGCCTGTTTGTCAAAAATAAGGTTAATCATTGAAAACTAAAGTTTTCCTACAATTTTACACCAACAGTTTTGAACAGTGCAGTGCAAGTTTTTGAGATACTGATAGTGTGCAATTAAGTTTTCATATCATTGTGGATGATGGAATTGGTCAAATAAAAAAAAGAATGATGAAGTCTCAATTCCAACTGGAATGTAATAATGTTAAATGAAATAAATAAATGAAACATAACATCATAAGCTGGCATTTCATTTAAACATTATTCAGTTTACTAATTGAAGAATTAAAATATTAAAATTATTCAGAGGTGCGCAGTTGGAAATTTATCTCATGGATAATTTTACGAAAAATCGAATTTCTATCTTCTTATCAGATGGAAAATTAATTAATGAAGAGTGAATTTTATTTAAGAATGATCTTTAAGTAATACTGTGTGAAATGTATGACATGCTGATTAATGTGATACTTTCAGTAAAACAATACTATCTATAGTGAATAATAATTTCACTAATAATTACACAAAAGCTTTAATTTTTTCAGTTTTCAACGCACATTTTGCTACTTACCCATCCCACTAAGTATAAGAATAAAATTTCAGCCAATTTGACCGAGAGCCAATTGAAAATGAAAATGGAAAAATTTATAAGGCCTTGTTGATTGGCCTAATAGCGCATTCAACTGGTGTAGATGTGTATTTAGGGCCGCATTGAGTTCAGACAGATATGATTTGGTTTGAATCGACCAAACCTAAAACACGCTATGCATGCAGAAAACGCAAAATACTATGGAATCTGGGTGGAGAAATTACATGTAGCCTTTAACCGGTTTTAACCGACAACCACTGGCACCGTCGAAAAGTATGGTGCAAAAAGATTTTAATTCATAGGGAGCGCTATTACCATTCGAACATAAATTTTGCTCTAACCTCGAATTATGCCTGTCAAGTCGAATACGAACAGTATTGGCACCCTAGCAGTGTATACCCAGCCAAACACACAGGCTCGAATACACTATAAGTGAGTAAGTTGTATGAGACTGGGTTGAAAATTGATCGACTTACACAAGAGATGGCGCCACCAGCATCAAAACAACGTTGCTTTAGTAAATACTTCTGCTAGAATGTGTCTTCTCAAATTGTATGCCAGGTGCGTCATTTATAATGTAATTAGGGTGAAAAATAGCATGTTAAATTCAATTTAGTTTCATATTATTTGGTGAGTATCGCAAAATTAGAGGATCATTGGATGAAGTTTCATAATCTTAAAGGAGGCTATGCTGAGAAATAAATTGAGATTTGACAAAAACAGCCGTGTTCTCTTGCCTAGGCCGATTATTTTTCAGCTCCCCTAGGACTGTGATAAGGGATAGTACGAAAATAAGTCAATTTCTTGAAAACAGTGATTCATCTTTCACATATTTCAACAAGAACTTGTTATCCACAACAGCTATCAAGGGTTTATGCCGAATAATAGAATAATTGCTTTGTCAAATACTCTGAGCTGTTGTAGGTCTCTATGAAATAATGAAGAATAAAGTTCTGCTAAAATTCCGATAATGAGTATGAGAAATGCCAGCTTTCAGGAATGAAAAATAAAAAATTAAATAAAAAAGTCTAATACAGTAGCAGATCAGCTTCATGCGGTGGAGCGGTGGCATGCATTGCTCGGTTATGCATCAAGGCAGACGTATAGCTAGGTGGAGGAGTATCAGGAGGATAAGACGACCCTTGGCTACGTTGAAGAGTCCTTGCTGCTATCGCTTGGCTGGCCTGGGGAGGGGGTAGATACGGATCGGCCTCATTCACTTGGTGGTAATCTTTCCTGAAAACAAAATAAATATATAACTAAAACAACAAAGGCTTTAGCATCCTCAGTAAAAACTTCGAATATATGTGTAAATGAATTCTATCATTGGTGCAAAAATAATGGCTCATCTGTCGATGTCAAAAAACCTCTTTCATATTGTTCCAAAAATAAAACCTTAGTAATGATTACAACCAAAATTCCATAGAACAAGTTAAACACATTAAACTCCTGGGTATTGATGTAGATACAGACAACTTCTTAGTATCAAAATTGAGCAGTCCAGGGTCCTGCAACTGAGTTCCAGTGTCCATTAAACAACGGTACAACTTAAAAATTTCTTTAGAATGCAAACATGTTTCGATCTTGGGAGAGTACCTTTGGCAAATATTCAGAGGTATACAGGATGACCCAGAAAAGATCACCAAACCAAAGTTATGTTTTTTGTAATGGAACACCCTATATTTCATCATATGGTTGAATAGAGATTACTTCAACCATCCAAAAAAATATAGGGACATGCATGTTTATCAACGTTATTTCCGGAGATATATCGATATTAATTCAGAAAACCTGAGTTATTCAACACTTGTAAATCTTCAAGTTTCTTTTCAAATGACATGAAATGATGAAACTTTTTCAATCAACTATCATAAAAATGCAATTATAGCATCTTAAAATTCTTCAAGAAAAATTTAAAGACATATTTACTCAATCAGTAAGATAACTAGGTAGCATTTTCTCATTTTATTCAGTTCGTTTTTATAATTAGCTCTGACAGATGTATGTTTGAAGTATTTTGAGTATTTATCAAATATTTTCAGAACTTGTAGGTATGTACAGATATGTATGTGTGTGTGTGTGCAAATAGTTGTAGTAGGTGTGTATTATTATTTTTAAAACGCACTTTATATTAACCTCAACATGCTACATATTGTTAACATTATAATTATTGCAATGACTTGAAAATGTAAATTAGCCAAATTGACTAAATGAAGGATTTATATATTATATCTTTACCAGAATAGTTTCCAATACCGAAAGTGCTGATATTGATCCCGTTCATTTGCCTAATGGTGTACTTATGAATAACTTATGAAGTATCGATTTGTGATACAGATTCACTTAAAGCATTTATATTTAATATAACTTTATATCAGTTGTGCTTATTGAAATTATTTCAATACAATAAAATCAGAATTTTGCCCATCTCAAACTACATAATCATAAATTCAAATCGAGGTTGTACCTAAACAAATAAACCATTCTATTTTATATCAGTCAATAAAATACAGATTACTCACTTTTTCCTTATATAAATCCATGTATGTGAATCAACCCAAACGAGAGCTGTCAGCAACAAACCAGCTAGCACCGCAGACACCAGCATCAACGTTAGTCCGAGCAGGCCAACGTTACAAAGGGCCCTCGCCCCTCTCAAATAGTGCATATGCAGCGTCCTACAATCTACCAACGCCGTCAAAGAATTGATGAACTTTTCTGCAGCGTTAATATCGTTCCTCAACGAACTAAATTTCGTCTCCAATCCCTTCTTGGGGTACAAGTACTCTGCCGGTTTGATCATGTTGCCCAAATTGACGCGCATAGTGTCCACGGTGGTCTTGGCCTCTCTCAATCTCTGCGTGAACGGATTGGCTCTTGCTCTTTCGCAGTTCGTATAGTATTTCAGTATCTCCTTCGACAGATCCGAGCTGGCTTGGTCTTCCACGAACTTGTCGGGCGCCATGCACAAATCGCCCAAAGCCACGCCTGAAGCTAAATATACGCTGGCCATCAGGAAGGATGCTATAACTGCCAGAAGGCCACATACGGAAAACGCTATCAAAGCACACCGATTATGGCGGGCCACACCAACGAGTAGGATCACGCAGAGTATCAGGAGGATGCTGAGAACAGCCATGGTGAAGAGCCATCGTACCGATTCGATATTCTCGCCATAGTCGATTGTGGAAGTTAGGTTCAGCCCGACTAGAGGCTGGCTGATATCCTTCGCATAATTTGCAGTGAGATTTCGATTATCTGCGGACAAAACATAAATTCGTATTACAAAGATGCAAAGCATTTATGCATGGACTGAAGGATTAATATGTGCCTTTAAATTACTTTATTTTTAATTTTCTGACATATACCGGGGGTCCACGCAAGGTGGCTCGCCCCTACAACATTTTTGTTTCTGAAGATATCAAAATGAATTTTGTAGGATTTGTATAATACATAAATTTGCATTTTTTGACAGGTGACTCAGCTTCATGCAACTTCCGACTCACCGAAAGTGATATAAACTTTCGATTTTTAAATGAGACACCCGGTATATTTTCACTTTTTTTATCTCCATGTGACATTCTGAATACAACCATCTATCACTTGTTACTTTTTATCACCAATTTTTTTTTTATTTTAAAATTTATTTTTCAATCTAGAGGGCTATGGATACGTTCAAATTATTATTTTTAGTCCTAAAGTACTGCAAAAATACAACTTAACGGTTTTCGGTTAAAATGCATTAGAAAAAAAGAACATTCCATTACGTTTAATTTGATACCGCACACTATAAGGTCTCGAACAAACTAAGGTCAACAAAATATTATGGTAGATGGTTCCTTTTGAAATTGAAATAATATTAAAATTCATCGAGTAACCAGTGACCAACAAAAATGATATAACAAAACCATGAATCCAAAAACTTATAACATATCTCCTTGCATAAATATATTAACATATTTTTCAACCAATTTTTAACCGATTTTCAATTTTGAAGGTTGGTGTTATCACAAATTGTGTGCTCTTTCAGATAATGGAGAAATATGTACAGGGAGTCATTTGAAAAAAAAGTTAGGGGTCACTTCCGGTAGAACCGGAAGTGGTGAATTTTCAGTATTGGGGTCAAAATATGCGTACTTACTATAGCGACATAACAAATTTGAAATCTGTATCTTCAAAACTATAGAAAAATTGGGGGGGCGTACCTCACGTCGTGGTCACCCGGTATATATTTTGTCATAGATGGTAAACGATTAGGTAACTTTTATTGTGGATTGACAGACCAATTTCAGAAGTTCAGTTTACACATGGATCAATACAATAAATTAAAGTTCCAGTCAAACTGGAAGTGGTCACATTGCGAAGGCAATAAAAGAGAATTTGTTGAACATGCTGGACATAATTGAACAATATTTCATAGATGTGATGAATCAGAATATCAGAATATCCAGCGACAGGATAGATGTGGTAGGTAGTATGCTCATCAAAACAACATCATACAGAATAGGTAGATGTAGAATTTAAATGGATCATTTGATTTACATGAAGTGAGTCTGTTATATTCCAGTTCAGAGTTAGATGGTCGAAGTTCGTGAAGAATATATTTTATATATTTGTTGGTATTCGAGGGTTAAATACTTACGAACACAGAGCTGATTTTGAAATGTCAATCACCGATTTTTGAAATGAGATCAGAAGCGTAGCGGTCTATCGCAAATGGCTGGAAAACCATGAGATTCCAGGTTCAATTTGCGGTTGATCCACATTTTTTAATTCAGTTCCGGTTCTCATCTTTTCGTCTGTTATGCCAAAAAACGACTACATATTAATGGAAATGATATACAAAATCTTACCAACTAGCTTCTTGAAGTACCCGTCGACTTGTTTGAACAACGTCTGATTATTAACAGGCATCTGAATAATATTGTGAATGTCTATGATTTGTCTTTGGGCCTGGGACCTGAGCTGATTCTCGATATCTTCGGTCAGGTTCCTGATCTTCGACACCAGCAGAGCCACCTGCCTGCCTTCGTTCAGGGTTTGGACCACGCCGTTGTGCAGATCGTCGTTTCCGTAGAGTCCTATTCCGACCGCTGCGCAGCAGAGTACGGAAACTATAGCTAAGGTAACTTTCAGCGCCGAAATGGACCGAGACGGTCTCGGTTTTCGGTCGCAGCATCGCGTCAGGAGGTAGATGAGCAAAACTAGAAGAGTCAGGATGAGCCAGGCCGCCGGTACGGAGCCTAGGATGCCCAAACTCTGGAACACAAACATGAATGGAGTTACATACAGGTCTACGAATTTAACATCAGATGAGATACTTCTGAAACAGGAAATAATATATATATACATACGCATGATAAAGTTTACTTTATTTTCTGGAAATTTATACAAACCACCTACTATGTCACTATTCAAAAATCAGAGGAAAAATTGCCCCATATTAAATTTTGATAGTTGAATATTTTCGAAATGTTTCATAATTATTGGTATATCAAAGAAAAGTTGGATTTTCTAGAAGCTCTTTTGCGTAAATGAGACGGCAAAGCAAGTACGAGACAGTTAGACAAAGAGCAGCAGTAGTGCACGATCAAAAAGACACGTATTGCAATTAGACAGAAGGGATAACCAATTTGTAACTTTTTTCTACCAATTGGTGTCAGAAGTGTGATTACTACATAGTTATTTTTCATGGAATTTCGAAGGGCAGTTGTGGTCGATACAAAACAAGACTGAAATAAAAAACGTTTTAAAGTTTGTGTCCAAGTCGGAGCAGAAACTGGTCGCCAGAAGGCAAAAAAAAAAACAAAGAGTATGAGGATTGAAGGGAAATAGAAAAACACAGGAATATGAAAAGTAACAATTTTTTGAATATCGTAGAGCTGAAGGAGGAGAAAACAATCAGGTACAGACATTAATTAAGTGCCGTCCACAGGTAGGGAATACATTCATTTTTAGCGTTATTATGTATTTGTTTGAAAAAAAAACTGAAACAGTTCGATTTCTATTCTCAATTGGACAATTCACAGAATGAAAATATTACCCCCTTCTTACACTCCATCTGAATTATGAGCACTCCCTCAAACAATTTGAAACAACAACAATCAACAATACTCTTAATTTTAAATAACCTCCTAAGAAGTAATCCAGTATTTTCTTATCTGACACCAACAAATTATTCACAAAGCCCACATAAATGACTCAAAGAATAGACATTTTAATTATGATTGGATGCGGTAATAATATTTAATTATGATTGGATGCGGTAATAGGACAAGAACTCAAAAGTAGGTTTGTGAAATGTTTACAGTCTACAGTTAACAAAATAGAAACAAAATTTCGTGAAATTGGATGTAAAAACTATTCAAAATCTAGGTCGAAATGTTAAATTGGATGGGGAAAAAGAGGTATATAGAGGTATATAGATATACTGTTAAAGATTGAAAAAATCCTCAGAAAAAGTCGTACATCAGTTAAAGGCTATCGTGAGTCAGGCTTGTCAATATTATTTAAACTTCTCATCGACTTTGACAAGTAGTGTTAAAATTCAAACTATTTTTGTCAGTAACGGAGGTACCAAATATTCGGCTCCGCCAGAACTTTCAGCGGCGGTCAGCGTGAACCTGAAATTTGATGTCGGCGTTCAATCACGTTTTCTGAGAAAACAAGCGCATTTTATAAGAAATTATTGGGAATCATTTTCGTGGAGAATTGAATTGTCTTTCCCCGTGTCGAGTTGTTTTTCCGTAAAATTATATGCTTTCCAAGATCTATTTACTTATTTATTTTTAAACGAAAAACAAAATATGTTCCACCCCTGGAATTTTGGTAAACAATTTTTTTTCGTGTTTATCATGGTTCCAACTACTAGCATACCAAGTTTGGTGGTGCTACAATCGATCCTCGCCTCAAAACCCAATCGTAGTGGATTATTAGTGCATTTGAAAAGGATTATGATGCAAGTATAACAAAAAGCTTATTATAATGAGTAAAAGAAATGAGCTTCTAGCTGATGAAAGGCGGAAACTGGGCTCTTCCCTGAAAATATACCTGTTACATAACAAATACAGTGCTTGATAAATACTGGCAGCTGTTGTTTTCAAAGTAAAATTTTAAACATTTTCCCCGCTACTCTTAATTCTCCATTTCAACTTCCTTTTCTCCAGTAAAGTCGTTCGACTGCTCTGGTCCTTTTTAAATTCGCGCAGTTGGTCGAATGCAACTGTTCATTATTTACCTAATGATCTCCATGCCTTCTCTATGTTGGGATGATATTAATCCGGAGGTCGGAGAGCGCGCACAGCACACCTTGACTGCTCTCTAAACGTTCAAGACAAAAACGCGTCACGTACAAAGCCGCGATTTGTATGCCAAACAGCTGCACAGGAAACAAACAATCGGACTCACGAGTTCTTCCTGCTCGAGCAAATGTTTGTTGATTAAACGATGATGCGTCCATTGTCTGCGGTTGTTTCATCCCCGTCGAGAGTTTCCGTGTACGATTCAATAGTCTATATCCGAAGTATCGAAATTATCCAAAATTTCCTTGAATTTTTATTCTGACATTTTTGGTGTGAAAAATGTTGAAGCAACCATTGACTTTCACTTTGAAGAAGCCAAGATTATGATGAAACGTGAGACTTGTTTGTAATATGAATAATAGGCCAATCATTTTAGTATTTAAAATAAAAATTGGGGGAAAAATTACAAAAGAAAGGAAGCTTTCACAACAGTTGTATCTAAGGGCTCAATAAAACTATATAAAACCATCTCGAACAAGGCCAGTAACATTGTTAAATATGAATCACAAGCATTCTGTTATTTTGCAGGAAAAATACAGAAGAGTCGCAAAATGGTAAGAACAAAGAAAATATCATCCTTCATCGTTCCACAATTTTACGACCATTTCCAAGTTAGGCATCAGGGTGAATTCACACCCTTGTTGAAAACTTGGCCGAATGGGGGTCTACATGAAGACATTTCAGACAAGTAGCCCCCTCCCAAGTTCGAGCTGTTCAAATGCGCCAATAGATTCAAGGACCATAATATTGGAGAGAGAGAGAGAGAGAGAGAGAAGGTGATGTAGTATGTTTGTCTACTAGAATTGTCCTCCTTTGAGGAGAACCGTGTGCAACGGACAATGGCAATAGGAAATTTTGGTGTACATGTCTTGGGAATTAGTGGCATTACTCGAGTATTAGTCGGGAATTAGGATCATTACTTAGGTATTAGTTGGGAATCAGGGGTATTACTTGGGCATTACAGGTATTAGTGGTGTATTAATCGGGCATTAGAGGAATTAGTTAGGAATTATTGGACATTACACGGGAAAGGGAGGTTTTACTCGAGCATTACAGGGGTATTACAGGAATTATTAGGAAGTGAGAGAACAGTTACGGCAAAAAAAAGGTCAGCAAGACATGGGAATTAGAAAAAAAATTAAGTAGTAGCGGAAATCCGAATTGTGCAATAAAAAAAAGGTCACCGACTTGTACTTGACAACAAACATATTAGGACACGATATTTATATTTTTCTCACTTTTCTGACGGGCATTAATGGCATTACTTAGATTACTTGGGAGGTATTACTCGTGAATTACTGAGTATCAATCGGGAATTACTTGGATTACTTGGATATTTTTTGGAATTAATGCACACAATATTCTCAGCGGTTTCCGACTCGGTTCAAAGGGAATTAAATGAAAAAAAAAAATTAAGCAATGCAATGAGAATAACGACAAATGAGAATAGAGTATAAAATAAACTGGATGATTCATTGACAATTTTTTGAGAACTCATGACTCAAAAGTTATTCGAGGTGAAAACTCATAAACAAGTCACCCGGAATGGTTGGTTTTATTGGATCCGGTTCATCAGCGACTTTCCCAAGAAAAAAACCCATTCGTGTACCTACCTACATAAGACCAATTTATATTTTGCTAGAGGTGTTCGTCTGAAGTGCATTCGGTGGAACTACGCCAAGTTGCCAGACGAGTGGGAGCCACAACCAGTAAAAATGTAATAAAATAATAAAAATGTCTGTACGTGGCTGAAACTCGTAAATACCGCCACCCTTAAATTTATTTCAAGGCGCTGTCTACTACCACGCCGTCGCCGTATTCATCTTACAAGATTCTCCTGAAAGTTCACGCCTGAAATTGAGAAAAGCGAACCCCAATCGATAATTGATATACGGCGTGTCCAAAATAAACATGGGATAGCATTAGGATCTCGGAAGAAAACGGTTGGAGTTACAGCTTGGCAAATCTAGCAATGCATGTGAAATCGGCACGCCTATCGATGCGCGATAGCAGAAGAGCTCAGTATACATTCTAACTGAATGTACAATTTATACTACCCTCTTTATAGTCCGAATACTTTCTCATTCTAATTCACGCATCTCATACGTTTATCGACATGCATTACTAGATTTGCCAAGCTGTACAACGGTGGTTAAAATAGGGAAAAGTTGCATAATCCTTATATGGAGTTTAAAAATCTTTCTCGGATTTCGAGATATTTTGAATTAATTAATATTTTCGGTATTAGTTTTTATTTATTTCTAACGTTTTTTGAAAGATATCGGAAAATTAAAAAGTACTTTTCAAGCTAAACAGATTTTCACTACGACGTTTCGTTTCCGAGGAACCTTCAAAATTTTTTTTTAAATGCGGCCCTGTTATTTTTATTACAAAATTCAAAGACATTTCGTATTTTGAAGTAGGTCATATATCACTTGTTTAAATATGTTTTCAGCTTATTTTAGACATTACTTAAAATCATTCAGGAAAAACCTCCGATTACCGCTCTGAATGGTTGAAAAATATTCATTTGAGAAAGTCATAATTTAAAATCAATAAAACACAAAATTTCGTACAAGACGTTTTAAATTGCAAGTTAAATAAAACCCATTAATTGTAATAAACAAATAAAATCATTCTTTATTGCACAGATATTCTGTATTCTTGGTGATTTGTTTGGGGGTTGGCTGAATAATACACAGGCTCAGGAGTTACAAAAAAGCTTTATTCCGGGGGGTTGATGGATCTTGCTTATCTTGATATTTTCTACAACTAAATACAATGTTTTACCACCCACTTATAGATAGAAAAACTGAAGTAAGTATACAATCTTTATTCAGGAACCAGGAACAGAAAACCGGTCCATTTTCTAATGAAATATATTTAATGCTTACCTAAATAAAATGACTATGCATCAAGCGCAAACGTCATGTTGTCCGCCACTTGATAGAAACTAACCAGGCTCAAAATATTAGTATTGGAAATATCAAAGGAAGAAGATATATTGCTTGTGTCCGATGAGAACTTTGGCATTATCGTCCATCAACAAATTATTTTTGCGCAAAAAAAAACATTTGAAAACTGATTCAGAGCTGACCAACTTGAGAACGGTTAGAGATAGACGAATTCTGCGAACTCCAATCGTTCAGAATGGCCGAATTAGTATATACTGGGAATTTGAACGAAAACAATCTACGGACAAAAAAGTCGAGTAATGATAGATAATTTTTTGAACTTCTTTATTTTTCACTTTTCGAATTTCAAATTTTTGTCCCCGAACGTATTTTAAAGTGCTGATTCCGAATCTTCGAATGAAAATATCGAAAACTCACCAGAAATATTTTTGGCGCCAAAAAAACGATTTGAAAACTGATTCAGAGCTCACCAACTCGAGAACGTTTAGAGATAGACGAATTCTGCGAACGCAAGTTAAAAATCATTAAAAGTACCAAGTTGTCACATCGACTTGAAATTCGCACTGTATACGTAAAATTTCATGCTCATTCCAAAAATGTATGATTTTTATATGATCAGATATAAGATTTAGGCGGAAAAGGTGTTTAAGATGAAAAATAAAATTTTCTGAGATTTTTTATTTTTCATTTTTGAATTTCAAATTTTTGTCCTCGAAAGTAATATGACGTGCTGATTCTGAATCTTTTAACAATAATGTCGAAAACTCATCATAAAAATTTTTGGCGGCAAAAAACACATCTAAAAACTGATCCAGAGCTGACCAACTCGAGAACGTTTAGAGATAGACGAATTCTGCGAACACCAATCGATTCAGAATTGCTGAATTAGTATGTATTGGGTATGTATTTGGGAATTAGTTTATGACTTTCTGATCTTATTTTTATACATAAGAGTTAAATTATGTCCATACAACGTATCCGCGTAATTGAATGGTAATTATCTTTCAATGCCCCCTAAAACTTTTTCATTATTTTTCATTAGAGATAATTACTTCACTGATTTCATTAGGTGTACAAAAAATGACTAACTGTTTCCCCCTCAGCAAAAACTTTCAATAGTAAAATAAAAAAGTTTATTTGCTGGCATGTCATAATGACATCATTATGTCAATATATTGACATAATAAAGTTCATTGAGGCCCAAGGACCATAATGAAGTTTAAAAAGTCCTAGTACCATAATGAAATTCAAATGTAAAGTTTTTCAATGTCTAGCATGAATGAACTTGATATGAACAAAATGCTGTTACATAGGTAATTTCAAACAATTTGATTCAGAATACAAAACTTCCTCCAAATCAGAACGTTAACTATCATCAGAATCGTTCATTTTCAAATATTTCACAGCACATAACTAGTGATTGTAGTTCAAAGGAAAACGAAAATGAAAGCAACGCATTTCTGACGTTATTACGTCAGTGTTCTGGGAAACTTTTTTTTGCTTATTTAAATTTTTGTTCTTTAAAAGTATGATTAATATGACATTTTGTATATCGTAACCCAACCACAATAATTTCGAACAAACACAGTGTATTACAGATGCAAATGTAAAATAATAAAAATTCCCTGTACCACTCTCCCCTATCTATACAATCAGGTACTTCTATTATTTATGAATATCACTCAAATTCTTATGGAAGTGTGACTAGGTAGACGGGCCTGACTTATTCCTCGATGTCGCTAAAAATAATCATTGTGCAAGAGGGGCAAAAGACATCCCCTCATTCCGAATAAACCCTCACCCTCCTATAATCACTTCTGGTATCCATATACATTTGTTATTTGTTTCGGAATGGAGACATATCACGATATATTTTAACATACATGATTGCCACATGTGAGATATGTAAAAGACGTATAGGCGCTAAGATGATAGGGATCAGTTGAAATAAATACATAATTTTGTAAATATAACACATTTTCGCAATCATGAATTTATCGATACGACGCATAATTCTGCCACCACCAACAACGTAGACCAGTAGAGATAGACATGGAAAATCGAAAATTTAACAATGATTCCAAAAGTTTTGTAAGTTTGGTCAAGTGAATGGCTACATCAAGAAAGCAATAAATCTCAGTTTGCAATCTCTACCAATGATCTCATGGACCTTTTCTCGCGTGACTAATATGCGATAAAATCAAGACCTGCAATGAAACAGCAGAACTCTACTTTAAAATAACTTATAGAGTGCTACACTAAAAAAAATACCGTGAACGAGAATGTAAAACGTCATTGTAGGACGGATTTCAGTAGTTGGTTGATGGTGGCAGACAAAAAAAATTCCAACTGTTAAATTGCATTCCTACTAGGTATAGTTTCAGACAATCGAAAGAAACATTTTTTTAACTTTTAAACATTCTTTTCAATTGTCTATGGCTATGATACGATACAAAATTTTGTTTTAACAAAAGCTGCATAATCGCAAGGCCTTCATTCCCCTTTTGACTGTCGGAGAGAATGGCTATGGGATTTTTCTAGGCCTCCTTAGAATAGAAAACAGAAATGGCAATTGCCTCTGGAATATTAAGGCTTGACTTCCGAAGCTTGACTAATGCCATGTCTGGTTATCTCCCTACCTGTTTATACAATTACTCGTCTTAGAGCCATCCATGTACCAGAGGCTCCTTTTGGCAGCATTCTGTATAATGATAGTTCTATCAAAGTAGTAGCTTATAGAGTCATTTTGTCCAACGGCATTACCATAAATGTGTCATTCTTATGATGACCTCTATTATATTGAATGGCACAGGGTATTGCCCCTCCATTAGTCTTGGTCCAAACACTTTAATATGGAGGCTTCAATCCTCCCCTCCACTTTAATATGCAGATGCAGGAAAGGGAGGTTCAGAATCACATCCACACTAATCGTCGATGTGCTGGACAAAGAACTAGTGACTCCGAGCAAGGCAAGTTTTAGGGCGAGTTGTAAAAGATGAGTTCAACCACGGTTCAAGTGAACCGAGTTCATTTACTAATGAACTAGAAATTTCATTGGCTAATCCATAGTAACTGAACTCAGTGGTTGAACTCATCTTGTACAACTCGCTCTTAGTGAGCTAGCAGCCTCCGTATGGTCGTCATTTGTTCTACCTTTAGTCATCACAGCAGAACTCAATACTTTATCGATGATGGTCTCACTATCGCTGTGTTTAGCCAAATGGATTTTGTGGGTTCCCTCATATTTTGCAAAGGAACGCCTGGCCAGCCTTGTTAACACTTTTTCCAGGTGCTTTTTGAATGTAAGGTTTGACTCCAGGGTAAAACCCAAGTACTTCGACTTCCTTGGCATTTCTAAGCTTTCGCCAAATATCTTAAATTCTCTGTTGGAATTTAGGTTTCTTTTTCTAGTGAAAGGAACTATCGTGTTTTTTGGGGGGTTGATCTTGGGGTTCTACCTCAGGCACCAAGTCTGTACGTCTGTGGGGGCGATTGCATCAGATCCAAAGAGACTCCCATATACCTCTTATTAACCATGACGATAACGTCGCCTAGCCTGGGCAACCCCCCTCACGGTTAGATGTATAAGCAGACTGTATACCACAAGGTTTCAAGTAGTGGGGATAGTACTCCCCTCTGAGGACAGCGTCCGTTACTGCCACCTCCACTGTGTCGTCAAATTGGGCGGCATGTATGGACTAGAGGTTTGTTGATCAATAATCTGTATATAATTTGGATCTACAGAAACCCTGATATTCATTTACCCCAAAGTTTATTTCATCATTGCATGTAAAATAATTAAATATTTACCATGTGGAATTGGGCATACTAGGCAGATGACACGGTTATCGTCTCAGCTGATACTGCTGCTGAACTACGAGAAAAAGCTGAGCTAAAAGCAGGAAATTTCACATGTGATATTAACAATCAAATAACTTGAAGAAAACAGTCCTAATTGAATTTACCAGCCCTTTCAAATTAACAAATACTCTCAAATTTAATATTTGTGATACAAGAATTTCTACTTCTCAGTTAACAAAATATCTGTATGCTGTCTGTAAAAAACTGAACATGCTTGTGGGGCAGGACCATAGAAATATCTAAGCTTCATAAGGCTCTTGTTTGACTTTAGAGAATCGTGTAGAGATGCATTCATAGAATATGGAACAGTTACATCCACATGTATGAATTATTAATATACACCCACCACAATATGAGAAAGATGAAAAAAAAAAATAGTGCAGAACTGAGAGTAACAATAAGAAATCTGTAACAGTATATATCGTAAGTATTATCTTCATTGACAATCTACTTTGGTTACTTAATGCAAGTTGCTGGAATTCTGAAGCAACACAACCTCGGAAGTTCCCATTACTGATACGATTTTATTTCCCTATGAAGTAGCTAATTCATTATGTACCCTTTTCCGTCACACCCCTTCACAGAAGTGAGGTGCAGCTTGTTATCTTGGAAAGTACACTCCTCTCTTATCCACTCTTTGATCTATCGAAAGTTCATGAATACTGAGTAGTGGAAAGGTATTGCTTCACATCGAATGACGAAACAGATGTGATTTGAAAAGTAATTCACAAGTCGCACTGGATCATTATTGTATGAAGAGGAATTGATCCTGATTACACCAGTGTCTGGTTAATTAATGGCAGGGATGAGGGGTGCTTGAAATATAAATTGACCTGAGATTATAACACACACCCGCATAAACCAAATAAACCCTATCTAATTATCACGGAAGTGTGATGTGTTAGGAACAAGTGACGGCACTCAAACAAAGGAAATAAGTAATGAAATAATAAATTGAAAAATGTGATATTGACGTCTACAAAAAATAACTAATTCATGCCCAGAAACTGTTTCCTAGCAATTCGACGAGAATTAATAGCTGTCAACTATTAAAAACACGACACCGAAGGTTGACATTCGAGTCAAATTGCTAAAGGAAACAGTTTAGAATTTGAACAACACAAATTTACCAGATGAGCTTGCCAGAACCGGTTCCGCTGCGCCGTTCTGTGGACCGGAGCCAGTACTAGGCATTGCAAGAGGTCAAATCTCTTCTGCCCTAGATGAATGGGTATAAAGAGAACTAAACGAATCTTGGAAGAATACCGCCGGCTGCAGGCAGTTAAAAGACTTTGTGGCCGAGGATGACGTGGCTTTCAGGCAGAGATCGCCAAACACTACGCCTCCTTGTAGGAATACTAACAGGCCATAACAAACTAGGTAGACACCTGTCACTAATGGGTATAAAAGACAATCCCACTTGCCATATGTGCGAAGAAGACGAAGAAACTTCGTCTCACTTCCTTGACGAGTGTGAGGCGTACGGGAGGCTAAGATTCGAAATCTTCGGAGTCGAAAAACGCCAACAAGAGGAACTCATCGAACTAGAGTGGACGGACATACTGACCTTCACTAGAAGGTCACAAAGTTTCGGAAAGGAAGACTAGAAGAGGCAATGTAGTTATGTGGAGAGCAGGGGTTGGCAAATAGGGCCCATTGGGGCCTACTTGCCTGGCTGCGGCAGCGGCCTCCCCATGATTGCTACTACTACCAGATAGCAATACAAACCTCGAGTGTAATTTGGCAGGACAATTTAATGAATAAGAAATGCAGAAACATATCAATGTCAAACTATTCATTTTGGCAACCAACACCGCGATAATTGATAAACAAATGAATAAGTGAAAAAACCACTAGGGTATTTGTCGCTGTAAAAGTTAAAGTTAACTTTTGCCGCTGTCAAAGTGACAATTGCACTGTGGCATATGCGATTTTTTATACATGAATTAAATTGTCAACATAAAAATAAATGAAGTAGAGCGCATGCTGTGTTACAGTGCTAAGAAAAAAATCAATCATAGAAGAAAAAATACAGTGGAATCTAGCCTAACATTTTAAATTGCGCGTACGTTCATGTTGAGTGCATGCCTTATCACTGGATATATGACGGACTATAAACCGTTGTCCGACAAGTGCGCAGCAAGTTTTCACATCTCAAGATAGGTTGGTTTCACTGTAAGTGGATGTAGTTGCAGCACTGGTTACAATCGTTAGCAATCAACCTCAAGAGTGACTAGTATTTTCTCGCAATATACGTTGCCAAAAGTTCTGGAAGAGCCACCAATTCATTCATATCACAAAATATACTAGTCCCACAGTTTTCTCTGTACATGAAGGGAATTACAGCTTGGCAAATCTATCTAGGACTGTCGATAAACGTATGAGATGCGCGAATTAGAATGAGAAAGTATTCTGACGATTAAGAGGATAGTATACATTTTACATTCAGTTAGAATGTATACTGTGCTCTTCTGCTACCGCGCTTAGATAGGCGTGCCGATTTCACATTCCTTGCTAGATTTGCCAAGCTGTATTCAATTAGTTGTTGACCAGACATTAGTCATTGTTTTTCTAATTCAAAGCCAGTGTGGCTAAAGGCTCGGACCTTTTGTGCTTTGCTAAGGTCGCCGTCCCTGAAAGGACTATCTTCGAGTTCGACTGGTAGATTAAGTGATAAACCCAAATAAAGTACTACCATCTGCGGCTATAACCCCGAGTTCGCAATATGGTAAAGGGTAGTAGCCCTGATGTGATAAGCATCATAGTGTCATCTGTCACTCTTTGTTTTGAGGGAATACATGAGACTGTCAGATGTCATCAGTATCGTGGTGTCATCTTTCAGTCTATCACAGGGCTGCCAAAAACAAACCTGTCAGAACCGCCAGAATCGTCGCCGGAACCGTCAGAGCCGTCGAGAGCTGCCGAGAACCGCCAAGTATTACACCGGGTAAATGGTCAGGCTACTGCTGAGCAAGGCAAGCGAGGAACTTTGACCGAACTTGTGGATACCCATGATGGAACTGCGGAGTGTGAAACGTTGACGCTCGTATTCATGAAATATAGCCTGCTTTTACTTTACTGAATTTAGCTTAGGTTAGTCAAAATGGGATTTTTGGGGGGGTTATAATATACGGTTTATGAAAAAAATTAATATAAAATATCACTCACCTCCAAATAGACAGGGTTGTGTGGTTCGAAGGAACTGTTGACCGGGTGAAAAGAGACGTTGACGTGGGGCAAGGAATGCAGCAACCGCGCCAGGTACGGGTAGCTGTAAGCGTCATCGGGCGATGAGACTCCCATACCCTAAAAAGAAGAGAGGCTCCCCCCTCGACCGAGCGGGAGTTACGCCACAGAACACGACGCACTCGAGTCACCTCATTTTCTCGGCGTGTTTCTCCGTCACCGCTAGTCTCTTTCGCAGAACCCTGCAACAAAAAAACCCATTCAACATGTGTAGTACTTCATCAGTGAAATACGGAGTAACCCCAATTAGACCAAATATCTCATTCGTCATAAATAGAAGATTTAGAGACGGCTTCAGTTGCTTCAACATATAACATGAAATAGAAAATGGGATATTGGACGCTTGTGGACTCAATGAGAAGAAGAATCCCCTTTACGACCCGCAAGTAATTCAATTCCTATCAGCAACCCTTGATTTATTTTCTTGCAAATATTTAGCATTGACTAAATGATCGTGGAAAGGAATATTCGCCAGTCTCCAGGCCCGGTCTGGCCAGGGCGGCTGGTTCAAAGGGGCCACAAGTTTGCGACATAATCTTGCAAAAACAATTTTTTTTAAAACGATCGCTGCACCGTTCGGCTCGGCTCAGCGAGCGGTAGTGACGCGATAGCGGCGCCCTGTCAGGACTCAAGCAGACAGCTCAGCCACAGCTTAGATATCCAATCTATCTTTCTATTAAACATAGGCTTACTATTTTGTCGTGAGAGGACATAGTGTCCTCGTTTCCGCCGGGGGGCGGGGGGGGGGGGCAATCACCGTCTAGCCGAGGGCCACCAATGGAGCCAGACCGGGCCTGCCAGTCTCTCGGTTTGTCACAATACAAATTTTTACAGCTAATTTCATAAATTCCTGATGTATTTAAAATTTGGAGATTATAATGCGGTTAAACGTTTTCTCTATCAGTGCATTCCTTATTATACTTCGTTATATATCGTTATAAATGGTTATTTTCTCCATGGTTCTTATTTCATTCTGAGAACGTTCAAAATAGTATATTCTGTAACAAGGTTAGAATGAAAAATTCGATACGAGTGGGAAGTTACGGAATACCAGCAGAACCGCTTTGATATGTTGATACGATTACGTCATCATCAAAGCCTTTTGAAATATGGGATGACAGGGGCCAAAGGGTCGGCTCCCCCTCCACCGACCACAGGGAATTAGCAGAGAGACCTGAAAAACCTCTTGACGATGCTAATGCTACTTCCAATGAACGATGATGGTACTTCCAATGATCAAAGATACTACTTCCAATGATCGTCTGTGCGCGATGAAGAATCGTATCTTGATCGGGGTGACCTGTTTCTAACAGAACACAGCGGATCTAGACAAGAAAAGTCGAAAAAATTCCCCAAGTCGAACGGATCCACTGGGACACCAGTTCGAATCCCAGAATAAGTATTACTCATTAATTAATTATTACTGCGACTGCCGTAGTGGACCAAAACTTCCCTAGCTAGTCGTGAAAACATATAATGGTTGAAAAAAAGATTGGCAATATGGTAGAGGTGACCAACCCAAACCAAACCAAAGTCGCTGTAAACGCCAAAGGGCAACCACCAAAAATAAAAAATAAGACAGTGGTATCTTTTCTAGAGGAACTGGAGCTAATTCCCGACAAGGAGGTTAAAACAGCCCATCCAGGCGTTTTCTCCAATCCAGGCTGAAAAAGACCTAGAAAGTGGCCTTGACTACGTAATAGCCAAAGGAAAACTTAAAATTGCAGTGGTACCCTCGGAGTTCCCAGATAGCAACTGAGTCCAGAGAGGCAAGAAAAAGTCCGTTAGTAAACATCTGAGGCACTCGGCAAAATCCCCACAGGTATATGATCATAGTGTGCGCGAATAGCACTAGTGTAGGGGGGGGGGTCATACCAACCAGAAAAACCTGGAAGGGGGTAATCCTAACAGTGATGGAAGGTGATGGACAGACCCGCACAACCAACGAGGACAAAGGTGGAAGTAGAAATTAGCTGGGTACTTATTATTCAAATTCTAATATGAGCAAATAACTATGCAAACAAATGAAGGGAGAGTTATTTGTAGATGACTAACTTACCAAATGAACAAACATACTAACCTTGTAGGTTATATTTACGGTTATAAGAAGGCCGAATTTTTGTGTTAAACTGTTGTATTTGGTGCTTGTATTTGTGAAATATAAGTGGATTAGCATCTGAAAAAAAGGTTGACAAAAGAGAAGGCATTTTGTGCGATTTTCAACTGAAGAAATCGTCTTGATAATGGTCGATTTTCAAGATTCAGAAGGTCATAACTGGAAAATTACTTGAGAGCGTCTCGAATTTATTTCGGGAGATAACACTACGTAAGTAGCACCACTATTTTTTAAATTCAAATAAGAGCCTGAAACACTTACCATTACCATTTCAACACAATAATAATTTTGTCCAACAAACGTAAAAATACTACCCGTCATATTTTTCATAAATCAGTTGAAATAAAATAACAAAATCCAAACTTACGTTATATATTCGATAGGAACAATATGTCAATATTTTACTGAATGTTTTTCACTATAAAAAAAATTATAATAATAATAGCTATAACGCCGATTCTACAACCAGTACAACCAATATATCAAAAGTATCCCGAAGAACTGCTTGTAACTAAATTTCACTACCACGCCTACCTATCTTCATTTGCTACTGAATGATAACTGACTTATTGCGAATGTGCAGTGTGATTCATCCAATAACATAATAGTGACGGTTGGTTACTCTTATCAACTATTAATTTGATAAGAAAGTTTCATCAATAGTTCACAATCACAGTAGTTTGAACACCGCATTTCTTAGGAAAAGTCTGCTTCTCATATCAAGGAAGATTAAGAAAAAATTACAGTACCGAATTGGAAAACGTGCTTTGACAGTTCTGAATACATCTCTAATCATTTGCCTGTATCCGCCACCTTTCCTTAGACCCAACTGTTATTGACTTTGTTTTTGGAAGAAGATGATGTACAAGAGACTTTTCTAAAACTGTAAAAAATTATCATTTTTTCGTATAGTTTCGTGTGCCTAAAGTGATTGATTCATTATTCAAATATCATTTCATTATTTCACGGAAAAGCCAAAAAAAAAAAAATTAAAAATTTCGAATTTCGGTAAGAACAGTGACCTTTATGATATTAATCCCCAGCTCTGCCTGGTGCCATTGCAGAATCTCATTGCATGAAGAATACGCATCAGCAGACCTAGGACGCCTGTAGCTTTATTTTATGGAAAGAGACATTTGTTAAAACCAAGGTGTTAAGAAATCCTACAGGGTAAGATGTACTGTCCTCACTACTCATCATAGTGTTCAGTGATGTGTATATTTTTGTTCGCCAACTAACCCTTCCACTATATTTTCTCATCATAGTGTCTATTAATGTGTATTGTAAAGAACTTTCTCGAAAATTCTTTATTCAACAGTTAAAACAGAATAAATACACTACAAAACCTAATTTATATGTACTACGGTTCACTGGACTTTTTCTATTTATCTTCAAAGTACAAACAGTCGACTTCCAGACTTTCCAACATCGACGCGCACGGCCTCTTATAGTTAGAAACATAGGTTCCAGATCTTTCGAGAACTCTGTCATCCTTCCGGGCGTTTCTAGGCTTAAGCCACTGTTCTTCGTCCATAGATGGCGTGATTACTCACGCCGCTGTTATCATTTCGCTCTTTTCCATCTAGATTGCGCTAGGTCTGAATATTTTCGTGACAGTATATTTTTGATTCGCCGACTAACCCTCCCACTATTTTTTTGTTAATGCTATTGACGAACAAATGTTTTGGTGAAGTCGCGGGCAAAAGCTAGTTCCAACATAAATTGAGAACAGTCGCTAAGCCATGTCATTTACTGGGATAAAAAGTATCCCATTTGTTAATTCACGTTATGTACTATATGTGTGCTAAATTTAATGCAAATCCATTCAGCCTTATTACATAATTGAGTAACAAACATCTGAACTTACAAACCATTATAATATCAGTAGAATAATTTCAATACCGTATCGATATCATAGAAAAATTTAAATTTAAGTTTACACTATCTCTTTTGGATGTTTCTCCCATACTGCCATAGTAGCGTGTAATGGCAATACGATATATTTTTATTTATGAAATTACAGTTGCATCTCTTGAAAGTAATTAAACCAGTGTCTCTGGTGGAACAATCTCTGAAACTTGACCCCCACCATTAAAATTAATCTTCACTAAGCACTGCGACTATTAAAACATCTGTTTCACATTTGTGGAACATCTAAGTGTAAAATAAGCTTCAACAAAGAATTTATTGTTGTAGGGGATAAAAAATGTCATAAGACTAACATGATTCATACACCACATGACAATCTTCATGTTGAGGAACAGAATTAACCACAATATTCGTTATCGAATTCTTCAATTGGAAATGAGTAATTCTGATATCGAATAACAGAAGCTTCAAGGAGGAAATATGAATACACGACTAACCAATATTGATAAGATAATATCTGGTATGACAGTAAACAAGTTTTCAATATATAAGTATAACTGAGCACTAACAGCCTCTTGAACACACTTCAATAAAAGGATCATAAAGCAAACTTATTTATCTTTCGCCCTTTCAGAGCTCTCTAGAATTAAAAGTTGGGTAAAAAATCGCTTAAAATCGCAATTTATTCTTCTTACGATATTTTGTTATGGGTTCCTCGAACATTGGTATTATAGGACAACCCTGTATTTATATTACTATGGGAATGTATTAGTTAATTAGATGTGTGATATAGTTATTTTCCTTCATGAAAAGTACCAAAAGTTTACTGTCAAAAATGTTAGGGCAATTTGAAATGAATAATGACAGCGTACGCAGCGCCCTCTGGATGATGTTACATGAAAATTGATGCGAAATTATGATTTTCCACGCGAAAAAAAACCCGGATACCAAATTTCGTGCAAATAACTTATTTCTTGCAAAAGTTATTTTCAAAAAGCGAAAAAAAAAATTCAATTTCAACACCCTGTATGTCCGAAACGAAGCATTTCCGGACACAAGTTTATATAGACTTTTTTTCTTAAAATTGTCTCGGGAAAACGTCACTTGAATATTTTAACGTACTTATGTTACACCCGGTGTAACCTAAGTACGTTAAAATATTCAAGTGTCGTATTCGAATCCTTCATACTATTAATTCTATTATTATATTCAGGCACATGTATTCGAACAAAGGTCGAAAAGTGTGCCGAAGAGTCTCAAATGAATCCACATATTTCCCCAAAGGGTATAAATATAAAGCTTCGTACAGACCTGAACATTTCGCCGAACAACAAACAGAACAACGAACCGAACGTCAAACAGAACGGCGAATGGACGTATTCGATTTCAACGAGCCGAACAACAAACCCAACGTTTGAGTGCTCCGTTTACAGCAATGGTCTATTAGTCGTTTTGTTTCGACACGTCCAAACCTGCTAACGCATTCGCGAGCATTTTCTTTGTTGTCGGAGAGAAAACCGACAAGTGATGGGAACGCTGCGAACCGTTCATTCTTCCTGGAGTCTGTGGTACCAAAAGGAATGCTTCTTGGTGTTGGGCTTTGGGTGTTATCATCAATTGGGTGTAACTATAATGTTGTCAGACTTAACTATCTCAGCACTGTATGCAAGTGGTCATTCTCAATCAGATGAATTACTTATATACTGACGAAATCAACAATCCTTATTACCACGCAAAAACTGGTTTCTATTATTTCTCTAATGGTCATTAGACTATTGAGCAATATTAATAACCATTGAATGTTTTAGGTTAATATTATTCATGAAACAAACAATGAAATAAATTGCTCTTTCATCCATAATTGAAACCACATCGTCGCCGTTATTGACTTCTAGGATTTCATCGTATTGAAAAAACATTAACAATGGCAGCAATGAACAATTGTTTGCTATCTGCATTGGGTAAGTGAGGGTCATTCAGGACAGATGTACCAGGAAATTGACCTACTTCGTTCTTTTGTTCTCTCTATATTGACGAATATTCTATAAATATTTATGGTTGGTTAACTTTGAAATAGAACGTTTGTTCTTTGTTCTTTCCATCAACGGGCTGAACTTTTATGAGCAACCCTTCCTTTTTCAACATGTGATACCATGCACGGGAAAGATGACCGTGCTGGGATTTGGTTGAGCGAATGCTCTTCCATCACGACCACCACCGACCATAATATTATCCGAAAAAGAAAATGAACAGATCGCGATACTTGTTGAAAAATTTTAAATTCTCAGGAAGAAAAAACAATTGATTATTACAAAATCTACCCAATCCGATAAAATATCAAAAATATTAAAGCAGAGCCGAACAGTTGGCACATAATTCACAATCCCAAAAGCATTTTCGCTGCCGAAAATTTTAATGTCAACACAACAAGTTTTTTTTTGTACGTCGCCGAGGTTTTTTTCGGCGAATAGAGAAAAATAATGAAAAAATTATAAATCAAAAAAAATCAGTATGAATCAAAAAATCACGATTTAATTGATTTTTTGCAACTCTGCTTGAAAATCCCGAAAACTATACTATGGGATAGCTTAGGATCTCGAAA
This sequence comes from Chrysolina haemoptera, assembly GCA_958298965.1. Taxonomy (NCBI): domain Eukaryota; kingdom Metazoa; phylum Arthropoda; class Insecta; order Coleoptera; family Chrysomelidae; genus Chrysolina; species Chrysolina haemoptera. The sequence continues at coordinate 10,179,189 of OY282595.1, read as the reverse complement.
ATGGTTGGAGAAAAGTTACAGAATCCAAAATCCTTTTATATGGAGTTTGTTTCTCTCTCTTTCTCTCTCTCTCTTTCTCTCTCTCTCTTCTCTCTCTCTTCTTTCTCGCTCCTTCTCTTTCTCGCTCTCTTTCTCGCTCTCTTTCTCGCTGTCTTTCTCGCTCTCTTCTCTTTCTCTCTATCTTTCTCTCTCTATCTTTCTCTCTATCTTTCTCTCTATCTTTCTCTCTCTCTTTCTCTCTCTTCTCTCTTCTTTCTTCTTCTTTCTATCTTTCTCTCTTTCTCTCTTTCTCCTTTCTCTTCTCTTCTCTCTTTCTCTCTCTCTTTCTTCTCTTCTCTTCTTCTTCTTCTTCTCTCTTTCTCTCTTTCTCTCTTTCTCTCTTCTTTCATCTCTTTCTCTCTTCTTCTCTTTCTCTCTTTCTCTCTCTTTCTCTCTTTCTCTTCTCTCTTTCTCTCTCTTTCTATTTCTCTCTCTCTCTTTCTCTCTTTCTTTCTCTCTTTCTCTCTTTCTTCTCTCTCTTTCTTCTCTATCTCTCTCTTCCTTTCTCTTCTCTCTCTTTCTCTCTTTCTCTCTTTCTTTCTTGCTCTTTTTCTCTCTCTCTGATAATTTCGTTCATTTTTGTTCCGAGAAAATATGTGATTTTTTTACAACCATAACCTCGACTATAACTAAGTATAAATAAAATCGAGTTTCAGTCCTTGAAGAATCTATATCTTCAGGATTAGTACGCTACTGCTCTATTTATTTCTCTGGTTTCTTTACAACGACATTATTATTAAGGAAAAACATCAAACTATTGGGTTTCACCACTCCTGATTTAAGACACTCATCCCTTGCCCATCTGTCAAATCTATAAACAGTCTAGTGTTTACATAGGCCATCACTCACGCTCAAACTTACAGTTTTAATACGACAAAATAGCTTTGCTATAACACTAGTAGTGCTTGCATGAAGGATGGTTTGCAAGTTAGGAGAGAAACAGGATGTCCGAAAATAAACATCGAACCAAGCAATGGATCGAAGCGAATGGGGACAATGATCTTCCCTCCTAAAAAAAGAATTCAAAGTTTTTGAGATAATATTTTTGCAAAGGTTAGTAACGACGTGATTTGGCCAAGAACTGTCCTTACAAGCCCATAGAAATTATGCTGTTTGTGTTTGATTCGACCGGAGTGCGTAAAAAATCACCTGTGCGTAAAATCATCAACTGTGCGTAAAATCATCAACTGTGCGTAAAATCATCAACTGTGCGTAAAGTATGTTTTCTACTAGCGTGCGGAAAAATCCAATTTTTCCGCACTCTTTTTAGTGCGGAAAAGTAGATTTGTTTAAAAGGAGAACATTCTCCATGAATTGAAAAATGAAAAATGTGATTTCTTTGTAATATCTAACAGATTTTTTTCAACACGAATACCTCCCAAGAGGTTATCTTGAACGACGGAAAATAGCGACTAAAGTTTGTCTTTCAGTCGCAGATGATTCCATAACAGATTTTATGAATGTCCTATTCATATTTTCGAACTAAAATCTAGATTTGTTTAGTTTTTGCGGATTATACTGACATTTAAATATTGCATCGCAGAAGGTTGAAATAGAAAGCTTACCAAGTATGGTTGTATAGTTTAATATATATTTAATAATAAATGTTCTTTTGGGAGGTTTTTCCGCTAGTAGAAAAATTCAATTTTCCAACGGTTGACGAGTTATAAGCAAAAAGAGGCCCTCGTCCCTAATAAAATCAAAAAATTGAAAAAGAACAGGACAATCCGGTTAGAGATTGTTTCTCTTTGTACATTTTATATAACCATCGGTTTGTTGACGCAAGTTTATCGTAATAGAATTTGATAACCGCAAAGGAATTAATATTCATACAAAAAAAGCATTGTTTCTTGTTTATTCAAGGATGACGATTGAGACAGTTGAAAGTGTAGCTGACTTAATGACTGGTTAAAGTAAATGAGTGAAATGGCTGTTTAAGTTATCGGTGAACCATAGATGTGAAATGTATGTTGATATGCTGCTACATCTTTTATTGAATTTGTTTGTTGATTTACACAGTGACCACTATCTGCGAGTAAATTTCTTGTACTGAACTGTAAACAGCGATTCCTTGAGAAAAACATTGGGAGTATCTCATATACAATTATTTCCAAAAAAAGGCTATGAATTAAAACCACTTCGAGCAACAGATATGAAACTTTAACAATATGAAACCGGAATATAATTTTAGGTTTCATTTTGTTTCATGATGAAAGGGCCCAAGACTGATTCTAGAATACAAGAGCTTGAAAAGTCGGTAAAAGACAATGAGCAAAGGGTGACATAATTTTTAGTCCTTCTACCGGGATATATATATATTTTTTTTTTATTGACTTTAGAAATTGTCAATTTATATCCCAAAGTTTTGTTTCACTCATTCAGGCAATTTTATGTTTAAAATTCTCAACTCAGTTCTTGCATTGACATTGTTCAACATCTCATCTCCCCACTTTGTGTGTTACTTAGTGTGGAGAGATGGGGAATTCGACTTTGACGAAATTTTCGTTTCATTTATTTGAAACTCTCCGGCACACTTTTCGGACTTCGTTCGAATTTATCGACTAAGATAGTTTAAAATTCTCGAATTCATTGTTCAAATCAATTGAAACACCATTGAATATCAAGTGGCGTGAATCTCTCACCCGGAGTGCGTCTTGATCTTGTCGTCAATAGGTGGAGTGGCTTACACCAGTTTCATCAGTTAAAGATCAGATTGACCAAATGGACGAAATGATGGGATGATTCGGACGAGGAACAGATGGCTTCAAAGCTGTCTTTAGTGACCTACCATGTAATGAAAACGAGACAAAAACCTCGAAACTAGTCCGCAGGTGGCCCCCCTGTCCGAATCAAAACAAAATTCTGCTATTTGGTTACAAGAAGCACTTGTAATTGTTTCCTCTGCAATGAGGTACATTGCACTAGTATCTGTTGGATATAATTCAATACCCGTCGTGGCATTAGCCAGGGGAGTAGATGAACTCACCAGAATAATTACAGAACTTCACTTTTACAGATTTTCCTTTCAAGATTTGTTGCCTTTATAAAAAATTAGGTCACACACTAAAAGGCCAAAGCCAATCCTGTCTCAAATTCATACAGAAGAGTCTGGGCCCGGAGGAAATACCTCGTCCCCTCTCCCATCACGACAGTGCTGCAGATGAAAGACGATATGGAGGAATGTTTGATGGGAAATATGAGATGAAAATCGAAGATGTTTCCTTTTCCAGAGAGCGTGTAGCTCGAAAACGGTTGGGAATTCGAAAAATAAGACATGAAATGAAAGTTGTGGTACATTCTACTGGAATTAATTTGGTTGTTTTTCCTCTGCGGCGCACCGTTTTCGAGATCTTAGCGAAAAACCCAAAGGTGGGACCTTCTTTGACCGTTCCGCCCTCCGGTTCACTTCCTGTAAGCTAGGATTTTTAGTATGTTCACTCCCTAAGCACCTTGAACAAGTTTCTGAAGGAATCGCTTAAATCCCTGCTCAGCTACACCTCGTTCATTGACTGGACTAAGAGTAGAATGCTCCATTTACTCCACTATAAATATCTATCTTATATTAATAATAAATTTTCAAACCAGTTTCGTGACGGTCACGTATTCAACTTTATAAACTTTGTACTCAACCTTAACCCGTATTAATCATTATTATCCTTCTCCAATATTTGGGTTCACGTATTTCGACGTGATCATGACCCGAATATATTACGAAACGTATTTATATTTCAAGATTTGGGTACGTCGATGTTACACGCGGTACAGCTGCGTTTGTTTGATTTTCACTGTCAAGAACGTCAACAATAAACAAAAACATTCGAAAATAGCCTTCTAACAATGCTTCGGAAGGAGATTTATACTTCCGTTGAAAAACTTTGAACGGTTTCGATTTGTACTGACACTTCTGTTAAAATTTAGTTTCTGTGATACGAAAGATACTACCTATTTTTTCTACAAACGTCAAAAAAAATAGGTAGTATAAAATGTTGTCACAATTTGAAAAGTGTTAAAAAGACAATTATTGTTGAATATCCAGAAATAAATGATTTCTTGGATTGTTGCTTGATTGAGGACCATAAAGTATGAAATAAATGATTTCTTGAATTTTTGCTTAATTGAGAACCATGTAGGTTAGAATATGAAAATCCCATATAGTTTACATGCAGTGTGCGAAATAGGTATTTCGCACATTACTTCGTGCACGGTGTCATGGAAACGAAGGAAAATGAAAAAAAGGGTCACTTCGCATATTGTTGTCAATGCGCGAACCTTGTCATTTTTTGACGTTTGTACAAAAAAGTCTGGGGTGGATTTCAGAACAACCTATACAAAAAATTAATCATAGTACTACTTCAACTTATGTTTCAACACTTTCAACTTACCCAAGTCGGTATCCTAAAATTACTTCATTTTACTCACACCTCTCCCAATAAATTGTATTATTTTCAATAGGCTGCAAAGAAAAAAATACTAATGAAAAAGTTGTAACATTTAAAAAATTAGGCGCGGAGGTGGAAATCAATTTTAAAAATTTATCTCTGAATGTAATCACTCAATAAGATATGAAAAACCCAAATGACTTTGAAATCATATTGAAAACTGAAAACATTGAAATGTGTGTTTATTTTTTGAATAATTATACCATTCACTAACAATGGCATCATTTACGTGCAAAATAACGCGACCAACCTCTATGACACAATCGTATCGTCATAACCTTGACAATTTAATTGATATTTATAGTATTTGCCAGCAAGCAGCACCTTGTCAACAAACACGCTAAAGTTTTATTAAATTCTGTTCATTATAAACACTTTCCTCATTGGTTACTTTAGGGAGAGGAAGTGACAAACACTTTCATCATCGAAGTTTTCCCGTTGCTTAGCAGAGAAATCGAATCACAAATAAGTCTCGGCGATACCTTACCCATTCAACCAACCATTTTTTTTTTTTTTATTATGTTCTGATGGTTCCCATGAAGAGGAAAACCCTGTAACGTTTAGTCCTGCAGACTCGTGGTGTTTTCAAAAGCAATTCACTGTCGTTCAGAAATGAATCGACAGACTTATCGCGAAAATTTCCTAAATGTGTAAAAACGTCCATGAGAGGTGTGCAATTACCGCTGGATTACAGCGAAAATTTCCTAAATGTGTAAAAACGTCCATAAGAGGTGTGCAATTACCACTGGATTACAGCGAAAATTTCCTAAATGTGTAAAAACGTCCATGATAGGTGTGCAATTACAGCTGGATTACAGCGACAATTTCACTCACTATATGAAAGTCGCGTCTCCTGCGGGACTCGTGGTGTTACCAAGCAATTTGATCTCGTTGATTTCTGACAGAATTATCGATAGTATTGCGACCACTCGTGGTATTACCCCCGAGAGATTATCCTGCTATATGAGGACCAATCAGAATGGGATTTCGCGAAAGTACACGCTTCCTTTCGCTTCCTTTCGCTTCCTTTCTTTCCGATCCGGAAAGACCACGTCGTCAAGTCAACCACAAATATAAACAGCAATGATACATCTTGTAATCTAATATGACATAAACGTCAGGTTGACAGACTTCATGTTTATTATTCATTAGTTGCAACTATTGAAGAATTCACTTTGTTTACTCGATCAAATTTCAAATAATAACTTGGTTGGTTCGTGAAATTATCTCAATAAATACGACTCGTGCTCACAATACAATCGATAATTCTGTCAGAAATCTTTAACTCGATCAAATTGCTTTGAGGTAACACCACTGGTCCCTACGGGTAACACCACGAGTCCCGTAGGGATCTCGTTGATTTCTGACAGAATTATCGATAGTATTGCGACCACTCGTGGTATTACCCCCGATTATTTTTTATACGATCCTGTCAGTCAATCGTTATGGGAAAACATTTCAAATCGACCAATAGTATCGAAATTACACTGAAAAATTCATAAATTTATTTTCAACCAATTAGAAGGATCATTTCTGTTCCCGTTGCTTATAGCAACGGGAGATTATCGCGATAATTTTGTTGTTACTAATAACTTATGGAATTAATAAGTGATAATTTTTCTGTGGTTTTTTAATGTTCCTGAAATTTTAGTAATAAACCTTAGTCGCTAAAAAATCACCTTCTATTGTAAAAATATAGTGCAGTGTTTCCTTATTTCGAATTGATGAAAACATAACCATAAATGCGGTTCATTTAGCAATATTGTGTTTCATATGATTATGTGCAACATTATGTGAAACTCGTGATTTTGTAATCAACCCACAGTCAAAAATTATCTGATATCACAGGGCAAGTCAGTTTGCACAATAGCGAATAAATCAGAAAATATTATGTATATACAGCGCAGTCGCACAAATAACGATAACGACGAAAGTTGTTATTTTAAATGATCCATAAAAACTCCCTAATAAGTCGATTGAATCTGACTCCTGTTAGTCTGTTGGAAAATTTTACTATGGAGGATGAATAAGTGTTATTACTGTTATTTATGGCCAGATGTCACAGTGCATGTCCCAAATGCAACACCATGTGTTTCTTCAAAGGTCCTTCCAGAAGAATTCGTCTCCACTTACTGAAACACCCTGAATATCTAGGGAAATTCAGGTCAAGTAAATGTAAGCAATAGAGTGCGAGGAACTCTGAGCTCACCACTCCAGTTATATATTACTTTTTATTGTTTTTGTGCGGATTTATCGGGCCATAAACTATTTCTTGTCGTAGTTGTTCGACCAGCTTTATTAGAGATTTCGTTCGTCGCTTATATATGAAATACTACTCAAATCTAACGAACAAATTTTATGATTTAATCCTCTCCTCACCCTCCTGCAGACAATTTATTAGCGATAAGCCGATATAATATTTTATCCTTCTTCTTCGAGTTTTCACGAAGTGGAAAATGCTATAATGATTAATAATATTGTAAGATCACGAAAACTAGTGGTTTTCTTGAATGTCTGCATGTTGAACATATAAATAAACTATTTTATTCAAAAACTCCATAATACCACGTAATTTTCAGTATTCCGTAGAAACTAGAAATTCGTATTTCATACTGATTTTAAATCATGATATTCAGTGGCAAGCAGGAATTTTTCTTTGAGGGGTCCCTAGGATAAAAAGTCTTACATAATCTTGCAATTTGAATATCCAAATCGCAAAAACCTTCAAAGATATCGGGAGGCCCCTGTGACTACCCTCTGGCTACGCCACTGGCAATATTATTTAATAGTACGCTTCAAAACTAATGTTGCTACAGATAATGAGTGAACAAAGCAAAAGACAAAAATAATCAAATTTTACCCCGTAATTAGTAAAGTTTATCGCGTAAGCGTAAGTACATTAACAAACAAGAATGGCGATATGTTATAATTTTTATCATGTTTCTATTCAAAATCATAATTTCTTTAGTGAAATTTTTGTCACATTTATAAATATCAAAAATACTTTGGCTTAGTGAAATTTTATTTTAAAAACCTATTGGGTTTTTAGCTTTAGGTGGTGCTCCACTTTTAAATGGATCGCGCTGTATACAGAAACCAGAAATAGCACAATTCCGAAAATTTGAGAGCTGTTTTCAAAATAAACTGTTAAAAAATGTCATCCTTCAAACACACGTTATGTTTATTTAAACAACAATTGTTAATAACTAGCAACTGGGAACATATTGAACGTAGTTATTTATATATTTCTGTCGACCTAAAAGAGTTTGCGTCATACCTACTCCCATAGAAACTTTTTAATGATATGATAAGGAATATGACAAAATAATAACTTTTTCTACAAACGTCAAAAAATGACAACTATATGCGAAGTGAAACATTTTTTCATTTTCCTTCGTTGCCATGAAACCGTGCGCGAAGTAATGTGCGAAATACCTATTTCGCACACTGCATATAAACTATATGGGATTTTCATATTATAACCTATTCTCCCCAATCAAGCAAAAATTCAAGATATCATTTATTTCTAACTTTATGGTCCTCAATCAAGCGAAAATCCAAGAAATCATTTATTTCTCAATGTTCAACAATAATTAAATAAGGCTTTTTATACACACAATTTTATACTACCTATTATTTTTGACGTTTGTAGAAAAAAAATTTGTTTGCATTTCGTGTGCGAAATACTATGGTGAGCTCGGTTATTTTTTTAACTCGGCTGCACCTAATTAAAAAAAATCAGTTCTCGATCACCAAAGTAGCATTTAGCGCACTAGATACAAAAATAACTATTTAAGTATCGATCAAAGTTGGAAGTTATGTAAACCATTGCGTGACACTAACTATTATATGGAATATGGAACATCTCTGAACCTATGAATATTGGGTATAGGAAAGTATACATTTGAACAAGGGCTCATTTTCATAAAAAATTGAACTTTAAAAAAATGGGAATATTAATAATACTTTACCCAACCAACCTTCAATATTCGTAATCCAGTCACATATCTTACAATTATATTAACAAAACAAATTCCGTTTATACAACTGATCTTCTATTACTGATCTTCAGTTTTGTTTTTATGTGGATCGATCATACCCAGTGGCGGATCTGAGGGGGGGCCATGGGGGCCATGGCCCCCCCCTCCAGAGCTCTGAATAAGTAGTTGATATTGGTTCATCAATCAGTCTGGATATGCAACCAAACCTACGTTATACAAACCAAAATTATTCGTATTCGTAGTTTTCGTATTGAATGTTTTCTCAAACACTCGAACATGAAAGTAAAAGCCGGCGAAGAAAAACTTCCTATTCCAGACGAGGCTTTAGGAGCCCTTGCTCACTGCGATAAAATAATGTTTCCTTTAATAACATCATTTCTTGAAATTTTCATTACACTGCCGATCAGTGTTGCCTCATCAGAAAGAAGTTTTTCTTCGTTGAGGCGAATAAAAAGTTAGCTCAGATCTACTATTTCGGAAGATAGGCTATCTGGTTTAGCTATTATTAACGCTCATCCGGACATTGAGACTCCAGCACAATTATTGGAAATAATAAAAAGGGGTATATTGAAGTATATTCTACCCTCAGGATCTGAATGAAACCGAAAAATTCCTGGAGAAATATTTTTAATTCTCTTCAAATCGTGATGAGAACGAGTGAATTGAAATTTCACATTTGTTTTACCCTCTGTTTAATAATTGAAGTACTGCTGGTGTAGTGAAAAATACTAATAGAATCGATAGACTTTTTATTTTCAAAAAGTAAAAATTGTCAATTTTGTTACAAGTTCAGAAAAATTGTTGACAGCAACCGCATTCAGATTTTTCAGCTCACTAGAGTGAATTTCGCTGTCGCCATAAATACTCAATACAGAATGATATTTTGAATTATGAATTAACAATAAAGTTTGAACACCCTCTGATTTTCTAACTCCAGCACAATCATTGGGAATAATAAAAAAGGGGTATATTGAAGTATATTCTACCCTCAGGATCTGAAAAAAAAACGAAAATTTCCTAGGAAGATATTTTCAATCCTCTTCAAATCGGAATGAAAACGAGAGAATTGAAATTTCACATTTGTTTTACCCTCTGATTTTCTAACTCCAGCACAAAAAATATTTTCTCAGTTGATTTTCGATGCATTTTAGATCCAGTTTGATGAACATTGCGAAATAATACAAATATATATCAGATAATATTTCACATCACAATCAATTCACATAGGTCGAAGGTAATGTCAATAACCCCTGTATCATTATATCCGCTGTTTGTGTTATTGTTAGAAAATCAGAAGGCAAAAAAATAAGGAATTGCGTACCTATATTGGTCCCGGTCTCATCAAATTTTGAAGACGGTTAGAAATATAATTTCTGCATTCAATCTAGAAATGTTCCATCCCAACCAGTTCGCATAGGTGTTATATGATGTCGTAATCCCCTGTAGGCTTCTTTCTAATGTTTGTATTGAAGGTAAAAAATTAAAGATGAGAAAGAAGGTGATATGATTTGGATTTCGGTCTCGTTGCGTTTCGAAGAAGATTTGAATTCTTTCTACTGAAATTTTCTTCACCACAATCGGTCATATGAGTGAAATATCAGGTAATATATTCTCAGTTTTCAAATTAGCAAAAGTTAGACAATGAAGAAGTCAACGTTAATAAAATGCAATTTAATTCGAGTATTTTGGGATTTTTGTGCCTTAGGAAGCGAAATATCGAAACTCCTTGCATATCACTAGAAAGTTACTAAAAAGTTAGAAATTTCAGCACTTCAATCATTCGAAAATTTTCAGCAGTAAAAAAGTTACGAGACGGCTGTGCCAGCTTAAGCGTTAAGCTAGCACAACCCCTTTTTTTCCGGAACGGCTCGAGTTAAAAAATTGAGAGTTGTGTTACTCGAAAGTTATTAAAAAGTTAGAAATTCTAGCGTTTCAATCCTTCAAAAATTTTCAGCAGGAAAAAAGTTACGGGATGGCTGTGCCAGCTTAAGCGTTAAGCTAGCACAACCCCTTTTTTTCCGGAACGGCTCGAGTTAGAAAATTGAAAGTTGTGTTAGAAAATAGTTATTAATTAGTTAGAAAATACTGCACTTGTTTTTTTGGATTGTGCTGAAACGGCTGTGCCAGCTTGACATACGTGTATTTTTCAATATTTGATATAAAATAATTTTTATCCATTAAAAGATGGGCGAACGTCGTGTCTAATTCGCCCCCCCCCCTATCAGTTATGCATTTGTTTAATACAACTGACACAAAAAAAATAGTATAGTAATTAATAATAATAATAATAGGGTTTTCTGCGTCGGTGACAGCATTCACATTCACTTCAACAGAGTATATATGCCCCCACCCCCATTTCCTCGCCACTGTCCGTACACAGGGGTGCACAGGGGTTAACTCCACGATGATATCCCGGCTAAGGGCGTGGCCGCAGTGGTGGATCGATCGGACGACACACACCCTCGCCCAGAAAGAGGTGCAAGCCAACGGCACCGTCGGGGGTTCTACAGGGTAGTCGTTACATTCAATAATACAAATCCAGAATGAGAGGAGTTCGGATATCGGGTTGTTTACATTGCCGAATGTTTAATCAACTGAACAAATGAAAATCGGAGTCGAGCCGAACACAATAATGAAAAAAGTTCATGAGAAGGAACGGAAAAACATCCTGGGCCAAAATGATATTGATGAATTTGATGGAAACTAACTATTCCTATTACAACGGCTTCGGTTTGACATTCTGTCAATCCTCAAGGTCTCAACAAACCAACGCGGGAAAGGAAACAGGATGAACGCGGGACCTAATTCTACAGCGGGATATACCGAGCGTCATTCAGTTGTTTTTTAGGTTAGACTTTCGACATTTGGATCGAAGATAATATTGTTCCTTAAGAAATATAAAACGATACTTGTTACATTCAATAGGTAATACAAATCCAGAATGAGAGGAGTTCTTATATCGGGGGTTGTTTACATTAAGGAATGTTTAATCAACTGAACAAATGGAAATCGGAGTCGAGCCGAACAAAATAATGAAAAATGTTCATGAGAAGGAACGGAAAAACATCCTGGGTCAAAATGATATTGATGAATTTGATGGAAACTAACTATTCCTATTACAACGGCTTCGGTTTGACATCCTGTCAATCCTCAAGGTCTCAACAAACCAACGCGGGAAAGGAAACAGGATGAACGCGGGACCTAATTCTACAGCGGGATATACCGAGCGTCATTCAGTTGTTTTTTAGGTTAGACTTTCGACATTTGGATCGAAGATATAGTTCCTTAAGAAACATAAAACGATAGTTGTTACATTCAATAATACAAATCCAGAATGAGAGGAGTTCTTATATCGGGTTGTTTACATTAAGGAATGTTTAATCAACTGAACAAATGGAAATCGGAGTCGAACCGAAGACAATAATGAAAAAAGTTTATGAGAAGGAACGGAAAAACATCCTGGGCCAGAATAATACTGATAAATTTCATAGAAATATTATGACGGCTTCGGTTTGATATCCTGTCAATCAAGGTCTCCGCAGCCCAACGCAGGAACGGAAACGGGACGAACGCAGGATTTAATTCTACAGCGGGAAATATTGGGTGACAACGAAATCGTTGGCCAGAGCGTCATTCAGTTGTTTTTTACGATATAATTTCAACATTTGGATAAGATATAGTTCCTTAGAACCCACATGTTCCATAAAAAGCAATTGAATATCATGTAGATATTTTACGTCAATCGATAGAGTAAACAAATTATATTTGTTTTTAAAATGGCGTCGCATGAGACATGTTTTTCGAAAATCTTTTTTTATTAGTCCGTATCTACAAATGAATGTTTGATACACTACACCTTTTGTTTTTATTTTCAATTACCGGTATGTATGCTTATATATAAGGGTGGCAGGTAGCTTGGCGGTCTAAGGCGCAGGCCGTTCGAAACTTCAGTATAGCGGTAGTCGGTTCGAGCCCGATGTATGTACGAGGGATTTTTTCTCAAGTACTCAATATCGGAATTGATAGACGACCATAGGCCTTGTTGAAAGCAAGTGTATTGTGTGTTGTCTAGATGCCAATCTCGTCTAATGCTATCTTGGAGTGCATGCCGGCCACCCGAGGTGGTGCTGTAGGTTTTCCGGGTTTTCCTGCAGCTGAAAAGTGAATACGCCACCAAAAATCAGTACGTCGCCCCGAAGCGCCACGGAAAATAATAATAATAGCCGTCCTCTACCCGCACAGGCTATGCCTTTGGGTAAACTCTACGAGTGTTTATGAGGTAGTATTATTATTATATACCGTTGTAGGATTAGGCGTTCATCGCGTTCCCGCCGGTTCCACTTTTTCGCGTTGGTTTGCTTAGACCTTCCTCATCCATAATAAACCCCAAAAACCGTATGTTGTTCGATTTACTGGAAAGATCGAGTTGCTTTTAATAGATGCACTTACTCTTTGCCTTTTGTAAAAGCTGAGTGAAATAAGTCTTCAGCTTTTATTTCAGTTTGACTCTGTTTATAATATCTATTCTATTTCATCAGGGCCTATCTACAAATTCCCAAATAAGTATATTAATATTGAATATTTTCTGGTATTATTTTTTTTCTTTCTGCTCTCGATTTTCTGGCAGTTTGGGATACGGAGTAACATGTTGAATGAAATTATTGCAAATACTAACAAATTATAAACCTCAAATCTCGATATAACTTTTGTTCCGTGAGAACAGTTATTACGATTTGTGGTGTTGCAAATGATCCTTCTTCATCGAAAGGAAGATTCGTTCAGAAAATCTGAAGGTTACAAATAATATAAAAAGTAGCTTATATGTGTTTTTTTGAAGAGTTCATTAAGTGGGAATCGGGTCAATTCTGCTTCTCATTAGCAAGATTGTTACCATAGCAAGACAATTTTCACAGCAAAATATATGTCAATTTTGAAGAAGACTTGATATCTACATTGCTTTATTGGCAGGAAATGATGTGGCAGCAACATCTCCCACCGATTTTGCTGTGAAAATTGTCTTGCTATGGCAACAATCTTGCTAATGAGAAACAGAATTGACCCGAAAGTCTCAATAATTTCTCAATGGCTTCTATCAAGGTAGAAGCTATATTTTAAGGAAAAACGATATTACCTGTTTCGGAATGTGGATTATGCTGGGGGTTGTTTCCGATGGTGTTTTCTTGTTCCGTATAAAAACACAAATAATAGTTACAAAACAAAACCACAACCAAATCTTCGTTGATTCGTTCATAAACATGGCCGTCGCGTACTGCCAAGACAATCGGCGAACTTCGATCGACGCGAGACACGAGATAACCCCCACTAAGTCAACAATTGTATTGTTAAGACTCCAAGTAAGTATAAAATACTTCAAGTTAGAAAAGAATATCTTGGGTAAAGCTGTGTCTAGTATCCAACTAAGTTTCCATTGATTTCAACCATAATGATAGAAATTCTCAATAAAATTATTGAAACTATTCGATCAAGAGGATGTTTCTACAATTGAGAATGAATATTCTTGTTCATAAAATGAATTTATTTTGATTCAATGTTAAATTTAGAGCAATGATTAATTATAACACATTTTGACGTAAGTTTTGCATTTCCTCAAAAGAATACAATTTAATACTCAAATAAACATTATATCCTCTCTTATTTTCAGACACGTATTCTTGTTGGATTAAGAGTAAAAAATATTCAGTGAAATTGATCGTAATCTTGGCACTCAAGAATATCTCTCTTTTCAAAATGATATTAGAATTTTCTTCTTTCAAAACAAATTCTTTCAGTTCAAATATACTACAATTTATTTTTAGAATATTTTTTCAAGATTATCGTTATACTTGAATATAAACCAGCATTTTTTTCTGTGTACAAACACTTTATTTGCATTTTAATTTCGAACTGAATGCTGACAGATGACATACAAAATAAGAAAAGTTGAGCTGTTATGGAGTTATTCTGGAAACATATATTTGTTCCACTTCCAATATTGTGTAAAACTTGTCTAATAATCATTTCAGTGTGTCTCCTTTATTTTGGGTTACCCTGTAAATCCACATATTCCGAACAACGGTTTGTATTACTATTATTCTTCATAGGTTCCAATTCCTTGATTTCACTTTCGACCTGGTAATTTACAAAAGTTCATTTTTTTCTGCATTTAGCATCCATCCACTGACCTTGACATTGTAATCGTAGTTTTTGTATTCCAATACCTTCTATTATCTTCGCTCCTTTATACACAGCTCTTCCGACCACACACATTAAACGACCTGATTTCGCCCGTATGTCATCTTTGTTTTTCTAATACCTTTTTATTCCCTTATACCCGAGCTTATATACCTATGCCTCGCATTTTTCACAGATCTCTGCGTCTATGTGTGGTTTTCTCTAGGGTTTTCTTGTGAAAATGACTCCCAAAGTACCTATATAAACTCGTCTACTTCTTTACCCTAACGTCACTGTTGGACATTGGTGTCAAGCATCTGGCATGGTTTTTTTTTTTGGAAGCGAACTGATATACGACGCAAATTCAGATTTATTTCGAGATTTATTAAAGTTTTTTTATTTTACTCTTACTATACCTAATCCTCATTTTCGTAACATTTGCTAACGTTTCATGCATATACTTCTTGTTCTTTCAAAGCTTTGTAGAATTATTTCCATTTCACCCTGTCATAGGTTTACTTGTGGTTTTTTCACACTTCTGCACTGCATCAATACACATTAGTATTCATCCATAGCATTTTTAGTCGCGTCTGCTGATAATTACGTATTCTGTTGCTGTCATATCACTGCTTTCGTACATTCCTGTGAATTTCTATGAATTGAGCGCGTGAATAATGAAAACATTCTAAAATCTTATCGATGGAATAGTAATTTACGTAACAAGTCCGGAAAACACTGTTTTTTTGGACGAGTGGACAAGATTCTAGGACGAGTGGATAAGATTCTAGGACGAGTGGACAAGATTGTGTTGCGTACACAATTTTTGTATCGTGTAGAATAACAAATCGAGACACATTTATTTATTATATTTTTTGGTAGAAGAAAATTTCGAACATTTCAATTCTTATTTGTATTAGGTAAAAATTGAAATTGGAACAAAAGATAGGTACTAACAGAAACATTCTAATTCTTATTTATATTAATCTATATTAAAATTTCCCGGACTAGTCCGAGAAGTCCCTACTTCCCGGACGGTTGCCGAAAAAAAAACGTATTTCAACCAAATGTTGTATTCATGAATTGAGTCATTTTGGTATCAACAAAGTGGCTACACAGAAAAAAAAATCATACAAGCGCACAAGAAATATACGTACCTATTCGGAAAAATGGACAAAACCGCACACGGAAAAAACCCAAGCGAACATGAAAACACGCAGAGTGCATGTAATTTCTCTTCATTCCTTTTAAGAACAATTAATGGGGGACTAAGAACAATGAAATTGGGAAATTATTGCCCTTTTCAGTATTTTTCTCGGTATTTTTGACATCGATTGAAAGGAAAGAGTTCATGGACATGAAACATTCAGACAAAGCTTCGATATTAAAACACTAAAAACAAGGATTGCAATGAGAAATATGAATACTGTAGAGGGTGGATCATTTGCATGTCCCCTCAATCCCCTTCAGTGTCGAAATTCCCACGGAACAACAAAATTATGCTGAAGTTCGAAAAAAATTATAAATCATAAAAAGATTTTTTTTATTATTGGATCCATGACGTTGGGTCCAAATTCTGAACGTAGTAATAAACGAAAACTAGTCTTTCAGATGTAGGAAATTTCGCTCGAAATTTTGTTAATTTTTAGGTTGTTTTTTTCTTGAGAATGTGCTCGGCGCTCGAGGTTGGATTCATTGGACCAAAATCATGAATAAAACATCAGCAAAAAAATCAGTCCCTATTAGGCTAGGTTAAAATGTTCAGTAACGGTTCCTGTTGACTTTCTAATATTCCGAGTTGCTTGATAAATTGAACATCCTGTATGTACTCATTAATGCGCTTATGAACAATAAAGATGTTACGACTGCAGTCAGAGTACGGCAATTGGCGTAATTCGATAATAGATCTAATTATACTGTGCATTACAATATCAATGTAATTTTTCACTTGATCCTTGACCCATGCAATTTATTCAGCTTTACGCTTTGTATGTGTATATTTGAAGATCTGGGACAGAAGCAGACTTATACTACAACAGCTTGTTAAGGAAGGTGAAATTTTGACGTCTATCAGTTTTTTTAATGAACTATATTATGTACTTGAATACATTTTTTTCTATTGTTCAAATGTTTCAAAAATATTATCAAATACCGTCCTTACTTCCTACACAATTAAGTACAAATCGCATTAGTTTGACAGAATAATCTTTGTAATTATGCAACAATTTATCAATGGTAAACGGTAAAAATACCCTGAAAAAAAAACGGACTAAAAACCCCTAGGTCTGTTCGTACCGGTTAGATCAGAATAAATAGTTACTCCTTCTTCCTAGGTTTTTTCCGTTTTTGTTTCTTTTTTTATCGGGGCATATCGGGAGCATACACATCATATCTATCCCTGATATGTATGCTTCTGAAGAGCCTATTTTTTTCCAATCCCCCTGAAGAGCTTGGCCAAGCGAAATATATTTTCGTTGACCAAAATGTTTTGGGGATTAAATGCGAGAGAAGCGAACCTTGCTTCAATGAAATGAACGATTTCTGTGAGTGATATTGTTTAATAACATTCTCCCTATCTAATTTATTTAATGATTTTTTTCTATGAAAACTGGAGAAAATGAAAACTAGAGAAAATGAAAAATCAAATACATCACATTTTTCATCTTTCAATTTTCATGGAGAATGTTCACCTTTTCAACATGAATACCCCGCAAGAGGTTATCTGCAACGATGAAAAATAGCGACTAAAGTTTGTCTTTCAGTCGCAGATGATTCCACAGCAGATTTTATGAATGTCCTATTCATATTTTCGAACTAAAAACATCGTATAATTATAACTCATATTTCTGCTTTAAGAAGACATTGTATTGCGAAACGGTTTTTTAGACAAAAAATTGTAAAAGTTTTATTACAAACTTCCAAGTCTAATTTGGCGCAAAATACTTACTGTCTTTTCAAGAATCTAATGTATGAACAATGTGTAAAAAGTTACTTCACGCACAGTAGATGTTTTCACGCACGCTTGGTTTGTTTACGAACGTGTGCTAAAAAGTATCACTTCACGCACTCTGAACATAAAGAGCGCATAAACCCTTTTTTACGCACTGGTACTTGTGGTACTGATATGTGAATAGAAACCGACGGAGTTTATTGGTCTTATTATGAATCGCCTTTGCGAGTCATTCATGTAAAGGCATCCTGTGCAACAACTCAACTCCGAAATGCAACTCGCTTTGTCTGCAAGATCCATAATGAAATCTGCAGTATTCATCTCGTCGTCGACTGTAATGCGTTTCTGAAAGGAGCCAGGAAATAACTTGAAGCTTGCATATAAAATCAATTAAAATTGGTGCAGCCATTAGCAGCTGTGTCTGTCGTTCGAGACGATTGAGCTTCTTTGCATGTGCACATGTACGAGAACTTTTTTGCTTCAAATCGCATTCCAGCAGTTACAGTAGTTGTCTTCGCAGTGATACAAATAAGTATGGCTAAACCGTGTGGGCCATTTCAAAATTAGCGAAGGATAGAATAAAGCACTTTAGTCTATTTTCCGCTGATAATCTTATAATTGCTTTCCATTTTTTGTTTGACAATATATTTCTTTGCTTAACAACCAATCAGTGGATTTCAAATTTTGAAATTCAGCCAATAGAATCGGAACTACAGTGAAAATATAGCTTGTCGCTGTATTTTCACGATGATAAACCTGCTTAGTTTTTGTTTTACTATCTGTCAAGTGAAAATAATGATTTAAATTATAAACGTCAAATGTATGTGTTTTGACTAGTTATCTTTATTTATCAATATGAGCGATCGTTGGGGACAAATGTCCATTGGTATCATAGATGAGGCCGTGGAAATGAGTATTCCGTTGAATACGGCTAGAAGTAAAGCATCAATTACCAGGTGACACGATTTTTCTTTATTTCAAATCGATATATTGTCGTCCTAAATATAATTCGTGGTATGATTAAAAACCTACCTATAATTTTTTGGAATATCAATTCATTGGCAATCCCAATGCAAGAAAATACAACTCTTCCTGCGGACTCGTATTTTCAGCTTTGGGATTGCAATTCATTAGTATTCCAAAAAATTATCAGTAATAATCATACCACTTATTATATTACCCCTGAAAATATAATCATAGGATTTTCATAAAATCAGTTGTGGAATCATCTGCGGCTGAAAGACAAACTTCAGTCGCTATTTTCCATGGTTCAAGATAACCTTCAACATGCATGGTGTCCGTTATTACACCATTTTCGTAACAAATGGGGTTATACTCCAGCAAGTGGATTTCTATTTGGATGTATTGAAAATTATTGAATAAAAATAAGTATATCAAAGAAAAGAAAGACGAGTATACTATTTACACACCTTATTATGTCAAAAACGCAATTTGTGGTTATTTGAAAATTACGTTCCGTTATCGAAACATCATTATAAAAAAAAAGACTAGTTTTGTCCTCCCCCACTAATTAACGACAAAAATGCGGCATTTGAATAAAAACTTGTCTTCAAAAAGTATTTTTAATTATTATTCAATTTTGTTCTGTATTTTGTATTCTATTTTAGAATTATTGAAATATCTGCTGGTATAGCAAACCAGAACTGATCTTACAGTTTTCCGGAGCAGCATTCATAAGAATTATAGTACAAAGTGGCCGATAATTCTTATTGTTTAGGTATACTAAATAAATGTTCAGATTTGTTATCTGGGTTTTTAGTGTTAGTCCAGCGGCCGCACTACTAAAAATATCGACCAACTTTTACTTTTTTGGGAATATTTACGAAATATACAAGCTGAGGGAGAGGGGAGGTATTGGAAATGGTAGGATTGCCTTTTTACAAGCTTTTATTTAACTTGCCATGTTATTATGTGTGGCTCAAAACTTGTAAGTAAGTGAATTTTAACCGAGATTTTAACCCACTTATAGTCCACCGATTAACTTGAAATTTGCATATGTTCATAATACCAGTGACAATGCATCATGGAATTTTTGTTAGAGAAAAAAACAAAATGGGGGATCCAACGAGAATTTGTGATTATGGTCCGATTCTATTTAAAATTCGTATGTGGGGGGTTTTGAGGTAAGATATAATTTTGTTTGTCAAAATTAATAAATTTAAGATGACGGATCCAATCCACTTATGGTTCGATTCTATTTTAAATTGGTATGTGGGGGTTTTCGGCCTTTTCGCGGTCGAATTTTATGATTTTTTTTGTTGAAATTCATAGCCAAGATGACGAACGAATTTTGGAATTATAGTTGGATTCTCTTCAAACTTGGTATGTGGGAGGTCTTTGGGGTCGAAGATCATGAATGTTTTGTTAAAATTCATGAATTCAAGATTGCGGCTCCTGGATGGCGGACGAGTTAATAATTCACAGGAAACAGGCCTTGGAATAACCATGCTTTATCAGAAATCTAAGGATTAATACATAATAAGTGAAAAGCACAAAATAAAATACTTAATTATTTAAAAAATATAAAATTTAAAAATTAATTTTATTTTTATTATTACCTTTTGCATATATTGTATGATAGAGTTGTCAATATTTTACCATAAATGATAGTAAAACTGAAATAAGTCAACTGAAAAGAATAACAATAGTAATTTACGTAACAAGTCCGGAAAACACTGTTTTTTTTTGACGAGTGGACAAGATCTGAGAGTCCAAAAAAACTGTTTTCGGACGTGTTGCGTACACAATTTTTTCGGCAACCGTGTAGAATAACAAATTGAGACACATTTATTTTTTATATTTCTTTGTAGAAGAAAATTTCGAACATTTTAATTCTTGTTTGTATTAAATATAGAAATGCGAACAGAAGATAGGTACTAACAGAAACATTCTAATTTTTATTTATATAAATATTTTTGTTGAAATTCGAGCATTTCCCGGACTAGTCCGGAAAGTACGTACTTCCCGGACTAGTCCGGGAAGTGATACTTTCTCAAAGAAAAATCGTCCGGGAAGTACGTACTTCCCGGACGGTTGCACAAAAAATACATTGAGAGTAAAAACAGTAGTTTTGTTTTTGTTTTGATACAGAAGCTGATTGTGACACATTACTTACAATGTACATAAATCAAAGCTTCATTTAGATAGATATGACAGATATTACCAGAATTTTTCTGATATTTTCCCCTCCTTCACCATATCCACCTCAAATTATCCGAAAGAGTAGTATGAGCTTAAGGTCAAAAACTGTTTCACAGTGAAGGTATTCCTTTTATGTATTTGGGAACTTTGTTGAATACGCTACAACCTGCATATAGTGGTGATTTTGTTGGACCTCTGGTAAGTAACAACGCAAAACATTTTTATAATCCTATATGTTTTTGAACCATATCATATCAGTAAGCAGCAGAACTTAAGAAATTGAAATACTTATAATTAGAACTTTTTATAATGGAACCAAGTTCAAAAACAAAGTCATGCAGAAAGATCAAACCAGAGTGCTTTAATCGGCATTATCTCATCCCCTGATACTGCACTGGAACCGTGAAGAGAGAACACATCCCTTTGCTGTCGAGGTGCCCTTGCATTAAACACTGATGTGTCTAAAATAGGTGAAAGCCACATCTCCCATCGAATCTCAAAATTTAAGTAATGAATACTGACAGCTCTGTTTAGCTGAATTTTAAAACTTTAATCCTACGATGAGCAGGGAAATCCGCAAAACATGCATTCATCAATTTAATCCCAGAATTATTTGAAGAAAAGTATTTAAAACCCTACAAATCCTTCACAGAAAAAATGTGTTGCTTCAGAAGTTATTAGTCATACTATTTGTAAACATAACTAATGTCAAGCTAAATAGCTCAGTGGTACAGACAGCCCTTGTATCATAATCTGAAGATTGATGGATCAACAATTCATAATCACATCTTCTTTTATTTGGTATATGATTTTTTTCATTTCACTATTAAGTATATGTTATAGCCATAGAAACTAAGATTCTATGCTTGTTATAAAATGTACCATTAGATTTTCGATGGAAGTATGAACAAGAGCCTGGCTGACATAAAAGTAAATCAAACAATCCTCACCAAGGTTGTGGGAAAAATGTTAAAGGAACTTCTTTTTAATGCCATAAAAATGAACTTTGCTTCATGAATGGTTTAGCATTATTAAAGTTTCTGGATATGTAATGTTGTTTTTTATGGTTGAGACTTTTAAATAAGGTTGTTATACCAAGTGGAGTTAAGTTTCAGGAGTTGTAAAATATGAGTGACCAGGTAAAATGTTGTGAAAGTTAATTTGACTGAGCTCACTAGATTCAAAGGGGCTTTCAGAAAGGGTTCACTATGCAAATCAGTTTTCCATACTAGATAAGTAGGTAAAGGTACTGAAGGTTTGTAGTTGAATATTTACACACATTATCAACTTAAGGAATGTCCTGTGATTACCACATATTTGAAAACAAAACAAGCAAAAAATCACACTGAATTTGAGGACTTTGATAATCAAATTGTCTTTAAATAAAATTTCATTAAAAAAAGACAATCAATAGTTTGAAATTAGTTAGAAAAAGTGTTCGATATACAAATAATTTGCTGGGGTACGTATTAATGATATAGGTATAACTATTTATTTTTAATAAGAAAATAGTACCTAAATAATGGTATCAAGAAGTTTTTACTGACTTATTGAAGAGAAACAATACAATAATTATTGTTCCCTTACTTGGAAAAAACTCTATAGGGTAATATTAGGTCAAAAGCGGTTTAGTCTTTGCACACAATTTAAGGAAAGGTTCATTCAATATTAGTTCTATTTCCTTTCTTTTACCTTCCATTAGTAAGTACACCTTCTTTAGATGAATCATTTTTTTAAAGGGATATCAACCCAACGAATAAAACTGCTTTAAAATAGTCATTAGTATCTGATAGATCATGCAATCATTCAAAAAATTAGATTTTGTTATTTATAATTACCTTGACAATACTTAATAATCCAAATGAACTAAACAAGTAAAACATACACCCACTCACTACCCGATCTCGAACGAAACTGAAGAATTTCTGAAAAATCTTTCAAGATGGCGCAAACCGCGAAACTGATATCATTTATGCAACCAACCATACACGGATCTGTTTTGTAAGTGGACAGCCCAATTGAAATTGAAATCATTGGCGGATTAATTATGGAGCCAGTAATGTTTATTTTGTGAAGATGTACATTAGTCTTGAATTATACTAGTGCGTCAATGTAATATAGTTACTTTTGCGCACGCAAATACAATAAGAAATTATTGCGTGCGGAAAAGGTACTTTATGAGCACGTGTTAAGGAACAATTTTCCCTACGAGATTCATATCAGATAATACAAAAAATTTGGTTTATTCAATAATTTTCAAGTAAACTTGAAAGAAAGAACTAACTGTACAAAAAAAATTGCATAACCCAGATAACACAGAGACGTCCTCATTACGTCCACAGGACATACATCTAAGACATTCAGGACCTTAGGATGTCCTGGGGAAGACGATGTGTTTAAATCAAACTCCAAGAACTAGATGATACCTATTGACATATATGTCCAAGAAAATCCAATGAATATTCCGACTGAGAACCATTCTTCATTTATTTTTAATAATTACTTTTAAATACAACATATTTTTTTTAAAGTTGCAATACTGTATTCATTCCAAGGAGATTACTGTGGATCTTAATACTAGGAACTAAAAGCAATCTATTTGAAAAGTTTAATTTTTTTCAATATCATAATGAAAAAAAAGTCAATAAGTCCCGCTGCTCAACCAACTGAGTTATTGGACACTATCAGCAATCGTGCGGAATAGTATAATATACAAATTGTATACTATACTTTTTCTACGACCATCTGAATCACAAACAAATCTGTAATACTTTTAATAACACTCCTTATCACAAACTTTGCTGCCGTCATGATTCCCATAATATATACAACCTCAAAAAGGAATTGAAGACAGAAATATTGATAATTATAATAAACATCGAACACTATTCGATTTCATGAAAAAAAAAAGGTGGTTTTGATAAATTGTTGACATTATATAACTGCTGTAGACACAGTTCCTGCCAACTATATGAAAATATAGAATTCGATTGTCATCAATCTTTATATTGAAATAAGCGGTATCAGTTTCAAATCATCCTCACTTTCAATACTCATTTTCGATTAGGTACTTATGATACCCTAAAATGAAAAAGAATACAAGTTTTTTTGTCATTGAAAATGGGATAACAAGGTTAAAATCGAGCTTGAAATTTTTTTTACAGGACTAGTCCGGTAAAATTTTTCATTACGGTACTCAATAACGTAAAAAGATATTACCGGACTAAAATCAAGTATGTAAAAAAAAATGTGTTTTACGATAGAGTATGGAATAGAATTAATATGCTAGTGAAGTTTACCAAAAACCTTACCTTAATACAGTATTTGATCCAAATCAGTAGAGCCGTTTCCGGGATACCCAAAATATATGAATAATTATATAAATACTAGCGGTCTCGGCAGACGTTGTTCTGTATATCGTTGTGTATATTTCTGTTACGCCGGCTTTTAATGTTACCCTTAGTGTTATTCTCGAACTCATTTTATGGCGAAGTCGCAAAGAGCAGCTGCTATATTCAAATTAGGAATAAAAAAATTAGTAAAAAAACATTTTGTAGTGGACCGAATTGTGAATCTAAACTATTCTCGAATTTACTTGAACACACACAAAAAATTTCATCAAAATCGGTGCAGCCGTTTATGAGTTCAATGACATACACACGCATAAAAGATTTTTGTATATACAGATATACATTATTCAAAAGAATGGAAATGGGTGAAATTGAATTTGAAAATTCTCATTATTATTATTACTATCATATTATTATTATGGAATTCTTGTAATATCACAAGTGTGTGAAAATTAAATTTGAAAATTACATAACTATAGTAATTATAATTGCTATTAAGATATTAGGTATTATAAAATTATTGTTTTGACATCGGTTCGTGATGTGTGACAAATTTTAGATTATTCGCACGATTGAAAGTGGTTGAAAATTGAATTTGAAATTCTCTCAATTTTTTTTTTTTTTTTTTTTTTCATTAGGAATACCCTAGTCGGGTCCTGTCCACGGAGCTTCGATACATCCGGACGGCACGCTGGTGTCATTTACCGAGATAGTCAGTCCCCACGTCCGTGGGGTGAGTGATTACTGGGTCCGAGAATCATGTGCCCTGAGCAGACGGAGTGAAACAAGGCTGACGGCCTTCTGTATTCGACCGGAGGAGATTTCTGCCGCATCACGCCAAGCCAGCGTGTCCATCATTCCACCAAGTACCTTTATGATCAGAACTACCATTTCAACAGAATTATTTGGGTAGAACCTGTGGAATTCGAAGAGTAACTCTCGATATTTAGTCCGTTTTTCCTCCTTTCTTAGGACGACCACCAAAGACACTGGGACCTGTACATAGTTAACATTTTTTTTTTATGAATGACTAGGAGGAAAAGGATATAGGTAATAAAAATAAAAATTCTTGTTATAATCTGTTTTTATTTACTTGGTGTAAACAAAAATTCATTAAGGCACATTACAATTTTCAGCTACATATAGAGAATAGTAGGATAAACATTCTAATGAAGACATTACATTCAGAAACTCGTGTTGTATTCAAACATTTTCAAATACCGAGAAAGCAAAGTAAGAAAATTACATTGATTAGTAAGTCCAATAATATCAAATTTTCGAAAAGGTAAGGAATGAATACAAAATATAATGTTTCTAGATGAACTAGAGCTAAGTTATTGGAATTTGTTCTGTTAGAGATATCACAGGCTAGTATGGTTAATGCTGTCTCACTAACTCTTTCATGTTTTTTTTATTTCGTTAGATTTCAGCAGCCATGATTTTCTTATCATTTGTACATGTTAGAAAAACAATAATATTTCTCTAAATTCATGGAATCCATGCTCTTTTGAATGTTGAAAACCTAGCTGCTGAACCTCAAAGAAGTTACTTGAAGCGGAACAAAAGACCCATACTTGGCCTCTATCAGCAAAACTTGGGACAAAAACAAAAAACTGAAATACCACTATTTCCCTTTTGCATAACAATATCTTATACAATTTTTAATTCTTATGTGGCATTATATGAATTTTATTTTAATACATTAACTATAAATTGCAAGTATTGATTAAAAGTTTGATTTTGTGGAGGAAATTCGATTCTTGACATGACTTTTTGGGTTTTGTATCCTCCCACAATCTGAAAATGAAAAAATGTAAATCCAAGGAAATCTGTACAAGTGTAGGACAAATTAATTAATTTGCCCGCTATGTTACTATGTTCACAAGATTGCTGTCTTGAATGACATTCATTTTTGTCAGTAACGTATCCTTCACTGAATTTGCCTAGCTGAAAAAAAAATACTTCTTTTTTTCGAAAAACGTGCGTTTCGGAGTCTGTATCCGCCAGCGGTATTAAAACTAGTTGAAAAATGAATTAATTTTTTCATTTTCAAATTGTGAAAGGTTATAAAGCCAAATGGTCATGTCAAGTTTAAATTGCATATTAGTAAAACTTCGCAAAAAAACAGTTCATTTAAATAATCTATATACGGTTTACAAACGAAAAAACCCTTAATTGAAAATAAAGCATCTGAAAAACAAAAACAGTCATCAATAAAATATTATAAAACAACTTTACAATAATTTAAAAATCCGAAATCAAACATTATAAAACAAAAATTGTAGGAATATTATTTTGATACAAGGCATTTAGTGATGAAACAACTGATCATCCTTAATACGTATTTTGAGTGCTTAAATAGAATTTATTTACATTAAATACATGTTTTTGTTCTTAATATTATTTCAAACTGTTATATTCTTTACAGATTCCCGAGGAGAATTAAGTTTCCTTATTGGTTGTGGCGACATCTGAAACAGAAATTAATATTCAAAATTTGGGTAAAAACCAAATGAATTAATATTTAAATTAACCTTGTAACAAAAAAAAACATTTCAATTCCACTATGTAACAATTAATTATTGAATTCTGGCTTCATCCTGAATAATAATAATTTCATTTATTCATATGATGATGCTGAATCAATTTAATTTCACAAGAAAATAAATAGTTATAATGTCTATTTGCCAAATGATATGAAAATAGTGCATATAAAAATCCTGAAAACGAATACATAAAACTTAATGTTTACAGATTAATAAACAGATAAATTGCCAGAACTTGATTATGACAAAACAGAATTAAATAACCACTTGATGGATTTATTTTCAAAGTAAAACAGACAAACGTGACTGTAGAAGGAAGATAAACAAATAATTATTCTGGGAAATATTGAAAAATTGATTATATAATCCCGCAATCGATAGTTTTATATAAATATGCCTTTTTTTAACTTTCACTTGTAATTTCTATTGTCATTATTGATGTTATTGTATTGAATTATATTGTAGTTGTTTCAACTTTTTTAACCCGTTTGACGTCATAGTCATTTAATTGTTGATATACATGTAACTGTAATTTACAATTCTTTGAATAAATTTATCTATCTATCTATACATACCTATCGATTTGATATTTTGCAAAGTTTTCTTTTTGCAATGGTCTCTAAATACATAGCTAAATTTATTTTTTGATTTAAAGGGGGGAAACACCTTTGTAGAATTTCAACGTACTTGGCAATGATCATGTGGTTGAACTAGTCTTTGCTGATGATTGGCAAGTCTTGAAACTAGTACGTAGATGTTCCTCCAATTATTTCAAAAACAAATTCATTTATTTTTTCAAGCCATTGCATCGTGCATTCCTGAAGATTGGATTAAATTATTTATTTTTCATTATTATTTAATGGTCTTCCGTCAAGTAGTGTCATTCAGTATTCATCTTAGGAATTCCCAACAAATGTTGAGGTTGTTTTTCACAAGTACCATGAAACCGGTGCCTAGGTGTTCCCCATTTGAAACAAAAAATAAATTTAGCTACATATTTGAAGAGCCATTGCAAAATTTTTGACACTTTGCCAAGTGTCAAACAGATAAAATTCAATGGTCGTAGGGGGTAGTAGTTGCTTTCTGTTGGATATCTTCAGGCGAATTACCTATTGTACAGATTTTTTTGTGGAAGATTGGACTATTCATTTTAAGTTAACGGTCTTCTGTCAAGTAATGTCGCCCATTCTTCATAAATGAATCTTGGGAAGTTGACTGAGAGTCAAATATGATCTGAACAGTTAGTATTTAAGAGTAACACTGTACAATGTAACTGAGTATTAAACTTCCACCTGTTTTTTATAAATGTAGCAGCAATAGCGTTATAAATAATGTTATAAATGTTTTATATGGTAACATCTACTTTCATCGAGAATCAGCTATTCAATAGTTTGGGAAAAGACTAATTCCTTCGTTAAACTAAAAATTTTTTTTTCAAATGTGAATATGAAATATAAAAAATACTTACAAAAATAGAGTGACCCTTCACAGATGTCTCAGTCATTTTGAAAGGACTAACCTCTGAATGCCTATGAACAGCTGCTGTTGTAGTATACAAAATATCAACTTTTTCATGCCTATCAATCCTCCTTGAACTGTAACTCACATCATTTTCTATGACACCCTCCACTCTGTGAGTACTCAAAACAGGTGATCTTTCACTTGTGATCTCATTTACTTCCCCAGGAGAATTAATGTAGATGCTCGTTGTGTATACGGTTTTTTTAAGTTCAGTTGGTGAACAACTGGAAGTCAAACTCAAACTCGATTGGTTAGGAGAGTTTTTCTGATTCTCACAATTCTTTTGCTGGGATTCTGTCGACTTTCTCACGCTGTTACTGCTACTATGTGATGCATTCTGAGAATTTCGAAGTGCCACATCTTCGTCATTCTTGGCAACTTCTTCAATTTTTGGCTCTGCATGATTCTGCCTCTCTTCAAAAATATCCTCCTTCGGAGGTAATACCTTAGTTTCTGTTGGCTTGATTACGGTCTTAGGAGGAATGAACCTGGGCATTCGAGACACCCAATGATCCTGCCCAGAACCCACTGAGCTTGTGCTTGCCGCGCTGCTGGTATTGGAACTAGTGCTCACGTACACTCCATTTCTTTTCTGGTAAAATAATATGTAGGCACTGTTGTTTACTAGTAATGAACTAACATCATCTACTTCTCTACTGAGATTAACTACTTTGGCATCGTCGTAAAGGTACCACTGATTATCGTAGGGATTCTTGCAAGCAGCTGTGTAATGACCAGTTTCCAAATCGCATCCGTGATGGTAGCATACAGCATACAAATCGTACATGTTATCGGCCGATGTTGACTGTTTCCTCGACCTTTTCCAAGGTGACCAGCTACTGTTCATTATGTGATCAGATTCACTCAGAGGATTATTTCGAGTTAATGTACTGCGTTTGCTGGCAAGGTGAGGTGACATATCAAAACCATATACTGGAAAATCGACCATTGTTGTGAGTTTGGTGCTGTTACCCCCTCTGAAACCCTGCCTGCAAGTATGAATCAGTCACTTAATAATTCTTCTATACACTGGTAGTAGGATATTGATAAAAAGGTTAATTGGGAGAAAGGTTGTCTCACATTTACAACATATTCAAAATACTTATTCAAAGAGTCATACAGCATATCTGCTTACAAAGATTTGATAGCATTACTGAAAATTTTACAGATAAAATCTTGGATCGAAGTTTTCAAATGATTGAACATTTTAAATCACACGTCTGGTACATTAGCGAGTATAGTAAAAAGATTGATTTGTTCATCACCACAACAGAAATGATCACTGTTCCATAGAATATACTAGGTGGGTGTTAGTTAACAAATATTGATTGAAAAACAATTACTTTCAATGCTAGTGGTTGCCGACCGATGTTTCACCCTTTTTTACTCCCGTCCAACTACAATAATCCATTCATTGAATACATAAAAGGGGACTTTCATTACAAAAGGTCAAGCAGAGTTCTAATTAGGTAAATTCGTACAATTTAGTGTCCTTTTTAATAACCTGAACTTCTTAGTTTGTAGGAAATTATAATAAACAAAAATTAATATACTGATATCACAAAGAACCTTCAGTACCATAATATTATAAAAGTACTTACTGCCGAAATCTTTTTAAATGTACAATTAAAATGTCTGGAAGTGACCACACATCTAACGTTTTAACTACTGGTTGGTACTGCTGGCAGTGTGGACATCGCCATGCATCAGTCAAAGTCTCAGCCTCTGTATAATCCCTCAAACATTCTTCTAGAGTTAATGGTGCTCCTCCTACAACAAACAAGATACACATACCAAATTACTGAAATTGAATAGAAATACACAAACATGAAACAATTATCCAAACAATCTTACACCCTACACACATGGACAAACGAACAAACTAGGCTTCAATTTCAATGAATTGACTAAAAAGATAGTAATATTTATTCACCATGCAATGCTTGTGCTCGCAGCATTTTGACACTTGAATGTTCCTCTACCATATCCATATCATCAGCTATAATGGCCATCTTGAATTCATTCTTCCATTCGAGTACCAATTTTACATGTGGTGGACCACCATCTTCGCTACATAAGGCTAAAGCTTGATCAATGGCTTCCATGAACAAGGGATGTTCCAGTTCAGGTTCCAAATAGCACGGAGGTTCATTGTCATTACACGCTGGATCGAAGATTTTTATTTTGAATACCTAAAATATGAATGGGGCATCTAAATCAACCAAGTTCAATTTACCGATGGATGGCTTAATTTTTGTAAGAATTATACTCCAACATATAACCCACGGCCGTACCCAGAGGGGAGGGTTATAACCCCCACTGAAATAAAAATATCAAATTCAAATATCAAAAAAGTCATATTCTCATCTTCATGGGCTGTTGGCGCTCTTGGAAATTGTACACTATTTTATTAAACAATTTGGAGATATTGCCGGTGCAACTTGTATTCTGCGGACACTAAAAATATAACTCAGATACTTTTGTGACTAAGAGCGTAAGTAATCAATCAGTGTGTATTGAAAAAAGAAAGCAAATTAGATGCATTGTAAGAAATATTATTCAAACCAAATAACTTGTTCCATTAGAAAATTGTTTTTCTGTTCTTCAAAAAACTTGTCTCAAAATAATCTCCCTCCTCCCGAAAAAAAATCATGGTATAACCTTGGTATAACCTAACATGAATTACACACATTTCTGCAAATGTTTGGCCAAATACAAAATAAAAACAAACATTCTACTAAGTGCTGATAGATAGGGACATTGGCTTTATGTAATTAAATCATTAATGAAGAAAATGATAATTAGTTCATATGATTCAAATTAAAAAAAAAACATTTCCTGAAGATGAAGGTTCTTTGTGTGAAAGCAGGCGCATATAGAGAGTTAGTTATAATCTTGCATATGCTGTATCTCGCATCTCAGAAGGTATAATATGGAGTTTTAATTTTGTCCCCCTTATCACATAGGGGCGTATCTGATTTCTGAATATTTTACAGGAGAGAGAAAAAACTAAATGGATGACAATTTAATCGCCCTGTAGATCTCAATATGGTATATTTCAAAATATAAGTTATTAATTTTCGTTTTTTTTTCTCTCTTGTAAAATATTCAGAAATTAGATACGCCCCTACGTGATAAGGGGGACGATTTAATGAAAACCTACAAAAAATCACCGCTATATTTGAGATGATAAACCATTACTCACCCCTTGTCGTTGTGATGAAGTGAGTATATCATCATGCAGAATGGTAGCCATTTCTTTCAGTATTAATTTCTGCAAATCTTCATAAGAAGTTTCTCTTGGAACTTGCATTGTATATGGGCTTCCTGAAATTGAAAATATTTTTATTTAAAACTAATCTACTTCTGATAAAATTATACTGAATGTTTTTTTTACAAAAATTTATTCTGAAATACGGTTTCATATAATCAGAAACTGATCATAGTAATATGACTGTACTACTAAAATTATCACAATTTTTAATATTTCACTGATATATATATATCAATAGTTTACCCACCAAACCTCTGGCAGTCTTCTTGTTCAACAATAACATTAATCCAGCAAAGCAAAATATAGGCGCTGGTGGTATCTTCTTGCATATCTTTCAACTGTGCTACTTCTATGCAATAAATAGGGTCTATTTCACTAATAACATTTACGTGTTGAGCATCAGTGAAAGTTCTCAAAAATCCAGAATCACCTATTTCAGTTAATAGCATATTGGCACGTTCTATGGAGGTATCAGATTCAAGAATGTCTCTTAGTTCAGAAACTGTTGCTCCAGATTGTAGGTTCAGTCCGATCTGTACTTGTCTTGGTTGTTGGGAAGTATATAAAACCTGGAAATGAATGATTCAATTTTCTCTAAAATAACTTCAATATTATGGAAACATCATGGTAGCATTGAATCTAATTACACGCCGCCAATGGCATACCGCATGCATATTCTGGAGCGTACTTTTTTTTTAATATTATGGGCGGTGGCTTGTTCCGCATTCTTTAAAAGATCATCGACTTCGATTTATGATACAAATGTTGAAAATGGCATTTTATTTTGTGAGTGGGGAATATTGCGAAACGAGCGATAGCGAGTGGAGCGATCCCACGTTACTGCAACAACAGTTACTGCTAGTAAGAAAAAAACAAAAAAATTATAAGATCCATAAGGATTTGAACACACGATCTTTGGATTACAAGGCTGACTGACAGATGCTCCAAATAGTAAACCCCAAACCACTTTATTTATGGATGTCATTATTTGTCAGAGATGAAGGATATTCTACAGTTGGACTGAATACTACTTTGTTTGTAACTTCAAAAGGAATTAGTATTACTAATTGCACACACGGCCAAATGCATGTGTGAACTTTTATAAATGATTCATCTTGAGTAGGTGTTCTGATTATAATATCTGATTGAAGTTTTTCTATTGGAGAGATCTATATTACTGAGTATACATCATCTCATCTATCATTTTACTTTTAACACTAGCGTTAAAACTATTTTTAACACTGGTGTTAAAAGTGATTTTGTGAAAACGTCAGTTTTTAGTTCGTATGTCAACGAATTAAAAATGTCATTTTTAATGACAGTTGTACAAAAAAAATTTGAAAATGTTTCATGTGCGCACTTGCGGCAAATTAATCGCAACTACATTCAGTAACAATATGGATTTTACTGAAACTGCTTGCGTGGTAGCTTTATTGTAACGAGCACAAAAAGCAGTATATTGGGTGCATCCACTGATAAGTTAAAGGCTGTTAAAAGGGCAATTTTACAAAATTTCTACCGACTTAAGAAACCATCCTGGTAATTTTTTTCAATACTAGAGAATGAGTGTGAAGAGTTTTGATGAAATGCTTCAAATAGTTGGACCAAAATAGTTATTCTCCCAACAAGTGCGCAAAGTATTACTTTTCCGCATGCAGATAAAGTTAGACGAACGACGCGAAGCGGAGTCCGGATGAGTTTCTGCGTGCCGAAAAGACACATCATTCTTAACCTGTAACCAATTTAAAAGAGGAATCTTCTTACGGTAACGTAAATCGGATGCTTATGGAATTGTGGTAGCTGAACGGAAATACACTGAAATGGGTCGAATGTATTGGACTGGGTCCGGCATCGTGAACAGCTCAATGAGGAGCGGTACTGTGCTTGAAAAACACCCTGTATGAAAGAGTTGTTACATCTTTTGTAGTTTTCCAGCGTTTCGGCGGCTATGACTTCGTCGGGTCTTCCGGAAGTCTGAAAAAAAAATCAAATATTGTATAAAAAGTTATACAACAATGAAACTTTATCCGATAAAATAAAAACCTCTCGAAATTCTATTCACTACGTCCCATATACCTTTTTGAAGTTAATTGTATCTGAGCTATAAATGAAAAATATTCGACATTCAGGAGAGTGAAAAATATACAAAGAAATGTAGTTTCCAATAAAGTATAGAAATAATTCATGGTTTACCAGAAATCACCCATTTGAATTGAATTAAACTGAACGAGCTTATCTTAGTGTCCTAAATGAGGAACGTTGTACAAGTTTCAGTCGGATGTAATTTAATAGACACCACAGTCACTACGGTACTAGCCAGGGAAGTAGACGTTTTCAAACGAATATTCGCACGTATGCTCTACTAAAACTTAAATAAAATAGTGACCAACTGATGTGCATCCAAAGTGGAAAGTCGTGAATAAATTGCAATAATAATAATAGCAGTCCTCTACCCGCACACGCTATGCCTTTGAGTACACTCTAAGAGTGCTCATGAGAGAGTATTGTGGTTATTATTATCAACTTAGAATGTATGCTAGATCCGAAGAAGAAAAACTCCCTTGAGCGTATTCATAATGTTAACTTCGAATCCACTGAACGTGCAAATTCCAACATTATCGGACGATATACATTGATACACATGATGTGTTTGTTGTTTATCGCTTTATAC
Organism: Chrysolina haemoptera; assembly: GCA_958298965.1. Taxonomy (NCBI): domain Eukaryota; kingdom Metazoa; phylum Arthropoda; class Insecta; order Coleoptera; family Chrysomelidae; genus Chrysolina; species Chrysolina haemoptera. The sequence continues at coordinate 10,145,068 of OY282595.1, read as the reverse complement.
CGTCCTTGATTAGTATGAATTGAATGAGTAATATGAACTATACGTTCGAATTATCGAATGGAAAACTTGGCACGTTAATAACATAGGCATCGTAGGTGTAACTATAGATAAATATTGATAATTGAAATATTTAAAAGACATTATAGCGATTAACGATCTCGTTTCGAATTCGATGCCTCTGATGACTGCATTCTTTTACAGTAGGTACAGACTATTACAACAACCGTCATTACTTCAATAGTCATCATTCATCAGCATAGTTTAGTAAATATGTATAGCGTCTTGAATATATTTGTGAATCTTGCATTCATCATCAAAATTATTATAAAGTCTATTTCAGGGGATCATGTAATTTGGTTCTCAGATTAAGAAGGGTCAGAAAAAATGTGCAATTCGGTTCCCGATATTTTAGGTTTACCTAATTTTTATGTGTTATTTGGTTCCCGACATTTTTGCATTAACCCATTGCTGCCCGAGTAATTTTTTTCTTATTTCCAAAGTTTTTTTTATTCATTTAGTTATTTATTTATATCCAAACAGACCTGATGGTCTAATTACCATGCATATAATGTGTTCTGGGTAGGCCTTGTTACTACCTCCATACGCCACCTTAGGAGCAGCACTGTTAATTATTAACGCAACAGTGAATCGTGGAGGATTATCAATGCGCCAATCCCCGCTCAATCCGTCTATATGACTTTATTTATGACATGTGAGGACGATTTTGTCGAAAAGTTGAAAAAATTTGTGACATACTTTTTTTTTAACGTATGATATTTAATACGCTGGGCATACCTAAGTATGAGTAAGTGACTTCAAAAACTAAAATACAAAATACGATATTTCAAGGAGAGATTGAGTGTCATTGTGAAGGTGTGTGATAGCTTCTAAAACAAGTGGCAGGATGAAGTCCTACATTACATTTGACACAATGAAACTTGGTGCATTTTCCGCAATGAGGCTTTTCTGTAACAAGATCCATGAGGTGGCAGCACTGTAGCGTAAGGTCAAGTCATCTGTAAAAGTACGTGACAGCTGTCTCGTAGTTAACGATTATTTTTTTATTTAATTATCTTTCAAATATAGGCAGCAAAAGGTACCTTTCAATAAGGTTTTTCTTGGTACCAATGACTTTTGCACCTCTGCGTTTGAGCTCAATATTTAGTTCGGATACTTTTTTTGGTAATACATATTTATATTTTAAAACAGTTCGAATACGATGAATTTTCGGTTACAAGTTTCATTGTAACAAAATCAGTACAATTTGAAAGTTTTTTAGACATGACTCCTACGTTGCGAAATCTGGTGTCAAAAAAAATATAGAAAACCCTCATTGGCACCTCTTCTCTGCGTTTCTTGGTTATCAATGGGATGGTCCGTTTTATCAAACCGCACCTCCGTCAATACTGATCTAGAACACTTGGGCTTAGGTCCAGCCAAATATTTAGGACTAGTCAACAAAGCTAAGACTATATCTCGAGTGAACTCGTGCAGGATTACTTTGGGATGGCAGTACCTATACAGTATCCATAAATTCACAGTTCCTCCTTCCTCCATTTAGGCAAAATCAGACGATTGGCCAATCCACAGCCGACTTAATCTCCCGAGCCGTGGTGACAAAATCGACAACACCGCATGGAAAGCAATTTGACGTCCTACTCATTAATTCTTTAATGTGAATTTCTCGGCTTATTAGAAAAACTAGAAAAAAAACATAAGAAAATGACTTTTTAGAGAAAATTCAATCTCCTATGTTTTCTTCCTTGTTTTCCGAACACGCCGAAAAATTGACATTAAAGAATTAATGAGTAGGACGTCAAATTGCTTTCCATGCGGTGTTGCCGATTTTCTCACCACGGCTCGGGAGATTAAGTCGGCTGTGCCAATACCATTTTTTTACCTGAATCGTGTTCTATAAAAACCTCTCATTTTATCAAATAGGTATACTCCACTCATACCTTGGTTATACATGTTTATTACGGTAGGCTACGCGACTGAAACAAAAGATTTTTCTTTTCCAGACCAAAGCCAGCATGACCCTTTGGAAAGACTAATATTGACTTCTTCTATATTTATAGCTATTGTCACTAGACTATTGTCGTTCCACCTCACTAATGTCACAACGCTGTCATAGCTAGACAAACAACGGAGACAACGGGGGTGTACCAAGAGTCAGTGTCACTCGGTATAGTCTTCCGTCATCCAACTGCACCCTTATGAGCAACCCTCAGAAGACTTCAGGACACTTGTGTGAGCCATGAATGACGAGGGTTCAAAAAAAATATAATATATTTTAAATCGTACAACAAATGAAAAAGTTACATGTCGTTTGTAAAAAACACAAGTCTTTTTGTGATTTCGTAGGAATCTTCATTCATTTAATATGATAAATTACACTGAACAGCTTCATTTATGTTGAATGAATTGCATAACAGGAGTCTTGAATAATAGTTCAGATTATGTTGCCGGGTAGACGGTAGCGGAGACACTCCCAGGATCTAACTTTCAGTTGACAAGTTGTCACGATTAAATTATCTGTCAGACTGCCTTTCAATCGAATTCATTATAGTTTTTGGTTTTGATTATTTATTTCCCCGGAACCTTCAGAAAAGCAAATATTAAAGCTGCAGTAGAAAGGTAATTTCGAATGTACTACCGAATACATCTGAACCAACGATTTTCATATTCGCACTTGTATCTATATGAAATGTCAAATTCACACTTGTGCAAATATTCAGTCAAAATGTACACAAAAAGTCGTCATATTATTATTGAAACGAAATTACAAAAATAAAGATTGTGTATAATTTTTCTTTTTTCTACACTTTTTAATACAGAATGTAACTATCCGTATTTTGAATAACTGACTTACTGACGTAACACCTACAAATATCTGTAAAAAAAAAGTTAAAGTTTGGTCTATGAACCAGCCATAAAGTGAGAGGTGCTTTTCTTGCGTCAATGAATTGAACAATTTCTGTAAGTGATAATTTAGAGAAACATTTTTCCTATCCTTTGTTAATACGAATATTCAATGAATTCAATGAAAACTGGATGAAAAAATCACGTATCTGAATTCAAATGTATTTTCACAATGTCTATCAGATGTACAATAGTTCAATGTCCAACGTGGCTTTCACCGTGTTGTTTTCTGTTAGATATTACAAAAAAAAAATGAATTTACGAACATGCTGTTCATATTTTCGAATAAAAATCAAAACAACTGTGAACGTTCGAACTTAATGAATTATTTTCCATAAATGCCCTTATGTTGGTGTAATGTTGGGCAACAGTTATTTTCCTGACGTTCCAAATATGAGCCTCACAGAGGAACCGGTTTAATGCAAAATCTTAAAATGACAAAATGTGTAGGTGGATAAGTTTGATATTTGATCTGCTCATTATTGAAAGCAATTATCGTCATGGGCAGACTACCTCTAAGGCGGTCGTAGTTGAGACAACCTTGCTCTTATTCTACTGCAATATTATGACCGCAGATGCGACCTTGTGTGCGCTTGGAAATAGCATGGAGTACATATATGTAGGTCATTGTCACGTGAATTCCAAATGGGATGCGAATATATCGACGGTAATTTTTGTCAAATTGAATTGGCATTCCTTTTACCGACAAATTGAATTTACAGTATTTTTTTTTTGAGTGCCGGTAGATGTTTTCTTTCTGCAGATCAGTGAACTGTAACACAAAATTAATATTAGAACAACGGATCGGTGAGATAACTAACGTTAATGAAAAAAATCTGAACGTAAATAACTTCCCAACACTGATAAGTTTCACCTATTTCAGTTATTTATTAGTTATGTTTCTATTAAAAAAAACATTTTTAATTTTCATTAAAACATTTCATTCAACTCGCAGTGTTAAGGTCGAAGCACACTACGGCGTGCAGAACCGCTCCGCGCCGCGCCTCCTTGAAAAAATTCCGACTGAATTCTTTAAATGCGTAATTATGTAATTGCGCACACCAAGCGGCACCAAAATTATTCCACGGCCCCCGGAGGCGGCGCGGTTTGGTGTATGCAATTACATGAGGATGCATATAAATCATTCAGCAGGAAATTATAGCTTTAAAATGAAGTGAGGATTCTACCATCGGAGTTTGTCCCCTTCATTCTGGAACACCCTGTATATATGGATAGGAGAGAGGTGACCGAGTACGGATCCAACAAACCGCTTTTTTCCCGATAATCCAACCTAATCGTCATGCCCCTTGAAGGGCATACCTTCGTAGATAATCGACACCTCTAGTATCATGGGCCAACGAACGGTCTAATAGGGGTTAGGGAGGATTCCAGATCGGAGAATTTGTATATACCAAACTGATCCTCATAGGGTGAGACTGGTCAAACCGGTACACACTGTATGAGTGCAAAACTGGATATGCCCTCTCTGTTCGTCTGAAAAGGAAGTGTTTTTAGTTAGAAAGTCGTCCATTATTGAAACCCAAAACCACTCTCGCTTATGTCCACAAGGCCTTAACGATTGATACTTAATCCGAAATATTACAGAACGTAAATACGAATGAACATTTCCTAAATCATATAAAAAAGATAGAACCTGTGCTGAACGGGTCAATTTAGATTTAGTTAAGATTTTATCGCCCCCGTTTTCTACGTTTATTCTCTATCTATATTTCTGAAATTTGGAACACTGAATATGTCCACTAGACGGCACTTTTTGACATATTTGGAAAAAAAAATAAACTTCAACTTTCGATTTTCAAATGAGATACCCTGTATTTTATTAAGTGATCGGGTAGGGACAATCATGAGGAATCCAACGATCTCAGGTTTGATGCAGTTAACTCCAATGACTACGAAGATATCGCCATTTATTTTATCCATAAGCTCAATGGAAGGACCCGCCAGAAAAAGTTTTTTTCCAAAGAATATAGATATATCTCTATTTATTTCATCCATGAGCTCAATGAGTGGGAGAGAGATTTGTATTAACCCGCCAGAAAAAGCTTCTCTCTCCCACTCATTGAGCTTATGAATAAAACAAATGGCGATATCTCCGTTGTCATTGGAGTTAACAGCATCAAACCTGAGATCGTTGGATTCCTCATGATTGTCCCTACCCGATCACTTAATAAAATACAGGGTATCTCATTTGAAAATCGAAAGTTTATGCCATTTCCGGAAAAACCCGAAGTGATAAAGTATCAGTAGTGGCGTCAAAATATAAATATTCAAATAGTATAGCAATATACTAAAAGAAAAATATCCGACGATTGATTTAAATGAATATTTCTTGTTTTGTAGGGCATTGGCCATTTCCATGTCATCAAGATTGGTTTGTTTCCATTTGCTGCCTCAGGATTTGCACGCAGTGTTCCATATTGTTTTAGACTTCAGAGTGTTCAACGCATACTGACGACTGACGGAAAGTACAATTTATATTTTTACTTCAACCGATATTTCCATATTGCAACCCTCTGTACCCCCCTACACAATGACCCCTCTCGATTACTGGTCCTGAATCCACTCAGGCTCAACTCGGACTTCCTTTTAACTTCACATGAAATTTTTGCATCGCTTGAGTAGAAATTTCTTCTGATTTTGGCCATCACACAGTAGATCATGGGTCTTATTTACCAACTCTGGGGACATTATAGGCCAACCAAATAACCAATAGAGGTTTTTTTCCACTTAAATAAAGACGCAAATAACCTATACTACCTTCTAAAAAATAGTTCGTAGATGAAAACCCCGGTGTCAGAGCTCCAGCAAAGTCGCTTTGTGAAAAAATTGATTATCATTGCGGACTTCCATTGTCCATTGTAGTGTTTTTATTATTAGCACGACATATCTCCGATCGTTATCAAGTGTTAACTAACAGCTAGACTAATAAGAGGAACTTTATATGCTCAGATTAGGTTTGTGTGTCAATCGCGAGCATTTTCGGCAATTGATCATTTGAGGAGCGTAAACTACTTAGGGAACAAGGGAACGGAAAACAGGTCTCGCGCATCCGTTTCCTACCTGATTAGTGTACCTGGTTGCGCTAGCCCTATAGGAAACGGTAGCTTATTAAATTATATAATTTGTATATAAACGTTTCAACCTTGAATCATATATTTACTTTGAACTAAAATTAGGGAATTTATTATAATCACGATGAGGTCAAGTCATTGTTCGAAAATCTTACGCAAGTTTTATAACGCTATGTACGGAACCAAAAATCTACTTAATATTGCTTACGGAGTATTAATTTCCCAAATGATGAACAACTCAATTAGGGCATTAGTACAATAGCTAAATAGTTCTGTTTATATTTGGAAAAAATGTGTTTCCTTTTATTTCCTTTCCCCAACCAAAGACATAACCAGGCTTAAAGATTGTTACGTGTTTCGGTACGATGTTAATCAGGCTGTCATGTGTTTTGTAATTGAATAGAAATAATAAAATCATCGGAAAAACATTCACATACCGTTAAGTTGGGCGGAAAATTGCCTTATTCAAATACAAGTTCACGTAACCATACCAGCCTTCGTACCCACCCTAATGACGTGCGCTTTCAGAGTATTTTATTTTCGTTATTTTATTACGAAACACATGGCAGCCTGACCAAAACACATAATTTTAGAACGAATGACGACTTTTTTTTAATATATGAAGAACGCAGGACAACTCTTTGATATCATGCCGATATACGGACAATATTGCCCTCTAAAAGGCATACTGAGTAAAATCGTGACGACTCTGATGATATCATGCGCATACTGACAATATTGCCCTCTAAAAGGCATACTGAGTAAAATCGTGACAACTCTTTGATATCATTCGGATATACGGACAATATTGCCTTCTAAAAGGCATGCTGAGTAAAATCGTGACAACTCTTTGATATCATGCGGATATACGGACAATATTGCCCTATAAAAGGCATACTGAGTAAAATCGTGACAACTCTTTGATATCATGCGCATATAGACAATATTGCCCTCTAAAAGGCATACTGAGTAAAATCGTGACGACTCTTTGATGATATCATGCGCATACGGACAATATTGCCCTCTAAAAGGCATACTGAGTAAAATCGTGACAACTCTTTAATATCATGCGGATATACGGACAATATGGCCCTCTGAAGGCATACTGAGTAAAATCGTGACAACTCTTTGATATCATGCGGATATACGGACAATATTGCCCTCTAAAAGGCATACTGAGTGAAATCGTGACAACTCTTTGATATCATGCGCATATACAGACAATATTGCCCTCTAAAAGGCATACTGAGTAAAATCGTGAGACTCTTTGACGATATCATGCGCATACGGACAATATTGCCCTCTAAAAGGCATACCGAGTAAAATGCTACCCCTACCCCACATGCTCCTTTCAGGTCTTGGTGAACAGGAAAGCAGAATTGATGTGTTTCTAAATAGTTTATTTTGTAAATGAGTACGTTTTCGGCTACTTAGATAAAGATATTTCAGCTTTGAGCTTTTAGCTTTAGCGTCATGATCTGAAGATAAATGGTTCAAACCCACGCGATAACAATTTTTTTTTTATTTGTTATTATATATTTTTTTCATTTTGCTATTATATGTTATAACTGTTGAAGAAGTAGAGTGTATTACTTACACACAATGCTCATTTCCCACTCGTTATATAATATGATATTTTGCATTCGCTGATCAGAATCATCCTAATTGAACCTCAGTTGGAGTTGTGAGTGGAATCTGTATCAAATTCCATTACTCATTCGAATATTCTCCAAAGGCATGCCAACTTCAATTAATATGTAATTATAATCTTTTCAAAATATGTGACTTCAATTTCGTCCAGAAATAATGTCTACCAAATTCCATAGATTTAAAATAGATGTAGGTTTTTATTTTAATTTTTTTGGCAAAAAGCCATTTTCGAATTAGTAGGATATTTCACTGTACTTATAACCCATATGTTACTAGTCTCATTTAATGTGGCTCAAATACGTTGCTTTGTTATCTTGTAGTTAAAGTGATACTTCTGTACAAAAAGTAAACTTTTACACACTTGGAAGTCATCATTTGATAATACGACGACAATTCATAACATAAAACATTCAAATTAATGATACAATGGCTACAATTTGGCAATATAATAACTGTTGAAGAAAAAACTTTTTATGATACACTTTCGCTCAACACGCTCAACAAAAAAGTTCTACTTTACGAACTTATATCATAAATAGCTATTTTCTACTCTCTTATTATTATAATACGCAGAGTGAATATCCCGATTTAGAAGTAGTAGTAATTGTACTTTTTCGACATGGAAGAGGGAAGTGTCATTACTACACCAAAGGCTCTAAACAGTGCAGTGCAATTATATATTTATCTATTCTGGATATCTCGGAAACGGCTCTAACAATTTGATTCAACTTTTGTATTTAGATAAAATTTCGATTTCTTAAAGGTTTTGAGTCTTTCTTGAAAAAAACTTGAATTTCCACAATTTTTGTTTTATATCGAATCAATTAATTAGGAATTCGAATTTCTCGACGAAAGAACACATGCTGTTGTCACAAAGAGAAGGTTTTTTCGGTTTTGCTGCTTTCCATTAGATATTCAGATGACTGTGGTTGATACTGAATTGTAAAACAAACGAAGCTTGGTCGCCCAAGTAAGTATACTATATTTATACGAACAATTCTTGTATACATTTTGGATCTCCGCAATGGCCCAAACGATTGGGATAATATTTTGTTGTTAGATAAGGTTTTGCTTTTTAAGTTCGTCCATAGAGGCGTCTATCCTGAAAAAACGCCATTTCACACAAAAAAAATATTTTTCGTAGAGAAGAATTGGAAAGAATTTAAATTTTTGGTTAATACGCATATGCTCGCTTTTCGGCACATTATACCGAGATATTGAACAAGAATAGTAAAACACATGTTATCGAGACTAAAAATATCTCTATAATAACAGTCAGAAATATCAAAATGTCATGCAGAAAATTTAATTTTAAATTCAATGCATGTTATGCAGATTTATCTAATTTTCAAAAAGAAGAAAATTTTGGTACATTCAAAGAAAAACCCCTGAGAGTTTGACACTCCAGTTCTAACTGGAATACTGGAGTGGGAGTGAATTTATTTAACACAAGGTCAAGGTCCCAGAGGACCTGTGCTACAATGTACGAAATTATAAATATAACTAAGATTATGTTTTTGTCCTTCACTCAATCACGAAATTTTATTAATCTTTTCACCTTCAACAGTTCAATCCAAAATATAATTATAATAATAGTCAATTACTCATTAGTGTACCAGAGGCATGGCCTGTACTGGTAGACAATGGCTATTTTTAGTATTTGCCCTACCACTTGAGGTTACATTATGATTATTCTTGCTATGATACACTTGAGAACAACCTCTTTTGGTACTAGGACTAGAGCTCACATCCAATGCTACGTGAAATTTAAGATACTGACAACTAGAAAGACTACTAGATATACAACTAAACTATTGAGAACATTAACAGGTTGAGGTTGTTTTTATTTTAAGCTATCCAAACTTTATCTGGTAGTATACATACAGTCCATCAATCTTCTGAATATACATTTTCAAGAATGTTGATATTTGGTGACGGAGTGTTCAGATTCTAAAAATCCCATTCAATAGACCATACAGAGGTAATAGTAAATGTATCAAGAGACTGTCCTAGATATGTGAAATTTTTCATGTTTTGATGATTTGCTAAGTATTTGATGAATACAAAAAAAGGTAATTTCTTTCTACTAGGGACACCAATCAGTGATTGAGTATGTTCTATTTTGATAGTATTGATAGCACTTCTTATCCTCATCGTCAAAGAAAAAATCAAGATCCACCCCTGACTCAGTGTACAATTTTGCACAAGCAAAGGAGAAAGTAAAAAATTCAAAAGACTCACCTTAACAGATTTGAACTTCTTCTTAGAGGCAGTATTCAAGTCTTCATGAACTTTATCTAGTAGCCATTGTAAAAATTCTAGAGCATCATGTTGTTGGGTGCCTTTATACTGAACTCCATGTCTTTCCACAACTTCTTTAAAACTGGTAGTCAAATCAGGACTATACTGGCAAGCCCAAAGTGCTTTTAGAAGTAACGCTAGTTGTTCTGTTATTTCCCCTTTGGTCCCAAATTTCTTTGAATTAAGCTTGTTCCTTCGCAATAAGTCTATTTTATATCTGTCGAGCACGAAATATTCTGCCAATACGTCGGTATGTGAAATGCATTGTAAAACTGCATTAATAAAACAAGTATTTCCATGATTTTTCAGACCAGTTACTCCTGGAGTATCCTCAGGACCCCAAGTCTGCAAGCCTACAGGAGGAACTCTGTTGTTCTCTAAGTTCTGATTTATGCCCGGCACACCTCCAATATGTTGTGCTATTTTATTTATGAACTTTCTTATGGAAGGTCGCCTAAATATTTTTCTGTTTACATCAACTTCAGTTTTAACTATTTTCAAATCCGTTTCATCTTTCGTTTTTGATCTTCGTTTTGACATTCTGGTGGGATTAAATGGATTTCTAGGTAACGTAAAAGATCTTTTTAATTTTGGTAATTCATTAGGTTGGATAGTGTTGTTATCAGGTATAGCGAGTGTCATTTCGTTGCTGTTCAATATTCCTGTTGAATTCGATTTTTTTTCGATAACCTTTGCACTTTCGCACATTACACCATTATTTTCATGATTAAATTACCTTCACTCGAACAAACTTTGCAGAAGTCATAAATACCAAAGTTAAATACTACACAACTCAATCAACTCATATTCGGCCATTTGTCAAATCAAATGTCACTAAATGTCAGACGATAAATGTAATGACATGACTATGACATCAATGACATCACCTCACACCTCACGTAAAATCCGAAAGAGTACACCGTCCTACACTGCATCCACCATCCAGTATCCCAAACACTGTTCGGCGTTCGCTAATCTTTGAATCCTGACACTAGTTTGATTCGAAATACAAACCACAAAACCCATTCACTTTGGCGTGTTTAATGTCATTTTGCGCGGTAAATTCAAATTGGAATGTCTCATTTTTCAATTCGAATTTGTGTTTAGGGGGACCCAATGCATAAATAGAATGAGTAATTTATATCAAACGAGGACTTTAAAATTGTGTAAGTCTGCCTATCGGATATTTTGAATTTTTTTTAAACGCCTGTTGATTTTACAGCCCAGAATTGGCTTAAACAAGTCAAACTTTTGAAATAAGTTTATGAAAGTTTGACCAATGAAGATCAAAGAAAGGGGCGCCTTCGACTGACACTTCTGTATTAGTAAGGGCTGCGTTCATAAACCTACTCGGAGTAAGGATTGTTTACTCCAAATCGTACGTAACCGTACTCTAGCTTTATGGAGTATGCATTGATAGTCCTTCTGGGGTGGGATTCTGTGTACCATAGAATTCTATTGTTGACAGTTTTGTCTCTTGCGCAGTTGTCATTCTTAAGGCATACCGTACAGCCCAAGTGATGTGCTGACCTTGGCAGTAAACAAACATTTTTAAGGTATAACGTTATACGTTATCTCTAAGGAATAAGGATGAGCTTTAAACCTTATACGTTACACATATTTGATGTTCTATGTTTATGTTTGCAGTTTTATTGTTCCGTGATAAGTTAAATCAGAATCAGAGATGAATTATAAAAATTATTCTGCGATGATGCGTATTTGTGAGTTGATCTAAAGATAAAAATGAAAGAACGTGTATTAAAGTGATGCTGGTTTATATTTTTCATTTTAATATAGCAAATCTGATTATACTTGGCATGACACTCTACGAAGCAACTGCAATAACTCTCATTTTGACATTTTTACGCATACCTTACATCGACATAGCGCTAAGGTATAACGTATACGATATACATTCGAAATTTCAAGAAAAAACTCGAAATTTCGACTTTTATGTTGAAATTTCGACACTAATGTCGAAATTTCGAGTTTAATGTCGAAATTTCAAATTTTATGTCGACATTTTCGAAATTTTGAATTTTATGTCGAAATTTCGACTTTTTCCTCGAAATTTGGACAATGAAGTCGAAGTGATTAAATTTCGACATAAAAGTTGAAATTTCAACATTACACTCGAAATTTCAAGAAAAAAAATTAAATTTCGAGAAAAAAATCGAAAGCGCAGGAGGGCCACAAGAGGGTTTTTTTTCATCACTTCGACTTTAATGTAGAAATTTCGAATTTTTTCTCGAAATTTCGACTTTTTTCTCGAAATTTCGACTTTTTTCTTGAAATTTAGAGTTTGATGTCGAAATTTCAAGAAAAAAACTGAACGAAATTTCGAATTTTTTCTCGAAATTTCGACTTTAAAGTCGAAGTGATGAAAAAAAACCCTCTTGTGGCCCTCCTGCGCTTTCGCATCTTTCAGTCCAATCTCTCATTTTTTGCACGTTGATTACATCTGTAAAACGGTTGGGCTTCTCATACATTTTCATAATTACAGCATTTACAAACAGTTATAGAAATGGAAAAAAGTATCTCCGTATCAAGCACTCCACACTTTTTAAAAATTCAAGTAAATCTATTATTTTTTCTTTTTAGTCCATATAACTTTAAAAGTGTTTCTTTAGTTTTTTGCACTATAATTTATTTCAATATGTAGTTCTGGTAAAATAAATGTATTTAGTAGAGGTTATACTAAATCTAAACATAATCCAGACAATTTGCTTATTTATCTTTTTCCCCTCGAGACATTGTACTTGAAGCTGATGTATGAAACACAGCTGCGAAGAAGAGAACTTTAAATCCTATAATACTTTTTTTTTCAATTCTGGTTATTTAATTTGCCCATAGAAGTGAAAAACCAGTGAATTTTATATTTTATTTGGTTAAATTATAAAAATTACTGTTCCTTAACTTCTCTAAGACGTCTTACAGCGGACCTGACTGAAGAAGCAGCTGTTGTGGAATATACCCAGGCTCCTCCAGCTACAATTCGCTTGCAACGTTTGCAAGACCAAATTCCAACACAACTCCTTTTCATAGCATCCTGTAAGAAATAAATATGCTTACATTTTCCCCCACTGCAATGGTAAACATTTTAACAGTTCTACGTCAGTAGCCAAAGAAAATCTGTAACTTGTTCAAAAACATGTTACAAAAAATTGTTTCAAAACAGAAGTATTCAAATTATATAATTGTAACTTATAAATTCAGCCAAACCAATAATGTTGAATTTTCAATTAACGACAACAAAAAGGTAGATTCATGCAACGTTCATGAAAACTACATTTTAATTACATCACTGCATTACATTTTCACTAAGAAATGGTACCATTCATGGAAAGACTTCATTTATAGAATTGCACACCTTTCCTTACATTGGGTGGTATGCATAAAAGCTACAATAACAATTTAATTCAACATCTTGGTTGATTGATGATTCCTGTTGTGAAAAATGTTGTTGGCCATCAGAAGTATAACACCAATTACCACAAGAACTTTTTGCACAGTCCATAGTTTCAGATTGTCGAGCCAAAAGTTGAAAAATGAATAAGACTGAAAACTTCAGTTGAAACTGATGTTGGCGCCATTGATTTGTGATTACTTAGTTAATTTTACTCATTCCTAGTTGATGGATAATTTGGTTGGGTTTATAAATTCACCATAAGGGAGAGCTCAGCTTTAGCATAAAAAATTTAAAAAATTCAAATACTCTTAATACGAACCTTTCCACAAAAACTGCAGGAGTATTTGCTATGTTGAGTAATTTCCATTTTCTTGACCATTTTACGAAGGGAAGCACCATATCGGGTTCCATATTTTCCAGTAATTCCTACTTTTTTGGTGCGTTTGGCCTGAAAAGTAAAATAAATTGGTGTAAATAATTAGACATCTAACCCCAAAATCAAAAAAAAAATGTACCAGCAATAATATGAAAAAATGTTTATAGCAACATTTTTCCTATTATATAATTAAGAGAATTATAATAAATTTAAAGCAAAATAATTAAAGATTACCAGAATATTATTATATTTCTCCAACTCACCATTTTGATGTCCTTTTCTGAAACTACACAGAAAAAAAGAAATCACTTCTGATTCTGTCAAATGTCAAAAAAGTGAAGCAAATGTTGCCAACAACATAATTTCCAAATCAGATAAGCGGGTGCCCACCCTGCATTTTTGACCGTGCACGAGAAATGCATCCATCTACGTTCACACTCGTGCCTGTCGGCATGCTAGAGAAACGTGGGGACCGCGGGGTCCAGCCAGAACCACAGAACTATATCTCAGGCCAGGTGTGGCACACGCTATCACTCTCTGGTATACCAGAAAGAGATGGCGTATGTTTCACTTCGCTATCGCTATGCGAAATAAGTTAAAAGAGTCCCACCCCAGAACCCATGCATGAAAAGGAGGAAACTCTCATGCCACTGGTCGATCGGGAATGTTCGGAAATTTTGTCAGTCAGCTCTGGCAGCCAACTTCACATTGGTACCAATCTTACCTTTGTGCCATATGCCCACAGACCTCATCATATGCCATATGACGATATGACTTATGACATGACATAACTGACCATTGAGATTGAGATGATTGTTGGAATTTTAAGAGCAAAATGTGACGTTTACTAGTAATCACTGTTTTGTTCAAGAAAAAGTAAACATTGGTCATTTCATGTATTTTACTATATAATAAGTAAATTGGACTATTGAAAAAAAATAAAAAATAAATAATTGCAAAAATGGACTTCCTTGGCGACAATGGGGGTTTGGGGCTCACATCAGATCAAACGGAGAAGGTTTTACAGTTTCAAGACTTGACTGGTATAGAGGATATAACAATATGTCGAGATGTTCTCCAAAGACACCAGTGGAATCTAGAAGTAGCTGTGCAAGAGCAACTAAATATTCGTGAGGGGCGCCCTTCAGTATACGCTTCAGAATCCAGACCACCGGCTGTTGTGAGCGACCACCTCGGGCAGCATTTCTACTATGCTCCTCCAACTGATGGTTCGGGAAGTGGTTTCAAAGGGGCAATCAGAACTGTTGTCAGTTTCATGTGGAACATGTGCTATAGTACTCTTATTACCTTTTTGCAAATAGGACGAAGATTACTTGGTAAGTACTTAACAGTTGGTTGTTATAGGAGTATATAACTCATCTAATAGTTAGAGTGCCACAATAGGCCATGGGTCGCAGTGGAGGGATTGATATGGGCTCACTCATGTTCAAACCTAACCTAAAGTGCCCATAGGCAAACATTTCTGCGACTGGCTCTTGCATGGTCTGACTGCTCACTAATTTAGTGCCATACAGAAGGTTCGGAGAGTATCTATTAGTAAAATTTTTGCCGATGGGCATTCTAACTATGATGATGATTAGGAGAATATATTTATCTAATTCAATTTCAGGCCTAGAATTCCGGCCGAGAACAGATCCTACACAGGAAGTTATTGATTTTATTAGATCCTACGAGGAAAAATATTCTCAAGAACATCCAGTATTTTACCAGGGCACATTCTCACAGGTTTTGAATGATGCCAAAAGGGAACTCAGATTTCTCCTGGTCTACCTTCATAATGCTGACGCTATAGACACAGATACATTCTGCCGTGAAACATTATCAAATCCTGATGTGGTAAGGTTCATCAATCAAACTTTCCTTTTCTGGGGCTGTTCAATAAATTCCGAAGAAGGAAGAAGGACCTTGAATGCTGCAAAGGCTAATCATTATCCATTTCTGGCAGTTTTAGTTCTAAAGGAAAATCGTATGACAATTGTAGGTAATGAAATTATTTATCTAAAATTACAGAAACTGAGTATATTATATTCCTATTTTTCACAGAGGGGTAGTAATTTATTTTAAATTTACCAAGTTTGTTTTTCCAACTTGATGCTTATTTATAATCTGTTAATTTTTCAGGTAGATTGGAAGGATTCTCAGATCCTGGATTGTTGGTTCAAAGGCTTAGTTCAGTAGTAAATGAATATGAAATAAATTTAGTTTCGGCTAGAGCTGATAGGTTTGAAGCTAGTATAAACAGATCATTAAGATCTCAGCAGGATGAGGCATTCTTAGAAAGTCTCAGAGCAGACCAAGAAAAAGAAAGAAGGAGAGAGGAGCAAAGAATGGCTGAAGAAGCTGAACAGAGAAGACTGGATGAGGTAAAATTGTCCTTACAAGGTCCAAGAATAATAATAAATCTGTGTGATTATTTTTTGCACATGTCAAAATCTGACATTTGGTGATTTCAATTAATAGCAATGCATTACTATAGTCAATCATTTGTTGTTATACTGATAAAACCACTCCTCATCATCTTAAATAAGACGAGTTTTTCAATTCATCGATTGATAATGCACATTCGTGCTCTCATTGTCATTTTCTATTAGTTAACAAAGGATGCAATGCTCATCGATGAATCTATTGATGAATTTAAAAATGTGCACATTATACTCCTTGTTAACATTGAACTGTCAAAATTAATCAGATTTACTTACATGCTTTTGACAGAAAACGTTCAGAATCAATTTAATCAATGTAATGCTATAGATGGCAATTGAACGTGTTGTTAAAAATATTCATTTACTTGCCACCATCCAAATTGGTGAAAAAAAGAATGTTTCCAAATTCAACTCGGTCTTCAAATAGTAGTAGAAATACAAACATATAGCAAGGTTTTCTTTACGCTCTCATAAAACCACCATACCTCAGATGAAAACTTTCCGATACTGTATATGAGAGTATGAAAAGTGATGTTGGCAAGAATAATACTCTTGCGCAACGTAGATAACGGGCCGCCATCTTGGAAAATGACAGTGTATGAAGTCCCACGGGTGTTTTGGCGACTATGACTCTTGTCAGCTATGATTGTTCAGTATTGTTGACACAATATAAGTTGTTTTGGAGAAGTTTTGTCAGAACAAATTACAAAAAACATAATCATGTTTCTAATAAATGCCTTTTCAAATAATCATTTCAATGAAGGTGTTTATTATTGTAGTGCATTTATTCACCTTCTTTTATTGGATACATTTCTTTCATCTTGAAATATTTCCATCAGTAATTTCACCTGAAAAACTGATATTTGACAAAATTACTTGACCTACGACCTCGCAGTTTTTTCATGTCAGTTTTTCTCGTGAAATTACTGATTGGCAAAATTATTTTGTTGAAATATGAAATTTATTTGCTCGTGTATTTTTACTGTTGATAAAATATGAAGCACTCGTGACATTTGAATAATTTTTTCATCAATAGTTTTGAAAGGAAAGTGAAACTGGATTACCACCGAACTAATAGGAGCATTTCTTAATCATCTCTATTAGGGCTAATTTGAATAAACAATAAAAACTGCATTTTTAGGAAGCAAGAGCTGAAGAGGAACGTAGACAAAGTATTGCCCAAGAAAAAATTAATTCAGTTTACAAAGTTCCTGATGAACCAGATGCATCTCACCCTGATGCAGTCCATGTTGTTTTCAAACTTCCTTGTGGAAGCAGACTGGAAAGAAGATTCCTCAAAACTCATTCCTTAGAGGTAAAACTCACACAAATATAGAAGTATATATATTTTTTTATTAAGTCAGTTGATATGTCAGTGGTTTTACAACTTTTTTTCAAGAGTTTTCTGACATTGCAAATTTTATTTATTTCTTTTCAGTGTGTATTCTTTTTTGTATTCTGTCACCCAAAAGCCCCAGACTCATTTGAAATAACTACAAACTTCCCGAAACGAGTGCTGAGGTGTCAACCGGAAAATGCGGAGTTCATAGAAACTCTGGAGCAAGCTGGACTGAAAAACAGAGAAGTTCTATTCATCAATGATTTGGATGCATAGAGTGTGATTGATTTTCCAAATTATTCTACAAAAAGTGTTTAGGATTATTGTAGAATGGACTAACATTTTTCTTAATTTATATTGAGATGTTTAGTTTAAGACAATATACTATATTTCAGTCAATTCCGTTTTCTATCAAGATTTTTCACATGTTGACGAAAATTTTGATATTATTATTTTCTAACGCTGAAGTTTATGAGCTTGTATAGTAAATGAATCAATGACAATGTTTGGATGTGTATATGGCCACAGGTGCTTGTATGTGATGTAAAATTTTCTTTTTTTATTCAAAAAAATATGATTGTTGTAAACAGTATTTTGGTGAATATTGCATATGCAAAAACAATATTGGTTTAATTCAAAGCTGTTTGAAATAAGGTATGTCCAACTAAATGCTGCAGTTTTTCACCACTGAAGGTAACATCTAGACTAAAAAGGGCCTTTGTGCTGATTCTGGAACATTGGCAGAAATTATTTTCGAGATTGGTTGCGCTATAAACAGACTCACCTATTGTCATTTATACATTGGACTGATATCTGTACATTGTGTAAAAACTTCTAAAAAATGTTGGTGCTCAACTTGGGACACACTGCAGCAGCTGTAGATTGATAACTTTTTGTAATTATGAAAAGTCTATTTTTGTCATTTATTATTCATATCAATAGAACTGATAAAAATGAGCTCTTTAAGATTCACAATGATTTTTTGTTCACATGGAACCAACATTTGCTTTGTTCTGGAAAATATTCTTAGGGTTATTTTTGCATATTTTATTTATATTGTATAGTCCTGATATATTTTCTAAAATTCATTCATCTCTTTATTAATCAATTAGTTAATCATTCATGTCTTCAAAATTTTTAATATAATTAGTTCTTTATGGTAGAGATATCAAATAATGTCCATTTTATAGAAATTTGGCACTCCCATCTCTCAGTATTGTCACCCGTCTTCGAAAGTGATGATGTCAGACCATCAATTTGCAAAGCATTTATATTTTTTAAGAAGTCTTTGTAAAAACTTCAATATTACATTAGGTACTAGATGTTTTTTTTTTCATTTTCATATGTAAATATGTAAAAATAATAATGTTATGGCCATAATTTGTGGAAATTATGTTCAAGTACTGTCGTGAAAAAATTTGAATAGTGAATAATTTGATATAATTATTTTTTTTATTAAGGCCCTTGCATTATTAGTTCATTCAATGTAATCTATTAAATGAGTTATTTTTCAGACAGGATTATGGGTAAAATAAAAATCAATTTTCAAGAATAAATTTCAAAATTTAGCGAGTATAGTTTTATTAGGTAGTTCAAAATACTATAGTTAACATAACAGAGGAAATTGACGGCGACCCTTTAGGTAATTTACCAAGCTTTTGAGCCACATATTTTTTTTCCTACTCCTAGTCCTACCTTCATTTCAACTCCGGAAAACTGCGACAATGACAAAAAATGTAATATGGCTATATAGAAAATTGTGAAAAACATCAGGCAGTCGAATAATTTCCGTAGGTATGTAGCTTGGGCTGTATCAAAATCGGTATCATTAAAAAAAAATTGTTGGAGCTTGTTCACTGCAAAAGTTCGCAAAGTCTGGCTATCACACAGGCTCCATTAGTTGACAGGCATACTATAAATGATTTGTCTAATTGTTGCTAGGAAATTGGCTCTAGGAGATTCTTAGAGTCTATGACAACCCATTTCTGATAAGTACTCCACCTTCAGATGTGAGAGCAGCAAGTTATTTTGTATTATTCCTCTTACAACAAATATAACCAAACTATTGATAAATGAATAATAATAATGAAAAATAAATTTAGACTCTCTTCCTATATCACTGTAATTCAAGTACACACATGGGTTACAATCATATTTGATGATAAGAAATACAATACGTTATTAAATCAAATTGATGGAGAGTGTGGATATTTTGATGATGCAGATCATATAGAGATATCTTGTGAACTGATACGCCAGCTGCAGATGGATTCATGGAATAATTAGAATATAAGTAAAATAATGCAAAAATTCCAACTTATAAATAATAATTCTCCTGAAACTGAGAAAGAATTGAAATATTCTCAATAAACTTCACAAAACTTTAATCAATTTCTCCTAAATACAATTGTTTATCACTTGCACCTGACAAAACTATTGGTTCATTGGGATGGAACTTGATATCATTAACACTGCCATTGTGCCCAGGAAGTTTGTAAATAATTCTCCTTGATGTGGTATCCCAAATGTAGACGAATCTATCTGCAGAACCTGCTGAAACTTTGGTCCCATCAGGAGACCAAGCACATCTCAGCAAGTTTTTCTCGAAATTATGTTGATGACCGCTGAAGATTTTGACACATCTCTCAACGGGTGCAAAGGCCCGTACATCCCAAATCCTTAGTGTGTTGTCCATTGAATTGCTTAGGAGATAAGAACCATCTAAACTTAACGATAGCCCTGTTATGGTGTCAGTATGTCCTCTTAGTGAATAAAGTGTTTCTTTTGTGCGGACATCCCAAACCTAAAAAGTAAAATGACATAATTCTTAAAAGATATTTTTAGTGCAACTTTCAATAAATTTATTCTACAGAACAGAACTTTTTTAGCGACATTGCTCTTCAAAATTGGTCATGTGGCCGAGTGGTTAAGACCATCGTGTTCAAGCCATCCATGCCACTGGTTGTGTAGGTTCAAATCCTAGCGACTACAGATTTTTTTCTGATGACCTGAGAAAGTGCTAGGAATCACATGTTGAAAGGTAAGACCTCATTAATCCTTGGCTCGCACAAGTTTTGACTTTTGAGGGCTGCCATTTGTAAGGGGAGGACAGCTGGTTAATGAGGGCTCTGTGTAAAAATAATGAGCCAGAATTGAAGTAAAAATTACCAGCATGAATTAAGAAATTACATTAATTTACCTTAATATCATTATCAATTCCTCCAGTGAAAATCTGCTCGGCTGTATCATTGAAACTTACAGAAGTTGTTTGATAAACTGTATTCAGAGTAGCAGCGCTTTGTTTTTTCCTAATATCCCATATCCTCACTGTACTGTCGTCACTTCCTGAGCATAACAACTGAGGTCCTCTTCTCGCACCTTGAACACAGTTCACAAAAGTAGTGTGTCCTTTGTACTTTTTGATTCTCTGCGACGTTACTATATCCCATAAACCTAATGTGTGATCTGTACTTGAAGTGAATACATTTGATCCATCTGTTGTAAAATGTAATTCCGTCACTGCTCCTGTATGGCCCGTCATGACCGAAATGTTTTCACATTCTCCATAAACGCTCCATAAATCTGAAATTGATGAAGTAAATATGTTCAGAAATGAAAAACATTGGGAAAATAAAACTAATAATACATATTTGTTAACTTAGGGCATATTTTGATACTAGAAAAGTTCTGTATATTTTCTGCTGATACAAACTTAATACTTACAGATTTTTCTGTCAAAACCAGAAGAAGCTATATATTGTCCTTCTGGATGAAAATCTACAGTAAATATTTCTCCTTCCTGACCTTCCAGGAGCATAATGGGTGCAAATAGATTTGAGGTTCTTGCAGGAGTCTGAAAAAATATATCATAAATACCATTAGATAGTTTTAACTGAAAAATTGTGCTTACAGCTTGCAACACGGAAGTGTTTTTATTCTTGTTAGCAACTTCATTCCTTGCTCTTTTCTGAAGAACAACAAGGGCTGAATCGTCTGCTTTCCTTTTGCCATCCATAACCATGACTGAAAGCTGGAACCGAAAAAAACGTTTGAAATTCAGCAGTAAAAAGTAAAAACTAAAAAGTTATATCCAACCTAACCTCTGTTTTTCTGGTTAATAACCACAGAACACTTTTATTTCAATAATAATAACAAACAAAAATTGACAGCAGTGTGAAGTTGGCTCCCAGCTGCTAGGTACCCGAATATAGCCGATCGACCAGTGGCGGCCCGAACTGCCGCAGCTAGAATTTCAGTCTGTGGGATTATTATTTTATTCTAATTTGAACATTGGAGATATCGTGGCATATCGAAAAAAGAGAAGTTATTTTTTCATCACTATTTTGCAAATGACTCAAGTTGAAAATAGCTATTTTTAATACAAGTTCGTAAGGTAGGACTTTTTGGTATGAGCGTGACAGTGAAAACTATGAACCTCAGAGTAATAAAAGACAGAGATGCCCTGCCTATACCTACACAAATACCTGTTTTGAAGTGAACATGAACTATCCTTTTCTATACAATTTGGGTGACGGGTGGTGAAATGTTATTGGCAGTTTGTTTACATTTAGAGTAAGAAGGACCATAATACAAACAAAGATTGACAACTTGATCCAAATGAAATGAGTGGTAATACCCGAAGCTACCCGAATGAATACGGACTATACATGTATAAGGCACTCGCTTACTTCAAGACAAGAATGGAGAAGGCATCTCTATGATCTTTTATTACTCTGAGCTATGAACTTATTGAACTTATTCCATTCCATTCCACGGAATCACGGGCAGTCGGGCACAGAAGACTCAGAACTCTCTTAAGAGTAAGAAGAGAGCAGAGTTAGGAGAGTAGCAGAGGGAGTTTTGATTTTGACTCTTGCTGATTGTTGAGGTCACTTTTGGTTTTCGTATCTTCGCCTTTTTGTTTGAATTTTACTGTAAACAATGTGTGACGGTAATTTGGAATGTGCAGTGAATATAGAGTGGCAAAATAAGCAAGGAATTGTTCAAAGAAAAGCAAGTTACAAAAAAGCCAGCTTACGTTTAATTAGAGATGACAGAAAAGATATGTTTGTTGAGGTCTCGGCTGAAAAGTCATCACCGATCAAATTACACCTCAAAGGTGTTTCTGTTCATAAGAAATTCATGAATGAGGGCAAAGCCTCTCTGAAATTTCCAAATCAAAATTGTTCTATTTATCTATCGAATGCACCTCCTGGCCAATTGTTGGTATTTATGAGGACATTGTTTGTTAAAATAACTGGAGATAAGAATTGTTCCGGTGCAAACACTTCTCTGAGAACTCAGCTACTATCTGGAAAATCTCAACAATTTGAAGAGATCTCACCAGTTACTACCGCAGAAATGAGTAAAGCTTTTGCCAAAGTAACCCGAACTACAGATACCACTCCCAGCCCTCTGGCTAGTAAAAAGCGCAAACTAGATAGAGATAATTCTACAAAACCACCAGCAGCAAAAAAACTCTATGCGCCATCTCCAATTCCAAATGAACCGCTCGATTTGGAACAGAAAGAAGTGTTGGATGCTTGTTTGGGAGGTCACAATGTATTTTTCACTGGAAGTGCTGGCACAGGAAAAAGTTATCTTTTGAAGAGAATAATTGGAGCCTTACCACCTGATGTTACTACTGCTACTGCATCAACAGGTAATAATTTATTTGCCTACCTTACAATCAATCAATTTTTAATTAGATAAGTGTTACAGGAGCCTACATTGTAACATACTAACTTAGGTAACATGTCAGATGATCTTAAAAACTAGACAATAATGAACATAACATCAAAACTAAAGAAGTTGCAGACTGTCTGAATCAAAACATCAGTATTTGTGAATAGAAAATATACAATAATTACAATAAATAACAACACTTTAATAAACAAGACATGCTAAAATCAAATGTTTTTAAAAACAATTGGTAAAAATTAATTTTTTTAGAAATTTATCAATAGCAATGCAAGCTAGGATTGGATCAAGAGTGTTATAAAGCTTGACACCAATCGATCGTGTATGATTCTGTGACACTGATAGTCTAGTGAATGGTTGTTAGCGTATGTATTTATTTCTGGTTTGATACTCATGAGACTACAAAGTAAGAATGTTAGTAATATTTTTTCCCACCTAGACAATACAGTGATATATAAACAAACAGGGTAGAGTTATTATACCAATTTTAACAAAAAGAGGTTTGCAATGTTCTCTCAGAGGTACTGCCATCATCAACCTTATTTCTTTTTCTGAATGGCAAATATTTCTTGTGCCTTGTGAATGATTTCATAGCAGATGAATGCCTGAATCAGATCAAATTATACAAGTTTCAAGACTTCGAGAGAGACAGTGTTTCTCTTTTGACGGAGTAGAAATATGTGTTTACTAAGCTTGCATTTTATATTCTCAATATGGTTGCTCTAAGTAGATGAGTTTCAAATCAATAT